>CM016615.1:11372801-12572801 GCA_005393395.2 Gossypium australe | reverse complement strand
AATACTTAAGACTTTTAAAATTTTTAATTTAATATTTGAAGTTTTATATCAATTGAGTCTTAATTCATTTGGTATTGGTATTGTTGTTAAAAGAAGAAGATGTGAGTTCAAGTGTGCTGAAACATATTATCCACCTATATTGTAATGAAAATTTATTATTAAGGTAAATAGACCTGCACTGTGTATAATAAAGTGTCAAGTTTGAATTTTAATGTTAATTTTTTATATTATATGCTATTTGGTTGTATTTATTATGTTATGAATTAATATTAAAATATTTCTGTTTAATATAGTATATAGCACAGGTTTTGGAGCATGAATGGCATCATATCTAATGAAAATAAAATAATAAAAGAATTAAACAAAATATATGATGAAGCGAAATTAAAAAGAGTAATTAAATTTGAATTAAAATGTAAAATAAAATTAGCCATAGCAGAGAATTGGGTACATAGTTAAGTTTGATGGGGCTGTAGCAGTTAACATTAATTCCTATTGTCGTTATCCGACCAAAACCGGGATTGAAGTTGGTTAACAATATTCTTGTCCAGTTGAAAGGCCTTGGCAAGAACATCAGGATTGATATCCGGGTCTGAGCCAAACACTGCATTTGCAGTGGTGACGACCCCTGGATTTTGGCTACTGAGAGCAGCAAAGGCAACCGCATTGGTATGCCCTATGTTGAACTGGAAGTGAATCAGACCTAGTGGGAAAACAAAGACATCTCCAGGGTATAGCACTTTGGTAAAGAGACGATTATCTGGGTTTGACGTAACAAAACCGACGTAAAGTGTGCCTTGGACAACAACTAAGATTTCGGTGGCACGAGGGTGTGTGTGAAGAGGATTTAGACCAACGTACGGTGCATAATCAATTCGAACAAGAGATATACCAAGAGTGTTAAGTCCTGAAACAATGACTGGAGTGACCATTGATCCTACTTGATTTGATGTGTTTCCTGGAATATTGAGCCCTGAAAAGAAGAAGTCTTCTGGAGTTGCAAGCTTTGGGTCCTTGCACAACTTGCCATTAATGAAAACTGCATAAATGGAAAGACAATATTATGCCAAGATGAAGATCCAAAGAATATAAAGAACATGTATATATATGTATATACCACCATTTTTGGCATCATTAACTGCTATACAGAAATCCTGAAGAGGGCTGGGATCAGAGGCTGAGGCAAGTTTGGAACCAAAACCCAAAAGGACAAATGCTGCAAGGAAATAAACAGCTTTCATGGTTTTAAGTACTAAGTAACAGTCTTCAACTTGATAAGGGATGAAGGATGAAAGCATGTCTATTTATAGATAACACAGTTGCAGATTGTACTGAACCGCTCCATTATCGTGTTCATTCTTTAATTCAAAAAAAAAAAAAAAAAGAAAATAAAACAAATGAAAGATTTAGCAAGTCTATGTATATAATGATTATTGCTTTTTGGAGAAATCTTAATTCAATCATTCTTCAGCTACTTTGTGCCTTTATCCTCATGGAATTTTAATCTTCCCATATGAATATATGAAAAAAATTAAAAATGAAATACGTAGATACTAGTACTCGGTATTGTTACAAGAAATGTTGTTCTCGGAGTCTGAATACATCAACAATTCAAAACTTAGCTCAATTGATTCGTGCTTCCTGTGTACCTAAAAAAATATCCCTGATTTGATGAGAATCAGAGACAAAGCACCCAGATGTCATTACTTGGACAGTGAGAATCAGAAAGCTTGTATATAACTGCATATGTTTATACTTAGATGCATGAAAAATCTTTACATGATCAGATCAAATATATATGCCAGCATCATATTGTAATGAATGACTAAAAAATTGCAGAATTTTACATTTGAATGAGAAGCAGCATGTGGAACCTGCCCAGCTGCTAAGTTTTACAATAACTATTAATTGTATCTTATATGGCCTGGATTGCCTTAGCAGCCTTGTATATCTGCTGAAGTCAAGGAACCAAAAGGTTCAAGTTTTATTAATCAAGTACTACAAGGATGACAGAAATGACTATTTCCATAGCAGAGATGTGATATTCTCATTTCCTCTTAGCATTTTCTCTCTTGACTCTGGTTTTCCCAATTGCCTATGCATCTGATCTTTTACCTGTTGCTCTTAAACTATTTGAAACAATCTATGAGATTTACATGGTATAATATGGAAATAACATATTTTTCATGCAGTGCATGATAATGGGAAGTGCTGCAAGGACCCAAAGCTTGCCAAAGCAGAAGATTTCTTCTTCTCAGGGCTTAACAACTTTAGAAACACATCAAATCCAAAGGGATCAACTGCGACTCCGGTCAATATTGCCCAAATGCCAAGACTTGGCACTCTTGACATCTCATTAGCTACGCACCAAATGGTGGCTTCAACCCCTCATGCCATTGAAATGCTAGTCGTTGTGGAGGGCACACTCTATGTTGGCTTGGTTACTTCGAACCCCGATAATCATCTCAAAATCAAAGTCCAATACTTTGGACATGTATCAGTATTGCTCTCATTTACTTTCAATTTAATGTTGGGAAAACCAAAGCTGTTAGAGTTTGTTAAAATTATTAAGCTGTTGTAGCTATTAGTAATCTGTTAGAATTGTTAGTAGTCAGTTAGTAGCAGTTATCTACTGAGAGTTGTATAAATACATATATTGAGCTTCTAATGAAAACAAGAATAGATTCACATGAAATTCAGTATTAAGTTTGATTTCTTTTGATTAGTTCTTTGTTAGTATTCTATCATGGTATCAGTCGCTCGGTTCCTGAGGTGATTATTCTTGGTCTCCAACGTCGAGCGCTCTCATTATGTCCACCAATAAAGTCAACTCCGCACCATCTACCACTAGTCTTCATCCACCCTCACAAGGTGTTGCTGATAATGTTTTTTGCCGTGTGGTCCAATCCTTTCCTCGCCACGATATTGTGAAGCTGAAAGAAGAAACGTTCATTCAATGGCAACATCAAATGAAATTGATCATTGAAGCGTATGACTTAACTAGTTTCGTTCTTGGCATGGTCGCTGTTCCACCTTGATTTGTTCCTGATTCAGAAGGGAAGTCAGTTCCTAATCTTGATTTTATCTACTTTAACCAGCAAGATAAGGTACTTGCTTCTTGGATTTTATCCACAATTAGTGGAGATCTGCTCTCGTCTTTTACAGGTACATCGATAGCACACGAGGTCTGGAGTAAGGCCTCTCAATTGTTTGTTGCTGCCTCTAGTGCTAAGATCTCCAAAATCAAACATGAATTGCATGCTTTAAAAAAGGGAACTCTTACTGTCACTGAATATCTGGCCAAGATTAAGCGTATTTGTGATCTCCTTGCTACTTCCGACCACCCATTGACCGATGGCGAGCAAGTTGATGTGGTTCTTATCGGACTGTCTATTGAATCTGACGCAGTTGTCATGATGGTCGCATTTGCGCCGGAGCCGATGCACCTTGATTGGTTGGTGGAAGTTCTTCTGGATTGTGAAAATTGTTAAAAGCAACTTGCTCTTGATAGCCCGATTCAGGTCAACATGGTGAGCTCTGCCGATGCGGCTCGTGCTTTTCTGATGGTGACGTCGTCTCCGATGAGTGGTCACGTTGTCTATAGTAGCTGTGGTCGGAGTTAGAGAGGGCGTGTTCAGTTTTAGATCTACAGTCGCCTTGGTCACTTAGCCCAACTGTGTTACTACCATTTTGATCAGCAGTATTATGGTTGTACAGGCCTAATTTAGCCCGGGCCCAACAAAATTCTAAGCCAAAATAAACCCAAAAAATTTTATAGTCCAAAAATAAAAACAACAGTGTCCATTTACAAGCAAACCAACCCAATGTTGGCCCAAATAAAACTAAACCCGAAGCCCAACTAAACCCTTATCAGAAAAAAAGAAAAATAGCATCAAACCCTAAGTGGCCTAGTCGTCGCATGCTTCTGACCCCTCAGCGCCCCAGCCGCCTCTGCCATTGGCCATCGCACGTCCTCCTCCACCACACACGCCTGACACCTGCAAGGACGAGACTACACACAGCAAAGACAAAGTGCACGCAAGCAAAAACAACAAGAAAGAAAACGACAAACAAAACAAAGAAAACAAAATGAAAAAAAAAAATGGCAGAGAAACAAAACAGAAAAAAACAAAAGGGGATCTGCGCAAATTGGTTATAAAAACTGAAACAAACGTTGTATTTTGGCTTCTTCTCCTTTTTTACGAACACTGAAAAATCAAAAAAGAAATCAGAAAATTAAAGGTTAATTTCGTTTTGCTCTTGTTATTATTTACTGCTACTCTCGTTTGTTTTTTAGTTTTGATTTTATTATTTTAAAAACTTTTTACAAACAATAACAAAAAAACGAAGAAAAGAAACTCACCGGAATCCAAAAGCCCATCTACGCTCCTCGTCGGCCGCCGGATTTAATAGCTGTACGACGTATGGGTTCCTAGCAGAAGTAGAAGAAACGTTGGGGGAGGAAAGGAGTTCTCTGCCTTCTTTCAGTTTTGAGAGAAAAAAAAGGGGGTGGAGGCACTATGAACCTTTTTTTCTTTTTCTATCAGAAACCTTGAAATGAATAAAAAATTTCTGATTTTAATAACAAAAGAAACGGTTCCGTTTGCTAAAGGGGGATCTGCGCATATCCCTTAAAAGGGATAATTGCGCGCTTGGTCCCCCCTTTTCGGTGCTTGTCGCTCAAGTCCCATTCGCATGCTTTTTTTTTTAAATCTTACCCCCTTATTTCCATTGCGTTTTAACCTGGTCCCTGTCCGCCTTTCTTTGATTTATTGCGGTTTTGGTCCTCATTATTTTATTCTGGTTTCAATCTAGTTTTCAACCTGTTTTAAAGAGTTTACTTATTTATTTTATTCAAAATTTCATTATTATTATTATTATTATTATTATTATTATTATTATTATTATTATTATTTATTTTAAATTTTTGTATATAATTTTTATTAAACCTTATGTATACTATTGATTTTAAAATTTGACTTTATTTTAAATTTGTTTCATATTTTATTTACTTTATTTTTTATGTATTCTTTACTTAAAATCGATTTTGTTAATTTATTTTTTATTAAAATTGTTTTATGTATTATTATTTTTAAAATTATTTAGTTCATTATTCTTTGACTATTGATGTTGATGTTTAAATCGTGTAAGCTATGTGATTATCATTCTTGCATGTATTATGATTTGTTTGTTCGTATTTCCATATCATTGATATTGTCATTATCATTATTATTGTTCATATTATTGTTCCATTATTGTTATTATTATTATTATTCATGCATGTTAATATTTTAGATTAATGATTCCAATGTTATGTATTATGTGTATTATGTTATCGTTACGCCAAATTCATGTCACATTACCATTATTCGTCGAGCATAATCCCCTTTCATGCTTTAAATAATGTTTCTTTAAAACATAATCTAAAATTTTTATAAATTTCATCCAAAAAAACAAAAGTTTTCAAAATAAGGCAATATTCTATGTTTGGAAACCCGAGAGATCGTGCCCTACGTGCTGGGTTTCGGTTTTTTCGCTTGGCCAAAAAATCGAATATCCTTTTGATATATTTTAATGCACGAGTCTCGAGAATATTGAGATGATCTTGGATTCGAGGATTTAAATTATCGTGTCCTAACGTACTGGATGTGATATTTTGTTCCTTCGAAACGACAAAATCTTAATATTCAATTCGAGAAAATTCAAATTTTAATATTCAATTCGAGAAAGTTCAAACATTTCTAAACAAGATTAAACTTATGAATTCTTTTTAAAATTTTCAACTTTCGACATTGAGACATTATTTAATCAATTTGGTACCAATTTTGGGCGTGACGAGGGTGCTAACCTTTCCTCGCACTTAACCGACTCCCGAACCCGTTTTCTCGAATTTCGTAGACCAAAAAACACTATTTTAGTAAACCAAAATGTTTTATTAAAACAAATGTGATTCGATCACACTAAATAAAGATCGGTGGCGACTCCCATTCATTTTATTTTCGTTTTCAAAACCAAGTCGATTCCTGTTTTCAAAAAAATGGTTTCGACAATGGTCCTTCGGCGCTAGCATTGTCGAGGGACGCAAGAAATGGCTGGCTTTCAACTTGAAGTTGCTACGAAAGGGTTTTTTAACCTTAATTCTGGTCCTCCTTTGGGTTATAGCGCTGAGCCATCGGTCAACCATGTGGCCCTTAATGGGTAGGTTCGTTTGCAGGCTGGGCCTGTGTGTGTTTTGCAGGCTTCACATGTAGATAGGTCTGCTGCTAGAGGAGGGGCTTCGTAGACCTTGCAGCCCGACATACGAAGACCGATTGGGTCTGCTCCTGTGGTTGCTGCTGCTCCATTTGGGGAGTTCGGCCAAGGTACTCCCATAGGCCTTAAGTCATGTATTGGGCTTCCTCTGATCTCGAATTTCTTAGGGTCCAAATTTTCTAATGGAAATACATCGAATGCTATTACATCTGGGTTTGCTTGTGGGCTGAATTTTAGGAATCCAACTATAAATCATGTGGAGCCATATGTCCCTCTGCCCATAAGAAATAATGGTTCGACATCATGGTACCCTGACTCAAGAGCTATCAATCACGTGTGTCAAGCGGCTTCAGTATTGAATACATCCACACAATATTTAGGTGATATTTCGCTTTTAATGGGTGATTTGACGCATGCTACTATTGCAAATGTGGGTAATGCTACGTTTCCTATGAAAAATAATGTGTTGCATTTATCTAATGTTTTACATGTGCCAAGTATTCGTAAAAAAATATTGTCTGTTTCACAATTTGCTCAAGAGAACAATTTTTTTTTTTAGTTTCACCCTTTTTACTATGTGGTTAAAGATATTCAAACTTAGGCAATATTGTTACGGGGCCACACTCATGATGGATTTTACCGGTTTTTCCCTATTGCTGCTAAAAATTGTGGAGATGCTGATATGTCCGCACATAGTACTAAATTGGGATCAAGCCACTCCAAGTTTGATATGTTCGAATTGTGGCATCGTCGTCTGGGTCATCCTTCAGTACGTGTTGTTTAGTCCGTGTTAAAAACTTGTAATGTTGTTGCAAATAAATATTAGGTTACTTATGTCTGTACTGTTTGTCAAAAAGGAAAATCTCACAAGTTGCCTTTTATAGATTCTACTACTATATATACATCTCCTTTTGAATTGGTTGTATCGAACTTATGGGGACCTACCGCTGTTGCATGTGGTAGTAATTGGT
Organism: Gossypium australe; assembly: GCA_005393395.2. Taxonomy (NCBI): domain Eukaryota; kingdom Viridiplantae; phylum Streptophyta; class Magnoliopsida; order Malvales; family Malvaceae; genus Gossypium; species Gossypium australe. The sequence continues at coordinate 12,565,578 of CM016615.1, read as the reverse complement.
ATTATTTCTCTTTTATTGATGTTTTTAATCATTTTACCTGGTTGTATCTTATTCAACGCAAATATCAAGCTGTTGAGTGTTTCATTCAGTTTTACAGAATGGTTAATACTCAATTTGGGAAAGACATTAAACAATTTTAAAGCAATTGGGGTGGCGAGTTTCGATCATTCACATCTGTGTTAACTCAGCATGGTATCATTCATCGAATCACGTGTCCCCATACGTCTGAACAAAATGGTGTGGTAGAAAGAAAACATCGCCATATTGTTGAGGTAGGACTCACGTTGCTTGCTCAAACGAACTTACCAATGAATTTTGGGGTTATGCCATTTCATGTGCGGTTCATTTAATAAATCGTTTACCCACTGCGGTCTTACGTGATCTGTCCCCATACTTGGTTCTTTATGGTAAGTCCCCTACTTATGGTCATCTTCGAATATTCAGGTGTTGTTGTTTCCTATATCTATGCCCATTCAATAATCACAAGTTGGAATTTCAGTCTCAGCCTTGTAACTTTTTGGGTTACAGTTCCCAACATAAAGGATATCAATGTCTTACGTCTGAAGGTAAAATTATTGTATCTCGACATGTTATTTTTTTTATGAAAATCGATTTTTGTTTGCTGTGAACTCTTCACCTTCTACCTTAACAACCGAATGTGTTATTGCGTTTGTCAATCACATCAGTATCCTAACAGAGATGCCGACATACGAAGTCCTACGGTTTTGTCTCATGGTGCCATAAACTCACCGTTTTTGGAAAATTTTGTCGGTGCCTTGGGTCCCAGTAGTAGCACTTCTCCTCTTACACTTGAGTTGTCACCTTTGGAAAATGATGTTAGTGCCTTGGATCACGGTAGCAACACTTCTTCCCTCACCCCGGTATTGTCTATCACCTACGGTAGATACTCCACTGCCCCTAGGCAATACACATTATATGATCACCCAGTCCAAAGTAGGTATCTTCAAACCTAAAGCTCTAGTAGTTACGTTACTTGATTGTGAGCCACGTACGATTGATGAAGCGTTTGTACATAAAGAGTGGTGAGTGGAGACTTAAGATAAGTATGATGCTCTTATTCAAAATCGTACTTGGGAGTTAGTTTCTTTGCCACTAGGATGGAAGGCAATTGGTTGCAAATGACTGTTTGAAGTAAAAAGAAATCCCAATGGTACCGTGGCTTACCAGAAAGGTCGATTAATGGTTAAAGAGTGCTCTCAGGTGCTAGGGTGTGATATTCGGGAAACATTTAGTCCAGTTGTTAAACCCGCTACCATTCGAACCATTTTGTCTATTTTCGTATCCAAAATGTGGCCGATCCGCCAAGTTGATGTGAATAATGCATATCTCAATAGTGAGGTCACTAAATAAATTTACATGCACCAACCCCCTGGGTATGTTCAACATGATGCGAATGGGCAACCTCTTGTTTTTCGATTGACAAAGGCCCTGTATGGATTACGACAAGCTTCGAGAGTCTAGTTTGATAAGTTGAAAAATTTTGTGCAATTCTTGGGTTTTGTTCTTTCGAAATCTGATGCATCTTTGTTCATTCGTGTCACTAATGATTCTTGTATGTATGTGTTAGTTTATGTGGATGATATCATCATTACAAGAGATTTGTCTAGAGGCATTGATATGTTTGTGCAACAACTACACACCAAGTTTTCCCTAAAAGACATGGGATCTCTTCATTATTTCTTAGGGGTTGAAGTCACTCGTTCAACTACTGGGAGTCTTCATTTATGTCAACGTAAGTATATTATTGACTTACTTGATTGGTGTCACATGACTTGTGCTAAGGGTGTTCATACACCCATGGTTAACTCTTCTTTGTTATCTAAGGATGAGGGCATTTTGGTTAAATATCCTAGTGAGTATAGAAGTATTGCTGGAGCATTACAATATGTTGTTCTCACTCAACCCAATATTGTATACGTGGTCAATTGTCTATGCCAGTTTATGTATGCTCCAACGGATGTTCATTTTGTGGCCCTTAAACGTATTTTGCGATACTTGAGTGGTACTATTGACTATGGTTTGATCATTCAGCCCTCTGAGAGGCTTTCCTTGGTTGGTTACGTTGATGCTAATTGGGGCTTGGACTTTGATGATCGACGATCCACCACAGGATATTGTGTTTACTTTAGGGGAAATCTTGTCTCCTGGTGTTCCAAAAAGCAGCAGGTTGTGTCTCGCTCCACAGCCAAGGCTAAATATAGAGGGTTCGCAGCTACGGCTACTGATGTTTCTTAATTAGTTTTGTTGTTGCGAGAGTCAAAGTTTGATTCTGCTGATGTCCCTACCATATGGTGTAATATAACTTAAGTGCTGTAGAGGTAGAGGCTAATTCGGTTCTACATTCAAAATTCAAACATGCCGAGCTTGATTTTTTTTTGTTCGTGAAAAAGTTGTTGCTGGTTCTTTTATCGCAGGGAGAGGTTCCTGCCTGTGATCAGGTTGTAGATATTCTTACGAAACCCTTGTCAACTTCCCAATTTTGTTCTCTTCAGCATCTTCTTGGGTCTCGAAGGTTGAGAAGTTAGTGTTAGATTTGTAAAATAAATCTGAAATAAAACTTAATAAACCAGGATCTATCATGTCAAATCATCAAGAACAAAACTAGATGCGGAAGCATACTTGAATCTATGATTCCTTTTGGAGTTTTACATGATTTTGGGGATTTGATCTTCCAAATTAGCACACAAGAAATTCAGTTCTCTCTTTCCTAATGATGGGATATTAGAAAAGATATCTTGTGTATAATTTGGGGACCATAACCCTAATATTTATAACCTTAGCATATTAGTTCTAATCAAATTCTAATTAGCCCATCATTAATTAGAATTTCATTAGAAGAGTATATACACATATTTAACCCATACTTTATTTAATAATTAAAAGCCTAATAAAATTCTAACCAAATTAGATCACTTTAATTTGGGCTAACCTATCATGATAGTAAATAATAACATGTAATTATCCTTATTATATATGTGATGTCCAAATTTTCCAACAATCTCCTACTTGGACCACATATATATACTAATTACTTTATAATTACATGTCATTATATAACCTTATGAGCTCAAAATTTTACTATCATATCCAAAAGGTATTCCGAACAATCTCGTCCATTAATTATGTTAACATAGAACCAAGGCGACTTTCGTTACATATATCGTAACTAAATCTATCCATGATCACGTATATTAACACAACTAAATGACATAAATCAAGTATGGATGTGTAGCATGGAAATTACATGCAATATGATCTAAACATGTCTATTTCCAACTGGTCCTCCTTAGTGAGATCAAACCTTACCAAAATCAGAGTGTGAATAAACCAAATAAACTTTATTTATATAGAAAATAAACTTAATATCTTTAAACTGAAATAACTGAAAATGTGTCTATAACATAAAAGCATTTAAAAATACAAACTCCCACTAAAACCAAATATCCTTTAAATGACATTACACCCATATGAGCAGTGTGCTCTTATAAAACCTTAGGTGTAATTCCTTAGTAAGCGGATCCGCAATCATGGAGTTTGTCCTAATATGCTTTATAAGCACCTAACCACTCTAAACTTTTACTTCAACAACCAGGAACTTAAAGTCTATGTGTTTTTACTTTGATGTGCTCCTGTTGCTATTGGAATAAAAGATTGCAATTTGTTTTCACAATTTTCACCTTAGTGAAAAAATCATATATCCATATTCCATCAAAATCAAAGTCTATATACCTGATTATCTCTAACTGATTAGACCTCCGATATGTGAGCATGTAATCTTTTGTTCTTTGAAAATACCTTATAACCCTCTTGGATGCTATCCAATGGTCCAAATCAGGGTTGCTTAAAATATCTGCCTAACATCCCAATAGTGTATACAATATTCCAATGTATACAAACCTGAACGTACATTAGACTTTCCACTGTTAAAATGTAAAAAATCTAATGCATTTTTGTAATTTCAAAATCATTCTTAAGGTATTGATTGAGGCTATACTTATTATTAACAAGCAGTATGTCATTAACATATAAAACCAGAAATATGTACTTACTCCCATTGAATTTGTGATACACACAATCATCAACAATATTCATCTCAAAACCAAACGAAACAATTTATTTAATGAAACTTATGGTACCATTGATGGGAAGCTTGTTTGAGTCCATAGATGGATTTTGTCAATTAGGAAACCATATTCTTTGAGTCTTCCGACTCAAAATTTTTTTGTTGCACCATATAAATTGTTTCTTCAATGTCGCCATTAAGAAACGCAGTCTTAACATCCATCTGATGTAACTCAATATCAAAATGAGCAACAAGCGTCATGATTATCCTAAAGGAGTCTTTCGATGAAACTGGAGAGAAAGTCTCTGTAAAATCAACACCTTCTTTCTGAGTATATCCTTTAGCTACAAGACGCGTCTTATACCTCTCTACATTACCATTTGCATCCCTCTTGGTTTTAAATATCCATTTACAACCAATTGATTTTGCACCTTCAGGTAATGGGACAAGTTCCCAAACTTTATTGTCTCGCATAGACTTATACTCATATTTCATGGAATCAATCCACTTTTGAGAAGTAGAACTTTTAATGGCCTGATGAAAGTTGATTAGATCATCTTTTATCATTCCATTATCATCCTCATGTTCTTGGAGGAATACAACATAATTATCTGGAATAGCATTTCCCCTTTCTCTTGTGGACCTCCTTAATGGCACTTGTTCTTGAGGTTGTTGAGTTTGTTCTTTTGGAACAATTATCTCATTTTGAATGGGGAGTTGTTCAACATTGTCTTGTAGAGGTTCTGGATTCACTTCTTGATCAATGATAGGTATAAGAACCTGAACATCGTCAAAAGTGATAGTAGGAACTGAGTTATAATCTAATTCTTCCTCAAAAGCAATGTCTCTAACCTTATTTCTCCCCCCAAACTCAACATCCTCAAAAATGTTGCAGTTCCCGTCTCAAAAATATTCCTTATTATGGGATTATAAAACTCATAGCCTTTAGATCGCTCAGAATTTCCTTAATCCTTAACTTTATAGGCATCAAAGAAGTCAGAAGTGATGTCATTTCAACCTTATCGTTTTTAGCAAAACGTTTCTTAATTTCGTCAAGGAAACCTTGGCCTAAGTAATCTTTTCAGATTCTATGCCCTAAAGGCTTCTGAAATGCTGTGCCTCATGATCGTTAGACTCTTGCAATTTGAATGATCCCACCTCTCAAAATCCCTTTTAATATAGGGGGTGCTTCCCACAGTGAGAGGTGCGAGTAGTTCTTCCCTTAGTGCAAAGCCTATGTTCAGACAGCCAAGCACTATCAATAAGTACCTTTTCCATTCATTAAAATTAGTCCCATTACACATGGGTATAGAATTTATATTAGCAGATATTGTGGTAGTAGAATATGAATTAGCTGAATATAGAACAAAAAATAAATAAACATAAGCTCATATCAATATTTATAAGTAAACAATAAATTCAAGATAATGGCTAATCCCATCTCAAGATACCAAACACAACATTAATATCAAGTCTTTGGACAGTAATATTAATAGTAAGCGGTACTCTTGTTGTAGCAATCAAACATTGACAATAAATTATGTCAAACAATGATTAATCTTTGGATTAACATATTGCTCACATAAAGTACCTTATAATTGTCACACATTTATCACCACAGTTGTCGTTGAAATTCTGCCAAATATTAACTTACCTTTGGGTCAATTAATAAATGCATGAATTACAAAAACATGTAATCATCTTAATATTTTAAATAAACTAATCTACACAAAAGATGTCACTTTGGCGGCATTTTGTTTCAGCTAATCTATTTAAAATATTAGACATCCTTAATTAAAATCCAAAGCCAAAATTTAAATTTATTTGTTTCAAAATATTACTTTGATTCAATCAAATTAAAAGATACTAGTATATATATGTATATATATTTATCCCAAAACAACATACAGTGATGTTGGCAAATATAATAATAGTTGAATAAATCATAAACCATAAACAATTTCACATAAGACTTCAAATTTAAAATAATTTGAATAAAGGTAAATATCATCTCAAAATATCGGACACTCCATTAATATTTCATCTTTGGACAAAATATTAACTTGTAAGTGATATCTTGGTGTAGTAATCAAACACTGACAATAAGAACATGTAGAACAATAAATCTTCCTTTGGGCCGATTTATTACTCACATGTAAAACCAAATAATCGTCACATGTTTATCACCATAGTTGCACATGTAATATTATTAACCTTCATTTGGGCTGATCAATATCAACATAACTTAAGTTACATGCACACAAACTTATATGTTTTAAAACAAAATAATTTATACAAAAAAAATCACTTTGGTGACTTATTGCTTCAATTAAGTTATTTTAAAATATATATAAACATACCAATATTCAAAATTTAAAAATTACCCAATAGTCAAATGTGAAAACCAATTTTTTTTATTACTTTATAGACTCCAAAATAACCTAAAATAAGGTTGTCTTAATAATGCAATAAAAAAAACCGAAAACCTTAATTTTTGACTCTTTTTTTTTTGTTCCAAAACCATATGTATCAAAACCAAACAGAAATAATATAATGGTTCAAAGCCAAATAATTAATAAACACATGTATTCATAATTTTGGCATGGATAAAAACACCAAAGCAATTCACGCATCTACATGTATTCATAATCAAATAGAAAAACTTACCATGAATTTACCATATAAATCTAAAGTTGTATTTATGATTAAACAGATATTCACATGAATAGTTGAAAATATTTTTAAGGCAATACATCTTAAAAAAACCAAAATCATAATAGTTGGCATATCTCACATTTCATACAATAAATCATCATAATTTAACCAAATATTTGGAACCATAAGATGCCAAAACTTAAGATTATAGAACCAAACTTAAAACCAAATTATTTAAACACATATTATGATTAACATCAATTTGCATCAAAATCTAATTTCATCATAATTAAACCATAAAAATATAACCCTGATTGACTTGCCTTACATATCCCAAGTAAATCCAAATTCAAAATATATGCTTAAACTGAATAGTATAAGAAGAATAAGCATATAAACTCAATGATAAATAATATATTCTATCAACTATATATTGAATTCAAGAATTAATGATTATAAAAATTGAATTCAATTGTACAATTGTTGAACCGGATTTGAATTAAAAAATGATTAAAACCCTAAAATTGAATCGATAAAAAGAAATTTAAAACTAACAAATATTACCATCAATCTTAAGGATTCAACATATATAATGAATTTATTGATAAACAATCGGTATATAAGAGACACTTTACCTGAAGCAATTTCTTTTACCAACCATATATCATCATATAAAATCCTGAACATAATTACTAAAGTGTCTCCAAAACGATATATATATATATATATATATATATATATATATATATAACTGTAAAACTGTAAAACAAGCGATTAGCGATTAACAATCCATCTATTGATATTGTAACACCCCTTACCCATATTCAACGCCGGAATAGGGTACGAGGCATTACCAAAACACATACACTTGTAAACGTATTAAACTGAGTCATAAAATTTCATCCAAATTATACAAAATGAACTGGTAAATATTAAAGGCCAACATTTTAAGCCAAACCAATTATAACATATACAAATTGTAACACCCCAAACCCGGCCCATGCGTTTCGACCGGATCTGGCATGTCACGGCTTGTACTTTAAAAACTTTTGTTTTGTTTGTTATAGAAATCATAAGTCAATTGGATATTCCTTGGATAAATAAGTGTCATTTTAAAATATAAAATCCTTTGTATTATTATTAAGTATAAATAAAAATAAACCTTGTCATAAATTCTTAAGTTGCATAACATTGAAAACTACTTAATTGGATAAAACTGTGGGGCCTTATTACATTGATAATTCCAAGTAAAAATGAAATAAAACTTAAAGAAATCCCAAAAAAAATAATTTGTAGAAATAAAGCTTGATGACCCCTCGATTCCGTCTCGGCTCCCATGTCCACGATCTACTGCTCATCTGGAAGAGTAGAGAAAAGGAAAGCGTGAGTCACCAAGACTCAGTGTATAAATCTCAAAACACACAACGACCTGAGCCCACAAACACATTATGGGCCCTGGCCCATACATAAAGGTATCAATCACAATCACATGATAAACAATAAATAATGAAAAAAAAGAACCCAACCCATCCTAGGTTTCCATCCTCTACACACCATCCCGTACCAACCATCACACCTTGGGGATTTCTACAATCAACCCTCCATCCAGTACACACCAAAACGACAGCCGTACTGCCTATTCCTATTAATTAGGAATCATTTAACGTGGCATCGCCACCGATCACTATGTGACCTTACATTTAAATTATGTGGGATTTCTACCACCGATCACCAAGTGACCTATCATGCACTTCCCCTTCAATATCATCATTCCCACCCCATGCATACATACATAAAGAAAACATCATACAGACATATATACTTTTCGATACACATAGGGAGTTCTATGTTTACATACCTGGCATCTTTGCCTAACCCTTTTAGGGTTCCATTCGACTGTCTAGACAGCCTCATTCCGGCTTTTTAGCCCATAACATATATAAATAAACATACATACAGGTTTATTAGTAGTGTGTTAGAGATCTACAAACCTGGTTATCGATAAAACGATGCTTTCTATGTCGACGCTATCCTTAGTCGACACTACTGCTATCTGCCTAAGGGGTTGTTCAGAAGCCGGTCCACAACCAAGTGGCCAATCTCGAATGGCAGATACTGCTCTTTTCTTAAACTTAGGGATTTTCTCCTTTGCCTGATCCATATTTAATTCCATCACAAGTCCTTATCAGAACTACTATCACAATATTTAATCGTTAATCCTCATTATAATTTTAAGATCTTGTATATAATGATGAAATCTAGTAGAAATTTAGGAAAATCTACTTACCTTAAAAATCCCGAAAGTGGAGACTAGCTATTTTTAGCTTTTAGATCTAATTGACCAAGCTTCCTTCAAATCCCGAATTGCCGCCCATCATAAAACCATTAAACTATTAGCTTTCGGTTTTTGCCTTTCAAAAAAACCGGGAATAGATCATGAGAACTAATCAAAAATCGACACTTACCTTAGCATAGGAGATTCGGCTAGCACTAGAGAGAGGATTCGGCAATGCCAATGGAAGATTTAAATGCCGGAAGTATAGAACTAATTCTCAAATAGGATGAATAGAAGAAAATACTATGGATGTTTCGGCTTTTTAGAGAAATCGGCACAAGGAGGAAAAAGTGGAGAAGATTTTCGGCTTTTGAAGAAATTGGAGAAAAGAAATTGGAGAGGGAGAGGCTAGGGAATTTCGGCACAATGGGAGAGGAATTTAGGGTTTTCAGTGTCAGAATCAAGGAGCTAGCCCCCTTATTTATAGATATTTCGGCACCTACTGCTAAAAACCGAAAACGCCGTTAAAATTTAAGCTAAAAGAGAGGGGAAATTCGGTACCCTCTTTGCCATGCAGTAGCCGAATTTTACACTCCTCTAGGTGGTGGATTTTCGGCTAACACTTCCCTTGAAGATAAGCTCCTAACTTTTCTCCTTTTTATCTATGATATTATCACTTATAAAATCCACATAATTTCTCCTATTTTTGAGCCTTGTAGCCGTCCACCTCTACTAACCCTAGTGCCGAAATTTAACTCACTTAAATTAAAAGATTTGGGCCTCATTAAACTTAATATTTGGGCCCCTAATTCCTTGTGTGTGGCGTCACCCTATCTTCATTTAAAGTGCCAAAATTGGCCTAAAAACATGGGCTCCTTGTGACCCAAAACTTGTTCCTTTTTAATTGTTAATGATGCCACCTTAAAATAATTTAATCTGGGCCTTTGCCTAATTCTAAGCCCAAATTTAGACCCCTTTCACCTAAGTTAACATATTAAACATATTCCTATACTAAACACATAAACCCATTAATTCAGGATGTTACACAAATAACTAAGTCCCCTATACATGCCATAAACTTAAGAGGTTTGTATTCACTTTTACCCCACGATGATAGCTTGATAGTGTGATTACATCTCCGGCGATCTCCAGCTCGAGTTAGCATACAACCCTATAAGATATGGGAAATGAAGGGAAGTAAGCTACAAAGCTTAGTAAGTAAGTATGTAAATAATAAGTGATTTATTAACAGGCTTTTATAAATCTTCATAATATGTTCTCAAGATAATACAATCATAATTGCACATAGTTCCACTTTTTATTCATGTTCATCTCAAGCTGTCTACTCGAGTCACAGTCACTAAATTATTTATATCTTGAGGTACGGAACTCCAAATCAAGATCTGCTAATTTTCCCTAAAACTAGACTCACATATATTATTACCATAAAATTTTAAGAATTTCTGGTTTAGCCCATTAATACAACTTATTCTTCAAAGTCTCCCCTATTCTGCTGTCCAACAGTTCCGACCATTCTTTGCTAAAATTTAATTATCTTTTCATAAAGAATTCAAATTACGTTCTAGTTTGTTTCTTATAAAAATAGACTCAATAAGGAATCTAACCATATAAATTATGTCCCAAAATTATTTTTTTTACAATTTTAAATTATTTTTCCAAGTCAAAATATCTCAAAATATACAAATCCTTTGCTTTCTCTATTTCTTTTATATGAAAATAGACTCAATAAAATTTACATCAATATCTCATCCAACATATAATTCAATTTCTACTATTTATGGTGATTTTTCAAAATTACGTAACTGCTGTTGTTTCAATCTATTTTACTGAAAATTTTACTCTCCCATATTTTCTTTATATTACTTCCATATATGCACACATAACACCAAACATGTTTAATACTAGCCATACAAATGAATAATCATCACCAATATTTACGAGTACTCATAATGGCGCTCACACCATATCAGCCTTACCACAATTTCAATCACGTATCACATATCAAACACATTATGCACATATACACATAGTCACATGCACCCTTGCTCACACGTACATTTGCCACATTTCTCAATTGATCACATTCACTCTTGCACTTATTCATAACATGATCGCACCAATCACCATTAGTAATTTATCTCATTGAACCCCTTCGGAAAACACCCGATACTCGGTGGTCTCAGCACATAGCTCCACTTACACATAACTCGGCTTTCTTGTACACATGGTGAAGGTCTCTTATCACCCACGTGACCTAGCCATTCCATCTCGTAGCTTTCTTATCTACATGGTGTCCAACACTAGGAACCACTCATGTGACCTAGCTACTCATAACCCGTAACTTTCTTGTACACATGGTATACACACAGTATTACACATGTGACCTAGTTACATATGAAATTATTATCCCGTAGCTTTCTTGCACACATGGTGAAAGTCCCTTATCATCCATGTGGCCTAGCTACATATCAAATTTTGCCATCTCGTAGCTTTCTTGTGCACACGGTGAATGTCCCTTATCACTTGTGTGACCTAGCTACGTATTGTCCGTATCTCTCGATAGGTTCAATCGAGAATTTCACATTCCATACATTTTCATATTATAGTTATCACCCAATGATTTCCATAATATCTAGCAAAATAATTATTGAACAAGTAAAATAAATGCATTATTTACATATCAACTTTCCATTTCACATAATAACCATAGTCATAGAAAACACCTTTAAGCACAACATTTCGACCCATTTTCCATGTCACCTATGTCACCTTTTATCATAAACATTATTATTAAATCAATTCACCAACAAAATATACAAAACATGTAATTCAACAAAATCAATTTAGTACCACAATTTAGGTTTCAAACATACATTACGACATTATTGCATTATTATTTACACACCAACTTACCTCTGACCCAGAAACGACAATTTACCAACTTTCTCGATTTTCGATTTTCCTTCCGTTCTAGGTCCAAATCTCATTTTTCGGGGTCTAAAACATCACATTTCACTTATTTAATTAATGTAATACTCAAAACAGCCCCTAACTCAAACTTTTGCAAAATTACAATTTTGCCCCTAAACTTTTACATATTTACACTTTTTCCCTAATACTCGAAAATTAAACTTCAGTCCTTATTCTTATGTTTTATAACATGCTGATCATTTTTCCCTTCTATGGAAACATCAAATTCTTACTCTAACATACACTTATGGACATTAGGTATTTTTACCGATTATGTCGTTTTACTCGTTTTCACTTAAAATCGCTTAGTAAAAGTTGTTTAACATAATTTCAAGCGTCATATTTTTTATCATAAAACATCAAAATACACACTTTTCACCTATGGGTAATTTTCCAAAGATGAACCCTAGCATGAATTATTGGTAGCATAAGCTAAATCGAGCTACCGGGACTCTAAAACCGTAAATAACTTGAAAAACAGGGCTAGAACGGACTTACCATGAGCTTGGAAAGTTAAGAAAACCCTAGCCATGTCTTTCCTTGGTAAATTTCGTCCATATGAAGAAGATGGACAAATTTGGCATTTTAATTTTGTTTTTAATTCATTTAATTTACAAAAGGACTAAAATGCCCTTACAAAAAAAATCTTATCTAACATATACCATATATATTTTTGTCCAATAATTTAACCAATGGGCTAATTACCATTTAAGAACCTCTACTTTAAAATTTCATAGCAATTTGACACTTCTAACTTCTAGAACTCAAGTTTTGCACTTTTTACAATTTAGTCCTTTTGACTAAATTGAGTGGCCAAACTTCAAAATTTTCGAATGAAATTTTCACGAAATCGTTCCATGAAATTGTAGACCATGAAAATATAATAAAAATAAATTTTCTTACGTCGGATTTGTGGTCCCGAAACCACTGTTCCGACTAGGCCCTAATTCGGGATGTTACAGATATAATCAAATATTTATCATAAAAAGTTTCTAATGAACCCAAACCTACACAACTTTTTAAATATTTATTAAAACTGTATAAACAACATAAAATCCTCAGTTTTTTTAATTCTCAATTAAAACTATAAATCTTTCCAGTTATACGAAAATTAAAACCTTAAAACTTTATTGAAAGAATCAAAACCCAAAAATTTATCAGGAATATCAAAGATTCAACATAATATATAATTAAAATATCAAATCCATAAAATTAAAAAAGAAAAACGAATCAATCCAAAAATAATAAAAAATCAATTCATTCTCAATGATTCAGCATGATAAAGCTTTGATACCACTTGTTAGATTTGTAAAATAAATATAAAATAAAACTTAATAAACCAGGGTCTATCATGTCAAATCATCAAGAATAAATCAAGAACAAAACTAGATGCGGAAGCGTACCTGAATCCATGATTCCTTTGGATTTTTACCTGATTTTGGGGATTTGATCTTCCAAATTAGCACACAAGAAATTCAGCTCTCTCTTTCCTAATGATGGGATATTAGAAAAGATATCTTGTGTATAATTTGGGGACCATAACCCTTATATTTATAACCTTAGCATATTAGTTCTAATCAAATTCTAATTAGCCCATCATTAATTAGAATTTGATTAGAAGAGTATCTACACATATTTAACCCATACTTTATTTAATAATTAAAAGCCCAATAAAATTCTAACCAAATTAGATAATTTTTAATTTGGGCTAACCTATCATGATAGTAAATAATAACATGTAATTATCCTTATTATATATGTGATGTCCAAATGGTGTAATAACTCGAGTGCTGCAGCGGTAGAGGCTAATTCGGTTCTACATTCAAAGTTCAAACATGTCGAGCTTGATTTGTTTTTTGTTCGTGAAAAAGTTGCTACTGGTTCTCTTATCGTAGGGAGAGGTTCCTGCCTGTGATCAGGTTGTAGATATTCTAAAGAAACCCTTGTCGACATCCCAATTTTGTTATCTTCAGCATCTTCTTGGGTCTCGAAGGTTGAGAAGTTAGGTGAATGTTAGAGTTTGTTAAAACAATTAAGCAGTTGTAGCTATTAGTAATCTGTTAGAAATTATTAGTAGTCAGTTAGTAGCAGTTATCTACTGAGAGTTGTATAAATACATATATTGAGCTTCTAATGAAAATAAGAATAGATTCACACGAAATTCAGTATTAAGTTTGATTTCTTTTGATTAGTTCTTTGTTAGTATCCTATCAAAAGCTATGCTATTGGTTTTGCTACTTTGAGCAGCCAGAATCTTGGTGTCATTACAAGAGCCAATGCAGTCTTTGGATGAAATCCACCCATCAATCCTGATTTTCTTGTTGAGGCTTTCTAGTTGAACAAGAACATCTTGCTGGTTGTTGTAAAAAAGATATTGAAAGTGAAGTTTGTTTAGAAATATTAGCAGGTGAAAGTCATCTAAAAAACTTGGATATCAGCTCAAACATTTCCATCTCCCTCTAACACAATCAAAGTTGTTTTTGAAGGCTGTGATGGTTGGTTTTTTCCTAGTTTTCCTTTCTCTATACCTTTCAAGAGCAACAGCTGATCTTGGTGGATACAAAACACACACTACTGTAATAACAATAAATATTCTAATTTAAACAACTTGGTGGATACAAAAGTATGTTTTTCTCTTCTGTTTTCTCTTTTTTAACTACATTTCTTTCGTGAATAGAATCTTTTATAAATTTAAAAATAAAATAAAATATATATAACAAATAATATTTAAAATAAATATTTTTTTAAAATAATATAAAAATTTAGATCTATATTAGAAAATAAATTATAATAATAAATTAAAATAAAAAAAAACAACATGCATCAATTATAATAATTCATAATAATTACAAAAGATATTTACATTAAATAATAAACACATCTAATAATGATGACTAAAAAAATAATTATTAAAATTTTATATCATAAAGCCTTTTTTACTCTTCTTTTTTTAAGTATCTCTCATCCATTTACAATTTCATGTATAATAACAACAAGAAGAAGAAAGAAGTTAAAAAAAGTATAAAAAGGAACTTGCTTCGCATGAATTAAGCAACTTATATATATTTTTTGAAAATAACATAATATTATAATGTCATCATCAATTAAAATAATATTACATATCTCTCTGGTTCTTTCCGTTGCCTTTGTTGTTCGAATATTTCTTTTTGAAATATAAATGCTATTTATAGATTTTAAACGTAAATTTAATTGGTATATAATTTTAACACTAATTAAGTAATAATCAAAAGATAAAATCAATCTCTATTTATATACTCAGATTTTTATTCAAGTTATAACTTTATTTTACTATGTTAATAAATATGAAAATAAAAAATACTTATAAAAAAATTCAGATTTTTAAAAATAATATTTTAACCTTAATTATAAATTATTTTGACTTATTAATAATGAGTATGCTTAAACTTTTATTCAAACTATAACTCTATTTTAGAGTCAATAAAATTGTCCTTATTTTTAAATAGAGTCATAACTAATAATTCTAAATTAAATTCTAAATATTTTTAAATGTGTATTTAATAATATGATAAAAAATAGAAAAAATGTTCAAAATTTTCTATACTTACTATGAATTGCAATGGGATGATTTGTAAATATTAGGGTCTATTCATATTGGTGGATGTAACATTTTTAGGTATGGATAATGTGTTTCGTATACCATATTATATTTATGGGTAAATTACATTCAAGGTCATTAAACTATTAGTAAATTTAAGTTTTGATTATTTAACTTTAAAAAAGTTACAAAATGATCGTTGAACTATTTAAAACTTTTCATTTAAGTCACTGAGTTGTTAAAATCATCATTGTATAGCCTTCTCTGTTCACACCACCTTCATCAATCGAAGCTCTCATTCCCCTTCTCTTCTACAGTTCAATTTTTTCATGAAATAGCTTTTAATGTCACATATTTGCAAACCAAAATCCAAACAACTTTCTTATTCAATCTCTAACATTGACCGTCAAATCAATTTGGATCTAAATTTCTTCTACTCATCGATGGGTATTGATTTACCATCTCGATCATCGAATCGTATCTTGAAACTCGCTAACCAAGCTTTTATATATATATAATAACTCAGTGTCTTAAATAAAAACTTTCAAATAATTTAATAACTTAAATGAAAGCTTTCGTTTCAATTACCATTTTGTAATTTTTTGAAGTTGAGGAACTAAACGTAAACTTACTGATAGTTTAGTGACATTGGATGTAATTATTCCTATATTTATTAATTGTTTTATCTATATGTTTATTTCTAATTTCTTAATAAAATATTTATTAATATACATGTGAATATATTTTGCAATTACATATTTTAAAATTATTAAATAAATAAATGATAAACTACACGAATAATCACCCAACTATGAGAATATTTTGGTATTTATACTATTAATAAACTCCTTAATTAAGTTGGTGTCACAGATTAACTGAACACCACCTGTAGCACCAACTTGGTTAGGAAAATTATCAAAATAAAATTCCGTATTTAAAAATAAGTTACATTATTTCAAGGTACTTTAGTTTTATTAATAAAAATTATGCCTATTGTGAGATTTGAATCCAAACCAATTGCATTGGTAGAATTTTAAATTTACCACTCGACCAATTTTTTTTTATTTCTTTATATGTTTTAATTTTATTATGCACAATTTATTTCCTCCATCAATTGTATATATTGTTTTTTAAATACGTGGTTTCCGCATGCATACATGTGTGATATAATTTCTTATTAATAATGTTGTTGTTTGAATTATTGTCACAAATTAACTCGATACCAACTCAGGATTGATGACACAACAATGATAAAAAATTGTATTCATTTAGTATTCTTAATCTGATGTGTTTTTATGTTTAAATTTCATTTTACTCACAACTTAATCTTTTTTTTTAATTTTAATACCATACGTATTTCATGTGTTACTATTAATTAGTTCCAAACCATACTTTTTATTATTTGTTGTATATTATTTTTAAACACATCTTTGTATTCTAAATATGTGATTTTTCTCACATATACACGTGTGATAAAATTTTTAATTATTAATTAATTTGATATCATAGACTTATTACACCAAAACCAATAATTTTTTTTTAAAGTTACAACTAAATAATTATACCAAGAGTTCCCATCCAAAGTAAGCATTAAATCAAATAACTCAATAAATTTTCAGAAGATGAGGTCATTGACAATAAAATATTTTAAATAATAAGTCATCTTATATTATAATATATTAAAAGCGGTACTCAAATTTGTTGAAAATAGCATACGGGTTTGGATAGTAATATTCATATTTAATGTAAATATTGAATAAATTAAAATTTTAAAATAATCTAAAACTGGAATATTGCAAAAGTAAGTAGATATCCAACCCCCGGATACCTCATTATAGCAATGAAATTGAAATTCATGTCAATCTTTTATCCTTTGCATTCTATTAGATGTCAAAACAGTGTTGCAGAAGCCATTATTTTGCTTTTACAACAAAACTATGTAGGCACTTTGGTGACATCAACCAAGCCGGTAAAAGAATGGAGCTTAAGACCAGAGATTGAAACTCCTAGTGGCCTCAAGGCAGCATCAGTTTCAAGGAGCATATACAACGGAAGTTTAGAACCATTTTACCTAAACTTTACACAAGCCCCATTGAGACCATCTTTTGCCCAGACCCTAACCAGGGCTTATGTTGCGAAATGACCATACATGCGAACTGCGAGCTCACCAAAAAATGCGAGCTCACCTGAGAGCTCTTCACTCTGCAAGTTGCCAATTTGCCAACTTGCACTGAAACAATAATAACTTTTTTATTAGACATTATGGCAGCTAATTAGACTGAAATCAGCCAGTAGAAAAGAAAGTTACATAAATCTAGTCACTAGATTAAGCCAAGTTGTACTTATTTTATTATTATTTTTAGCTCATTTAAGCTTTCTTATTCTTGTAAACATTGCAATCAGTTTTTAATGAAATAATAGCTAACAAGCTGATTCTTCTTCAAAAAAAATTATTCTTTTTGCTTCTATTTCAATCTTTCCTTCATCAAATATTTGACAATTACTATCAAGAGCCACTTATCTTTGAGGGCATGTTTTCATAAAAATGTCTTCAGCAAACTTTACA
This sequence comes from Gossypium australe, assembly GCA_005393395.2. Taxonomy (NCBI): domain Eukaryota; kingdom Viridiplantae; phylum Streptophyta; class Magnoliopsida; order Malvales; family Malvaceae; genus Gossypium; species Gossypium australe. The sequence continues at coordinate 12,547,430 of CM016615.1, read as the reverse complement.
CCACCCCCTGTTCTTTACAGGAGAAAACTACCACATTTGGGTAGTAAAAATGAAAACTTATCTTCAAGCCTTTGATCTTTGGGAGGTTCTACATGCTGAGATAGAACCACCAGTGTTGAGGCCAAATCCCACACTCGTTCAAATGAAACAACACAGTGAGGAATGTGCCAAAAAACACAAGGCAATGTCTTGCCTACAAAACGGTGTTTCAGATGTGATCTTTACAAGAATCATGGCCCGTGAAACTCCAAAACAAGCTGGGTTAAGCTCAAGGAGGAGTTATAGGGATCACAGAAGAAAGGCAGCAGTAGATGATCAATCTCAGATGAGATTTTGAAAATCTCAAAATGAAAGAAGTTGAGACTGTGAAGCAATATTTAAATCGGATCATGGGAGTGGTGAACCAGATAAGACTGCTAGGTGACCAGTTTGAGTATAGTCGAGTAGTTGAGAAGGTGATTACCACACTTCTTGAGAGATACAAATCAAAGATATCTTCACTGGGAGATTCAATGGATCTATCAACCATCTCATTCATATGGCTAACCAATACTCTGTATGCTCTAGAACAAAGAGGGGCAAGCAAAGAAGAAGGACATGTTGAAGGAGCTTTTCAAGCCAGAAATAGAGATGTTGCGAGCTTTTCAAGCTAGAAAGAAAAAAAGAACTAGTCAGATAAAAAGAAGTCAAAGAAAGAAGGTGGAAAGAAAAAATATCCACCGTGCTCACACTGCAATAGGTTGGGGCATCCTAAGAAGTTCTACTGGTTCAGGCCTAATGCTCAATGCACAAATTGCAAACAGTTTAGCCATGTAAAGAAAGTTTGCAAAAAATAAAGGGCATACTCAACAACAAAATACTAAGGCATAGATAGCAGAAGCAGAAGAACTGATGTTCACAGTTTCCTGTGAAGCCTAGTTCGCCACACCTTGCGAACTCTCCAGCGGAGTAAGAAAGAATTGGCTAGTAGATAGTGGTTGTACGAGTCATATGACAGTAGATGTGAGCATATTCAAGAATGTTGACAAAATGTTTCATTCCAAGGTGCAAGTTGGAAATGGCCAGTATATCGAAGAAGATGGAAAGGGAGATGTTTGGATCAAAACTCCATCAGGTACTAAACTTGTTACATATGTTCTTTTAGTTCCTAACATAGACCAAAATCTACTAAGTGTAGGACAACTGCTTGAGAAAAACTATTATGTTGTATTCAAGGACAACAAATGTTTAATTATTGATCCAAGTGGATGCGAGCTCATATCAACAAAGATGGTAGACAAAAGTTTTGTTGTCAACTGGAACTTAGCAACTTCAGCAGCATATACTAGCTCGCTGGATAAAACAAAATTGTGGCACAAAAGAATGGGACATATTGACTACAAATCCTTAAGTCATATGTCCAAAAATGACTTGGTTGAAAATTTATAAAATATGGTTGAACATGAAGATGTACGAGAGGTGTGCTAGCTTGAAAAATAGGCGAGGTCTCTACTTCCTTTGAACACAACATGGCAAGCCACTAAAAAATTACACTTAGTACATACTGACATTTGTGGACCCATGAAAACAAGTTTGCTAAATGCTACTTGATAAATCATAAAAGTAACACATTTTAATCCCACGCTTAGCGTGTTTTTGGATGTTTATTTATATAATTTGGTAAATTCGATGCTCCTAATCCTTTGAATTTGTATTTCTATACTTAGGTGAGCATAGGGAAGCAAAAGGAGTGGAAAACGGGCCTAAACCGGATAAAACGGGCCACCTTAAGGATCCACACGGCTAAGGACAGAACCACACGGGTAGGGCACATGCTTGTGTGACTTACACGGGCTGGACACACGCCCATGTGCCAACCCGTGTCAATCATGATTCATTCAAATTTCTACATGGCCCGCGCACTCTCACACGGGCTCAGCACACGCCCGTGTCCCTGCCGCACCCTGTTTTGTTTTCACTCGAAAAAAGTCAAATTTTAGGTTTTCTGAGCCTTCTAAAGTCTATAAATACAAGCCAGGATAGACCTAAAGGAGAAGAGGGAGAACACACAGAGTAGATTGCAGAGATTACTCGAAGGAAGCCGTTGGAATCATCTCGGAAGTGGATTCACTCCAATATTAAAGATCTCCATCAAAGTTCTTGAGAAGTTTTTGGGTTCTTTATGTCTTGTTGTTTTCTTATTCCTAAGATGTTTTCCTTCAATATTATGAACTAAACTCCCTAAATACCTAGGGAGGATGAAACCTAGATAAATCTTATTATTTAATAAATCTGAATTACAAGATAAATACTTGATCTTGTTCTTAATTATGTGTTCCTAATCCTTGTTTTAATGTTTTCAGGAATATTAATTCGAGTTTAATGTGCTTAGTCAGTGGAGCAAAAGTCCCTATTTAAGAGTAGATCTAGCATAATTAAGCGGAGTTGATTGCAACCCTAGAAATAGGGCGACATAAATCTGCCAGATTAGAGTCAAATCTAATAAGGGAATCCATAGATCGAGTTAATGCGACGATAGGGGTTTTAATTAGAAAGAGATTTCAATTAATCAACCTAGAGTCAGTTGTTTTTAGTCTCGAAAGAGATATTAACATAATTTAGGGATTTCTACAGATCAAGTTAAGTGAATAAATCATTTAATTTAGAGTCAGAATAATAAGTGAAGTCTAGGTGGATTCTTCCTTGGGTATTGTCTTTATCATTGGTTTATTCGATTATTTCTTTCACTCTTTATCGCGTTCATAGTTAATTAGTTAGTTAAATTTTAGTTTAAAAACAAAATCCCTTAATTATTAGGCTAGATAATAAAAAGAGAGTTACTACTAGTAATTTTAGTCCTTGAGGACACGATATTCCGAACTCACCACAACTATACTACTGTTCGATAGGTGCGCTTGCCTTTGTCGAAATATTAGTTAGTTTCAAGGTCCATCACTACTATTTTGTGTTGTTCATAGATGACAGTACAAGGTTCTGTTGGGTGTACTTCACGAAGAACAATTCTGAAAATACACCTTAGAAGGTAAGATCAGATAATGGGGCAAAATACACCTTAGAAAAGATTGAAAAAATCTGTGAAGAATCTAGTATTCATCATCAATTGAGCAATGTGTACACTTCACAGCAAAATGGAGTAAGTGAAAGAAAAAATAGAACTGTAATGAACATGGCTCGCTGCTTGCTGTTTGAAAGTAAACTGCTAAATGATTTTTGGGAAAAAATAGTAAACACTGTTGTTTACCTACTAAACAGTCTACCTATTAAAGCAGTTGAAGGGAAGACACTATTCGAGGCCTGGTATGATTTAAAACCTTCTGTTTTACATTTAAAAGTATTTGGTTGCACCTATTTTGTTCATGTTCTAGAAGAAAAAAGAAGCAAGCTGGTTAGTAGATCACAACCAGGTATATTTGTTGGATACTCTAGTGTTAAGAAAGGATACGAAATCTATAATCCTTTCACCAAGAAAGTGATCATAAGCAGATATGTGAAGTTTGATGAAAGAAAAATCTAGAATTAAACTACAATAGATGAAGAGATTTGTGAACAAGAGAGTCCAAAACCTGATTTGCGAGCCACTGGGAATGTAACACCCCTCACCCGTACTCAACGCCGGAATAGGGTTACGGAGCATTACTGGGCTTATAAAACAATTAAACATTCATTTTACAAACATTTTCAAATTTCATGAAATCATTAATCAAACTCAATCACATTGTCCCTAATACAAGCCTACGAGGCCTTAAACATACATACGGGGTGGTTTGGGACTAAACTGAGAACTCAGGAAACTTTTACGAAACTTAGAAAATTTTTCAAACTACAGGGGACACACGCCCGTGTGGCTCGGCCGTGTGTCTCTCACGGCCAAAGACACGCCCGTGTCACAGGCCGGTGGACATTCAAAATGGGATCACATGGCCGTGTCCCAGCCCGGGTCCAACCCCGTGTAACTCTCTGACTTGGGTCACACGGCTAACACACACGCTCGTGTGACTAGTCCATGTGCCCTAAAAATGGCCACACACGCCCGTGTGCGAGGCCATGTGCTAGGCCATGCCAAACTTGTAGGGTATACTGACTTATGCCATACAGCCAAATCACGCGCCAGTGTGCTAAGCAGTGTAAAGCATACTGACTTGATTTCTATTTCAACAATAGGGGACACACAGCTGTGTAACATAATCCTGTGTCACACACGGTTGAGACACACGCCCGTGTGGACAGAAATAGGCTATTTACCAAGCCAATTTGCCACCCAACTTTGCACATACCTAAAACAATCCATTTGGAATCAAAACATGGCATATATAGGCATTCATCTCTCAAATTGCATCATTTAACCTAATCTCACAAGCATACCAAATTCAATTCTAAACCATTTGATACTCCTAATTACCAAACACCAACTAACATCACATATCCATAATCAAGCACATATCAAGAGCCATTTGCACAATTATATTCACAACCAAATCAACCAAAATAAGCCAACTCTCATGGCTATATACAAAAACAAACTTTAAACATTTACAAGCCAATTCAAATGGCTAAATTCTTTACCAAACTATATATAAAAAATGACCATAATCCTACCTATACATGCCATATATAAAATACTTAAGTTCAAAGGTACCAAGTGATAGTTGGATAGTGCGATGAAGTCTTCGACAGTCCCCGAATCCAAGCTAGCTTTGGCTTCACTATAAAACACGAAAAATTAAACAAAAGTAAGCTATAAAGCTTAGTAAGTTCGGATAGCATTTAAATTAAATCATCATATATGCTCAAATTAAGCAAATAACACATAACATAACATAGCTTATAATGAATCACCAACCAACCACAATTGCATTTACAAAGTTAGATGTAACTTTCATAATTTTTCCTTATTTCAATGTACTGCTCGGTTCATGTACATACCTGTACTATAACAGCCCGTATTTAGTCAAATCAGAACAGTGGTTTTGGGACCACAAATCTGAAGTAAAAATTATTATTTTATTATTATTTTAATGTCTAAAACATGATAATGTGATTTTTTTGAAAGTTTCGTTAAGAAATTTTATCGTTTGGTTGGTTAATTCAGTAAAAAGGACTAAATCGCGTAAAGTGTAAAAGTGGAGTTCTATTGGATAAAAGTATTTAATAACTATAGAACCTTAAATTAAAGGTCCGTATGTTGTAATTAAACCATTATTATAGGTAATGGACATTTATGGACATAAAACAAATGAATTTTAATGTTTTAAACCAAGGTTAATTTAGTTATGAAATGAAGTTAATTAATTAAAACAAACATAAAGATTTTTGTTTCATTCATCTTCTTTGCCCATTTTTAATGATTCTTATGTTTTTGAGATCGTTGCAACTAGGTCTAGCTAGCCCATGGACTATTTTGCAAAACTATTAAAGATTTTTAATGTTTCCATTGATGAATAAACTTGTCTTTTTATGTTTGATGATAGATTATGAATATTTGATGTGAATTATACAAGTTTTGTTATGTGATTTTTGAGAAAAATACAAAATAGGGATTAAATTGAAAAATGTGTAAATTGAGTGGTAGAAATGTGAAATAATGAGAATTATGGGCTATTGTGGAGATAGTGATAATTCGGCTAGCTTGGGTATGATTAAAATTACATGAATTTGCATTTTATGAGCCAATGACTAAATTGTAAGGGTCAAAAGTGTAAATGTGATTTAAGGCGTGTTTTGGACTAAATTGAATAGATGGATGATTAAATGAGTTGAATTTGATATTATATAGATCAAGAAAAGTGAAATTTGGAATTGGATCGGGGAAAAGATAATGTACTCGATTAATCGATAATTTCATCGTTGTTAAATCGAGGGAAGTTCGTATGCGATAAATTTCAATTCAAATGTATTTTATATGCTTTGGTATTGTATAAATTGTGAATACAAGATTGTGGATATGAAAAATAGTGATTTGACGACAATTCGACATTCAAAATCCCGGTTGAACCATAGGAATAGTTTAGAATGCTAGTGACATGTCATTAGGGGATACATTGAGTTGGCTTCGGGCCATGATATAACACTTCGGTGCGAGTTATACCAATTTGGCTTCGGGTCATGCATATCGGCTGATTTGGCTTCGGGCCATGATATCAGTATTTCGGAGATAAGTTACCTTGATTTGGCTTTGGGCCATGGTATAGGTACTTATCGTGTGAGACCCTTGGGTATCCGACTTCTATTCTAAATGGTTCAATGGGTAAATGAAAGACGAGAATGTGTATGAGATTGGTACAAGATGGTACAGGTATGTGCATAAATCATATTAACTTTGAATCGAATAAATGGTGAAGAAAATATATAATTTTGTGAAAAATTATTTGAAAGGTTTGTTAGCTATTGTAAGTTACATATTGGTGTATTCAAATTATTGAATTATGTTTATGTAGTTGTATTAAGTTTATTTCATATGAGCTTACTAAGCTTTATAGCTTACATCGTTTATTTTTCTATGTTTTATAGAGAATTCAAAGCTAGCTCGGATTCGGGAATCGTCGGAGATCATTTCACACTATCCACCTATCATCTTGGTACCTATGAACTTTGGTATTTAAGTATATGGCATGTATAGGTATTTTGAGTCATTTTGATTATGAGTTGATAATGATCTTGGATATTTGTAATGTCTTGTAAATGTATATGTTTTGGTTTGTAAATTTAGCCATGAGAGTTGGCTTAATTTTGTGAATTTGGTTATGTGCATATATGTGCTTATATGGTTGATATTTTGAGTACATGGATGGATATGTGAATAGCTTATATTATGAGGCTTGTGGATATTGATATAGTAAATGTTAAATGGTTGATATTAGATTTGAATTGTGCTTGTGAATTGGTGCAAAAATGATGAATGTTTGGTAAAGGCTTAGTTTGTTGATTTGTATATGTGTTTTGGTATGTTTTGATTGAGTAAAACATAAGTTATAAGCATGTTGGTTGTTAGTATTGGAAATGGTATGAATTAGTCTTGATTGTGGCTAAATTAGATGTTCATCTATGCTTTGAATTGGTGCCATGGGTTGTGTTGGTACATGCAAATTTGGGTGGCAAAATGGCTTGGTAAATAGCCCTTTTTTTCACACGAGCAGAGACACGGGCGTGTGTCTCGGCCGTGTGTGACACAGGGTCAAGTACACGGTCGTGTGTCCTTTGGTGTTGATTTTAAAATTAAGTCAATATGCTCCACACGGCCTTACACACGGGCGTGTGACTTGGCCATGTGGCATAAGTCAGTATACCCTACAGGTTTGGCACGGCTTAGCACACGGCCTGGCACACGGACACGTATGGCCATTTTTAGGGCACACGGGCTAGCCACATGAGCGTGTGTGTTGGCTGTATGACCCAAGTCAGAGAGTTACACGGGGTTAGACATGGGCGTGTCTGGTGGCTGTGTGAGACATACAGCCTGGCCACACAGGCTTGTGTTCCCTATTTTGAGGAACATTTTCAAAGTTTTGTGAAAGTTTATTAAGCTATCGGTTTAGTCCCGAACCATTCTCAAAGCATGTTTAGGGCCTAGTAGGCTCGTAATAGGGACAAATGGATTAAGATTGAATGATGATTGTATGGATTGATTAAATGTATGTATAAATATGTTGTAAGTCCAGTAATGCTCCTTAACTCTATTTTGGCTTTGAATATAGATGAGGGGTGTTACATTTATTGGTATCAGATCTACGATTTAGTGTGATGACTAGCTATACATGCCATATATAAACTGTGATAGTGTGATGACTCCAGACATTTTAAAATGTGTTTTCATATAGTAATGGATCCCAATCGAGCTATAGCTGATGAGGTTGAAAGTAATGCGCCCACTCCCGCTCAAGGGACAGCGCCGTCTGATTCTAGACCCATGTCGGGTAGCCAGGGAGGAGAGGCTAGAGAAGCCTTCTTCCAAATGATGAACGAATGGTTCACACAGTACATTCAGACAAATCCGGCTACTCAACAACCTCCACCCCCTCCTAATCCCCAATCGGTTCCCGTAGCTCCTTAAGGTGTCGAGATTTTTAGATTAAGTAAGCCTCTAGTTGATAAGATTCGTAAACATAGGGCTGAATAGTTTAGAGCTAATGTTGCTGATGATCCTGAGAGAGCTGAATTTTGGCTTGAAAATACGATTCGAGTGTTTGATGAGCTTTTTTACACACTGGCTGAGTGTTTAAAATGTGTTATATCACTTCTGAGTGACACTGTGTACCAATGGTGGAATACTCTAGTATCTATTGTACCTAGAGAACATGTTACTTGGGAATTCTTTTAAATCAAGTTTAGGAAGAAATATATAAGCCAACGATTTCTGGGTCAAAAGCACAAAGAGTTTTTAGAATTGAAACAATGTCGTATGACTGTAACCGAGTTCGAGAGAGAATTTGTGCGGTTGGGTAAATATGCTTGGAAGTATGTTTCTACTGAAGAGATTATGTGCAAGCGGTTTGTTGACGGGTTGAATGAAGATATTAAACTTCTGGTTGGGATTCTAGATTTGAAAGAATTTGTTGTATTTGTTGTATTTGTTGATCAGGCTTGTAAAGTCGAAAATTTTAGCCGAAAAAAGAGGAAAGCTGATTTAGAGGCTAGAGATTCGAGAAAAAGACTGATGAATAAACCTTATCATTCTTCACCAAAGAAATCCCGAGATTTGTATAGTCAATCAAATGCATTAGTGGGATATCAGAATAGAGATCGTGGAAATCAACATGTGAATTCTAAAGCTCAAGCTACTTCTGTCTCGAGTGTTGGCAGTGTGAAAAACAACAAACCCGAGTGTGAACAATGTGGAAGAAGACATTTTGGAGAATGCTGGAATAAGAGTGTTAAAGCTTGTTTCAAATATGGCTCGCTAGATCACTTTATTCGAGATTGCCCAGAATTATTCGATAAAGACAAATTTCAGAACGCAAGACCGAGCAACACGACTGCGAGAGGAAGACCATCGAGGAATGTGGGAAATATGTCCAGTGGTAGAGGTGTGACTAGGGATTCAGCTGTGAAATCTGAAGCTAGAGCACCAGCTAGAGCTTACGTTATTTATGCTCGCGAAAAAGCGTCATCACCAGATGTTATCACCGGTACATTTTCTCTTTACGACACTAATGTGATTACTTTAATTGATCCTGGATCGACACATTCATATGTTTGTGAGAATTTAGTGTATAGTAAGAAATTTCCTATTGAAATTACTGAGTTTATGATTAAAGTATCGAACCCCTTAGGTAATTATGTTCTAGTTGACAAAGTATGCAAGAACTATCCTTTAATGACTTGGGGTTACTGTTTTCTGGCTGACTTGATGCTTTTTACCATTTGATGAGTTCTATGTGATTTTGGGTATGGATTGGTTGACTCTACATGATGCTGTTGTGAACTGTAGATGAAAGATTATAGAATTGAAATGCCAAAATAATGAAATTTTCCGGATTGAATCTGATGAGCCTGGTGGATTACCTATAGTGATTTCATCGATGTCGGCTCAGAGATATGTGAGAAAAGGTTGTGACGCGTACCTAACATATTTTTAGATACCAAAGTTTCTGAAAAGAATATTGAACCGATACTTGTAGTTTATGAATATCTGGATGTATTTCCAGAAGAATTGCCTGGGTTGCCACCAGTTAGAGAGGCTAAGTTTGTTATTGAGTTAGTACCGAGAACTTCACCGATATCTACAGCTCCATACAGACTGTTTCTGACAGAGTTGAAAGAGTTGAAAGCTCAGCTGCAAGAGTTAACAGATAGAGGTTTTGCACGACTGAGTTTTTCACCCTGGGGTGCGCCAATATTGTTTGTAAAGAAGAAAGACAGATCAATGAGAATGTGTATCGACTATCGATAGCTCAACAAGGTTTGATCAGTTGAAAGAAGCAACATTGTTTTCAAAGATTGATTTGAGATCGGGTTATATTCAGTTGTGAGTTAAAGATTCAGATGTGTCGAAAACTGCGTTTAGAATAAGGTACAGACACTATGAATTCCTTGTTATGCCTTTTGGACTAACTAATGCTCCTGCCGTCTTTATGGATTTGATGAATCGGATCTTTAGACCGTATTTAGACAGATTTGTTGTTATGTTCATTGATGACATTCTGATCTATTCACGAGATTAGTCTGAGCATGTCGAGCACTTGAGGATTGTGTTGCAAACCTTAAAAGATGAGCAACTTTATGCTAAATTCAGCAAGTGTGAATTTTGGCTCAGGGAAGTCAGATTTTTGGGACATATTGTTTCGGCGGATGTCATTCGAGTTGATCCGGGCAAGATTTCTACAGTTATTGACTGGAAACCACCTAGAAATGTATCTGAGGTCAGAATTTTTCTGGGATTGGCTAGTTACTATCGACGTTTAGTTAAAGGGTTCTCGATGATTGCTACACCGATGACTAGACTACTACAGAAAGATGTAAAGTTTCAATGGCCCGAGAAATGTCAACAGAGTTTCGATCAATTGAAAGCGTTGTTAACTGAAACACCAGTGTTGGTTCAATCTGAGCCAGGCAAAGAATTTTTTATTTACAGTGACGCGTCATTGAATGGTTTAGGTTGCGTGTTGATGCAAGAGGGAAAAGTGATAGCCTATGCTTCCAGATAATTGAAGCCGCATGAAAAGAATTATCCGATGCATGATTTAGAATTGAATGCTATTGTATTTGCATTAAAAATTTGGAGACATCATTTGTACGGTGAAAAATGCCATATCTTTACCGATCACAAGAGTTTGAAATACCTAATGACTCAGAAAGATTTGAATTTACGGCAATGAAGATGGCTAAAGTTGTTGAAAGATTACGAGCTAGTGATTGATTATCATCTGAGGAAAGCGAACGTAGTCGCTGATGCTTTGGGTAGAAAATCGTTGTTTGGCTTGAGAGCAATGAATACACAGTTGACATTATCTGATGATGGATCGATTTTAGCTGAGTTAAGGGCTAAACCAGTATTTCTTCAGCAAATTTACGACACTCAGAAATGTGATAGTGAATTGCAAGCTAAAAGAACGCAATGCAAGTCGACTAATGATTCAGAGTACCAAATCGAATCCGATGATTTTTTAATGTTCCGAGATAGAATTTGCATACCGGAAAATCCAGAGCTGATTCAGAAAATTTTGCACGAGGCACATAGTAGTAGTTTCTCTGTTCACCCGGGGAGTACTAAAATGTATAATGATTTGAAACAACTGTATTAGTGGTCAGGTATGAAACGAGACATTTCTGAATTTGTAGCGAGATGTTTAGTGTGTCAGATAGTTAAGGCTGAACAACAAGTGCCATCAGGTTTGCTTCGGCCTGTGATGATACCAGAGTGGAAATGGGACAAAGTTAAGGTAGATTTTGTATCGGGATTACCTCTGTCTCCGAAGAATAAAGATGCAATTTGGGTTGTCGTTGATCGACTGACAAAATTTTCACATTTCATTCCGGTACGTACTGACTATTCACTTGATAGATTAGCTGAATTGTACATTGCTGAGATCGTTAGATTGCACGGGGTGCCAATTTCAATTATTTCGGATAGAGATCCGAGGTTTACATCGTGATTTTGGAAGAAATTGTAAGAAGCTCTGGGTACGAAGTTGAATTTTAGTACAGCAAACCAACGGTCAATCTGAGAGAGTAATTCAGATTCTCGAAGATATGCTCCGATGTTGTGTTCTAGAGTTCGAAGGCAATTGGGAGAAATATTTACCGCTGGTTGAATTTGCATATACCAACAGTTTTCAATTAAGTATAAAGATGGCACCGTACGAAGCTTTATATGGCTGAAAATGTCGAACTTCATTGTACTGGACCGAACTTAGCGAGAAACAGATTCACGGGGTTGATTTGATCCGAAAAACCGAAGAAAAAGTGAAAGTAATTCGCGATTGTTTGAAAACAGCTTCAAATCGACAGAAATCGTACGCGGATTTGAAATGGAAAGGCATTGAATTTTAGATCAATGATAAAGTGTTTTTAAAAGTATCTCCGTGGAAGAAAATACTTCGTTTCGGTAGCAAAGGCAAATTGAGTCCTCAATTCATCGGGTCGTATGAGGTTATTAAATGATTAGGGCCAGTGGCATATCGGCTAGCGTTATCGATTGAGCTAAAGAAAACTCATAATGTGTTTCATATATCAATGTTGCGTTGATATAGATCTAATCCATCACATGTGATTTCTCCGTTAGAGATTGAAATTCAACATGATATGACGTACAACGAAGAACCGATCAGAATTCTAGCACGTGAGGTTAAACAATTGAGAAATAAAAGCACAGGTCTTGTGAAAGTACTTTGGCAACGACATGGTTTCGAAGAGGCTATGTGGGAACTCGAGGAAGCTATGAGAAAATAGTACCCTAACCTATTCACTAGTAAGATTTTCGGGGACGAAAATCCCTAAGGGGGGAGAGTTGTAACAGCCCGTATTTAGTCAAATCAGAATAGTAGTTTTGGGACCACAAATATAAATTCAAAATTATTATTTTATTATTATTTTAATGTCTACAACATGATAATATGATTGTGTGAAAGTTTTGTTAAGAAATTTTATCGTTTGGTTGGTTAGCTCAGTAAAAAGGACTAAATCGCGTAAAGTGTAAACGTGGAGTTCTATTAGCTAAAAGTATCTAATAGCTATAGAACCTTAAAGTAAAGGTCCTTATGTTGTAATTAAACCATTATTATAGGTAATGGACGTTTATGGACATAAAACACGTGAATTTTAATGTTTTAAACCAAGGTTAATTTAGCAATTTATGAAATAAAGTTAATTAATTAAAACAAAAAATAAAGATTTTTGTTTCATTCATCTTCTTTGGCCGAATGAAGCATGAAGAAAAGCCATTTTAGGGCTTGAAACTTTCGGTCACTTTGGAGCTCAATTGTAAGTCTGTTTTTGTCCGTTTTTAATGATTTTTATGTTTTTGATATCGTTGCAACTAGGTCTAGCTAGCCCAGGGACTATTTTGCAAAATTGTTAAAGATTTTGAATGTTGCTATTGATGAATAAACATGTGTTTTGATGTTTGATGATAGATTATGAATATTTGATGTGAATTATACAAGTTTTGTTAAGTGGTTTTTTTAGAAAAATGCAAAATAGGGATTAAATTGAAAAATGTGTAAATTGAGTGGTAGGAATGTGAAATAATAAGAATTATGGGCTATTATTGATATGGTGATAATTCGAATAGCTTGGATATGATTAAAATTACATGAATTTGCATTTTATGAGCCAATGACTAAATTGTAAAAATGTTGAAATATTAGAGGCAAAAGTGTAAATGTGATTTAAAGTGTGTTTTGGACTAAATTGAATAGATGGATGATTAAATAAGTTGAATTTGATATTATATAGATCACGAAAAGCGAATTTTGGAATTGGATCAGGGAAAAGATAAAGTACTCGATTAATCGATAATTTCATTGTTGTTAAACCGAGGTAAGTTCGTATGTGATAAATTCCAATAAAAATGTATTTTATATGCTTTCGTATTCTATAAATTGTGAATACGAGACTGTGGATATGAACGATAGTGATTCAACGACAATTCGACATTCAAAATCCCGGTTGAACCATAGGAATAGTTTAGGATGCTAGTGACATGTCATTAGGGGATACATTGAGTTAGCTTCAGGCCGTGATATAGCACTTCGGGTGCGAGTTATACCGATTTGGATTTGGGCCATAATATCAGTACTTCAGTGATAAGTTACCTTGATTTGGCTTTGGGTCATGGTATAGGTGCTTATCATGTGAGACCCTTGGGTATCCGACTTCTATTCCAAATGGTTCAACGGGTAAAAAAAAGACGAGAATGTATATGAGATTGGTACGATATGGTACAGGTATGTGCATAAATCATATTAACTTTGAATCGAAGAAATGGTGAAGAAAATATATAATTTTGTGAAAAGGTGTTTGAAACTTTTGTTAGCTATTGTAAGTTACATATTGGTGTATTCAAATTATTGAATTATGTTTATGTAATTGTATTAAGTTTATTTCATACGAGCTTACTAAGCTTTATAACTTACATAATTTATTTTTCTATGTTTTATAATGAATTTAAAGCTAGCTTGGATTCGGGAATCGTAGGAGATCGTTTTACACTATCCACCTATCATCTTGGTACCTATGAACTTTGGTATTTAAGTATATGGCATGTATAGGCATTTTGAGTCATTTTGATTATGAGTTGATAATGATCTTGGATATTTGTAATGTCTTGTAAATGTATATGTTTTGTTTTGTAAATTTAGCCATGAGAGTTGGCTTAATTTGGTGAATTTGGTTATGTGCATATATGGTTGATATTTTAAGTTCATGGATGGATATGTGAATGGCTTATATTATGAGGCTTTTGGATATTGATGTAGTAAATGTTAAATGGTTGATATTATATTTGAATTGTGCTTGTGAATTGGTGCAAAAATGATGAATGTTTGGTAAAGGCTTAGTTAATTGATTTGTATATGTGTTTTGGTATGTTTTGATTGAGTAAAAACATAAGTTATAAGGATGTTGGTTGTTAGTATTGGAAATGTTATGAATTAGCCTTGATTATGGCTAAATTAGTTGTTCATTTATGCTTTGAATTGGTGCTATTTGGGTTGTGTAGGTACATGCAAATTTGGGCGGCAAAATGGCTTGGTAAATAGCCCATTTTTGTCCACAAGGGCAGAGACACGGGCGTGTGTCTCGGACATGTATGACACACGGTCAAGTACACGGCCGTGTTTCCCCTAGTGTTGATTTTGAAATTAAGTCAGTATGCTCCACACGGCCTCACACACGGGATGTGACTTGGCCGTGTGGCATAAGTCAGTATACCCTATAGGTTTGGCACTGCCTAGCACATGGCCTAGCACACGAGCGTGTGTGTTGGCCGTATGACCCAAGTCAGAGAGCTACACGGGCTAGGACACAGCCATGTGCTCCCATTTCGAATGTCCACACGGCCTGTGACACTAGCGTGTCTGGTTGCCGTGTGAGACACACGGCCTGGCCACACGGGTGTGTGTCCCCTGTTTTGAGGAAAATTTTCAATTTTTTTTGAAAGTTTATTAAGTTATCAGTTTAGTCCCGAACCACTCCCAAAGCATGTTTAGGGCCTAGTAGGCTTGTAATAGGGACAAATAGATTGAGATTGAATGATGATTGTATGAATTAGTTAAATGTATGTGAAAAGTATGTATAAATGTGTTGTACGTCCGGTAATGCTCCATAACCCTATTTCGGCGTTGAATATGGGGAGGGGCGTTACATGTACCATCCCATATCAAACTCATACTTACCCACATCTTTGATTTACCCGTTGAACCATTCGGAATACTATCGGATACTCGAGAATCTTGCATCCTAAGTGTCACAAACATAGTCGAAGTTATCTCGATCTCGTATCACATATAATGCTCACTCTCAAGCTATCAACGTGTCTGCTCACACAAGCTGACAGTCATGACAAAGCTACAGTTGTTGCTGGCACAAGGTGACGAGTATCCGCAACACATGCCGGTTAACTCAGCCACCGGTAGGACGTACGGACTAGCACCCAAATTACATAACCCCTAATGACATGTCATTCGTATCCTAATCTATTCCTAAGGTTCAACTGGGATTTCACACTTGCCGAATTGTCATCGAACATGTCCGTAGAGTCGTATTCACAATTTATGCAATATGAAAGCATTTAAAATACAATTGTAAAAGCTTATTACATACGAACTTACCTCAAATGCAAAAACAATGAATTAAGTCGATTAATTCGAAACTTTATTCTTTCCACGATCTAAATTCGTATTTCGCCTTTCTTGATCTAAATATAATCAAAATTAATTTATTTAATAATCTCTCTATTTAATTTAGTCCAAATTATACATTAAGGCAATTTTAACATTTGCCCTTAATATTTCACATTTTTACAATTTAGTCCTTATTTCATAAAATCACAAATTCATGCAATTCAACCAAAACTCATGCTACTCCAATTTCAATTAGGTCCCTAGCAGTCCATTTTTTTATTTATTTCACAATTTAACCACACAATTTACACATTTCACAATTTAATCCCTAATTGGACATTTTACTAAAAATCACTTAACAAGTGTTGTTTATCTAACAACAAGCATGCATTTTATATCATTAAACATCAAAACACACCAAAATTCATCAATGGAAAAACCCTAAACCTTTAACATTTTTGCAAAATAGTCCCTGAGCTAGCTAGACTAAGCTGCAACGATATCAAAAACATAGGAATCAATAAAAACAAGACAAAAATGGACTTACATGCACCAAGGATAGATAGCCGAATTTTGAAGCTTAAAAATGGTGTTTTCTCCTCCCTCACATTCGGCTAGAAGAAGATGAACATGAAGCTTATTTTGTTTTTTTATTTTTACTATGTTTATTTAACAATTTTCTTATTTAACCTTTAATTAGACCATTAAAATTCACTTAAACCATGTACATAAATGTCCACTAGCATTAAAAATAGTCTACTTTCCATATAAGGACCTCCACTTTAATACTCTATAGCTATTAGACACCTTTAACTAACAGAACACTAGTTTTACATTTTATGCGATTTAGTCCTTTTTACCAAATTAAGCAAGCAAACGATAAAATTTCTTAACAAAATTTTCACACAATTAATTATCATGCTGTAAACATTAGAATAATAAAATAAATATTTTAACTTCAGATTTGTGGTCCCGAAACCACTAGGGGTGTGCAAAATTCGGGTAAAACTGAAAAAATTTGATTAACCGACCAAATTCGGTTAATCAGTCGGTTAACCGAATTTTTTCGGTCGGGGATCGGTTAATTATTTTGTATTTTTTGGTTAACGGTTAATTCGGTTCAAAACCAGTCGGTTAACCGAATTTTTTCGGTTTAACCAAAAAAATTAATAAATAAAATTATAATATATAAATAGGCCCACTATTCACCTAAACCCAATCCCTAAACCCAATCCAAACCCAAATATCCAACCCGACCCAATTACCCAATCCAACTCAATCATAAAAATTACAAATAATTTAATAAATAAAAACAAAATTCTAAAACTAAAATTATGTAATCTTTTTAATTATGTAGTGATTCATTTCGGGTAATTCGGGTAATTTGGTTAATTCGAGAAATTCGGTTAATTCGGTTAATTTTTAACTAAAAATAAAAAACATATAATTTTCTATTAATTTGGTTAACCGACCGAATTAACCGAAAAAATTTCGGTTCGGTTAATTTTTTTGAAAAAATTTCTGTTCAGTTAACGGTTAAAAATTTTGAAAGGTCGGTTAATTCGGTTAATGTTATTTCGGGTCGAATAATCGACTAAACACCCTAGAAACCACTGTTCCGATTTGACTAAAAACAGGTTGTAACAGGGAACCAAATTGAAAATGATGCAATTGATGAACAACCAGTACGAGGAACCAAGTCCATCACTGAAATCTATCAATAGTATAATCTAGCGAAGCTAGAACCAGTCACTTTTGAAGAAGCTGCTCAAGAAGTTGAATAACTATCAGCAATGAATGATGAAATCACCATGATCAACAAAAATGAGACATGGGAGTTGGTAGATAGACCAGTTCACAAGAAAGTAATCTGTGTTAAATGGGTGTTCAGAACCAAATTGAATTCTGATGGATCAGTCAACAAATATAAAGTGAGGTTGGTTGTGAAAGGGTTTAGCCAGTAATATAGACTGGACTTCACTGAAACCTTTGCTCCTGTTGCAAGGTTAGACACTATAAGGCTGCTACTGACTCTTGCTGCTCAAAAGGGTTGGAGGATTCATCAAATGGATGTAAAGTTTGCCTTCCTAAATGGCTTTTTGAAGGAAGAAATTTTTGTCGAACAAACCCAAGGGTTTGCAATACCTGGATACATGGCCAAGGTGTACAAACTACACAAAGCGCTTTATGGTTTGAAACAAGCACCAAAAACATGGTATGAAAAAATTGTCAGTCACTTAACAAAAATAGGTTTTGAAAAAAGCATCAGCGAGCCCACTTTATATGTGAAGAAAAATGTAATGAAATACTTCTCATTATTTCATTATATGTTGATGATTTACTTGTGACTGGCAGCAACAACAAACTAGTGATTATATTCAAAGATCAGATGCAAGACAAGTTTGAAATGTCAAACTTAGGTGAAATGACATACTTCCTAGGTTTGGTGGTGAACTAAGCTCACGATGCAATCTTCATAAACTAGAAGGGGTTCACAATAAAAATCCTACAGAGATATAGCATGGAGAATTGTAAACCTGCGAGCATTCCCATCACTCAAGGTGAGAAGCTCATTAGCAATGAAGATGTTGAGAAGGTTGACGAAACAAGCTACAGAAGCTTGGTGGGATGTCTACTTTACTTGATAGCGTCCAAACCTGACATTTACTATAAGTCTGTTGTCAAGGTACATGCATTGCTGCAATGTGAACCACTACAAAGCAGCAAAAGAGTTTTACGATACATAAGAGGAACTCTAGATCATTGAGTGAAGTTTATGATGACTGAAAAGGTCAAGCTACTTGGGTATTCAGATAGTGATTAAGCTAGATCTACTGAAGACATGAAGAGTCCTTCAGGTTATTTCTTTACTCTAGGATCAAGCGTGTTTTGTTGGAGCTCAAAGAAACAAGAAATAGTGGCGCAGTTAACTGTAGAAGCTGAGTATGCTGCAGTTGCTATAAATCAAGCTATTATGTTGAGGAAACTGCTAAATTATTTAAATTTGAAACAAGAAGAAGCAACAAAGATTAAGTGTGATAATCAATCTATTGTTGCACTTGCAAAAAATTCGGTGTTCTATGGAAGAACAAAACACTTCAAAATCAAGTATCATTTTGTGAGGAAGTGGAACAAGCCAATGAAGTAACCTTGGTACACTACAATTTGAAAGATCAATTGGCTGACATTTTAACAAAACTATTTAGAAATATGAGGTTTCAAAAGTTGAGTTATGATATTGGAGTTCAAAGCATGGAGGTCAATGAGGAGTGTTGCAAAATGAACATCCATGCGAACTATGAACTGTGAGCTCACCAAAATACGAGCTCATTAGCACTGCGAGCTCACCAGAACTATGAGCTCACCAAAACTACGAACTCACCAAAAAATGTGAGCTCACCAAACTTAGAGCTCACCTATGAGCTTTTCACTCTACAAGTTGCCAACTTGCCAACTTGCACTGAAACAATAATAACTTTTTGATTAGACATTGTGGCAACTCATTAGACTGAAATCAGCCAATAAAAAAGAAAGTTATATGAATCTAGTCACTAGATTAAGCCAAGTTGTAATTATTTTATTACTTTTTTAGCTTATTTAAGCATTCTTATTCCTGTAAACATTGTAATCAGTTTTTAATGAAACAATAGCTAACAAGCTGATTCTTCCTCAAAAAATTTTATTCTTTTTGCTTTTGTTTCAATCTTCACTTCATCAAATATCAAACAGCTTATATTGTCAATGACTTTTTGGTTTAATCCAATGAAACTAGGTTGTCAAGGTTGGTTCACTCCTAAGCATATACGGTGCAAAGAGGTATCAAGTTTCTAGAAAATCATTAGCAAGTGCTATACTATGACATAAAAACAAGTCAATTAAGCAATTGGATCACTGACTCAGGATGCAAACATGTAGCATCATTGATCTTGAAGCCTAAAGCTATGGCCTAAAGCAAGGTACATTGTTGGCATATGTATGGGTGTTATGAAACATTATACTGCAGAACTCAAGTTCTATTGTGAAGGGCTTCCTTTAGTTTCATCTTTATATGCTTGTTCGCAAGCTTTTTGTGGGATTAACGTAAAACCTTTATGCAAACCTTCTGATATCTCCTACACATTTCTCCCTAACATAGCTTACTTCGAATTCCTTTATGTGAAGAATGAACATGATGAATCTATTTAAATGAAGAGCAACGATGAATATACTGAACTTGT
This sequence comes from Gossypium australe, assembly GCA_005393395.2. NCBI lineage: Eukaryota > Viridiplantae > Streptophyta > Magnoliopsida > Malvales > Malvaceae > Gossypium > Gossypium australe. Next base: position 12,527,437 of record CM016615.1, on the reverse strand, counting down.
TGATCTTGTAAAATGATACGGATTGGAGTGGAGAAATCGAAAGAATGATCGAATTCAAATTGTTTAACTGAAGAAGGAAAGATTTAGATATGATTTGAAAAGAAGAAATAAAAAATTTAGTAATAAAGAAAAAAAATAGTAAACGAAGAAATTTGAGAATTAAAAAAAATAAAAATAAGAAATAAATAAGAAATAGAAATTAAAAAAAGAATAAAGTGGAAGATGAATGAGTAAACCGATGGATATGATGGATAGAAGGATAAACGTCCAATTGAACCCTTTGAGATATAAATCCCAACAAACTCAATTAATGGCTCTAATAAACCCTCGAAGAAATAATCCTTGGCAAATTGAAGGGCGAAGAATGAATTCCTATGTCTCCTTAAAGAAAATCGAGAAGAAAACTACTTCTAAAAATCACAAGAAAGAAATCTTGCACAAGAAACAAACTCTCAGAGTTGAAAACTTTATTAATGAAAACAAATTATCCCCTTAATAAACAATGAAGAAGCCTTTATATAGGCTAACTGAATAAATCTAAATAAAACTCTTAAGTGTACTATAAGTCTAATTAACCTAAATAAGAAGTAATTTTAAATTAAACTTTCTTATTGACATAAAACACCTAAATAACTTAAAATACTTAATAACAATAAAAAATTCAAAATAATAAAATAATAAAAGTTGATAAATAAAATATTGGGATTATATATAATAAAAATTAATTCTAAAACCCGAACCCAATATGATTTAAACTCGAATTAAAACCCCAAAATTTGTAATTCTCGTCACAATCCCTTCCAAAAATTCCGCTCGCACAGTTTTCACTAAAACGATCATAACTTGAGTTCCTGAACTTAAAATTGAGTGATTCAAAAGTGCGTTTCGAAGCTAAGAGATAGATATTTGAATGTATTGAAGACATTTGAACCAAGAAAAGTCTAGATCCCATCCAAAAAGTCACCGCAATTCTAATAATTTCCCAAACTTGAAAATTGGCAAATTCAGTGAATGGAATTTAATAAATTTCACCCCATTCATGCATGTATCATTCCTCAAAAATATTTGCCCTCAAATCTTGTCTTTGATCGAATCTTGGTTTGATTTGCTTGGCCTTTGACATTGTTGTTGGGCCTTGAGGTAGTGTGATCTCATCACATCCATGGGTCCGAAATTGAGCCTTAAGACTCGCATCATTCCCCCCTTCCTCAAGAAGATTCGTCCCTGAATCTTTAGCTGTACAAAAGGAAAAGGGATTAGAATAAGTAACAATAAAATGAAAAAAAATACTTACCTGAGCTTTCTTGTGCGCCAAAACTATCTTCAGGATCAAAGACATTATTTCGATCCTTCAAATTAGCTTCGACCATGGACGTCTCCTTTAAAAACAATGTATCAACACTAAACAAATAAATGTTAGGCATATGAGTGTTCAAGTAAACAATAAATTGTAATTTTCTTTGAATATGCATGGTCATCTGATAAACCGTAAAAGTAACATATTTTAAGCCCACATTTAGCATGCTTTTGGATGATTTAAGCCTTGAATTATGTAATTTGGTGCTCTTAATCCTTTGTTTTCAAGTTTTATGCTCAGGAGAGCACCGGAGGACGAAAAAAACGGAAAACGGGCCCAAAACAGAGTAAATGGGCCATACCACGAAATCCACACGGCCTGGGCCCAAGATCACACGGCCGTGCCTCATTCAATAGTCTCGAACACGGCCTGGCCACGACTTACATGAGCATGTGCCATGGGAGGGTCCCTGCCGTGAGAAAGAAGAGTTTCACTCGGATTAGGATACTTAGGGGCAAAGAAACATATTCAGAAGCCTGTATAAACACCCTAAGTATGACCTAAAAGGGGAGAACCAAAGGCTTTAGTTAGGGGGCGTCCAGCTAGGCCAAAGAAGGCAGATTTGTGGGGATTTACTCGAAGATAGCCAATTGATTCATCTCAAGATGCCGGAATCATACTCAAGACGAAGGATCTCTCCTTTAATTCCTTCAAGGGGTTTTAGGGATTTCTTATGTTTTATTTTATCTTTTCTTCTGAGATGTTTTCTTTTATTGTTATGAACTAAACCCTCAAATACCTAAGGGGGATGAAACCTAAGATGAATCTTGCTATCCTTTGCTGAATTATATGATAAATATTTGACTTGTTCTTAATTATGTGTTCTTAATTCTTGTGTTGATATTTTTGGGATATTAATTCAAGTGTGATGTGCTTAGGTGGAGGAGCAAAAGTACCTGCCTAAGAGTAGATCTAGTATAATTACGCGGAGTTGATCGCACACCTAGAGATAGGGTGACGAGATTTTGCCGGATTAGGGTGAAACCTAATATGGGAGTCCATAGATCGAGTTAATGCAATTCTAGGGGTTTTAATTAGAAAGATATTTCAATTAATCAACCTAGGGTTAGATGTTAGTCCCCTCGAGAGAGGGATTAATATAACTTAGAGAATCTTACGGATCAAGTCAAATGAATAAATCGTCTGGTTCAGAGTTAGATGACAAGTGAAGTCTAGGTGGATTCTTCCTTGGGTGTCATCTTAATCAATTGGTTTTTCCTCAAAGTTATTTTCTCAATTTCATTCTTCTTTGTCTTAGAGTCTTTAGTTTAGTAGTTAGTTAATTTTAGATTAGATAAAAATCCACTTAATTCTTAGGCTAAATAATAAAAAGAGAGTTAGTATTAGTACTTTTGGTTCCTTTCGGTTCGACATTCCGGTCTTGCCTTAACTATACTACTGTTCGATAGGTGCGCTTGCCTCAAATTGTTGTCATAGTTAGTTTCCAGGTTCTATCATTCTTTATATAAATTTTAAGACTTTGACATCGCATAAAACAACGATCAAGTTTTTGGCGCCGTTGCTGAGGAACTAAAATATTAAGAACGCTAAATTTTTATTACTTTAGCCATATTTATTTTAATTTTGCAATTAAATTTTATCTTTAACTTTTCTAAATTTTCTTCTTTCACTCCTTTCAGGTACCTCTATTTTATGACTAGAAGAAACTCGACAGGACCCCTACTTTACGACAGTGATATTGAAGGTACCGTTCGCAGAAATCGCAGAGAAATAAGGCGAAGCTTAAACTACATAGAAAAAGAGCAAGAAGACGAAATCAATACCACCGAAGAGATGGCTGAGAATAATCCACCACCTCCAGAGATGGCCGAACATCATGCTCCTCGAACTATGTATGATTATGCTAAACCTAGTTTAACAGGAACTGAGTCAAGTATTGTTAGGCCTACTATTGCTGCAAATAATTTTGAACTGAAACCTAACACTATACAGATGATACAACAGTTTGTTTAGTTTGACGGTTTGCAGGATGAGGATCCTAACACACACTTAGCAAATTTCGTAGAATTTTGCGACACTTTCAAGATAAATGGTGTTTTTGATGATGCCATCCGTCTTCGGTTATTTCCCTTCTCTTTGAGAAATAAAGCCAAACAGTGGTTGCATTTTCTTCCACGAGGGTCAATCACTACATGGGATCAAATGACCGAAAAATCTTTATTAAAATATTTTCCACCGGCCAAAACGGCCAAGTTGAGGAATGATATCTCCTCTTTTGTGCAGATGGATTTAGAGACACTTTATGATGCATGGGAGAGATACAAAGACTTGTTGAGGAGGTGCCCACACCACGGATTACTTTTGTGGCTACAGTTCAATCTTTCTACATTGGTGTGAACCCTTCAACAAGGCAATTAATCGATTCAGCCGCCGGTGGAACCCTGAACAACAAGACTCATGAAGCGGCCTACGAGTTTATAGAGGAGATGTCATTGAATAACTATCAGTGGCAAGTTACAAGGACAAGGCCAACCAAAGTAGCCGAAGTTTTCAACCTCGATGCAGTAACCATATTATCAAATCAGGTAGAGTTGCTACATAAAAATTTGATGGTTTATACGGTTCTTCACAGGCACATCCAGTTATGTAGTACGATGCAAGTGGAGGAGTGGCGAATCCTGAGTACCCACCCTACGGACAGGGCATGAAGAGCGAACAGATGAACTATATGGGTAACAAATTCTGATCTAACAATAACCCTTATAGTAATACTTATAATCCAGATTGGAAGAACCACCCCAAGTTCTCATGGGGCAGTCAAAGAAATTAAAGGCAACAACCATCCCAAAACTTCCAACAACAGCCCTACCCACAGGAAAAGAAGCCGAACCTTGAAAAGATGCTGACAAATTTCATAGCAGCCTCAGAAACACGTTTCCAAAATATAGAAACAAAACTTGAGGCATCAACACAAGAACTCAATGATCAAATCGGGCAACTCACTAAGTTAGTTTTTGAAACACGATCAGAAAGCTTACCTAGGGAAAAAGAGCACGTACAGGCAGTGACGCTAAGAAGTGGAAGAGAGTTAATCGAAACGAAGAAAGAGGTACCACATGAAATCGATAAGACAAAGATAACCCCGACCCGTGAGGAAATAAAACCAACAATCCCATATTCAGCAAAATTGAAGAAAGACCGCCTAGACGCACAATATGGTAAATTTCTTGAACTTTTCGAACAACTACACATTAACTTACCTTTTGTTGAAGCTATTTCGCAGATGCCAACATATGCAAAATTTTTAAAAGAGCTTCTAACAAATAAGAGGAAGTTCGAGGAAATTTCAGCATTGGAACTTAATGAAGAATGCTCAGCTATCATCCAAAACAAGCTACCAACCAAATTGAAAGATCCAGGAAGCTTCACTATTCCTTGTTTAATTGGTAGTTTGAGCATAGAGAAAGCATTAGCTGATTTAGGTGCCAGTATTAACCTAATGCCTTATAGAATGTTTAAGCAACTTGGTCTCGGGGAACCAAAACCCACTAGGATGAGTATTCAGTTAGCTGACAGATCTGTTAAGTATCCTAGGGGAATTATCGAAGATGTTCTGGTAAAAGTAGATAAATTTATATTTCCTGTTGATTTTGTTGCGCTTGACATGAATGAGGACGTAGAGGTACCTTTAATCTTGGGACGACCCTTTCTAGCTACTGCTAGGGCTATCATTGATGTTGGTGATGGTAAACTTGCACTAAGGGTAGGCGATGAGGAAATTGTGTTCCAAATTTATGATGCCATGCGATATTCTAGAGAACAAGATGATTCTTGTTACTTTGTTGATACCACTGATTAAATTTGTCGAGAGTCTTTGCAAGAAATTATACACAATGACACGATGGAACTGTGTCTTTCACAAGGAGAGGAGATAGATGATGATATCAATGAATCAAATCCTAATACATCATCCTCTATACAGATGAAAATAGAGGAAATTAAAATCAATGATGAACAAAAACAGAAATCCTCTGTTGATGAACCGCCCAAATTAGAATTAAAAAAGTTGCCAAAACATTTAGAAATCCTTTAGACTAATGTGTAATGCGAGTGGTTTTGCAGTAGGTGCAGTTTTGGGACAGCGAAGAGACAAGCATTTTCAGCCAATTTATTATGCTAGTAGAACATTGACACCCGCACAAGAAACTACACCACCACAGAGAAAGAATTACTAGCTGTAGTTTTTGCATTTGATAAATTTAGACAGTATTGGATATTATCTAAAGTTGTCATTTACACTGACCATTCAGCTCTTCGTTATCTCCTAACTAAATCTGAGGCAAAACCTCGACTCATTTGATGGATCTTACTCTTACAAGAATTTGATTTGGAAATTCAGGATAAGAAGGGAGCTGAAAATCTTGCAGTAGATCACCTCTCTAGGCTTGAGAACCCACATATTGAAGAGCTCGAAGAAAATGAGATAAACGATTCGTTTCCTGAGGAACAACTCTTTTCTATAACCAACTCCGAGGTACCGTGGTTTGCAGATATTGCGAATTATTTAGCTGCTAACATTTTACCAAAAAGGTTAACACATCATCAAAAGAAGCGATTCTTTGCTGATGCGAAAAACTATTTTTGGGAGGATCCCTTTCTTTTCCGCATATGTGCAGATCAAGTAATTCAGAGAGGCGTTACAAAGACGGAAGCAAGTAAGATCCTAGAACATTGCCATTCAGGACCTTCAGGAGGACATTACAGTGGGATTAAGACAGCATACAAAATGCTCGAATCAGGATTTTATTAGCCAACTCTTTTTAAAGATGCCAACAGGTATGTCGCTTCTTGTGATTAATGCCAAAGAACAGGTAATATTTCAAAACTCGATGAAATGCCTCAGACATATATGTTATCATATAAGATATTTGATGTATGGGGTATTGACATTATGGGTCCGTTCCCTAGCTCATTCGGAAATAAATACATCTTAGTAGCAGTAGAGTACATGTCAAAATAGGTGGAAGCCCAAGCTTTACCTACTAACGATGCTAGAGCTGTAGTAAAGTTTCTTAAGAAACTTTTCTCTCGTTTTGGAACACCCAGAGCGATCATCAGTGATAGGGGCACTCACTTTTGCAATACTCAATTTGATAAAGTCTTAAGAAAATATGGAGTACACGATAGAACAGCTACCCTTATCATCCTCAAACCAGTGGGCAAGTAGAAGTGGCAAATCGAGAGCTTAAGCGAATCCTAGAAAAAACAGTTGAATCAAACAGGAAGGCTTGGGCAGTAAAAGTAGATTATGCTTTATAGGCCTATAGAACAGCATTTAAATCCCCTTTGGGAACATCCCCATACAAACTTGTCTACGGGAAAAGCTGTCATCTACCATTTGAGTTAGAGCACAAAGCATACTGGGCTATAAAATTTTTGAATTACGATATTAAAATCACAGGTGAAAAGAGGAAGATGTAGTTAAACGAATTAGATGAATGGCGAGCTGAGGCCTACGAGAACTCACGACTATATAAGGAGGCAACAAAACCACGCCATGATGCTCGATTAAAACAATCAAAGCAATTCGAAGTAGGAGACTTGGTCCAGCTGTACAATTCAAGACTCAAATTATTTCCTGGAAAGCTGAAATCAAGGTGGTCAGGCCCATTCGTGATCAAAACTATTTTTCCTTACGGCATAGTCGAGGTAACCCACCCAACTCAAGGACCATTCAAGGTAAATGGCCATCGACTGAAACTTTATAATGGTGAAGATTTCAAGGAATTAAGAGAGGAGCTTCAGCTCCGTGAACCTTCTTTTAGAAATGAAAACAGAGTGAGTCTAGTGATCGTTGTTTTGTCGGGTTTTAAAATTTATAAAGAGAATGATTGAACCTGGAAACTAACTCTGACAACGATTTAAGGCAAGTGCACCTATCGAACAGTAGTATAGCTTAGGCAAGATCGGATTGTCGAACCCAAAGGAACTAAAAGTACTAATACTAACTTTCTTTTTATTATCTAGCCTAAAATAAGTGAAGTTGTTGTTTAATCTAAAATTAACTAATTACTAAGCTAAAGACGCAAAGACAAAAAGAATGAATTGGGGAAATACTTGTTGGGAAAACTCAGTTAATTAAGATGATACCCTTAGGAAGAATCCACCTAGACTTCTCTTGTTATCTAACACTGAACCAGACGATTTATTCACTTGACTTGATCCGTAAGATTCCCTAAGTTATATTAAACCCTCTCTCGAGGCGAATAACGTCTAACCCTAAGTTGATTAATTGAAATCTCTTTCTAATTAAAACCTCTAGAATCACATTAACTCGATCCATGGACTCCCATATTAGGTTTCACCCTAATCTGGCAAAATCTCGTCACCCTATCTCTAGGTGCGTGATCAACTCCGCTTAATTATGCTAGATCTACTCTTAAGCAGGGAATTTTTCTCCTCCACCTAAGCACGTCATACTTAAATTAATATCCAGGAAATATTAACACAAGAATTAAGCACACATAATAAAGAACAAATCAAGTATTTATCATATAGTTTAGAAAAAAATAACAAGATCCATCTTAGGTTTCATCCCCTTCAGGTATCTAAAGGATTTAGTTCATAACAATAAAAGAAAACACCTCAGAAGAAAAGATAAAACAAAACATAAGAAATCCCTAAAACCCCCTAAAGGAATTGAAGGAGAGATCCGCCGTTTTAAGTAGAATTCCGGCTTCTTGAGATGGATCAACTAGCTATCCTCGAGTGATTCCCACAAATCTGACCTTTTCGACTCGGCTCCTTGGCCTAGCTAATCGCCCCCTTTTCAGGTTACACTTAGGGGGTTTATATAGGCTTTTGAAATAGGTTTCTTTGCCCCTAAGCATCCTTTTCCGAGTAGAATTACTCTTCTCCACGACAGGGACACGGGCATGGCACACGCCCGTGTGCGTGGTCTTTAAGCAGTGTTCGGATTTCTTTAATGAGGCACGACCGTGTGAATCGGGGTCAGACCGTGTTCTAGTTGCGCAATGAGACATGGCCGTGTGGGCTTAAGTCCAGGCCGTGTCGATTTCCACTTTGGCCCAATTTGGTTCGTTTTAGGCCCGTTTCTCGTTCTTTCCATCCTCGGGTGCTTTCCTGAGTATAAGACATGAAAAGAAAGGATTAAGAGCACCTTTTTACATAAATCAAGGGATAAATCATCCAAAAGTATGCTAAATGTGGGATTAAAATATGTTACTTTTACGGTTTATCACATACCCCCACACTTAAGCTTTTGCTTGTCCTCAAGCAAAATTCTCAACTTACAATTAAAACGAACTTTCCATAATTTATAATTCCTATCAACAGTGTCTCATCATAATTCATAGATAATTTATACATGGATAATTTAACTCAAAGAGTCCTTAAAGATTCAAACAGTATAAGTCATACATTTGTATCACGAAAACATAGGTGTCTCCCCTTATCTAAATAAGTACCTTTAATTCAAAACCGACAAGGATTGACATCCTCACAAAAGATTCACTCAAATCACTCGAAGTGTTTAAGGTTCAGTAAAAGAGCACTCAAGAGTCGAACATGAAAAGTTAATCCCATAGGCTTGCATGAGAATCAAATCTCCACCACTATAAAATGAGATGATACACAAATCAAAAGGTCTTTAACAGGGTTGTAACGGGGCTAGGTTTAAAGGTGTGGATAAAGGCTGAATTAGAAGGTTAGAGTCAAGATTAACTTGACAAATTACCTAACTAGAAAAATGAACTGATCTTGAATAATTATATCAATTGAAAACTAATAATACGAGCTTTTTCTTCAAGATTTGAAATTTAAACATGTAAGCTCACTTAATCATAGAACTAATAATGAACATACTTCATTTTTTTTAAGAACAAATCATTACAATAATAAGAAAGAGCTTTAACAACTTAAATATAGAACATAGTTAGGTAACTGCTCACAATCAAATCTCGACAAAAAGGGTAATCAAAAGGATGGTAATAACAAATACAACGGGTTTTGGGTTAATATTAGTGGGTGAGTCAAAAAAAAAGGGTTGTTAGGATCAACAGGGTTCACTAGGGGTTAATTTATGGAGGTAGGCTGTTTAGTGGGGTAAGTGGGTTAAAACCTAGGTGCCTTTATCATCTCGGTATATCAAATCATAGGTGTGGTTTTGACATGTATAATCGAAGCAAGTTCTAGAATAACGATTCAATGTTGACACACTCATAATCAAAAAGTGAGCATGAAAAAGGATATATGCTCTATAAGGCTCAAAATCTCACAAAAATTATGGGTAATTGATGTCAACCTCGTAAATTTCAAATTTCAAAGTAATATTCAAATTTAGGTTAACAACCTAGCAAAAATTTTAAATCTGAAAAAATAGACTTATTCTGCTTGATTCTCTAGTATCTTAAAATTTCAATCATCAATGCACAATTAACTATGACTTACTAAAAAACATGTTAATAAAAATCATAAATCATCAGAAATTTCATCCTAATTAGTAATATGAGGAAATTACTTAAGAACAAAGCATAATTCAGGGAATTGAGAATAATGAAGAAAGTTAGGCCGAATTTGAGAATAATGCAAAAAGTTAGGCACTTTCTCAAAATAAATATTCACCCCCCACACTTAAGATGTACATTGCCCTCAATGTACAAACACGTATATTAAATTTAATAGAGAGAGGAAGGTGAGACTTCCTGAATTTGGATGGTTTCCTGGAGTTGGAAGTCGATAGGGGTGGTGTCTGCTATCGAGCTCTGCGCTAGATGAAGAAATTGGGGAGCTCGTAGAGAATTAGCTAGGAGTTATTAAGGCACATTTAAAATAAACTAAATATATAAATAAAGACAAGAAAGAGAAAGAGAAAGAGGCTAATAAGGAAAATAAACTAAGGTTAGAAGATAAGGGGCTTGAGAATCCTTATTGATAGATGGTTCGTGAGGTGGGTGTGACTTCTAAGGCGATGGAGGTGCTGGCGGTGGCGGAAGTGGCGTGATTCCCAAGCAGCCTTTTGAACCTGACACTAATAAACTAAAGTTAAATCAACTAAATTAAGCATAAGATAGTCAAAGGGAAGGAAATTGAAGCAAAAGAGAAAAGAAAAATAGGGGAAGGAAAATGAAGCAAAAGAGAAAAGAAAAATAGAAACTAAATGGCCTCAAAGACCCTTGGCTTGTTGTTTGGATGAAGCGACCGGTATGAACTCATGTATAGGGGTCTCCTTTAAGGAGACTACTTTTGTCATCTTCCGCTTCTTTGATATTGATATGTGTAGCTCAAGAGGTTGGAGACTTTGTTATGGAGAAGGGATAATTCTGAGAGAAAAAGGAAGAAAAGAGGTGGAAAGTAGATGAGAAGAATAGGGAGGGGTGGATTTAAATAGAGTTTTGAAGTCTGATGCTCCCCACGCCCATGGACCGAGGGTGTGTCGATTCACACGATCGCTTCGCACTGCCGTGTGTCGAGGCGTGTTGATTCACCCACACCCGTTTTCCAGATTGCCACGCCCGTTGGTGATAAGTCAGTATCGTCCACGGCCGCGTCGCACGGTCGTGGCACTTTGTCGGTGCCCGTGGTGGGGTGGTTGGGTCCGTGATTCAAAAATTAGTTGGAACTAATTTGTACTGCCTCTGTTATGTCAGTACGGAGGTTCTGTACTTCCATACGGTCATGGCCAAGGCCGTGTGCAAGACCGTGTGGTCTGGAAATCTATACTTTTGGTTAATTTACACTAGGTGTTCAGAAAGAAGAAAATAAAATAAAATGAAAGCAAAAATGTGAAAATAAATTGTTAATGCTCGGGTTGCCTCCCGAGAAGCGTTTGTTTATAGTCTTAAGCTAGACTTTCCTCGTATATAAAAAAATCAGGGAGGTTTAAAGGTTTGAATATCTTCCCTCATGCTTACAGTTCTATTCTCTTGACAAAGTTTAAGTCAGGAAGCGTTTACCTTAAAAGTGTCGAATATAGGATTGCTTACTTCGACTGTTCCGTATGGGAAGATATTTTGTACCTCAAGAGGGATTTCTTTGTCCGTGTTCAGGTCTGGTGTGGTGATACGAGGAACTGCTTTATCTAACAGTACCTGGTCTCTTATTTTGAAGTGGTTTGATGTTCCAATGAGCTCTTCTGGGGGCTCATTTGGTTTCTCTTCGTGTGGTTCCGGTTCGTCTTTAAAGTGTGTCGTCCACTCTTCTAATTTTTCGTTCCTTGTGTGATCCATCTGTGTTGGTATGGGGACCACGATTCAGCTCAGGTTTGTATCCTTGTGGTGTTTCTTGTGGTGAGAGTTGAACAACCTGGTTGTCAACTGAATTTGCTTTTTCACCTTCATCAATTGTTGTCCTCGCCGAGTCAAGAGCTTGTAAACTGATCGATTCATCACCTACCTGAAGTATGAGTTCTCCTGTGCTAACATTAATTTTAGTCCTAGCAGTTGCTAGAAAAGGTCTTCTTAAAATTAAGGGAATCGAATTATCCTCATCCATGTCTAAGACAACAAAATCTATTGAGAAAACGAATTTATCAATTTTTATAAGAACATCTTCGATAATACCCCTAGGAATTCTAACAGTTTTATTAGCTAATTGAATGCTCATCCTAGTTTGTTTGGGTTTTTAGACCTAGTTGTTTAAACAATTTATAAGGCATGGCATTTATACTTGCCCCTAAATCAGCTAATGCATTGTCAACAGTTAGTCTACCAATTAAACATGGAATTGTAAAACTCACTGGATCTTTTAGCTTCCATGGTAGTCTATTCTGTAACATTGCTGAGCATACTGCGTTTAATTCCATATGTGGTTCCTCGCCTAATTTGCTTGTTCGTCAAGAGCTGTTTTAAGAATTTTGTCGAATCTGGCATCTGAAAAAGAGCTTCAAGAAGAGGTAAGTTGATATGTAATTTTTTTAAAAGTTTAAGAAACTTACCGAACTGTTCCTCTGTATCGTCCCTCTTTATCGCTTCAGGATAAGGTATGCGAGGTTGGTACTCTTTGATTACCGGTTTTGGCTTTTCTTATGTTACCTTTACTTTACCTTCTTCTACCTCATTTCCTTATATTGAATTGGGTTCATCTAACCCTATACTATCATGAGCTGTGATGGCTTGGATTTGCTCCTTTGGGTTAATCTCAGTGTTGCTTGGTAGACGCCCTTGCGGTCGTTCGGAAATTAACTTTGCAAGTTGTCCAACTGACTTAGTGACTTCCCCAACTGACTTAGTAAGTTCCCCAACTTGGCTCTTGATCTCTTCAATCGATGTTTGTTGATTTTTAAGTATTGTCTCAGTGTCTTGGAAATGGTTTTCTGTGGCTGCCATAAATTTTGTCAGCATCTCTTCAAGGTTTGGCTTCTTTTCCTACGGATAAGGCTGATTTTGGAAATTTTGAGGAGGTTGTTGTCTTTGAATTCCTTGATTTCCTTGACCTCCCCATGAAAAATTTGAGTGGTTCCTCCAACCTGGATTATAAGTATTACTATAATGGTTATTATTAGATCTGAAATTATTACCTATATAGTTCATCTGTTCGCTCTCTGTGCCCAGTTGGTAGGGTGGGTACTCAGGATTCGCCACAGTTCCACTTGCGTCGCACTGCATTACTGGATGTGCCTGCAAAGAACACAAACTATCAAGCTTTTTATTCATCATCTCTACCTGTGTTGATAGCATGGTTACTACATCGAGGTTAAAAACTTCGGCTGATTTTGTTGGTTTTGTCCTTGTAACCTGCCACTGATAGTTATTCAGTGACATCTCTTCAATAAACTCGTAGGCTACTTTAGGAGTTCTGTTGTTCAGGGTTCCACCGGCGGCTAAATCAATAAGTTGCCTCATTGAGGGGTTTACACCATTATAGAAAGTTTGGACTTGGAGCCACAAGGGTAAACCATGGTGAGGACACCTTCTCAAGAGATCCTTATATCTCTCCCATGCGTCGTATAATGTCTCTAAATCCATCTGCACAAAAGAAGAGATATCATTCCGTAATTTGGCCATTTTGGCCGGTGGGAAATATTTTAATAAAAAATTTTCGGTCATTTGATCCCACATGACCCTCCTGGTAACGAGTTTAACCACTATTTGGCTTTATTCCTTAATGAAAAGGGAAATAACCGAAGACGTATGGCATCATCAGAAACGCCATTTATTTTGAAGGTATCACAGAACTCTAAAAAATTAGCTATATGAGTGTTTGGGTCTTCGTCCTGCAAACCATCAAATTGAACAAATTGTTGAATCATTTGTATAGTGTTAGATTTTAATTCAAAATTATTAGCAGCTATAGCAGGCCTAACAATACTTGATTCTGCTCCTGTTAAATGAGGTTTAGCATAATCATACATAGTACACGGAACATTATTTTCTACCACATCTTGTGGTGGTGGATTATTCTCATCCATCCCTTCAGTAGGATTGGATTTGCCTTCTCGCTCTTCTGCTGTGTAATTTAGGGCTCGCATAATTTCTCTGCGATTCCTGTGAGCAGTTGCTTCAATATCACTGTCGTATACTAGTGGTCCTTTTGGGTTCCTTCTAGTCATAAACTAGAGGTACCTGCTGAGAAAAGGAAGAAAGTAAATTTAGCAAAAATCAAAATTTAACCTAAAAAATAAAAATAAAAGTAAGTTGCGGAAAATAAAAAATAAAAAAATAATGGCTAAAGTAATAAAAATAGAGCTTTCTTAATATTTTAGCTCCCCGGTAACGGCGCCAAAAACTTGATCGTTATTTTGTCGAGTTTTAAAATTTATAAAGAGAATGATCGAACCTGGAAACTAACTCTGACAACGATTTAAGGCAAGTGCACCTATCGAACAGTAGTATAGCTTAGGCAAGACCGGATTGTCGAACCCAAAGGAACTAAAAGTGCTAATACTAACTTTCTTTTTATTACCTAGCCTAAAATAAGTGAAGTTGTTGTTTAATCTAAAATTAACTAATTACTAAGCTAAAGACGCAAAGAAAAAAAAGAATGAATTAGGGAAATACTTGTTGGGAAAACTCAGTTGATTAAGACGATACCCTTAGGAAGAATCCACCTAGACTTCTCCTGTTATCTAACACTGAACCAGACGATTTATTCACTTGACTTGATCCATAAGATTCCCTAAGTTATATTAGACCCTCCTCGAGGCGAATAACGTCTAACCCTAGGTTGATTAATTGAAATCTCTTTCTAATTAAAACCCCTAGAATCACATTAACTCGATCTATGGACTCCCATATTAGGTTTCACCCTAATCCGGCAAAATCTCATCATTCTATCTCTAGGCTCGCGATCAACTCCGCTTAATTATGCTAGATCTACTCTTAAGAAGGGACTTTTGCTCCTCCACCTAAGCACATCATACTTGAATTAATATCTCGGAAATATTAACACAAGAATTAAGCACACATAATAAAGAACAAATCAAGTATTTATCATATAGTTTAGAAAACAATAACAAGATCCGTCTTAGGTTTCATCCCCTTCAGGTATCTGAAGGGTTTAGTTCATGACAATAAAAGAAAACATCTCAGAAGAAAAGATAAAATAAAACATAAGAAATCCCTAAAACCCCCTGAAGGAATTGAAGGAGAGATCCGCTGTTTTGAGCAGAATTTCGGCTTCTTAAGATGGATCAACTGGCTATCCTCGAGTGATTCCCACAAATCTGACCTTTTCGGATCGGCTCCTTGGCCTAGCTAACCACCCCCTTTCTCAAGTTACACGTAGGGGGTTTATATAGGCTTTTGAAATAGGTTTCTTTGCCCCTAAGCATCCTTTTCCGAGTAGAATTACTCTTCTCCATGACAGGGACCGGGCATGGTACACGCCCGTGTGCGTGGTCTTTAAGCCGTGTTCGTATTTCTTTAATGAGGCACAGCCATGTGAATCGGGGTCAGGCCGTGTTCTAGTTGCGCAATGAGACACGGTCGTGTGGGCTTAAGTCCAGGCCGTGTCGATTTCCACTTTGGCCCAATTTGGTTCGTTTTAGGCCTGTTTCTCGTTCTTTCCATCCTCGGGTGCTTTCCTGAGTATAAGACATGAAAAGAAAGGATTAAGAGCACCTTTTTACATAAATCAAGGGATAAATCATCCAAAAGTATGCTAAATGTGGGATTAAAATATGTTACTTTTACAGTTTATCATCTAGCTTAAGACTTTAAACAAGCGCTTCTCAGGAGGCAACCCGAGCACTGACTTCACTAACCCCCATCAATTTTCACATTTTTTTTATTTATTTTTTCTTTTAGCACCTAACCCAAACTAACCAGTACAGTGAAGCACAGGTTTCTCCACCACACGGCCTCGCACACGGGCGTGCTCGTGGCCGTGTGGATGCCATGGGATGAAAAACAGGCGTGTAAATAGACGTGCGAGATGAAGAAGCAAATTTTTACACGGGCTACAATAATAGACCACGGCCGTGCAAGGCAACCGTGGTCTATTTTGAGTAAACCAGCATGGGCATGAGCCACGGTCGTGCCTACCAACCGTGTGCGACACTGACTACAGGAACACGGGCGTGGCAACCTTAGCACGAGCGTGGGAGAAGCGAACATAATAATACACGACCTAGGAGCACGGGCGTGGGCAACATCTCAAACGCACCCAAATTTAAAAAAATCACGAAAAACACGAGCTAAATAAAAGACACACGGGCGTGGCATTTGCCCGTGTCCCTCTCCCTATATAAAGACTACCATGATCATCTTCCCCAAATTTTCCCCATTTCAAACCCTAGCCATTTTTCTCTCTAAAAACCAACACCAAAACTCCGGCCACCATCAAAGAATCCCCCACCATTGCCTTCCCCCATCCCAAATCTTCTATTTTCTTTCACATTCACACCAAGAAACCAGTACACGCTCGTGCCCACGGAGCACACGCCCGCCGTAAAGGTGTCCCACTGCCGTGTTTCACAACTAAATTGCAGCACACGTCCGTGGCTCACCCCTACATGCCCATGCTCTGCCAAAACACACCGTTACCACCACCGGTCACATCTCACTATCACATTTACCTCTATTTAACTATTTTAGACTTACAATTTCATCTATTTACTTACGTTTAATATTAGAATAGTCCTATTATTTTGATGTAACCATTGAATCTTAGTTTGAATAATGCTTAGGATTAGAAAGAATATTTATTTGTCAAATTCTTGCTCCTGCTGAACACGATTGATTCAACTTATTATAAGTTTAGCCTTTCTATATTTTGGATACTTATTGAAGCCCTTGATATATGTTTCGGTTGGAAATATACTTGAATCATTGCTTATCGATTCTTTTCAGGCCCACAATGTCATCATCCCGAGGCAAGAAAACCGCAGTCCCTAGTTCCAAAAAACGAAAGGGACCCGGTTCCTCATCAGCTAGTGCAACCTCGGAAGTGCGCCACTCATTCTTACGTTTTCCTCAGGGTGTTCAAAAGAATCGTTACAAGATACTTTGGGCGCGACCACTCACGACAGGGAGATGTATTGATTGGGCCGCCTTGGAACAGGTCCAATTAGCCGACGACGTACGGGCTCTACTAACTACCGACCCTTGGAACCAGTTCTTCAACATCATCGAGCCTACCTACTTAGAGCTCACTCTGGAGCTCTGCTCAACATTTCATCTTCAGACAGTGATGTCACAACATGATGACCCCGGTACAATCGGATTCCGACTCGGAGGCATCATACGAGAACTAATGTTCCACAATTTGGGGCCACATTGGGACTTTATAACAATGAATTCATGGAGGAACATGATCTCTCGGAGCTTTCTCGCCATATCCACAAAACCCCAGCAAGATGTTGGTACAACATAGCTCCCAACAACAACGAATATGACCCTAGCCGCCCCAAAGCGACGGCCCTTGTCCCATCCCTGAGATACGTACACGCGCTTTTAGCTCATACACTGACAAGTCGGCTAGAGAGTATCGGCATCGTCAACAATCACGACGCTTACTTCTTATGGTGCATGGTGAATGGGTACGTTTTCGACTTGGCCTATTTCTTAGCTCGCGCCATTCAACACCAGACAGAGCAACACAAGAGAGGAGTCATCTCTATGGGGCCCTACATCACACGCTTGGCTAGATATTTCGGGCTCCTCAACACCGACGCTCAAACCTCCTTCCTTACACTGATAGGTCAGATGACCCTACAGGGTATCCAAACAATGTTACACATGCGAATGATTCAACGTCGACGAGGGACAGACCCCCCAATATCGGCTAGCACCCACCACCGATGAGGAGGAGCCTGGGGACGTTGCTAAAGATGTTCCTCCACCACAGGAAGCACCACAACAGAGCCATCGGACAGTTCATTCTGCTGTTTCACTCTCAGACATTTCTGCCCGTCTCACTCAATTCAAGCATTACTATACGCGGAAATTCAATAACACCAATCGAAGATTCGACAGCATTGATGCGACTCTTCAGCAGATCTGTCATCACCTTCATATCTCATCGCCACCACCACCTCAAGACCCAGTTGATGCGGAGGACTTCTGAGTCCTTTTATTTTTATTTTTATTTTTATGTTTATTTTTATTTTTAATTTCTTTTCCTTTCCTCTATCTTTATTTCTACCTTTACTTATGTTGATTCTATTTTAGTCTACTATCCAAAGACTTGAAAGTTTCATTAGTACTATTGATCTCACTTCATCACTAGTTATCTAACCCTAAGTCTACATAATGACATCCATTCATTAAAATTAATTGATAACTTAGCAGATTAAATAGATTTAATGTACCACTCAAGGAACGAAAACATCACTTATACCTAGTCATCACATTCGTCATGGAATACCCTCCAAGGATTTCATCCATAATTCAGGAAGTTTCACTTCTCTCCCTTTCTTATATTTTATTATTATTATTATCTATCTTTGTACATTGAGGGCAATGTACATCTTAAGTGTGGGGGGGTTAACTATAGTATTATTTGAAAATCCCTGAATTATGCCTTGTTCTAAAGTAAGTTTATCATATTATGATTAAAATGAAATTTCCTTTGATTTATGATTTTGTTGATATGTTTTGGATTAAGTCATTAATAATTGTGCATTGATGATTTAACTTTAAGATACTAGAGAATCAAGCATAATAAGTCTATTTTTCAGAAATTTAAAATTTGTTAGGTTGTCTACCTGAATTTGAATATTACTTTGAAGTTTGAAATTTACGAGGTTAACATCAAAAACCCATAATTTTATGTGAGATTTTGAGCCTTATAGAGCATATATTCTTTTTCTTGCTCACCTTATTAATTATGAGTGTGTCAACATTGATTTGTTATTCTAGAACTTGCATCGATTATACATGTCGAGACCACACCTTTGATTTGATATACAGAGATGATAAAGGCACCTAGGTTTTAACCCACTTACTCCACTAAAAGCCTACCTTCATAATTAACCCCTAGTGAACCCTGTTTAATCCTAACAACCCTCTTTATTGACTTACTCGCTAATATTAACCCAAAACCCTTTGTATTTGTTATCACCATTCCTCTTGACTACCCTTATATCGAGATTTGATTTGATCAGTTGTCTAACTATGATCTTTATTTCAGTAGTTTTATTCATCCTTTATTAAATATTCGACTTGTTCTTAAAAAAAATCGAAGTATATTCATTATTAGTTCTATGTTAGCTGAGCTTACACATGTAAATTCCAAAATCTCGAAGAAAAAGCTCGTATTATCACAAATTTTCAATTGATGTAATTATTTAGGAGTTGCCGTATTTCTAGTTAGGTAATTTGTCAGGTCAATCTCGATTTTAACCCTCTAATTCAGCCTTTATCCACACCTTTAACCCAAGCCCGTTACAACCCTGTTCAAGACCTTTTGATTTGTGTATCATCTCATATTATAGTGGTGGAGATTTGATTTTCATGCAAGCCTATGCGATTAACTCTTCATGTTTGACTTTTGAGTGCTTAATTTTGAACCTTAAACACTTTAAATGATTTGAGTGAATCTTTTGTGAGGATGTCAACTCTTGTCGATTTTGAATCAAAGGTAATTAATTAGGTAAGGGGAAACACCTAATGTTTTCAGGCTATAAATGTATGACTTTGATTGTTTAAATCTTTAGGAATCTTTGAGTTGAATTAGCCATGTATAAATTAAACTATGAATTATGATAAGACATTATTAATGAATATTATGAATCTAGGAAGTTCGTTTTAATTGTAAGTTGAGAATTTTGCTTGAGGACAAGCAAAAGCTTAAGTGTGGGGGTATTTGATAAACCATAAAAGTAACATATTTTAAGCCCATATTTAGCATGCTTTTGGATGATTTAAGCCTTGAATTATGTAATTTGGTGCTCTAATTCCTTTGTTTTCATGTTTTATACTCAGGAGAGCATCGGAGGATGAAAAGAACGAAAAACGGGCCCAAAACGGAGTAAATGGGCCATACCACGAAATCCACACGGCCTGGGCCCAAGATCACACGGCTGTGCTGTTGGAACGCTGGAACCCCATGGCGCAGCAAAATAAAATTAGATCCGGCGATCCAAACCATGAATCCATGTGTGAGGAACAAATCGGGGTGAAATAAAGGTTTCAAAATTACCAAAATTTCAATCTGAGTAGACAGCGATGCCTTGGCAACAAGAGTTTTGATCTATTGTCGAATCAAGCCACAACCTTTTCCGATGTCTGCCTCTACGTAATCCACCTGGTTTGACTATGAACGGAAGAAATCTCCAAAACTGTTTTGGAGGTTTATTTGCTTGACGGCTGCTAGACCTAACAAGCAATCACTTAGGGTTTTTCATCTTCAGCTTTGTCTCCTTTTAACACCTTTTATAATGGGTGTCCTTTTAATTGGGCCTTTTAATTGGGCCTTTTATAATTGGTATCTCTTGAATGTATTATAAGATTAAATAAATACAATAAAGTTTTTAACTGAAAATTATCATTACATTAATTATATCCGAAAATTATAATTACATTAATTATAATAAGGATTTCGGTAAACTATATTTATTTAAATTTATATATGAATCAAATTCATATATTAATAAAATTATGTTATCATTATGTGTACAACATCCTTGTACATATAATATGTTCAATATTTGATTGCCCAATTAAATTAATTCTTTAATTAATTTAATTCATGTGACAACCAAACACAATACCAACTATATTTTATTCCGTTCATTTCAACCATAGGATGTGACCTTGTAGATTCTTGCAACGTTAGCAGTAATACTAGAACGATTCTATTGTCACAAACAATGAGTGGCATCTAGCAATGCATCATTGCTACCTAAGTTACAAAAAGTCATGATTCGACATAACCTTTTGTGATTAACCTTTCATGCATTAATCCTTAAGTCCTTTATCTCTGGAACAGATACAAGTCATGGGATAGTCACACTTGCATAGTCCATCCCATGTTTCTTGATATCTTGAGTAGACTATGATATACAAATTAGTATGACATCTCATATCAACTTATTTGAGCATGGCCATGCATTTCTAGTCTCACTCAATCAAGTGGCCTAAGATATTACTCCTATTATGTAGGAGGGACTTATCCTTTATTGATCAACCATATCCCTCTACATAGATTGTGGTATATCCAACATCAGCCTTTATAGAACAACCTGTTACGGTGTACGTTTGACTGTATCAAAATATACAACTCACGATGCTGGGATAAAAATGATCTCAAGTCTGAGGATCATATACATATTAATCACTAATAATCCAAGAAACATACTCATAGCGGGTCAATCCAATATGTTGTTCTCTAACACACATATTCATGCATTGATTTTGACACTTCATATCAATGACAACTCTTTATCATCAATCAACTACATGTTAGTCTTAATGCATTATTGTTGTCCTAGTCAACAATAATACTCGACTAATGATCTTTTAAGAATAATCATATTATTCTCAGGACATTATTATAAAACAGTTTATCTATACACACAGAAAGAAAAACTGAAATAATAATGACAACGCTTTATACTAATAAACATGGTAAATTAAGTATGTTATTACAACCATCTCATGATTGATCTTTGGGCATACTCTTACATGGGCCTCATTCAACAGTCTCGAACACGGCCTGGCCACGACTTACACAGGCGTGTGCCATGGGCGTGTCCCTACCGTGAGAAAGAAGAGTTTCACTCGGATTAGGATACTTAGGGGCAAAGAAACATATTCAGAAGCCTATATAAACACCCTAAGTATGACCTAAAAGGGGAGAACCCAAGGCTTTAGTCAGGGGGCGTCCAGCTAGGCCAAAGAAGGCAGATTTGTGGGGATTTACTCGAAGATAGCCAGTTGATTCATCTCAAGAAGCCGGAATCATACTCAAGACGGAGGATCTCTCCTTTAATTCCTTCAAGGGGTTTTAGGGATTTCTTATGTTTTGTTTTATCTTTTCTTCTTAGATGTTTTCTTTTATTGTTATGAACTAAACCCTTAGATACCTGAGGGGGATGAAACCTAAGATGAATCTTGCTATCCTTTGCTGAACTATATGATAAATATTTGACTTGTTCTTAATTATGTGTTCTTAATTCTTGTGTTGATATTTCCGGGATATTAATTCAAGTGTGATGTGCTTAGGTGGAGGAGCAAAAGTCCCTACCTAAGAGTAGATCTAGCATAATTAAGCGGAGTTGATCGCACGCCTAGAGATAGGGTGACGAGATTTTGCCGAATTAGGGTGAAACCTAATATGGGAGTCCATATATCGAGTTAATGCAATTCTAGGGGTTTTAATTAGAAAGAGATTTCAATGAATCAACCTAGGGTTAGATGTTAGTCACCTCGAGAGAGGGATTAATATAACTTAGGGAATATTACGGATCAAGTCAAATGAATAAATCGTCTGGTTCAGAGTTAGATAACAAGTGAAGTCAAGGTGGATTCTTCCTTGGGTGTCGTCTTAATAAATTAGTTTTTCCTCAAAGTTATTTTTCCAATTTCATTCTTCTTTGTCTTAGAGTCTTTAGTTTAGTAGTTAGTTAATTTTATATTAGATAAAAATCCACTTAATTCTTAGGCTAAATAATAAAAAGAGAGTTAGTATTAGTACTTTTGGTTCCTTTCGGTTCGACATCCCGGTCTTGCCTTAACTATACTACTGTTCGATAGGTGCGCTTGCCTCAAATCGTTGTCATAGTTAGTTTCTAGGTTCGATCATTCTTTATATAAATTTTAAGACTTTGACATCGCATAAAACAACGATCATCATCCATAAGAATTTCCAAAAATTAGTTAACAATTTCACATAATAATCAAAATCCAAAAGTTTAATATTATTATGTAAAAATTCATATTTAAAGTCTAAGGTAGAAAATTTTGTTACAAAATCAAATGCATAAAGTTCTTTAATAATCCTATCAAATGCAACAAAAGTAACCTTGAAATACCTAGATAAACCCATAAAATCAATTAAATTTTCAGACCAATGTTTAATAAATTTTTACCAACGAGAAAACATTTTGTAAGGAAATATTTTACAAACAAAATCAGTAGCATACTTATCAAAAACATTCAAGGTATGCTTTTTTAAATCAATTTCTAATATTTCCTTACATTTCTTACTTTGTAACACTTGTGGCAAATTATCAATATTCAACTTACCTCTTACCCACAAGTAAATTATCTATCAATGGTAAAGTAATATAATTGGAAGTCCATCAATGGATCCTTGAAGTCATGTAATGAAGAAACATCACTAAACAAATTTAAGTTAGGATTAGTTAAAATATAATCATTCCTCGCTTTTGTATGGGTAGTTTCTTGCTTTTCATTTCCTTTTTCCACTTGAAAACTCTCCAATTTTACCTCATATGGATTTTCACTCACCAAATTTGGACCATCAAATAGACTTTTATAATTCAAGGTCTCTTTTCTCTCTGTCTTTTCACATGATTCTTCTTCACTTCCCATATCCCCCTCATAAGTATTATGAATATTGAATTCAGTGCAATACTTCTTAGTGGAAGAACATGACGTTTCTATCTCATCTAACTCTATAGAGTCGAGGAAAAAATTCTCACTATCATCTTTTTTATCAAAAAAATCTTGTGTTGGCACAATCACTAATATAGTGCTCATGCCCTTCACACTTAAAACATTCAATTTCACGAGCTCTTTGTTGTTTTGGTGAAAAATCAGTGAAAGTGGGTTGTTTAGAAGATGTAGAAAAATGTTTTGTAGGAGCCCTACTTTTCCACTAAAAAGGTTTAATCTCATCATGTTTTGGTAGCAAATTATTAGTAGCATAAGGAGGTTTCGAATTCTTGAAAGTAGAATTAGAACTCGTAGCTTATAATATTGTGATGCACCAAATGGATGAGATTGACGTTGTTGAAATTGCTGCTCAACCTCAATTGCCTTGTGTACCGCCTCATCAAGATCAATGTGGGTTTGAAGAATAAAAGCATTGGCTATCAAAACATTTAAGCCATCTACAAACCGCACCATGGTAGTCTCTTGATCTTCTCACACATTTGTTCTTTGCATAAGCATCTCCATCTCTTTAAAGTACTCATCAACAAATCAATTACCATGAATAAGGCGTTGAAGTTTCATTTTGACCTCTCTATAGTAATGAGAAGGAACGTAACGCTTTTGCATCACTTACTTCAACTCGTCCCATGTTTTAATTACCCTTTCGTAGTTTCTTTGACGATTAATTCCATGTTGAATCCACCAACTTAACGCATAATTTGAAAATCCAAGGGTCGTTAATGAGACTTTTTCCTTTTCCGAGCATTTATAGTAATAGAACATAAGTTCAATTTTTTATTCTCACTCACAATATGCTTCAAGATCATGCTTCCCTCAGAATGGTGGAATATTGTACTTTGGTTTAGCTAAAAAATGTTTCCCACGATCATTATTAACCAAAGTCTCATCATTTGCACAAGAGACACATCGAGTATTATTTGCATGAAGACGAGGTTGATCAACCTTATCTCCCCTATTACGATTCTGATGCTCAATTTTGGTATTTAGACATTCCAATTTTTTGCTGATTGTTTCTAGAATAGTGTCATGTTTCTGATCTCAAGAATTTTGAACCTCTTGATCCTTTTGCAACTTTCCAATCATAGTATTGTAAATCATTATGAAAGCCTGAAAATAACAAAACAATCAAGAAAAGAAAAATTAAGCAAACCTTATTGTTATACACTCGCAATAAATAAATAAATAACTCTAAGAGACAAAAAAGAAATTAAGATTTTCTCACTTGTAACTTTTAAAGAGTAATCAAAATCAATAATATTAAAAAAAAAATATGGGATCACTGTCTAACAAAGTCGACCTAAGGCTCTAAGAAGCCAAAGAAAAACTTGGCTCCAAAGGAAGTAAGTTGTGCGGAGAAAAGAGAGGTAGCTCTTTTCGTACCTATTAACACAAGAAATGAAAATGTTTTAGAATGCATAATAGAATAATAAAAGCTAAAACAACAAAAACCCTAAAGCTAGAATCAAAGAAAATAAACTACCCAACCGAAAACCCAAAATAATGGAAAACAACTTGAATTTTTTTCGTTTGAGGTGTTACCGATTTCCAAAAATTACGAAATTTAAACTGGAGTCTCCTTAAATTATGTAGATCTGATCTGGAAAATTTTGGCACAAAATTCAACCCACAAAATATTTTTTTATTTTTCTTTTTTTTTGTATTTTTTTTTTGCACTTTTTCGATCACTTTTTTTGTGGAAAATATTTTATTATATTCTAAGAGAGTACCAAGAATGAGTATGTAAAATTTTAGATCATTTGGAAAGCGTTTACCCACTGAAAATTACTTTTTTCTAAAAACTTTTTGGGTAAAAAGAAAAAAATGTTTTAAAATTATTCATTGGAAATCAGTTTATAAGGACACAAAGAACACCTAAAACGCCTGAATATGATACCAAATTATACGGATTGGAGTAGAGGAAGCGGAAGAAGGATCGAATTTAAGTTGTTCGACTCAAGAAGGAAAGATTTGGATATGATCTGAAAAGAAGAAATATACAAATTTAGTAATAAAGAAATCAAAAATAGTAAATGAAGAAATTTGATAATAAAAAACAAATAAAAATCATAAATAAATAAGAAATAGAAATTAAAAAAGAAGAAAGTGGAAGATGGACGAGTAAACCAATTGATATGATGGATAGAAGGATAAATGTCCAATTGAACCCTTTGAGATATAAATCCCAACAAACACTATTAATGGCTCTAATAAACCCTCCAAGAAATAATCCTTGGCAAATTGAAGGGTGAAGAAAGAATTCCCACGTCTCCTTAAAAAAATTGAGAAGAAAACTGCTTCTAAAAATCACAAGAAAGAAATCTTGCACAAGAAACAAACTCTCAGAGTTGAAAACTTTATTAATGAAAACAAATTCTCCCCTTAATGAACAATGAAAAAGCCTTTATATAGGCTAAGTAAATAAATCTAAATAAAACTCTTAACTATACTAGAACTCTAATTAACCTAAATAAGAAATAGTTTTAAACTAAACTTTCTTATTGATATAAAACTACTAAATAACTTAAAATACTTAATAATAAAAAGTTTGGAATAATAAAATAATAAAATAATAAGAGCTTATAAATAAAATATTGGTCTTATGTATAATAATAATTAATCCTAAAACCTAAACCAAATATGATTTAAACTCGAATTAAAAGCCGAAAACTCGTAATTCTCGGCATAATCCCATCCGAAAATTCTGCTCACGCAGTCTTCACTAAAACGATCATAACTTGAGCTCCCTACTTAAAATTGAGTGATTCAAAGTGAATTTCGAAGTTAAGAGATAGATTGTCGAACACCATGCAGACATCTTAACCAAGAAATGCCTGGATCCCATCCAAAAAGTCGTTGCAAGTCTAATGATTTCCCAAACTTGAAAATTGGCAGCTTCAGTGAATATAATTTAATAAATTTCACCACATCCATACATGTATCAGTAAATGTGAAGGTTGGTCAATGTTATGAACTAGTTTTCTCAACTTGTATAGGTAAAAGTTCTTCCTTTATATTTAATCAATTAATCAAATGCCATGTTCTAACTTTGCATTATGCTTCCTAGCTTCTATATGAACCTGTTAGATAATGATCTAATCTAGTTTGATGATATTCCTTTCTTTGTTTCTTTCAAGATTATACCGAAATAAAGTTGGAAATGCTCTTATGGTGAGTGGTTTCTACAATAATGCACCTGCATTCCAATTTGTGGAGAGAAAAAATGTTATATTGAGTGTTGATTAGGAAAAAACAAGCGAAACAAACCTTTTCAAGGTTGTGACAGAAGCAAAGGCTCTTTTCAATCCACTCGGGTTCATCTTGGCAGAGCACACTAGCTATGTTGATACTTCTTTAGCACCAGGTCACTATGTCTTATTTTGGGAGATTAAGGGAAAAGAAGGCAAGCATTGCAAAGGGCTTGACCCAAAGGTAATGGTAGAGTGTTGCTCTAGAATGGAAGAGTCATTGCATTATACATATAAAATCTATAGGAAAAGGAACATAATTGCAACTTTGGAGATAAGGGTGGTAAAGCAAGGAAGTTATGAGGCATTAATTGTAATAGCCCGTTTTCAATGAAATCGGAATAGTAGTTTCGGGACCACAAATTCGGAGTCAGAGAAATTTATTTTTATTATTATTTTATGTTCTACTATATGATAGAAATACAGTATAAAAATTTTGTTAAGAAATTTTACCATTTACATACCTAATTTGATGAAAAGGACTAAATTGCATTAAGTGCAAAAGTTGAGTTCTAATAGCTAAAGGTATTAAATAGCTATAGGATTTTAAATTGGAGGTCCTTATATAGTAAATAGACCATTAAAATGCTTAGTGGTTAAGCATGAATAGTCATCATTAGAAATTTCATGAAACATTAAGGTTAATTTTGGAAATTATCAATTAAAGTGATATTAAATAAAATAAAAAATCTATTATCATCATCTACCACCAAAAAAAAAAGAAAAGAAAACCTAGCGATGGAAGCTTGAGATATTAGCAAGATTGTTTTGCTTAATTAGGTATGTATTCTTATCCCCCTTTTAACGATTTCTATGTTTCAGATATTGTAATAGCTTAATCTAGCTAACTCATGGATTAATTTACAAAACCGTTAAAGTATTAGGATTGAGTATGCTTGAATTTTGAAGTTTTATGATAGAAAATCAAAGGTTGTTGTTAGATAAACAACTTTTGTAAAGAGAATTTTGATGAAATTATCAATTAGGGATTAAATTGAAAAAGATGATAAATTTATGGTAAAATTGTTTGTAAATTATATCGGCTGCTATTACTATGTCTAAAAATTGACTAGGTTTGAATAAGGATTAAATTGCATGAATGTCATTTTCCGAGCCTAGGAACTAAATTATAATAAATTAAAAGTATAGGGGCAAATTAGTAATTTTGCCAAAAATGTGTTGTTGGACTAAATTGAATATGAATTATATTGAATTGAGTTAAATTCATTCGTATAGATCCAGTTAGACCTAGTACAGAGTTAGATCGAGGCAAAGGAAAAATATCAGATTTGTCACCTTCGTATCTACATAAACTCGTCGAGGTAAGTTCGTGCAATTAAATTGTACATTAATATGTGTTAAATTGAATTATTGTTTGTGAATTTTACAATTTTCATGAATAAATACCGGTTGTATATTCTACGATTACCGAGTCTCGTGTTAACCTTATGAAATTCGTAGGATAGAAATGACATGTCATTAGGGTTATCGATTTGGTTGGGGTCATGTATGTGTTGCGGACACACCACAGCTCTTATGAGCTTCTCGATACTCAGCTCGCATGAGCTTCTCGTTATACAACTCGCATGAGCTTCCCATTATTCAACTCAGAAGAGCTTTCTGTTTACAGCTCGTATGAGCATACATGTATATGAATTGACAGATTACAGTTCAATACACCTCGTTTGTACTACCCGTGTATCCAATGATATTTTAAATGGTTCAATGAGCATAATTTTGATATGAAATCATAAGAGTTTGATATGAACTATTACCGGTATATACATGAAATATGATTATTTGATAAGTTCAACCATGTATGTTGAATTTTTTATGTGATTTTCATGGCTAGTATGTTGGTGATCATGTGTTTAGGATTTTGGCCAAATTGATTGAGATATGCTAGGTTTACTTACCTATTTTATGGAAATATGGTAAGTTAAATTCTATATTATACGAACTTACTAAGCTTAAATGCTTCCTCTGTGTTATTTTCCATGTTTTATAGTAATTCGGAAGCTCATTTGGGTTGGAAGCTAGTCGGAGCTATTTCACACTATCCATCGACTCTTTTGGTACTTTCAGTAAATTAATTTCGGTTATAATGACATGTATAGGTTATTTTGGCTAATGTTGGCATATAAGGGTTTTGTTGAGACTAACCATTTGAATGGTTTGTGTTTGGTATATTTTGATGTGTATATAAGTGGCCTTATCATATTTGTTATGTGTTTGATATGGTAGAATGAAATAAAGTAAAATGTGGTGATATTTCATGTTTAAGACTTGATTTTGGCTTATTTTGAATGTCTTATTATGGTTTGTTGATGTTCAAATTGTTGTGTTTAAGATGGTACCAAATTGAGTGAGAAATGTTGCTTGGAAAATAGTGTATTTTAGTCCACACGGGCAAAGACACGAGCGTGTGTCTCAGCCATGTGTAACACACGACTAGGTGACTTGGCCGTGTGTCCCCTGTATCTTTTAAATTGCACAAGTCAGTATGCTCACATGGCTTAGCACATAGGCGTGTGGTTTGGTCGTGTGACCCAAGTCAAAGAGTTACACGGGCACGGACACGGGTTGGAACACGGCCGTGTGTCCCTATTTCGAATGCCCACATGGCCGTGTGTCCCTTGCAACTTTGAAAATTTTTAATGTTTTTTGAAAAAAATTGAGTACCCGATCTAGTCCCGACTTGTTTCTAACGTGTATTTTGGACCTCGAGGGCTCATATAAGGGACAATATGTTCGATTTCGGTTGATTTTTGATATGAATGTTATATTATATGAAATGTTTGATTAATTGATCTGTAAACTCCGGTAATGCTCCGTAACCTTGTACAGTTTAGTTGATTCTCGAACTGAACGTAGTGTATACGAGTCTAGCTATACATGTCATTATATAACCTGTGATAGTGTGATATCTCCTGACAGTTTTAAAACATGTTTTTATGTAGCAATGACATCCAACTGAGCTGATTACAATGAAGTAGAGAGTAACGCTCAAGCCTCCGTTCAAAGAGTAGCTTCGAGTGGTACAAGGCCGTACTGAGGGCCGGGGAAGAGAGGCTAAAGAGGCCTTCTTCTAGATGATGAATGAATGGTTCATCGAGTTCGTACGAACGAATCCGATTGCTCAACAACCTTCACCCCCTCCCATTCCTCAACCGGCTCTTGTTATTTCTCAAGGTATAGAACCTATCAAAGTTAGTAAGCCTCCTATTGATAAGATCCGTAAGTACAGTGTTGAAAAATTTCGAGTTACAATTGAGGATGATCCCGAAAGAGCTGAGTTTTGGTTAGAAAATACTATCAGAGTTCTTGATTAATTATCTTGTTCACCGGCTGAATGTCTTAAGTGCGCAGTATCTTTGTTAAAAGATTCAGCTTACCAGTGGTGGAATACATTAACTTCTATTGTACCAAAAGAGATGATTACTTGGGAATTCTTTCAAACTAAGCTCCGAAAGAAATACATCAGCCAAAGGTTTCTCGACCAGAAACATAAAGAATTCTTGGAGATTAAACAGGGTCATATGACAGTGTCCGAATATGAATGAGAATTTGTTCGATTAAGAAAATATGCTCAAGAATGTATTCCAACTGAGACTGCAATGTGTAAGCGGTTTGAAGATGGTTTAAATGAAGACATAAAACTATTAGTTGGGATCCTCGAGTTGAAAGAATTTGTTGTACTAGTTGATCGAGCATATAAAGCTGAAGAGCTGAGCAAAGAGAAAAGACAAGCTGAGACTGAAGCTAGAGATTCAAGTAAGAGATTGATGAGAAAGTCATATCAGTCAGCATTGAAGACATCAAAAAAAATATCACGACCGTTCTACTACTTCTGTAGGATACTCCGGTAGATATAGAGGTACCCGACGTTCCAGTCCTAAATTTCAGGCTACATCTGTAGCAAGTGTGGGTAATGCTAGAAACATCAAACCCAAGTGCAAGCACTGTAACAAATCACATTTTGGTGAGTGTCGAATGAAGAGTAGAGCATGTTTTAGATGTGGTTCTTTTGATCACTATCTTAAAGATTGCCCGGAGAAATCTAAAAAAAGATAATATTCAAACTTCGAGACCGAGCAACACAGCTACAAGAGGTAGACCACCTCGTAATCCTAGAAATGTGAGCGGTAGCCGTGGTGTGACGAAAGATTCTATTGTAATGTCTGAGGAACAAGTACCAACTAGGGCTTATACTATTCGTGCATACGAAGATGCTTCTGCGCCAAATGTTATTACTGGTACTTTCTCTCTTATTGATACTGATGTAACTACTTTAATTGATCCCGGATCGACTCATTCATATGTTTGCATGAATTTAGTGTCTAGTGAAAATGTACCTATTGAGTCCACTAAATTAGTAGTTAAAGTATGTGTTAGTTGATAAAGTTTGCAAGAACTGTCTGTTAATGATTCAGTGTTACTATTTTCTGACTGATTTGATGCTATTACCGTTCGATGAATTTGATGTGATATTGGGCATGGATTGGCTAACTCTGCATGATGCCGTAGTAAATTGTAGACGAAAGCATATCATATTGAAATGTCAGAATGGTGAGATGTTTCATATTGAATCAGATAAATTGAATGGGTTGCCTATTGTGATATTAGCTTTGTCAGCACAGAAATATGTGAGAAAAGGTTGTAATGCTTACGTTGCTTATGTATTGGATAATAAATTGTCTGAGTCGAAACTTGAATCAGTGCCAGTGGTTTGCAAGTATCCTAATGTGTTTCCAGAGGAATTACTTGGATTACCGCCGGTCAGAGAAGTTGAATTTGCTATAGAACTTGTATCGGGAACAACATCAATATCGATAGCACCATACAGAATGGCTCCTATAGAGTTAAAAGAGTTGAAAGCACAGTTGCAAGAGTTGACTGATAGGGGTTTTGCTCGACCTAGTTTTTCACCTTGGGGTGCACCGCTTCTGTTTGTCAAGAAAAAGGACAGATCGATGAGATTATGCATTGACTACCGTTAGCTCAACAAATTTATAATCAAGAATAAATATCCACTACCTCGTATTGATGATTTGTTTGATCAGTTGAAAGGTGCCACAATGTTCTCGAAGATTGATCCTCGTTTTGGCTATTATCAGCTACGAGTGAAAGATTCGGATGTGCCGAAAATTGCATTCAGAATTAGGTACGGACATTATGAATTTTTGGTGATGTCGTTTAGTTTAACTAATGCATCTATAGTATTTATGGATTTGATGAATAGAATTTTCAGACCGTATTTGGATAGATTTGTTGTGATATTTATTGATGATATTCTGATATATTCTCGAGATGAGATTGAACATGTTGAGCATCTGAGAATTGTTCTACAAACTTTGCGAGATAAACAATTGTTTGCTAAATTTAGTAAATGTGAGTTTTGGCTTCGGGAAGTTGGTTTTCTGGGATACATAGTATCAGTTGAAGGCATCAGAGTTTATCAGAATAAAATTTCAGCGATTGTTAACTAGAAACCATTGAGAAATGTATCTGAAGTCAAAAGTTTTCTGGGATTACTGGATATCACCTAAGATTTGTAAAAGGGTTTTTGATGATAACTACACCGATGACACGGCTATTACATAAAAATGTGAAATTTGAAAGGTCTGATAAATATCAGCAAAGTTTTAATCAATTGAAAGCCCTGCTGATCGAAGCACCAGTTTTGTTTCAGCCTGAATCGGGTAAGGAATTTGTGATTTTCAGTGATGCGTCATTGAATGGTTTAGGTTGTGTTTTGATGCAAGAAGGTAAAGTAATATCTTATGCTTGCAGACAGTTAAAGCCACAAGAAAAGAACTATCCGACACATGACTTAGAATTGGAAACTATTGTGTTTGCGTTGAAAATTTGGCAACACCATTTGTTTGGTGAAAAATGTCACATATTTATCGATCACAAGAGTTTAAAGTATCTGATGTCGCAGAAAGATCTAAATCTGAGACAGCGTAGATGGCTTGAACTGTTGAAAGATTATGAATTAATTATTGATTATCATTCGGGAAAAGCAAATGTAGTTGCTGATGCTTTGAGTAGAAAGTCCTTATTTGTCCTACGAGCGATGAATACTAGATTGTCATTAGTTGATGATGGCTCGATCTTAGTTGAGTTAAAAGCAAGACCGATGTTTTTACAACAGATCTGTGAAGATTCACAATGTTGCGTATCGATTACTGAAAGAATCAGAATGTTGCGTATCGATTAGCTTTACCGTCAAAACTAAAAAAGATTCACAATGTCATTCATGTGTCTATGTTACGACGGTACCTATCTGACCCTTCATATGTTATCTCCCTGACGGAGGTTGAGATCCAGCCTGACATGACATACAGTGAAGAACCGATCAGAATTCTGGCACAAGAGGTGAAAGAATTGATAAATAAAAATGTAGCTTTAGTACAAGTACTTTGGCAGAAACATCAAATAGAAAAAGCTACCTGGGAACCCAATGAAATTATGAGAAAGCAATATCCGAACCTCTTTACTGGTAAGATTTTCGAGGGCGAAAATTCCTTTAGGGGGAGAGTTATAACAACCCATTTTCAGTGAAATAGGAACAATGGTTTCAGGACCACAAATTCAAAGTCGGAGAAATTTATTTTTATTATTATTTTATGTTCTACTGTATGATAGAAATACAATATAAAAATTTCGTTAAGAAATTTTACCGTTTACATACCTAATTTGATGAAAATGACTAAATTGCATTAAGTGAAAAAGTTGAGTTCTAATAGCTAAAGGTATTAAATAGGTATAGAATTTTAAACTGGAGGTCCTTATATAGTAAATAGACCATTAAAATGGTTAGTGGTTAAGCATGAATAGGCATCATTGGAAATTTCATGAAACATTAAGGTTAATTTTGGAAATTATCAATTAAAGTAATATTAAATAAAATAAAAAAATCTATTATCATCATCTACCACCAAATAAAAGAAAAAACCTAGCCATGGAAGCTTGAGATATTAGCAAGCTTGTTTTGCTTAATTAGGTATGTATTATTGTCTCGTTTTTAATGATTTCTACGTTTCCGAGATCCTAATAGCTTAATCTAGCTAACTCAGGGATTAATTTGCAAAATCGTTAAAGTATTAGGATTGAGTATGCTTGAATTTTGAAGTTTTATGATAGTAAATCAAAGGCTGTTGTTAGACAAACAACTTTTGTAAAAAGAATTTTGATGAAATTATCAATTAGGGATTAAAATGAAAAAGATGATAAATTTATGGTAAAATTATGAAATTGTGAATTATATGGGCTGTTATTAACATATATAAAAATTGACTAGGTTTTAATAAGGATTAAATTGCATGAAAGTCATTTTCCGAGCCTAGGGACTAAATTGTAATAAATTAAAAGTATAGGGGTAAAATAATAATTTTGCCAAAAATGTGTTGTTGGACTAAATTGAATATGAATTATATTGAATTGAGTTAAATTCGTTCGTATAGATCCGGTTAGACCTAATACGAAGTTGGATCAAAGGAAAGGAAAAAATATCAGATAAGTCACCATCGTATCTATATAAACTCATCGAGGTAAGTTTGTGTAATTAAATTGTACATTAATATGTGTTAAATTGAATTATTGTTTGTGAATTGTACAATTTCCATGAATAAATATCGGTTGTATATTAGACGATTATCGAGTCCCGTGTGAACCTTATGAAATTCGTAGGATAGAAATGACATGTCATTAGGGTTATCGATTTGGTTGGGGTCCTGCCTGTGTTACGGACACAACACAACTCTTATGAGCTTTCCGATACTTAGCTCGCATGAGCTTCCCGTTATTCAGCTCGGAGGAGCTTTCGTTTACAGCTCGTATGAGCATACATGAATATGAATTGACGGATTACAGTTCAGTAAACCTCGTGTGTACTACCCATGTATCCAATGATATTCTAAATGGTTCAATGGGCATAGTTCTGTTATGAAATCATATGAGTTTGATATGAACTATTACCGGTATATACATGAAATACATGAAATATGATTATTTGATGAGTTCAACCATGTGTGTTGAATTTTATATGTGATTTTCATGGCTAATGGTGATCATGTATGTAGGATTTTGGCCAAATTGATTGAGATATGCTAGGTTTAGTTACCTATTTTATGGAAATATGGTAAGTTAAATTTTGTATTATACGAACTTACTAAGCTTAAATGCTTACTCTGTGTTAGTTTCCATGTTTTGTAGTAATTCGGAAGCTCATTTGGGTTGGAAGCTGGTCGGAGCTATTTCACACTATCCATCGACTCTTTTGGTACTTTCAGTAAATTAATTCCGGTTATAATGGCATGTATAGGTTATTTTGGCCAATGTTGGCATATAAGGGTTTTGTTGAGACTAGGCATTTGAATGGTTTGTGTTTGGTATATTTTGATGTGTATATAAGTGGCCTTATCATATTTGTTATGTGTTTGATATGGTAGAATGAAAGAAAGTAAAATGTGGTGATATTTCATGTTTAAGACTTGATTTTGGCTTGTTTTGAATGTCTTATTATGGTCTATTGATGTGCAAATTGTTGTGTTTAGGTTGGTAACAAATTGGGTGAGAAATATGGCTTGGAAAATGACCTATTTTCGTCCACACGGGCGTGTGTCTTAGCCGTGTGTAACACACGGCTAGGTGACACAACCGTGTGTCCCCTGTATCTTTTAAATTGCGCAAGTCAGTATGGTTATATGGCCTAGCACATGGGCGTGTGGTCTGGCCATGTGACTCAAGTCAGAGAGTTACACAGGCACGGACATGACCGTGTGTCCCTATTTCGAATGCCCACACGGCCTAAGACACAGGTGTGTCTCCTGACCATGTGAGTCACACAGCCTGGCCATACGGCCATGTATCCCTTACAACTTTGAAAATTTTCAATGTTTTTCGAAAAAAAATTTGAGTACTTGATCTAGTCCCGACTTGTTTCTAACGTATATTTTGGGCCTCAAGGGCTCATATAAGGGACAATATGTTTGATTTCGATTGATTTTTGATATGAATGCTATATTATATGAAATTTCTGATTAATTGATCTGTAAACTCTGGTAATGCTCCGTAGCCCTGTTATGGCGACAGATTCGGGTTAGGGGTGTTACA
Organism: Gossypium australe; assembly: GCA_005393395.2. Taxonomy (NCBI): domain Eukaryota; kingdom Viridiplantae; phylum Streptophyta; class Magnoliopsida; order Malvales; family Malvaceae; genus Gossypium; species Gossypium australe. The sequence goes on along the minus strand of CM016615.1, from coordinate 12,491,714 downwards.
CTAATGGATTACTGTGTGTCCAAAGGAACTTCATTGAGCCAACAAAAAAAACCTAGTTGCATTAAATCTGAGGAAGCCTTGAAGATATTAGATTTAAGAGTGATAGGAAAGTATTAGTTTGCATCATTTCTTGTTTAAAAACTCGGGAGAATAATCTTTTTCACTTTATTGTGTTAGTGTCAAAAATGTTTGGTGAAATTATTGATATCTAGTTTCGAACTCAAAGTTATAACCTTTTCTAACGTATTGTTAAATAGAAGCATTCAATCATATAAGCATACCATGTTAGCTTTGCTTCATGATATCTTGCAAGCCAAGAAAGTCCTTTGAGATTCAAGTGCTTGATTTATCTAAAACACAGGCGCAGTGAAATGTTTCCAAGTACATCAAAATTCACTCATATGGGATGTCGAAAAAATCATTGACTTTGGGTTATATTTTAGCAAAACCTTGTTCTCTTTGGATTATATTTTGAATAAACTGAGAGTATTTCTACTTTGGTTACTTAATTGGATTTAATTATTAACTTTTTTAAAAATTTGATTTTTTTTTTTTTTGTGAATTACAAGAGAAGGGAAAGTCCTAATAGTAACACGATTAGCGCGACTTGAACGCAGGCCACACCTAGAGCGATGAACACCTTAATTATCATGCCAACATGGGGTTCAAATATTTTATTTTTTTAATCAGTCTAGCAGTTTATAGTTTTGTGTTCTTTGATGTTTATATTTTATAAGCCTTTTTGACACATTCGCTTGTCTTGTTGTATGCCTTATGGGTTTTACAAATGTTGTTTGGTTTATTTGGTATGTTGTCTCCTTTTTGGGAGGTTTTCACTAACTACTTATCATATATAAAATGATTAAAATATGAAATAAGTTTCAATATAATCATTATATATTTTTTTTTTAGGAATTTAGTCTTTTATTTTTTAATTTCAAAATTTAAGTTCAACTGTTAATACTTTTGAGATTACTTAATTAAATTTAGGTTCATTATAATGTCAATTTTTTAGTTACATTGTTATCAAATGAGTATTTTTTATTTTAAAATGTCACACTAATAAATTTACAAAAAAAAAAATTACAGTGTTAACAATTATACTTGAATTTAAAATTTTGAAAAGTATGACTAAATTCCTGAAAATAAAAATATAAAACTTAATTTTAAATTTATAAAAAGTACAAAAACTTGTTACACATTTTAATCATAAATTTCAAAAAAAAATTATTTTAGGAATTTGTAAAGAAGGTTAATTATTACACGATTATTACTCAAAATTTATTGAAGTAATGAAAATCGGTCGCACGAAATCTTTTAGAAAACGTATTTTAAAAAATAAATTTCCCTTCCACCTATTTCAAAAAAACAATAATATAATATAGTAATAAACTCTTGCTTGGGTACGCTATCCTTCCAATACATATCATATGCAAATTTCAATTTTTTAATTCTAACAGTTGGTAAAGATTCTTCAAAAACTAATAATAATAAGTTGGTAAAGAGACTTAGACCATAACAATTTCGCTCTTCAATATTAAAAAAAAAGTATTTTATTAAATAAATTTAAAATGGTTTTCATCTGTTACTTTACCATTTAATTAATTTTTTAAAATTTTAAAAATTGAAAAACAAATATATAAAAATTATTTTTAAAATTTTAAAAATTATTTAGATGCTGACATACCATCCACGTCGCAATCCATATGCATGTCACATAACCATAGTTAACGAACATTAATTTTTTTATTTATTTTGGGATGATTGACAAAAAATATAAATCCAATAGTTAAAAGAGATAGAAAAAATTAAATAAAAAGTTAAACCAGGGGCGTAGCCAGGGGGCTGGCATGGGCCCCGGCCCCCCTAAATAGTAAAATTTCTCTTTAGGTCCTTCAAATTTTTTAAAAATTTTAAATTAGTAAAGGTAAAATTGTACTTTGGCCCCCCTAAAATTAAAAAAAATTTGATTTAATCCTTTACAAATTAGAAAGATATAAACTATAAAAAATTAAAATTTCATCCGACCCCCCTTAAAAAATTGTCCTGACTTCGCCCCTGAGTTAAAATAACTCTTTTCATAAAGTTGGAAGATAAAAAAATAATTATACTAGAAAATCAGGTGATGTAAGAACAAAATCAGAGTTATGTGGCGCAAAATATATTTTATCAGATCAAGATGAATCTGATGATACAATTTTTATAATTTATATGCTGTACCATGATAAATAAATTATTAAGATATAATATAAAATTTAAGAATTGAGTATGTAGATGTGTCCACGTTTATATGAATTATTATTTTGGGGGGAGGAGGAATGTTTATATGAATTATCAGACTTATTTTATTAGCCACTGCATCAGCTGGTCTATTGACAGATCTCTAAAGTTTAATATGAATATATAACTCATAGAAATTGAAAATATGCAATCTTAATAAAAATTATTGTTATATTTGTCCAATTTGAATGAAAGAACTTATATACATTAGCATCCTCTCCCCTTGTCTGGATCTCATCCTTTAACGGTCTAGAAATCAGTAATACAGTTGATGGCAATGAATGTATGAAGGTGGGTTGAAGATGATTGAGGAACTGACCACAAATGCTGGGCAAATTCAAGACGAGGTGTTGAGGGAAATACTAAGTAGAAATGCAGGAACAGAGTATTTAAGGGGATTCCTCCACGGTCAAACCGACAAGCAGCTCTTTAAGAAAAATGTTCCCATAGTTACTTATGAAGATCTCAAGCCTTACATCATTACAGGAAAACACTTTTTGCGGCGTTATTTTTGGCCTTTAGCGGCGCTTGTAGGAAAAAACGACGCTATAAGAAACGCCGCTAAAATTTGCGGCGTTTATTTTAAAAAACGCCGCTAAAGATAATGACTTTTAGCGGCGCTTTTATAAAAAACGCCGCTAAAAGTCCTGGTCTTTAGCGGCGTTTTTATGAAAAACGCCGCTAAAAGTCTTGGTTTTTAGAGGCGCTTTTATAAAACGCCACTAAAAGTCATATCTTTAGCGGCGCTTTTACAAAAACGCCACTAAAAGTCATAAAAATAAAAAAAAATTAAAATATTATTAAAACGCCACAAATCCATTCCCAAAATTTAAAATGGCTATTAGATGTCAATTTCCAATATACATGTCAATGCATAATACATACATAAACAAATATGAGCAAAGTATATATATGTTATGTATATATCTATGACAGATTGCTTGATATTTAATCTTTGAGAATGATTAGCAAGTAGGCATGTGTGCATCCAGAATGTGTCACCGGCCTGGAACCATCTACTGTAAATATCCTTGCTACAAAACTGTCATACATGTGCAAAATTACAGGTCAAGTCACAAACATATACACAATGGAGAACTGAGATGATGATGCGGGTTCAGAAGAGATAAGAAGGAACTAGGTCTCACAAACCTTGGACTAGAGAGCTTATTAGTGGCTAAAGCTGATGGGGCATTCCGTGTTATTGCACATAATGTTTCTGCTGCATTACCATGAACTTCGGGTGGGCACTAGAAATTTTAAAAAACATGTTGTGAGACACTTGTTACAAAGTATGACATGTCATTACAAGGATAAAACAGAAAATTTGCACTCACTGATGGATTCAATTTATCCACGATCATTTCTAGCGAATTGCTATCAGCTAACCATTGCATTACATCTAAAAAATTAGGATACACATGATCATCAGCACCTACTAACCGAACCAAAACCTGTGAAATGGCACAAACTTATATCAAATTTCACCCAAAAATATTTAATGAAAACCATATGAAACCCACTGCTACAATAAAATAACAAAGAATAACTTGGTTACCTCCATGATGGAAGTGATTCCTATCAAATCAACCAGTTGGCGCAATACCTCTTGATGTGTCTGTTAAAAAATTGTCTCAGTAAATCCCTATAAATAGATTAAAAAATATATTCTATCTTTTGTAGTTAATGGATCATAAACTACCAACAAGCTCAACTTTGTCATGCAAATTACTAGGTTTACAGCATTTTACCATGCCAAATCCAGAGAACCAGCTCACTAGAGAAAAAGGTTTAGATAAAGTCCACAAAATTTATTACAACACTAATTAAGCATGTTTAACTATACTTACAGATGAAAATTTTTATAACTGGATCATGCATGTCCATGTCAAATAAACCATGCAAAGCTCAATTTTGGGAACAACGTAAAGTTCAAATCGGAGGTAATTCATAGAAGAAGCTTACAACATATTTGCAAGAAGTCTAAGTGATAAAAGCTTTACTTACTTGGACGTAGTGCATAAGTGGAATAGTCTTCCGTAGCATGAGGCATATAACAACCTAATGTCCAAAGGAACCTACACATTAGGGTCTATAGTTTTGTTAAACGATGTTATAATGGATAGAGGTTGAAATTATTGCACTGCATTGGTGTTATTATTAGAGTTCAAAATTATGAGTTGTAAGGATCTAACCATTATATTTCAGGTCCAAAGGCTGGGGAATTAAAATATAGGGAGAAGCTACTTAAGAAATGAAATACAAATATAATTTTCTATAATGGGATAAAAAGAAGAAGTAAGATGTGACCGTCATCTCATCCTGGCATTTTACAAACAAGACCAAAAAGAAAAATCAATACTTTTAACAACCAAAAGCTCCAAAGGTGCACCTCAGTCTCTTATGTACTTCAGCAAGCTGAGCTCGAAACCTTGATACTTCTTTTGTCATTTCCTGAAAAATAGCAATAACCCAGGCACATAACAGAAATAACAATAACTTGAAAATCGAAGATAAAAAAGGGCACATGTACATGTAATGTCAGAAAACTTCTTACCTCAATAGATTGACTGCTGCAAGGGGCCCAAAATAAAATAAATAAAAATTAGATTCTTCTCAACATCCCTCATAAGCAGAAATATTTATCTGGAAGAAATTGAGATAAAGGCGACATACTTTGCACCTAGAAAGTCATGTATGTTTAGATCATGATCCAATTTCATGAAGGTTTTCTTCAGTGCCTATATTCTCAGTCACAAGACCCAAAAATTAAAATCTTCACTTGGTAAGGAAGGAAGAAGAACATATTGAAGAATATGAGTTGCAAGTAGTCTTACTTCGACGCTCTCCAGCTTCCTGTTGCAGACCAACGAAAATCAGTTAGCTATAATGTCATTTCAATATGAACAGACTATTCATTGAAAGACATTAAAATTCAGATTCGACACCTCTTTGCCCTTTATTGCAGCGTTAATTGTGCAAACTTCACAATATCCTCTTCAATATGGTTTAGGCACTAAACCCGAAACACTATAACTCTAAAATAATAAAAACTAAACTATAAACCCAGCCTAAATCCTAACCTAACCCTTAATCTTAAATCCTAAATCTTAAACCCTAAAACATAAACTCTAGACCCTAAACTATAAAGATTAATCCATAAACTATATACCCTAAATTAAACCATAAACCCCAAATTATCATGAGAATTAATTTAATATTTTAATAAAATTAATACTATCTCTTTTACGATTATATAAGAAATTATTTAATATTTTTTTCATTTTTAACAAATAATTTTCTCTTAAATAATTAAAACTAGAATCATAATTTTAATGTATTAAAATTAATGTTATCTCTTTAACAATTATATAATAAATTATTTAATATATAAATTAAAAGACATTAATTTAATCTAAACCCATAACCTAAATCATAAGCTATAAAACCCTAACCCCTAAACCCTAGCCCTTAACTTATTAACCCCAAACCCTTAACCATTTACCTTTCAACCCATTAACCCTAACTTTTAACCCGTGAAACCCTAACACATCCCCCTTAAACCTGAAACCGCAAATCATAAATCATAATCCCTAAACATTAAAATAGTAACTCCTAAACCTTACACACTCAACTATATATGCTAAACCATAAACCCTAAATAATCATGAGAATTAATTCAATATTTTAAAATTAATACTATATCTTTTACGATTATATAAGAAATTATTTAATATTTTTTTTATTTTTAACAAATATTTTTCTCTTAAATAATTTAAACTAGAATCATAATTTTAATGTATTAAAATTAATGTATCTCTTTTGCAGTTATATAAGAAATTATTTAATATATAAAATCAAAAACAATCAGTCATATATATCCAAAAAAACTTTAAAATTATTTGCGGCATTCTTCCAAAAGCGCCACTAATGCTCAGACTTTTAGCGGCGTTTTTCCAAAAGCGCCGCTAATGCTCAGACTTTTAGCGCCATTTTTTAAAAGCGCCGCTAATGCTCAGACTTTTAGCGGCGTTTTACGAATAAACGCCGCTAAATATCCTTTTTAGCAGCGTTTTGTAAATAAACGCTGCTATTGCTCATTTTTTTGCGGCCTAATGTATGGTATTTGCGGCGTTTTTCTTTAAAACGCCACTAAAAACGCAGCTAAAAGTCTGTTTTGCTATAGTGCATAGATAGGATTGTTAATGGGGCCGGAGACATCAGATATCCTTTTAGCTGAACCCATTACAGGGTTCTTTCTAAGGCATGCATGAATTTGTTGCTTTGGTTCTGTGTGTTTTGGGGCATTGTTTGCTTCCTTCTAATAGTTCTATCATCTGTTTGATCAAATGCAGCTCTGGTACTTCAGGCGGGCAGCCAAAGCTGATGCCTGTCACTGCTCAAGTTGCTAAGAAGTGGGAATTATTTCGTGGCTTGTACGAGTCTCCTGTGATAAAGTAAGGAACCCATCCCTATTTTCTTCTAGTTTTTCTTTCAGCTACTTGTGAAATCACACTGTTTACTTGTTCATCAGTGACCTGAACACAACCATATATAATCGGATCTTTAATTAAACTAGGAAAAATCCACTTATACCCAGAAAAAAGTTTTATACTCTTTCGGTATATATTTGTACGATAAATATTTTAATGATTTAACTATTAAATTTATCGATATAATTGTATTTGTTATATATGTAAAAAATTTGAATGATCTGATATCTCAATCATATCGATTTAATCATTTTTCACCATTTTTTTAAACTTTTAATTCATCAAACTAATTTTTATTCTTGTCAATGCCTGAGTCAGTTGTGTGTAATAAATTTATAATATTTTTTTATAATATTAGTTTTTTTTTTAATTTTTAATTAATTTCTTCAAAAATCATTAATAAATTGGAAAAATAATGTAAATAGAAAATATTTTTAAAAGTATTAATATTAAAATATACAAAAATTCATCTTAGTTTAAATATTAATATTACTTTAATATTTTTTTGGTAATTTTTTAATTAATAAACTTTTTTAATATTAATATTTTAAATTCATATCACTTCACTTGTGACACTAAAATTAATAAACTTTTTAATAATTATATAAATTAACATGTTAGGTTATATCATAGTATATTATAAGGGCGAAGTTAGAAAAAAAATTTTGGGCAAATTAAATTGTATATTTTTACGATAGTACGATAGTAAAAATACAATTTTACTATTTTAATAGCTTATATCTTTTTAATTTTTAAAAGATTAAATTAAATTTTTATCATTTTGGTGGGTTAAAGTACAATTCTACCATTACTACTTTAAAATTTTATAAACTATAAAACACCTAATTAAAAAAAAAATTCATTCTAGGGGCCGCCCCTGATATATAACATCGTATATTATATCAACAGTAATGATATTCGAACAAAAAAAAAATCAATAGTTACTATATAGTCATATAATATAATATGAGTTACCATATTAAGGAAATACATATAGTATCAATATATGTATAATATACCATGCAGATAGTAACACTCGAATTTGGTGAATACTACTTGTACATATATTGATATAATATATACATAGTTGCTCTTCTTGCTTTTTGCATTTACAACAGCAATTCAGTCCTAAAACTAACTATCTGCCTTTATCCGTCTAATTTTAAAGGCACATTGTTGACATCAACCAAACCGGTAAAAGAATGGAGCTTATGTTTGCCAGACCAGAGATTGAAACTCCTAGTGGCCTCATGGCAACATCTGTTACAACCAGCATATTCAAGGGCAGTGGATTTAGAGCCAGTTTACCTAAGCTTTACACAAGCCCCAGCGAGACCATCTTTTGTCCAGACCCCAACCAGAGCTCATACTGTCAATTACTTTTTGGTTTAATCCAACGAGAAGAGGTTGTCATGATTGGTTCATTCTTTGCATCTACGGTGCTAAGAGCTATCAAGTTTCTAGAAAATCATTGGCAAAAGCTATGCTATGACATAAAAACGGGTCGATTAAGCCATCAGATTACAGACTCTAGATGCAGAAATGCAGCACCATTGGTCATGAAGCCTAATCCAGAACAGGCTGACTTGATAGAGAACATATGTAATTGTAAATCATGGGATGGAATAATCTGAAAGCTATGGCCTAAAGCCAGGTACATTGCTGGCATCTGTATGGGTGTTATGAGACAGTATACTGCAGAGCTCGAGTTCTATTCCGGAGGGCTTCCTTTAGTTTCATCTTTATATGCTTCCTCAGAAGCTTTTTGTGGGATTAACATAGAACCTCTATGCAAACCTTCTGATGTCTCCTACACATTTCTCCCTAACATGGCTTACTTCGAATTCCTTCCTGTGAAGAATGAACGTGATGAATCTATTGAAATGAAAAGCAACGATGAAGATACTGAACTTGTTGATCTTGTAAATGTGAAGCCTGATCAATGTTATGAACTAGTTGTCACAAATTCTACAGGTAAAAGTTCCTCCTTGGAATTTAGATAATGATCTAATCTAGTTTGATGATATTCCTTCTTTGTTTCTTTCAGGAGTATATCGATATAAAGTCGGAGATGTTCTTATGGTGAGTGGTTTCCACAATAATGCACCTCAATTCCAGTTTGTGGAGAGGAAAAGTGTTGTCGTAAGTGTTGATATGGAAAAAACTAGCGAAACAGACCTTTTCAAGGCTGTGACAGAAGCAAAGGCTCTTCTCGATCCACTCGGATTCATCTTAACAGAGTACACTAGCTATGCTGATACTTCTTCCGTACCAGGTCACTATGTGTTATTTTGGGAGCTCAAGGAAAAAGAAGGCAAGCATTGCAAAGAGCTTGACCCAAAAATAATGGTAGAATGTTGCTTTAGAATGGAAGAGTCATTGCATTATACATATAAAATCTATAGGAAAAGGAACATAATTGCAGCTTTGGAGATTAGGGTGGTAGAGCAAGGAAGTTTTGAGGCACTAATGAATTACTGTGTGTCCAAAGGAACTTCATTGAGCCAATACAAAAAACCTAGTTGCATTAAATCTGAGGAAGCCTTGAAGATTCAAGAGTGATAGGAAAGTATTTCAGCCCAAAATCACCTTTATAATTAGTTTGCATCATTTCCTATGTTCAAAAACTCATAGGACAGTAATTTAGATTATGCCTTGTCACTTTCATGTTTAATATCACCTTCATTTGTTTGTAATGTTATTCGTTTTAAATCTATTGCTTAAGGACAGTTTGACTGTTTTTGGATCGGTATGTATGATCTATGCTAGTCGATTTTTTTGGTATTGAAACATACCAATTCCAGATTTTTTTTTTCTTACAAAAATTCACTTATTTGGTTTTTTAAAATATTTTTTTATTTTTGTGTATCTTGATTTTTTTAATAATTTAATTTTAAAATAAAACGTGTTCATTAATTTAAGCCATTGACTCTAATTAATAATAATTTAATATGTTTTAAATATTTATATACATTTATTAATTGTAAAAAATATTGGATATTAAATATTTATAAATTAAGGTAATTGATTATTTGCTTGTTTGTGTAATATATATGTTATTAACTCCTTTTTTTATTTTTTAAGTTAAGATATTGTTTGGAAAGTTATCTAATAATTGGATTTGAGTGTAATTGCTTGTAATACACATAGATGGCATATTTGGGTAACTATTGTAATTAGTACTTACTAAATTGGGTTCTAGCCTCCTAAGAATAAGTCGTTCACCCTTGTGAACGGACTACTCGCTCCCTTTAGAAAGGCCTTGTCCATCCATCTTTATGAACAAGCCACCCACTCCTCAAGGCTCCCGCGTTTTTAGTGCAAATACTCCTCTTAATATGAACATACCTTTTAGGCCACCAAACCTTACCCGAACATAACAACCATGTACCAAATTCAGAAAGAATGATTGAATGATTTCTCATCATGTACATTCCCTTATGCATTCCACAATGATGGCTTATTGGTAGTAGATTTACCATGTCAGCACTACCTACCATATATACTTTTAGCACGATGAAAAAGGGATCGATCGTTAAATACTCATAGTAATCCTATAGTCCTCAACATTTTCCTTCTCCTTTGGGTTCTCAGCCTTCTTACTTTGCATACCGCCTTTGGCTCTTCACCTTGTTAGGCTGAATCGGCCTTTCTCAACACCATCACATCCTTGTGAACAAGCCACCCACTCCTCAAAGCACCCGCTTTTCTAGTATGAACACTCTTCTTGATGTGAACATGCCCTTTAGGCTAATAAACCCTACCTGAACATAACAACCTTGTACCACAATTCAAAAAGAATGATAGAATGAGTCTCATCATATACATCTCCCCATGCATTCCACAATGATGGCTTATTGGTAGTAGGTTAATCATATCAACACTACCTACCATATATACCCTTTAGCACGATGAAAAAGGGATCGACCCTTAAAGACTCATAGTAACCCTATAGTCCTTAGCATTTTCCTTCTCCTTTGAGTTCTCAGTTTTCGTACTTTGCATCCCTCCTCCGACTATTCACCTTGCTAGAGTGAATTGGCCTTCCTCAACACCATCACAACCTCTTCCTTGCCTCTCCCCTTGTTGATATCCTCATCAATGAAGTTTTAAATATGATTTTCTTGCCATTAACAACAAAAACAAAGTTTTAAATATTAAACAACATGCATTAAACTATAATTAAAATTCAAAACTAAAATTTCAACACAAATCACAAAATAATATAATTGCATGCGACAATTAGATGTAATAACATCTTTTTTTAAAAAAATATATTATAAAAATATTTTTTAAATATAAAGATTTTCAATATTTAAACAACATCATTGACTTTAACAATCTAATCATTAAAGTTGAAAATAATAAATCAAATGCTAAAATGGCATCAATGTAATCATTTATTTAAAGGCTTTTATGTAAAATAAAAAAGTTTAAGTCTTCTTTTATCCGGAAATTATTTTTGTCACATTACCTATCTTGTTTTAACTTTGTCTTTTAAAAAACATAAACTTTCTGACGTTAGAATAGAAACTACATAATTACCGAGGGCTTATGATATTTTTATATTGAAAATCGACTTAAGAGACAACAAATGAAGCAAGGGAAAAAAAGGAAAGGAACTTAAAGTTTTTCATTTTTATATTTCAAACTACCCCATTACACATGAAAAGAAATGCCTTTTATATATGGGAAACGTGGAGGGGTTATTTGCAACATAAACCTCTCAATGTTTTTAATTTATTTTATTAAGGGCTTTTTCCTTTTTAGTTTTCTAATTTAATCCCCAAAATTTAAAACATTACCTAATTTTAATCTTTATATAGTTTTTAAATATGAACGGATATAAACATTCTCTTATAAATATAATATATTTATTTAAATATTAATAAAGTATTTTTCACATACATTATTTAATTTTTTTATTAAAAAGTGATAATGATTAATATGGTAGTGTGTAAATTTTATAATAAACACGTTTATTGCTTTGTCTTTTGAATTAATGATATTTATTGTACAACCGATTTTAACTTTTGTACTCATCATATCTAATATAATTAAGTTGATGAAGATTCTCTCTTAATAAATAAAAACATAAAGCTAATGCAATAAAAATCAAAAGCAAAAATTATTTAAAAGTATTCCAGATTTGAATCTTAGACAAACAAGATATGATTCCCCACATAAATTTTAACAATTTATAATATAATGTGATATCAACTCACAAAACTTGTTTGAAGTTTGGAAGAGGCATTCATACTCAATTACATTAAATTTTTCTTTCTTATAATTCATTTTTACATTTATATTATTTTATATTCATGCATTTATATAATTTTAGTATATTAATATTTCATGTTTTAATCATTTTATTTGAGATATTCGCGACATGGTTAATTTTTAATACTAACAATCAGATTCATATCAGACACTCATTTGACATAACATGTGATGTTTATCTTTCTTTTTTTTTTAATATTATATAAAAATATGTTGAAAATAGATGTACTCCTTCGAGAGAAGTCTTCATAGTGTTGTTCACAGAAACACTGATTTGGTCCCTCAATAACGGAATGTATTGTTCCCTGAGGAGAGCTTTGTCCCCCTCTGCAAAGAGCCGTGTACAATTCACGAATGGGGGTGCCTTGACCATACGTGGGACATACGACCATCCTTCAAGAGGAGAGTGTAACATCCCTTACCCGATTCATTAACAGATATGGATAAAGAATGTCATATTAAATATCTTTCTAAAATTTTAATTAGAGAATCCAAAATCCTTTTTCTAGAGTATTTTCAAGTAAATTTATTATTTTAAGAACAAATATATCAGTACCTTATTCGTTGTATCAAAACATGTCCAAGATTACTAATCATTTTTATCTTCGAAATATTCAATATTCATGTATCAAAACTTTAAAATACAGGTACCTAAATCTCATGCCTATTGCAACATAATTTTTTTTATTATATATTTAACTTAATTTTTTTAAAAATTTAATCCTTTCTCAAAATGTCCCAATACTTTTCAAAAACAAAAAAAGTCCCCATACTAACTACACTTTACCTTTCCTTTGTTAATTTAATCTAATCCTAATCTTTTTAACATAAATTTCATAATTTAATACTCTTCACTTTAATGTATCTAATCTTACTAATTCAAGTTTCAATTCTTTTATTTTTACTCAATTATTTTAGTTGAATACTTATGTAATTTGCTCATTTCCTCTCCTATATTTTCCAAAATCACTAAACAGACCCTAAAATTCTAGTTTTGTAGTTTTTATGATTTAGTCCCTAATGTCCCAAATTTACACTATTTTGCAATTCAGTCCCTGGAAATCATATTTTCTTTTTTTTTTTTTCAGTTTAGTCTTAAATCCCAGTTTGCACAATTTTGCAAAATAGTCTCTCTTCTCTTTTTTTTTCAAAATTTTGACATTTTATAATTTAATCCCTACTATTAAAATCTTATCAAAATTTCCACAAATTTGTCTTTTATTTTTGAACCATTAAACTTTAATATTTTTTTTTCAGAATTGCAAATTCTCAAATCATATAAATTAGTTCTAAAGCTCATGTTTTGGAGTCTTTACAATTTAATCTCTATAATTTCAAACTTTACTATTTTACGCTCAACCTTCTAATTTTCATATTTCATAATCATATAATTTAGTACTACGTCAACTTTTTAGATTTCACTACACAACCTTTAGAATTCAGAATTTTACAAATTTTACAATTTGGTCCATACTTCAATTTTTATCTACTTAATCACTTAACAAATTGTTTTCAGTTTACATCCAAATAGTATTCAAAATAGATATTTACCACATGGTAAATACACAATTCCATCATTCAAAATAATTAATTTCATATTGAAATATTCTTAATAAAAACACCCTCACTTTCTTTCAATTATTCATAAAACCATTCACCATTCACTTCATACATAAATATAATACTTCCATCACTTTGAACATAAAAAGATAATCATATACACTTAATTCTTACAATTTCACATCAAATTATACAATCAAATAAATATAACATAATTATTTAAACAACTTGCTTTAAATTCTCCACCTACCCATACTCTCTTCCACTTCCAACATCCTTCTTCAAGCTTTTTTTTTCCTCCTCAAATATGAACTCTAATTAGCTTCACAGGAAACTTATTTTGCCATGAAGTTTTTTTTTTCACTAAAAATCTATGGAAGAATTTTAAAGTTTGAGGTTGAAAGGGTTGAAAAATGGTAAAAGAGGACCAAAATGAAAGAAAAGGAAAGTATGACTAAAATGACCTATGAAAAACGTGGGAGAGAGGATGAAATGATAATGGATGATATCTTTTATTTATTTGTGACTCCACCTTTTCTTCTTTTGATTCATTTTCACTTTTAATTCTTTAACTTTCGCCTAATTTCAAATTATTTTATTTTTTTACTAAACCAAATTTCAATTCACTCAATCCATTTTCATGATAAATTTACCATGTACCTTATTGGAATAAATTTTGGAGTATTAAAGAAAGTATGTCTCACTGCAATGGAAACTTTCCCCTCCGTAAACTTAAACTGTATACAGCTCTCCGCGAAAGATGGACAAAACCCACTTTAAATACAATACCTTTCATTATTGATAGACCGAATTGATGTCCGAAGATACTTCTAACAGTCTCCCGAAGTAGCTGATCCCACCTCAACAAATTATTATTATATTTTCCTATGTGAGAAAAAGAACTTATTATATATTTAGCATCCCCTCCCCCTGTTTGGATATCATCCTTTAACAGTCTAGGAATCAGTATTCAGTAATAGAGTTGATGGCAACAAATGGATATGAAGGTGGGTTGAAGATGATTGAGGAACTGACCACAAACGCTGAGCAAATTCAGGACGAGGTGTTGAGGGAAATACTAAGTAGAAATGCAGGAACAGAGTATTTAAGGGGATTCCTCCATGGTCAAACCGACAAGCAGCTCTTTAAGAAAAATGTTCCCATAGTTACTTATGAAGATCTCAGGCCTTACATAGATAAGATTGCTAATGGGGAGACATCAGATATCCTTTTAGCTGAACCCATTAAAGGGTTCTTTCTAAGGCATGCATGAATTTGTTGCTTTGGTTCTGTGTGTTTTGGGGCATTGTTGGCTTCCTTCTAATAGTTCTATCATCTGTTTGATCAAATGAAGCTCTGGGACTTCAGGCGGGCAGCCAAAGCTGATGCCTGTCACTGCTCAAGTGGGAATTTTTTCGTGGCTTGCCCGAGTCTCCTGTGATAAAGTAAGGAACCCATCGCTATTTTCTTCTAGTTTTTCTTTTAGCTACTTGTGAAATCACACTGTTTACTTATTCATCAATGACTTGAACTGAACCATCAAATTCCTTAATTATAATCGGATCCTTTAATTAAAATGGGAAAAACTCACTTATAACCGCTTAAAATTAAAGAAGTTTTATACTCTTTTGTGTGTGTATTTGTACAATAAATATTTTAATGATTCAATTATTAAATTTATTAATATAATTGTACTTGTCATGTTTGATATCTCTATCGTAATGATTTAATCATTTTTCACTATAGTTTTTGTAAACTTTTAATTCAGCAAACTAGTTTGTATTACCGTTAATGCAAAGACCGGTTGTGTATAATAAGTTTATAATACTTCTTTTATAATATGCATAGTTGCTTTTCTTGCTTTTTGCATTTACAACGGCAACTCAGTCCTAAAACTAACTATTTGCCTTTATCCGTCTAATTTTAAAGGCACTTTGGTGACATCAACCAAGCCAGTAAAAGAATGGAGCTTATGTTTGCCCGACCAGAGATTGAAACTCCTAGTGGCCTCAAGGCAGCATCTGTTTCAACGAGCAAATACAACGGGAGTAAGTTTAGAACCCTTTTGCCTAAGCTTTACACAAGTCCCATTGAGACCATCTTTTGCCCAGACCCCAACCACGGCTTATACTGTCAATTACTTTTTGGTTTAATCCAACCAGACGAGGTCGTCAAGGTTGGTTCACTCTTTGCATCTACAGTGCTAAGAGGTATCAAGTTTCTAGAAAATCACTGGCAAGAGCTATGCTATGACATAAAAACAGGTCGTTTAAGTGATTGGATCACCGACTCAGGATGCAGAAATGCAGCATCATTGATCATGAAGCCTAATCCAGAGCAGGCTGACTTGATAGAAAATATATGTAATTGTAAATCATGGGAAGGAATAATCAGAAAGTTATGGCCTAAAGCAAGATATATTTGTTGCATATGTACTGGCATTATGAGACAGTATACTACAGAACTCGAGTTCTATTGCAGAGGGCTCCCTTTTGTTTCAGCTGTATATGCTTGCTCAGAAGCTATTTGTGGGATTAACTTAGAACCTCTATGCAAACCTTCTGATGTCTCCTACACATTTCTCCCTAGCATGGCTTACTTCGAATTCCTTCCTGTGAAGAATGAACGTGATGGATCTATTGAAATGAAGAGCAACGATGAAGATACTGAACCTGTTGATCTTGTAAATGTGAAGGCTGGTCAGTGTTATGAACTAGTTGTCACAACTTGTGCAGGTAAAACTTCCTCTTTTGAATTTAATCAATTAATCAAATGCCATGTTCTAATTTTGCATTATGCTTCATAGTTCCTACATTAACCTGTTAGATAATGATCTAATCTAGTTTGATGATATTCCTTTCTTTGTTTCTTTCAGGATTATACCGATATAAAGTTGGAGATGTTCTTATGGTGAGTGGTTTCTACAATAATGCACCTCAATTCCAATTTGTGGAGAGGAAAAATGTTATCCTGAGTGTTGATCAGGAAAAAACAAGTGAAACAGACCTTTTCAAGGCTGTGACAGAAGCAAAGGCTCTTCTTGATCCACTCGGATTCATCTTGACAGAATACACTAACTATGTTGATACTTCTTCAGCACCAGGTCACTATGTCTTACTTTGAGAGATCAAAGGAAAAGAAGGCAAGCATTGCAAAGAGCTTGACCCAAAGATAATGGTAGAGTGTTGCTCTAGAATGGAAGAGTCATTGCATTATACATATAAAATCTATAGGAAAAGGAACATAGTTGCAGCTTTGGAGATTAGGGTGGTAAAGCAAGGAAGTTTTGAGGCACTACTGGATTACTGTGTGTCCAAAGGAACTTCATTGAGCCAATACAAAAAAACCTAGTTGCATTAAATCTGAGGATGCCTTGAAGATTCAAGAGTGATAGGAAAGTATTTCAGCCCAAAATCACCTTTATAATTAGTTTGCATCAATCTTTTGTTCAAAATCACCTTCCTATGTTCAAAAACACATAGGACAATTATTTAGAGTATGCCTTGTCACTTTCATGTTTAATATCACCTTCATTTGTTTGTAATGTTATTCGTTTTAAATCCATTGCTTAAAGACAATTTGACTGTTTTTTTATCGGTATGTATGATCCATGTTAGTCCATTTTATTAGTATTGAAATTTACCAATCCAGATGAGCTTTTTTATTGGTCTAATAATAAATTTAATCCTTGAATGTTTATATATACTATTAATTTGATGTTAATCATTAAAATTTCAATAAGTTTAGCCGTCAATGTTTACAAATTTTGTCATTTTAATTCAAATTCTAAAAAATTCAATAAATTTAGCCCTAAGTAAATATTTTAATTTTTAAAAGTTCTGTAAATTTTGTAGACTTGAATTGTACAAGCTTGTCATCGAGAGAGCAGCAGGAGAAAATCTCTCAGAGCCTAGAATCGATGGAGATGCAAGCATGTATCATTCCATTTCTTCTGCAACTCTCAAGTCTTCGGCGTCCATATCATATCTTGAGCCTGAAAATAACACAACACCATAAACACAAAGCTTCAATAAAAAGATTGTGAGACACACCACCATCACTCACTCACTCTTTGCTTTATAACTTAAAAAATTCATGGGTACACTAATGAAGCAGCAACAACGATTCACAATGGATATCATCATCCTATGGCTTTTGGCGTCTATGATATTGTGCAATGGAAGGCCCGCTGCTTGTGAAATATTTTTCCATCCAAATTTGTCATTGGAGAAGCTGCAAAACTTGCAGTTCAAGCTGGCATATAAGATGTAATTTCAAACTCAATTGTTCTTGAAGGAACTAATTTGAAACTTCACATCAAGGACTCCAATTATAGTGGGGTTTTTTTTATAATAAATTAATATTTTAAATAATTTTATTTAATTATTTAAAATAAAATTATGCTATTTGTTATTAATTATTAGAACAAAAGGACAATTATTGTTGTAAATCATTTGATTAAATGGATGTCCATAACCCCAATTTCATTCTATTGTAACCCCTAAAAAATGAATATCCATAACTCCTAATTCATTATCTTGTAATCCCTAAATAATCTATAAGTACCTTAATGTTGGTCATTAATGCTTTGTAATTTATGGTTTTTGAAGCCTTATAAATAGAGGTCATGTACAAACTTATTGTATGCCAATGTGAAAGTTGAATCATCCTTTCATCTTCTACTCCCTTGTTCATTCTATATTTCTTTTAATTTTATATCCACTCTATAATTCTCTTTGTTTATAACATGTTATTAGCACGATCTTACTGAGGGGCGAAGCCAGAACAATTTTTTAGGGAGGCCGGATAAAATTTTAATTCTTTATAGTTTATATCTTTATAATTTGTAAAGGATTAAATTAAATTTTTATAATTTTAGGGGGGCCAAAGTGCAATTTTACCTTTACTAATTTAAATTTTTAAAAAATTCGAAGGGAGTAAATAATAATTTTACATTTTAGGGTGCCTTTGCCCCTGATGTTACTCAAAGTGATAATTCTTTTTATCGACTTCATACGAAATAAATAAATGATGTCACATCATCATCATCTTATCGAAGCAATTGATCTTTAACCACTAGCAAACATCAAACCCAAGGTATGTTTTACGTATTCAAAACCAAAGTTTAGCTTTAAAAAAATATATATAGACATTAGCTAGTTATTATGCCAGTCAATTTGCCATTAACTTTTAAGGATAAGAGTTGTATATATCTTAAACATAGATATAATTTATAATCAAGAACTTGGTGTCACATTTCTAAAAACGTCTTTATTAAATCTATATTTTTGGTACTTGTTTTTATTTTTGAGAATGGGGTTTATTTTAAAATAAAAAAAAAAACGAGTTATTTTGAATTTTCCTAATAGATATACAACACCGTATATATTTTTAGAAGTTTAATTATATTACCAAAAAAAGTTATTTTTAAATTGTTAAAATAAGCTATTCAATTTTAAATTTTCATGGTGTTAAATTTTGAATTGTTTTTAATAAAATTTCGTTCTTGGTGAACATTAGTTTCAAAAGCTAAATTAATATTTAAGCTTTAATTTTAATATGTTTGTTTAAATAGATGATGATCTAATAAGAACAAGAGTTCTTAATTTACTTAAATTTATCGTTTGTTTACATTATCTTAAGTGGTGATATGTTGGTTAGATTTTGTTTAAAAAACAATTTGGTACTCAATTTTTTTAATTTATCCCAACTTAAATATGTCATGGTTTATATAGAGTAATAAGACAATAACTGTTTTTAAATGTATTCAATAGTATGTGTCGTAATCATTTTTTGACAAAACGGGAACCGACTTTTAAAAGTATGGAGTCGCCACCGATCTTTATCAGGTGTGATCGGGTCACCTTTGTTTTAATAAAACATTTGGATTTACTAAAACAATGTTTTTGGTCTACGAAAATTTGAGAAAACGGGTCCGGGAGTCGATTACGTACAAGGAAGAGTTAGCACCCTTGTAACGCCCACAATTGGTACCGAATTGATTAATCAATGTCCTAATGTCGAAAAGTTTGAAAAGATTTTGAAATTTCATTCTTTTTTTTTTAACATCTTGATTGAATATCGAGTTTCCCTTGTTTCGAAGGAATAGAATTTCACATTCAGCACGATTGGACACGATAATCTAAATCTTTGAATCCAAGATCGTCTCCAAGATTTTCCAAGCACTCATTTTTTTTAAATTTTTGGAAATGATATTTGTTCATTCGGTCAAAAAAAAATACACACCCAGCACGATTGGGCACGATCTTTTCGAACTTCCAAATACGCAAATATCACCTTATTTAAAAGTAGAAACAAAATTTGAAAGGATATCCACTTGTTCGGTCAAACAAAAAGTCACACCCAGCACGATTGGGCATGAATTTTTGAATTCCCAAATTCATGAATATTACCTTTGTGAAACCCCCTTTTTTTTTGAATTAAAAAGAATGAGAAAATGTCGGAATGCGTTTCAAAGTCACCAATCTACATGAAATGATGCAAACAAGAATAAACAAAACATAATAAAGTGTGCAGAAACAAAGACAAGATTAAGGAAACAAGGTACAATAATGATAACAAAGAAATTCAAAACAAAAACGAGGTTAATAATAATGGACATAATGGTAATAGTAATAATAATAATAACGTAACGATAATATAATGATAGATATGATAATAATAGTAATAACAAAATAAAAATAATATTAACACAAAATATGTACAATATGCTAATACAATATAATAATACTAATAATAAAATCGGTATATACAAGTAATAATACGATAATAATAATAATAGTGAAAATAATAATAATATAGAAAATATAACAACAATAATAATAATAATAATAATACAAAGTATATACAGGATAATAATATAACTATAATAATAATAATAATAATAATAATAATAATAATAAAACAATAATAATGATACAAAAATAGAATAATAATCATAATAATATAAAATATGTACAACATAATAATATAGAAATAATAATAGTAATAATAATTAATATAATAATAATAAGGTAATGATAATAATAATACACAATGTATATAATAATAATAATAATAATAATAATAATAATAATAATAATAATAATAATAATAATGATAAGTTAATTAAAAATGATGAAAGTAATAATGAAGGTACTAAATTTAGAGAGAAATAAAGTTAAAGAAGCGAAATAAAAAGATAAGAAAGAGATTGGGGCCTAATGTAATGCGCACGAAAATAAAGGGCTGAACGGAAAATACCCCCTCTTCCCAAAACACTGTGTTTCGTAGAGGACTAAATTGGAGACGGAACTAAGTTTAAGAGCTAAATTAAAATCAAATAAAAACAAGATTGCGAATAAAATAAATGGGGAAGGACTAATGCAGTAAATAGCCCTTTTGAGCCAAACGCGCGGATCCTCCGGGTCGCAAGCGGGTCGACGCGCGGATCCACCCCTCCCCAAACGGCGTCGTTTCGTGTTTTATTTAAATAAAAGAAAAATTGTTTTTTTTTTTGAAATCATTTTTCATACTTCAGAGAAAAAAAAAATCCAAACTCCCTATTCTCTCCCTCTCTTCTCTCTTTTCCCCCTCTCTTTTCTCTCACACACGACGGTAGGGCTTCCCTCCGCCCGTTCATTCGCCACAGATGGTGGTTGAGGTCGTACAAGGAGGAGCCCTTTGACCCCGAAACGGAGAAGGAAGACCTCGGGTAACCCTTTTTCTCTCTTTTCTTTGATTTTTTGTTTTTGATTCAAGAATAAAACAGAAAAATCAAATGATAGATCGGCCGAAATCCATAAAAAGGGATGAAATCAACCTTTAAATGCTACTGATCTGTCGTTTTTTTTTATTCTTGGATTGAAAGTTGTTTTTTTTTTGTATTCTGTTCGTCAAAAAAAATCAGAGGATCCCCCCCAGTTCTTTACAAAACGAATGGCTTTTATAAAGCCGAAAAATAAAATAAAATACAATATTCTTCCTTTTTCTTTGTTGCTGTTGCGTTTTTCCCATGTTTTCAGGTGCTAGTGGAGGAGTGGCCGACAGTAGTGCGCTCGTGGGTGTTGCAGGTTGCGGCGCAAGTGCAGTAGAGGGGCTATGCGGCGCTGGTGGAAATTTTAGGGTTTCAAAACCCTAAAGTTTCCCTGAAAGACAGATGCCTTTGGGCCTATCGGGCCCTGCAATTTTGTAAACAAATTTGGCTACTTTATTTGTTTTATTGGGCCATTTAGGCCGTAGTTTGGTTTTGGGCCCTGGGTTAACGAACCCGGGCCAAAATTGGTTACTACAGCTGCCCCTCTTTGCTCATTGTCGTGAAACGAGAATAGAGCAAAGACAATAGAAGAACCAATTTTGCCCGACTTTGGCCAAGCCTTGACTTGTTGGTCCTCGTCTTCTTCAAACAGCTTCAAACTCCACTGTAGCTCGTTGCTTCGATCCGATTCACTGTTTCGTTATATCTTTAGGGAGATAACATTTCCTATTCCATTGCTTCTTCAAGGGCACAGTAGCTAGTGCCTTGATCAGCTTCGATGTGATTTCAGGGCTTTGATTTTCTCCACCGGGACTTCGAGGAAATAAATCTGAATTTTTCAAACTGCTTCCTTGCTATCCTCGGGGAGATTTCGATCTTCAGTCTACTCCACTGCTACTTCTGAGAGATATGGCCTGTAGCTTCATCTTGCTCTTGCTCAATCTTCTTTGTCCACTGGAACCTTTTTTGTCAAATTTGCTCAAAGTGACTTCAGTCTCCCGTCTGTAAGTACCTCGCGTGTAACCCGAGGCTCAACCCCACTCTCATAATATGAGTTTTTTTTTTTGCAGACAGAAATTGAAAATACCTCGGCGTGCAACCTGAGGCTCAACTTACCTGAGTTGATTTTTTTCTTAAAACAGAAATTAAAAGTGTCTCAGCGTGCGACCTGTGGAATTTGATTTTTGCAAACAGAAATTAAAACTGAAATTAAAATATCTCAGCGTACGACCTGAGGAATTGATTCTTGCAAACAGAAATTAAAAATGCCTCGGCGTGCGACCTGAGGAGTTGATTCAAACATAAATTTAACACAGAAATTAAAATGCCTCGGTTTGCTTCGCTTAGGAAGGCAAGATCTGCTATGCTCGATCAGCTTCGCCTAGGAAGGCAAAATCTGCTATGCTCGATCAGCTTCGCTTAGGAAGGCAAAATCTGCTATCTTCGATCAGCTTCGCTTAGGAAGGCAAAATCTGCTTTTTCGATTAGCTTCGCTTAGGAAGGCAAAATCTGTTTTTTCGATTAGCTTCACTTAGGAAGGTAAAATCTGTTTTTCGGTTTGCTTTGCTTAGGAAGGCAAGATCTGTTTTTCGGTTTGCTTCGCTTAGGAAGGCAAAATCTGTTTTTCGGTTTGCTTCGCTTAGGAAGGCAAGATCTGTTATGCTCGATCTGCTTCGCTTAGGAAGGCAAAATCTGCTCTTCGATCTGCTTCGCTTAGGAAGGCAAAATCTGTTTTTCGATTAGCTTCGCTTAGGAAGGCAAGATCTGTTATGCTCGATCTGCTTCGCTTAGGAAGGCAAGATCTGTTATCGTCGATCTGCTTCGCTTAGGAAGGCAAGATCTGCTTTTCGATTTGCTTCGCTTAGGAAGGCAAAATCTGCTATCATCGATTTGCTTTTAACAAAAATTGAAAAATAGAGATTAAAGATACTTCGGCGTGTGCGACCCGAGACCCAACTCACTTTTCGCATTGGTTGAAAAACAGAAATTAAAGATACCTCAGCATGCGGCCCGAGGCCCAACTCACTTTTCGCATTGTAAGTTGGTTTTAACAGAAATTGAAAAACAGAAATTAAAGATACCTCAGCGTGCGGCCTGAGGCCCAACTCACCTCTCGTATTACGAGTTGATTGTTTTGAAAAACAGCAATTGAAACGTATCATCCGGTGGAACTCGGATGTCTTCTCTTTCCTTGATTCGGTACAGTTATCGTCAGAATTTCATGCTTTACTGGTGTACCTGTATGTGTCATGCGTGATGTTATCATGATATGCACGTGTTTGTCTTAAATGCTTTTATGCCTACATGACTATGCATCTTGGGTTTGCCCTGTTATGACTCTCATGATTGCTTCGTTTCTTGACTTTTCTCAGGTCTTGTTCCGTGCCCGTCCTCGAGTTTTACAACTGATCTGCGCTTCTCGTATATCACCCTTATGCCCCCCTATGACTTCGGGATTCAGGTTATCGTGACCTGGGGTATCAGATTCGGACATCTTCTATTCATCCCACTGCGACTCTAAAACATAGGATTTGTCTCTTCTTCAACTCACGCTTTTGTTATTCAAAGGTACAGGATCTGTATCAGCTTCCTTCTAACGATCACTCTTTAGGTGACCCAACCAGATGTGTATGCGTGATGCTCGCATGAATGCGGAATGTCATGTTCTTGGGTTAACAATGCCCATTTTCCGTCAGGATTGTGTCACTGACGCGGTACCTTGTCATTTTATTCAATTACCTTAATTTGGACTCAGATATTTCCAACCCTTATGCCCGGTGAATTTTAAGCAATAATCCTATTTCAGACTTCCTGTATTGTTTAGAGGTTTCCAGAGTAATATGCGAAACTCCTTTCATGAAAGTATTATTAGTCCAATAATCGTTATTTCAATGCAAAATGCTCAAAAAGGACCAGAATGATGGACGGAATGGGAATTTATTGGGAGTATAGCTCGAATCAAACAAGTTAATAAAAGCTAACTTATGTAATGAAGCAGCGAATTTATTTAGAGTGTATTTTGAAAAGACAAAGGTAGCAAACTCAAAATGGGTAACATGGAAACTAGGTGCCCCAGATATCGCAGCTTGAGCTTCTCTGTTCTAACTTCTTGAGGACCGTTCTAAACTCAATATGTGTTTAGAGGATCCGGAGTACTTTGTCGATGCCCCAAGGCGCAACATTCCCCTTCATTGTTACTTCAAGCGTAGCAAGAATACTGTATGCCCCATCAAAGTTTGAACTGCCCTTTTTTGGGTTTTCAACTCAGACCCACCTTTGGTCTCAAAGCGCCCTTTGCGGGTTTTCACTTTGGCCTCTCCTTTCTTCTTTTTCTTTCTTCTCGTTTTTTATTTTTTGTGTTTTTGTTTTTTTTATTTTTTTTTGAATTCACCGGATTGGGCAGGTCCTTGTTGTCTATCTCAGACAATATCCTTGTTTCCCTAGAACGGGCCTTCTTTGCTACCTAAGGTCTTTCCTGGCTTGGCATCTTCCTTCTTCTGAAGTTCTTGTTGCATGGAGAGGATCTTCTTCAAAGCCCTATCATGAAATTTTCTAAGGCGATCCTTTTTGATGTAGACTCGCTTCATCTGACCGTGACAGATATCTCTCAACATCTTCTCTACACATTCACTTGATCACATCGGAATCCGTTTCGCCTCACCCAATTTTAGCTTGGCCCGTGCCCCGGAAATACGTTGCCCCTGCAGAGGTCCTGGGAAAGGGTACGTAACTTCTATATGCCAACATTCACAAGTTTAGGTTATCTTCCTAACAACCTTTGTTTTGTTGCCTCACCCATTTTTTTGGGGGGGCTAATGACTATCGACTTGGTGATATCGGCATATGAAGCGACCCTCGCCCTCTTAGTAACGAAATCGACTTCCCCCAAAACTAAATCGATGCGGACCAGAAGCTTTCGAGGAGATTGGCTTGATAACGTCCATGCCCCACGTGTAGAAAATGGGAGGGGCACATAAGTTCTGTCCTGTTTGATGCGATTGGCTTAATCAGGGTAGAACCATCAGCATGTGGTCTTCAAATATCTGTGACTTCCTTAGCTTTGACAACATACCCGTGCCTTAGTAGTCCCGATGTGTCTTAATGTGATCACACGAAAATATCTTTGAACTCTTGGGGACAACTCAATGATTCATTGCCTTGTTCATGTGGCAAGCTAAGCTTCCATCTTCATCTCCCTTGTAGTGTTTGCTGACACTTCGTAAGCTGCGATCTATCATTCTTGACAATTTAGGAAATAAGTTGCAATCTCTGTCATCTCCCAAGTTCTTAGATCCTCTAGACACATATCTCTCTAAAAGGGAGTCAGTAACAGTGTTGCTCATGTCATTGATATCTGGGGACCCATTGTGGGCTTGGAGGTAGAGAATTAAAAACATGATATGAGAATGAAACGATGTGGAGTATGAAATGCAGGGAGTGAGAATAAAGATGCATTTTATTGAAATAACAATTCTGGAAACAAGCCTATTTTACGAAAGGACTCTTGTTGCCTCTAGGCTCAAAGCAACAAGTATGTTTTGAATATTACTCCAGATTAACTAAAAATGCAGGTTTCTTCCACAGTCCTATTGTTCAAAACACTCCCAGGTGTTGTAAAGCTTTGGAAAGCTTTATGCCCCTGTTTTCCTTTCGAATGTGTCCTTTGCGTTCTGACTTCTCATTTTCTAGGCTTCTGATGACTGCTTTAAGAAATCGAGACTCTCTCGCCCCCTCCTTTAATTATCGTAAATTATTGCCCCGGTCGACTCATCGAACTTCAAAACCTCGATTTTAATAAGCCTTTCCACCAATTTCTTGAATGCGATGCAGTTCTCGGTTGAGTGACCCGTTATTCCCGCGTGATACTCGCATTGAGCTTTCGAGTCATACCATTTGGGGTATGGGGGTTGCACCGGCTTCATGTAGTGAGGAGCCACTCTATGTGCATCAAACAGGCTTTGATACAACTCCCCATATGTCATTGGAATCGGTGTAAATTGGGGACACTTTGCATTGGATTCTTGACCTGATAATCCCTGATGACCATTGGTCATAGCCCTCGGTTGACCTGCAGAGACTGACTTGGAACGCTTGCTCAAGTTGTTCACTTCATTTTCCATCTTTCTCGGGCTTGACCTTTTGACGCTTTCTCTTGCATCTATTTTTTCATTCTTGATGCCGTTTTCAATGAGTTCCCCAGACGTTACAACATCAGCGAAGTCCTTTGTGGCATTTCCCACCAACTTTTCATAAAACGGTGCCTTCAAAGTGTTAATAAAAAGGACCGTTATCTCAGCTTTAGTCAGTGGGGGTTCTACTTGAACCGAGACGTCCCTCCACCCTTGAGCGTATCGTCTAAAAGTCTCTGACGGCTTCTTTTCCATCATCTGTAGCGTTAGTCGATCGGGTGCTATGTCGGAGACGTGCTTGTATTGCTCATAGAATACTGAAGCTAAGTCATCCCATGATTGGATCCTCTCTCTGCCGAGCTGATTATACCACCGGAGGGCTGACCCAATCAAGCTATCTTGAAAGCAGTGTATCAACAACTTGTCTTCATCTACATAACCAGCCATTTTTCGACAAAACATAATAAGATGCGCCTTTGGACACCTTGTTCCATCATATTTTTCGAAGTCTGGTGCTTTAAATTTTGGAGGCAAGACCAGACCGGGAACCAAACTGAGCTTTTTGGCCCTCATTGCGGAAGAGACTCTAGTTCCCTCTACCGCCCTGAGTCTTTCTTCCAGATCCTTGTACTTGTCCTGAGCATCCTGATCCCTCATTCTTAACTTAGCTAGTTCTATAGGATCATCCAAATCTGGGACAATAGGGTCAGCAGGGTTAGCTCCGTGGTTCGATACGAATACTCCTTGCCCTAGATGGGCAGGTGGTAGTACAGGTGGTTGTTCTGGGCCTGTAAATTCCCTTTGAGGCCAACCTCCATGAGGTGGAGTGTATCCTGGGGGATGGCCTTCGCTTTCTTCCCCGGTACTAGTTGTAGGGTCTTTTCCTTTGTTTGTTATCCTATTCACCATCAAAGTCATTTGGGCCGCCATATTCCGCTGAGCCTCTAGCATCTGGTCTTTCATTTCTTGCTGAAACTTAGCCATTTGCTCTTGCATCTCTTTCTGAAATTGTTCGTATCTTTGTTCCATCGCTTTTGCCTTACGACGAGTGTTGTAATAATGTATAATAGGCAGGTTTTCGTCGGTTTCCAGGGTAACTTCTGTCACGATTTTAACCAATTAGACTCCTTTTAATGCAAATGATGTGATGTATGCAAATGGATGAAATGCAATGCAAATGCGTGAAATGAATGCAAGAAGAAAGAGAGGCGCTGATTATAAATTCAATTCCATTAGAAGAACTTTTCTAGAAAATAAAGCTCTTTACATAAAACGGATTGCGTATACGGTTTTGTCATCATAGTCCAAGCAAAACACCAATCCTTTCCTTCGTGGCCGGATATCATGGCCATGTCTTGTGAACCTTCTTCGTAGATGCCTCTTCTAGCTCCTTATAGCTTGGTTCAGGCTGTACTCCTTCATTCACTTGTCCTTCGTGATACTCATAAGCTTCTTTAAGAAAATCGAGACGTGACGACTCTTGAATAATCTGTGTTGGCTTGAATCATCGGGCAAAGTCTTGCACTCTTTTATGGACTATCGGCCTTCTCTCATTGTTTATTTGGACTATATTTGGGCAACCGTATTACAATCCACTTTATCAAGAAATTTATTTCCTTATGAAAAACTCCTCTATTTAGCAATCAAATATTAATCAACATCTTCTTTCTTCGATGATGCAATGCAATGCAATCAAAACAGAATAAAACACGTTAGCGCAGGAGTAACAAACAAACACATAACAATTATCCAGGTGACCATTAGGGGTTTGGCATGGCTCTATCTAGGGTAGGCTCCTAGGTCTCTCTACATGTGGTTTGGTTCTAAAGAAAGGGTACCTGAACCAGCAGATTCCTCAATCTTCACCCATTATAGGCTCATACGGATCGAGTTCAATTCAGGGGAATACATTTCCCTATGGCCATGCGGAGGTGAAAACCTCACGAAACCACAGGTACGGATGTATTCCGGAAGCGGTCCCCTAGCCCATGCGGAGGTGAAAACCTCACGAAGGCATAGCGTCTCGCTCCCACTTAAGGGTGTGACCACAACGGTCATGCAAATATGAATGCAGAGACATCCTATGAGACTCGACATTATTGCAATCATAGTACCAGCAAATACATCAAAAGAAACATGATTTTTCAAAATGATTTTCCAAATTTTGACAAAAGGACAAAGAATAATCAATTTTATGGCCTGACTCTCTAAGTCGTCCCCAGTGGAGTCGCCAAGCTGTCGTAACCATTTTTTGACAAAACGGGAACCGACTTTTAAAAGTATGGAGTCGCCACCGATCTTTATCAGGTGTGATCGGGTCACCTTTGTTTTAATAAAACATTTGGATTTACTAAAACAATGTTTTTGGTCTACGAAAATTTGAGAAAACGGGTCCGGGAGTCGGTTACGTACAAGGAAGAGTTAGCACCCTTGTAACGCTCACAATTGGTACCGAATTGATTAATCAATGTCCTAATGTCGAAAAGTTTGAAAAGATTTTGAAATTTCATTCTTTTTTTTTTTTTAACATCTTGATTGAATATCGAGTTTTCCTTGTTTCGAAGGAATAGAATTTCACATCCAGCACGATTGGACACGATAATCTAAATCTTTGAATCCAAGATCGTCTCCAAGATTTTCCAAGCACTCATTTTTTTTAAATTTTTGGAAATGATATTTGTTCATTCGGTCAAAAAAAAATACACACCCAGCACGATTGGGCACGATCTTTTCGAACTTCCAAATACGCAAATATCACCTTATTTAAAAGTAGAAACAAAATTTGAAAGGATATCCACTTGTTCGGTCAAACAAAAAGTCACACCTAGCACGATTGGGCATGAATTTTTGAATTCCCAAATTCATGAATATTACCTTTGTGAAACCCCCTTTTTTTTTGAATTAAAAAGAATGAGAAAATGTCGGAATGCGTTTCAAAGTCACCAATCTACATGAAATGATGCAAACAAGAATAAACAAAACATAATAAAGTGTGCAGAAACAAAGACAAGATTAAGGAAACAAGGTACAATAATGATAACAAAGAAATTCAAAACAAAAACGAGGTTAATAATAATGGACATAATGGTAATAGTAATAATAATAATAATAATAACGTAACGATAATATAATGATAGATATGATAATAATAGTAATAACAAAATAAAAATAATATTAACACAAAATATGTACAATATGCTAATACAATATAATAATACTAATAATAAAATCAGTATATACAAGTAATAATACGATAATAATAATAATAGTGAAAATAATAATAATATAGAAAATATAACAACAATAATAATAATAATAATAATAATAATAATAATAATAATAATACAAAGTATATACAGGATAATAATATAACTATAATAATAATAATAATATAGCAATAATAATAAAACAATAATAATGATACAAAAATAGAATAATAATCATAATAATATAAAATATGTACAACATAATAATATAGTAATAATAATAGTAATAATAATTAATATAATAATAATAAGGTAATGATAATAATAATACACAATGTATATAATATAATAATAATAATAATAATAATAATAATAATAATAATGATAAGTTAATTAAAAATGATGAAAGTAATAATGAAGGTACTAAATTTAGAGAGAAATAAAGTTAAAGAAGCGAAATAAAAAGATAAGAAAGAGATTGGGGCCTAATGTAATGCGCACGAAAATAAAGGGCTGAACGGAAAATACCCCCTCTTCCCAAAACACTGCGTTTCGTAGAGGACTAAATTGGAGACGAAACTAAGTTTAAGAGCTAAATTAAAATCAAATAAAAACAAGATTGCGAATAAAATAAATGGGGAAGGACTAATGCAGTAAATAGCCCTTTTGAGCCAAACGCGCGGATCCTCCGGGTCGCAAGCGGGTCGACGCGCGGATCCACCCCTCCCCAAACGGCGCCGTTTCGTGTTTTATTTAAATAAAAGAAAAATTGTTTTTTTTTTTGAAATCATTTTTCATACTTCAGAGAAAAAAAAATCCAAACTTCCCATTCTCTCCCTATCTTCTCTCTTTTCCCCCTCTCTTTTCTCTCACGCACGACGGTAGGGCTTCCCTCCGCCCGTTCATTCGCCACAGATGGTGGCTGAGGTCGTACAAGGAGGAGCCCTTTGACCCCGAAACGGAGAAGGAAGACCTCGAGTAACCCTTTTTCTCTCTTTTCTTTGATTTTTTGTTTTTGATTCAAGAATAAAACAGAAAAATCAAATGATAGATCGGTCGAAATCCATAAAAAGGGATGAAATCAACCTTTAAATGCTACTGATCTGTCGTTTTTTTTTATTCTTGGATTGAAAGTTGTTTTTTTTTGTATTCTGTTCGTCAAAAAAAATCAGAGGATCCCCCCAGTTCTTTACAAAACGACGGCTTTTATAAAGCTGAAAAATAAAATAAAATACAATATTCTTCCTTTTTCTTTGTTGCTGTTGCATTTTTCCCATGTTTTCAGGTGCTAGTGGAGGAGTGGCCAACAGTAGTGCGCTCGTGGGTGTTGCAGGTTGCGGCGCAAGTGCAGTAGAGGGGCTATGCGGCGCTGGTGGAAATTTTAGGGTTTCAAAACCCTAAAGTTTCCCTGAAAGATAGATGCCTTTGGGCCTATCGGGCCCTGCAATTTTGTAAACAAATTTGGCTACTTTATTTGTTTTATTGGGCCATTTGGGCCGTAGTTTGGTTTTGGGCCCTGGGTTAACGAACCCGGGCCAAAATTGGTTACTACAGTATGTTCATCTGAATCAACTAAAAATTTCACCAATTCCCTTTGCAAAGTGCTTACTAATACTAGATTGCATTTAGGTGGACACAGTAACGATTCCCGCCATCATGTATATATCTTAATACAATGATCAATTTACGAGCATCAATACTGGTTTCGTTTAATTGCCTATGCTAATTTTTCATTTTATCATGATTATTTTCCTCTAAATGTATTATCATATCTGTTTTGCTCCGAGAATATCTTATGTACTTTGAGAATATCTTATGTAATATTTTTTTAGTACATGTACATACCTTGTATTGATCTATAGTTCTGGCTCTTGCATGGCACTTTGTTATTCATTGCGTTAATGTTGTAGTTCATTTGCAAGTTGCTGAAGATATTGACGGAAGTTGTATTAGCAGTGAGAAGAGATATATCTTCCTAAGAATGGTATAATTTTAAAAAGTTTGGATTATTAGACTAGTAACAATCATCGTTTAATTTAGCTCTTATATACATGATCATATATATATATATATATATATATTATCTAAATAATTTATCCACTAACCATATAATTTTTCTATCATTAAAAGTTATCTTGACACTAATTTGTATCTCATGATTACTCTATTTCAAGCAGATTTCAATTAATGTTAGTGTTAATGAAATTTTATCTATTATGTAGGACTAAGTTTCATTGTTTTTGACTTCATCTATTGTGTGGTTTGATTTTGTAAATGTCTTCTTATGGCTAAACAAAATAATGAACTTGTTCGTTTTTTCATTGGTTCTACTTCATTCCCCGAAGTGAATATAGCAATACATAATAATTATAAAAATGGAACATATTGTTATTATTGACAAATAGATAAAAAGAAGATGGATGATTCGAAATGTTCCTAAATGTTTATTCTTAAAACAGAATGATCAATGATTTATATTAAATTAATCATTCCTTGGAGCGGATGATATCTATATAATCTTATTGGTAAAAAAATATGATATATGCTTATTGTCTGATTTTTTTGCACATTCCTTGAAGTGAATGTCTGCAATAAATATCATAAATTTTATAATCACTTTTTATCATTAAAGTCAATTTGAAGATTTTGACATAGTCTCTGAAGTGACTGTTGTATATAATTGTTGCAAATTATATTTATTGAGTTCATGACATTATGGACTTCACATTGATGTAGACATTTCCAGAAGTAAATGTCACAATATTGCTTATATATGGATACAAAGTAAAAGGAATGACAATAAAATTATCTTTTGTCAAAATTTATATTGACATTATTGGTACAATTGAAAAACATGTTAAAGTAAACAAGAAGTTTACTGATGCAAATACATTTACAACTTAGCGTGACCAGTTAGACCATCCTGGACCATATATAATGCGAAAATTAATTAAGAATTCATATGGACATTCATTAAAGAACCAAAAGTTTCTTTAAATTAAAGAATTCTCACGTGTTGCTTGTTCTCAATGATAATTGATTATTACAAACTCACTAGCTAAAGTTGAGATTTAATGTCTTGCATTTGTAAAATGAATATGGGTCCATTCATCCACCAAGTGGATGGTTTTTTATATTATATGATTTTGGTAGATGCATCTACAAAATAATTACATATGTGTTATCAACTCGCAACATGTCATTTGCGAGATTACTTGTTTAAATGATTAATTTCAGATTATACAATTAAAACAATTCATCTTACTAATGTTGGTGAGTTTATGTCCCAAGCTTTTAATAATTATTGTATGTCAATTGGGATAAAAGTTGAACATCTTGTAGCTCATGTTCACACATAAAACAGTTTAGCTGAATCGTTTATCAAATGCCTCTAACTAATAGCTAAACCATTACTTATGATAACAAAGCTTCCTATTTCAACATGAGATTATATTGATTTACATGTTGTACGCATCAAGCCAATAAATTATAAATATTTCCCATTACAATTCATTTTTGGTTAAGAGCCAAATATTTCCAATCTTAGAATTTTTGGATGTGCAGTATATGTTCTAATTGCTCCACCACAACTCACAAAGGTGGGTCATCATAAAAGGTTGGAAATGTATATTGATATGAGTTTCCTTATTTATTAAATATTTTTGAGCTATTAATTCAAGATTTAGTTATGACATGAGTTGTTAGTTTTACCAACATTAGGGGGAGAGAATAAAAAGTTGGATTAATAAAGTACTTGAAACGAATTGTCAATGTCTAAGATCTTTGTACAAAGCAATGCGAACCAGAAGTTCAACAGATAATTCATTTTACAAATCAACTGCTAGATTCATTAAATCTCACATACAAGTTGAAAATGATCCAATACGAATTGGTGTCCTAAAAGGGAAACTATTAGTACAAAAGAAAATAATTCACACTTGAAGCGTGAAAGACCAGTCAGTTCCAAAGATAAAAATTCTTGTAAAAGGAAATGAGAAAACATTCAAGATGGTCATATAGTGGAGGCGGGGGGTTCTTGAAGAAACCCATGACATAACTAATTATAAAACTTAAGAAGAGATTTAGGTACCTAAAAGTGAAAATGAAAATGATTAAAATAAAAAGATCTCAAAAAGTTATGTCAATATGAGAAAAAGATGGAACCGAGAAAAAAAATAGTTGTCGACAACAACAATTTTGCTTATAATGTTTCTATTAAAGTAGCAAAAAAAAAAAAAAGAATCCTAAGACTAAATCTATTGAGGAATATAAAAATAGAAAAGATTGGCCAAAATGGAAAGAGCAATTCGAGCAGAATTGAATTCACTTTCTAAACGTGAAGTTTTTGGACATGTAGTCCAAACACCTAAAGATGTATAGCTGATAGGATATAAATGGGTGTTTGTGTGAAAAAAAATGAGAAAAATAAAGTCATAAGATGTGACACCCCAAACCCGACCGGGACGGACTGGCCCAAATTCGAAGCGTTACATTAGCCACCTAAGTGACTCTCCAACTAACGACATCCCAAGACATATCCCGACCTTATAACACCTCAATCTTATCCATTTATTAGTTATTTATTAATGCAGAAGCAATTTGTGAACCAATTCTAATTCAAATTTTATCATTAAGGACTAAATCGTAACAATTCAAACTATCAATACTATACCCAATATTAAATTGAGTGTGTTTCTAACAAATTTTATCAATTACAAGTCTAATCCTAAAATTTTATCAAGTTTTCTTATCATTTAAGGCTCTAATTAGACTTATCAAGTTACAAGACTAATTTGTAATTTAAATGGACTAGAGAACCAATTTAAAAAGACCAGAATTCAAACCTCCAACAGTCTACTGCAGTTTTTTTATGCGAAAAATTTGATTTTAAACCCGATTTTGAGTATTTTAATGGCCAATTAAACCCGATTTAGCTATAATTAAATATCATACATATTCATACACCTTCAATTGAATTTATTAACACCAACTAAGCCTCAATTAAATAGAATTAAACATTCAATTTAATGCATATCACCCACCTGTTAATTCAAACAAGTAGCGTATCTTAGTCGCTAGTAAACCACTCTATGGAAGCTTCATTTAAACAATGGTTAGTGTAAACATCATGCCTCACACACCATGTAATCAATCATCGTGTTATCAAGCAACAATACATCGTAAATTATTCAATAATCAAACTCAAACATGTATATATGATATTATAAAACCATCCAAAATTAAAAATGTCCAATGTCCAAGTCCAATTACAACCAAAATTAAACTAAGTCCTGGAAGTTCCACAATGCTCGATTAACATATCTAAAACGTGTAACTATATCTCTACCAAGCTTTAATCTCTTGGAACTCTCTTGCTTGGCTCCTCAGCTTCTCAATCCCGTCAGTAACTGTACGAATGTGAGGGTGTGAGCTTAAAAAGGTTGGTGAATGTTAATAAAACGATGAGTAAATTAGCACCCAAATCATGCTTAAATCGAAACCAATCAAATACAAATTTTCAATCACAATATCAATCCATAATAGTTCAATATCATATGCTCAACCATGTATCAAAAATCATAATTAATCATGGCATATAATCATCAATTTAGCATATAACATTTCATACATTTATATTGGCATATACAATCATGGCTTAATCGGGTCATCATACATCGGATAAACGGATCTCCTTACTCCCAATTAGAATTAGTCTCGGATTAAGCAGACCGAGGCCACACGCTCCCTTATATCGCCTCAAATCAGTCCCGTTGAGTGGAGACACAAGCTCAACACTCTCTTATCTACTTCAAATCAGTCCACCTAGAGCCTCATTACTCACAAATAACATATCAATATGGTGAGTACTCACAAATCCTATGGTATGCCAACTATATCCAATGGATCCATCATGTTATAATGCCAATATAATCAATCATAACATAATTTCAGTTAATAATGTGCTCAATTTAAAGTGTTAAAATGCATATGTGAATCATGTAACATAGCCATTTTAACATCAAATTAAATCTAGCATACCAATTACCTTTTATCAATGTTCATTAATCAATTGAAATATCAACATACCATGAACCAAAAACTCCAACATGCTTGCTTAGTTCACCATTATTATCAATCAAATCGAGCACATAAAATCACTAGATACTCACTTACCAACACTTAACAAAAATTTTATCAGTTAAACATATATCAATAATCTTGCAAAACTAACCAACCAAAATTCAATTAAATATTTGTAATTAGTAATTAACCATCCAATTATGCATAAGTGAGGGTTAATTTACCAAATTACCCTTTAATAACACTCACCACACAATTAACTCAACCACAACCAAATGATCAACCAAGCAAATCCAAGCTTCAATTTCAATTAGCTCGATCATCTTCAAGATTCGGAGCTTCAACAGAGATAAAATAGATATTACCACCTTTTAAAAGATATAATAAACACAAATTTTCATCAACTAAGCTACACGAAATTCTCACTCAAAGTTACTTTACCATATTTGTATCATCAAGTCGAAAACTCGATTCCTCACAAAGTCGATCACTCCAGCCCTCCTAATCACTTCCAAACATCAATACTGGACCAAATAAACATATACTAGAAATCAATTTCACATTCAGATCAATTTCACAAAAATCCGAAAAATTGGTTCATAAAGATTATAAAATTCGAATTTCTTTAAACTACCTTACAAAACATGTTTAATCTTGATAAATAAGATTAAAAACCTTCTAATAGATCCATTTTGAGTTGGAACATCCATTGATTTATGGATTTCCTCTCCAAATTCAAGATTCACCATTAAAGCACCTTAAGCTTTTGAAGAAGATGACATTGATAAAAAAAATCATGTAATTATCACTCAAATCATGTAAATATGCTTCTAATCACCTTAAGTCGACTTCGTTAGTCTATCCACAATGACCCACACAGCATCTTTCTTTCTTGGAGTCATAGGCAACCCCGTTACAAAATCCATAGTGATTCGATCCCACTTCCACTCGGGAACCATTACCGGCTGAAGTAATCCCGAGTGTACCTGATGCTCGGCTTTTACTTGTTGACAGACCAAACATTTTGTAACAAACTCGGAGATATCTCTTTTCATGCCCGGCCACCAATAAAATCTCTTCAAATTATTGTACATTTTCGTGCTACCGGGATGCACTGACAAATAACCACCGTGTGCTTCATGTAAAATTTTTCGGATCAACTTATCGTCTTTCGGTACACAAATCCTGTCGTGAAACATCAAACAACCATCCGAACTCACACGAAAATCGAAATCTTTTCTTGATTCACACTTAGCTCTCTTAGCTTGCATCTCATTATCTTTCTTTTAAGCCTCACATATCTGTTGAATAAATAATGGTCTAGCCTTCAGCTCAGCTAACATAGCACCATCATCAGACAACGCTAAGCTCGTACTCATGGCCCTCAAAGCGTACAGAGATTTTCTACTCAAGGCATCCGCCACTACATTTGTTTTCCTCAGATGATAATCAATTACTAGCTCATAGTCTTTCAATAATTCGAGCCACCGCCGCTGTCGCAAATTCATATCCTTTTGATCCATCAAATACTTCAAACTCTTATGATCGGTGAAGATTCGACATTTCTCACCATATAAATAATGTCACCAAATATTTAATGCGAAAACAATTGCAGCCAACTCCAAATCATGAGTCAGATAATTCTTCTCACGCTGTTTTAGCTGTCTCGAGGCGTAAGCGACTACCTTACCCTCTTGCATCAACACACAACCAAGACCGTTTAATGATGCATCATTATAGACTACAAATTCTTTCCCCAACTTCGGTTGTACCAAAATCGACGCCTCAGTCAACAATGTTTTCAATCTCTCAAAGCTCTATTGACATTTCACAGTCCATTAAAACTTGACATCCTTATGCAATAGTTTCATCATCGAGGTAGCAATCATGGAAAACCCCTTTACGAACCGTCTGTAGTACCCCGCTAAGCTCAAAAAGCTTCTGACTTTCGACACATTTCTTGGTGATTTCCACTCCACAATAGCCGAGACCTAACTCAAATCAACTCTAATACCATCACTCGACACACTGTGTCCTAAGAATCTGACCTCTCAGAGCCAAATCTCACTCTTGCTAAATTTAGCATGCAGCTGTTTGTCTCTTAAAGTCCGCAAAATGATTCTCAAATGTTTTGCATGATCACTATCATCCCGAGAATAAATCAGTATGTCGTCGATAAAGACAACTACAAACTTGTCCAAATACGGTCGGAAGACACGGTTCATTAGACCCATAAAAATCGTAGTAGCATTCATTAAACCGAACGGCATGACAAGAAACTCATAATGGCCATACCTCGTCTGAAATGCAGTTTTCGCTACATCTTGCTCCTTAACCCTCAACTGGTAATAGCCAAACCTTAGGTCTATCTTAGATAACATCGTAGCTCCCTTCAGTTGGTCAAATAAATCATCTATCCTTGGCAAAGGATACTTATTCTTTACAGCCACTTTGTTGAGTTGTCTGTAGTCTATGCACAATCTTATCGACTCATCTTTCTTCTTCATAAAAAGCACCGCAGCACCCTACGGTGCATAGCTCGGTCTTGTAAAACCCTTATCTATTAACTCTTGCAACTGAACCTTCAGTTCTTTCAACTCCAATGGTGCCATCCTATACGGAGCAACTGAGATAGGTGCCGTTCTCGGAACTAACTCAATCCCAAACTCGACCTCTCTAACTAGAGATAATCCAGGTAACTCCTCCGGAAACACATCTGGATATTCGTATACCACCGGCATTGACTCAATCTTTACCTTTGACTCTTGAGTATTCAGCACAAAAGCGAGATAAGACTCGTATCTTTTCCTCAAATATTTCTCGGCTACTATAGTTGAAATTATCACTAGCAGATTATCCGATCTACCTGATTCGACTCGAATGACATCCCTATTTTCACATTTCAATTCAATAAACTTGCTACCACAATTCACTAAAACATTAATCAAATCAAATTCATCAAACGGCAACAACATAAGGTTTGCCAGAAAACAATGACCTCTAGCTGTCAAAGGACAATTCCTACACACCTTGTCAACTAGCACATGTTTGCCTAACGGGTTTGACACCTTTACAACAAATTCTGTAGACTCAACAATCATGCTCATACTAGATGCCAGTTTCATGCAAATATATGAATGGGTAGACCCCAGATCAATCAAAGTAATAACAGAAGTGTCATGAAGAGAAAAAGTACCAGTTACCACATTTGGAGATGATGCCTCCTCGTGAACGCGAATGGCATAAGTCCTTGCAGGTGCCCGACTCTCCGGTCTCACAGTAGAATCTTGAGGTACACCTCTACCACTAGTCCCACCTCCCGGGTTCTTTTGTGGTCTACCCCTTGAAGATACATTGCTTGATCTTATCTCTTGCTTTCTTTCTTTGTCATCCCTCTCAGGGCAATTTCGGATGAAATAATCGGGTGAACCACACTTGTAACAGTTTCTGCTATTCCCCCAACACTCTCCCGTGTGTTGTCTTCCACAATTTGGACACTCCAGTTTGGACTTCGGATTGTTCACACTTGCCATCGAAGTGGTTTGAACTTTCAAGCCCGAATATGTGTTACCTCGATCTCTATGTGAATATCCAACTGATGTAGTCGTCCGAGGGTTTACTTCCTTGGACCTCTTCGATTGAACTTGGTATAATTTACTTATCAGCCTTTTTCTTGCATCTTGGGCCTCATTCACAGCCTTCCTCTTTTCCTTATTCAGTTCTTTGGCCTTGCATGCCCTATCAACCAACACTACAAACTCTTTTAGCTCCAGGATTGATAAACCGTAATTGTAAAATATTTTAACCCATATTTAATATGCTTTTCAATGATTTATTTCTTGATTTTTATAAAAAAAAGGTGCTTGTAATCCTTTCTTTTCATGTCTTAGACCTAGGAAAGCACCCGAGGATGAAAAGAACACAAATTGGGCCCAAAATAGAGTAAAGGGGCCTTAGTACCAAAGTGACATGGCCTGACCCAAAAGTTCACACCACGGTGCCTCAACGATTACCTAGAGCACGGCCTCAACTCTGACTCACACGGCCGTGTCCCAAATTAGAAGTCCTAACACGGCCTGACCACGAGTCACACGGGCGTGTGACATGGCCATGTCTTTATCGCTGGAAAGAACAATTTCAGTCGGAAAAGGATACTTAGGGAGAAAGAATCGCATTCCAAGAGCCTATATATATCCCCTAAGTGCCACCTTTGAGGAATCATCAAAGCTAGGCCAAGGAGCCAAGCCGAGAAGGTCAGAGTTAGGAAATAAACGCGAGGATAGCCAGTTGATCCATCTCAAGAAGCCGGAGTTATACTCAAGACGGCGGAATTCTCCTTCAATTCCTTCAGGGGGGTTTAGGGATTTCTTATGTTTTGTTTTATCTTTTCTCTTGTTATGTTTTCTTTATTCATTATGAACTAAACCCCTCAGATACCTGAAGGGGATGAAACCTAGACGAATCTTGTTATTTGATTTTTAAGTTATATGATGAATTACTTAGATTGTTCTTAATTATGTTGCTTAGTCCAAATCTAATGTGCTTAGGTGGAGGAGGAATAGACCCTACCTAAGAGAAGATCTAACATAATTAAGCGGAGTTGATCGAACGCCTAGAGACAGGGTTACGAGATTTTGCCGGATTAGGGTGAAACCTAATATGGGAGTCCATTGATCGATTTACTGCTATCCTAGGGGGTTATTATAAGTGAACGAGAGTTCCACTAATTAACCTAGGGTTAGACGTTATTCACCTCGAGAGAGGGTTTAATATAGGTTAGGGAGTCCTACGGATCAAGCTAAGTAAAGAAATTGTATAATTAAGGGTTAGATAACAAGTGAAGTCTATGTAGATTCTCCTTGAGGGTATCGTCGTAATCAATTGAGTTTTCTTCAAGTTATTTTCCAAACCGTCCTTTTTGTCTTTGTGTTCTTAGTTTAGTTCTTGTCAATTTAGTTTAGAACAATCTTCACTTTAATTTTAAAGGCTAAATATTAAAAAGAAAGTTAATATTAATACTTTTAGTTCCTTTGGGTTCAATAATCCGGTCTTGCCTAAGCTATACTACTATTCGATAGGTACACTTGCCTTTAATCGTTGTCAGAGTTAGTCTCCAGGTTCGATCATTCTTTTATAAATTTTAAAGCTCTGATTTCAGCGATCAAGTTTTTGGCGCCGTTGCCGGGGAACTAAAATATTAAGAAAACTCTATTTTTATTACTTTAGCCATTACTTATTTTATTTTATTTTAGGTTAAATTTTTATTTTTGCTAAATTTTCTTCCTTTTCCCAGCAGGTACCTCTAGTTTATGACTAGAAGGAACCCAAAAGGACCTTTGGTATACGACAGCGAAATTGAAGCTACCGCTCGCAGGAATCGTCAAGAAACCAGGCGAGCCTTAGATTACACAGACATAGAGGAAGAAGGCAGATCCAATCCTACTGAAGGGATGGACGAAAACCACCCACCACCACGTGATGTAGGGGACAATAATGCTCCACGTACAATGTTTGATTATGCGAAACCGCATTTGACAGGAGCGGAATCACGTATTGTTAGGCCTGCTATATCTGCTAACAATTTTGAATTAAAGCCTAACACAATACAAATGATTCAACAGTTTGTTCAATTTGATGGTTTGCAGGACAAAGATCCAAACACACATATAGCTAATTTTTTAGAATTCTGTGATACCTTCAAAATAAATGGTGTTTCTGATGATGCCATGCGTCTTCAGTTATTCCCTTTTTGATTGAGAAATAAAGCTAAAAGTGGTTAAACTCGTTACAACGAGGGTCAATCACTACATGGGATCAAATGACCGAAAAGTTTTTAATGAAATACTTTCCACAGTCCACAACAGCCAAATTACGGAATGATATCTCTTCTTTTGTGCAGATGGATTTAGAGACGCTGTACGATGCATGGGAGAGATTTAAGGATCTCTTGAGGAGGTGCCCACACCATGGCCTACCCTTGTGGCTACAAATTCAAACCTTCTATAACGACGTAAACCCCTAAATGAGGCAATTAATTGACTCAGCCGCCGGCGGAACTCTGAACAACAAAACTCCAGAAGCAGCATACGAGTTCATTGAGGAGATGTCACTGAATAATTATCAATGGCAGGCTTCAAGAACCAAACTAACAAAATCAGCAGGAGTCTTTAACGTCGATGCAGTGACCATGCTATCAACGCAGCTAGAGATGATGAATAAAAAGCTTGATAGTTTATGTTCTTCGTAGGCACACCCAGTCATGCAGTGCGACGCAAGTGGAACCGTGGCGAATCCTGAGTACCCACCCTACCAACCGGAAGCAGAGAGCGAACAAATGAACTATATAGGTAATAATTTCCAATCCAATAATAATCATTATAGTAACACTTACAATCCAGTTAGAGGAACCACCCAAATTTTTCGTGGGGAGGTCAAGAAAATCAAGGAAATCAAAGGCAACAACCTCCTCAAAATTTCCAAAATCGGCCTTATCTACAAGAGAAGAAAGCAACCTACGAGGAGATGCTAACAAAATCAGCAAACATAGAAAAACGCCTACAAGACATCGAGAGAACACTTAAAGATCAACAAGCGTCAATTGAGAAACTTACTGAGTCATGTGGGGAACTCACTAAGACGGTTGAATTACTTACTAAGATGATATGTGCAATACGAGCAGAAATTTTTCCTAAAGGGACAGAACAGGTAAAAACAGTCACACTAAGAAGTGGAAAGGAATTAGGCGACCCAAAGAAACAAACCCCAAACGAAGATAACAAGGCAAGCGATAAGGAGATTGAGGATGTAACTCCGGTACGCCCAATACGGTAAGTTTCTTGAACTTTTTAAACAAATACATATTAACTTACCCTTTGTTGAAGCCATTTCACAGATGCTGAAGTACGCAAAATTCTTAAAGGAACTCCTGACGAATAAATGAAAACTTGAAGAAGTGTCAACGGTGGAACTTAATGAAGAGTGCTCAGCCATCCTCCAAAATAAGCTACCAACCAAATTAAAAGACCCAGAAAGTTTTACTATCCCTTGTTTAATTGGTAGCTTGAACATTAAGAAAGCATTAGCTGATTTAGGTGCCAGTATAAATTTAATGCCTTACAAAATGTTTAAACAATTAGATCTTGGGAAACCAACACCCACTAGGATGAGTATTCAGCTAGCAAATAGATCCACTAAATATCCTAGAGGAGTTATCGAAGATGTCTTGGTAAAAATTGATAAATTTATTTTCCCTGTTGATTTTGTTGTGTTAGACATGGATGAAGACATTAATGTTCCTTTAATCCTAGGGAGTCCTTTTTTAGCCACTGCTAGAGCTCTTATTGATGTAGGTGATGGTAAACTCGCTCTAAGGAT
Organism: Gossypium australe; assembly: GCA_005393395.2. Taxonomy (NCBI): domain Eukaryota; kingdom Viridiplantae; phylum Streptophyta; class Magnoliopsida; order Malvales; family Malvaceae; genus Gossypium; species Gossypium australe. The sequence goes on along the minus strand of CM016615.1, from coordinate 12,448,555 downwards.
ACGTGATTAAGAAATCATTTTTCAAATTTATGATGCCATGCGATATTCTAAGGAACAAGATGATTCTTGTTATTTTGTTGATACTACTGACCATATTATTCAAAACTCATTACAGGAAATCATACATGACGACACGATGGAACTGTGCCTGACTCAAGAAGAGGGGGAAGAAGATGAAGACGATGAGTTGAATTTGAATACATCGTCATCCAGACAAATGAAAGAAGAAAGTATTGGAAATGATGACGAAATAAAACAGAAACCCTCCATCGAAGAACCACCCAAATTGGAAATAAAATAGTTACCAAAACACTTAGAATACGCATTCCTCGGGGAAAATTTTACGTTACCGGTAATTATCTCTTCAGAATTAGAACCCAAGGAAAAAGAGGAGCTGATAAAAGTGCTAAGAGAACACAAGAAAACCATAGCTTGGAAAATTTCTGACATCAAGGGAATAAGCCCTGCATTCTGTACCCACAAAATTTTAATGGAAGAAGAATACAAGCCATGTGTGTAACCCCAGAGACGGTTAAACCCCAACATGAAAGAAGTGGTCAAAGCTGAGGTAATTAAATTTCTAGATGCAGGAATAATTTATCCTATTTCTGACAGCACTTGGGTGAGTCCTGTGCAGGTAGTTCCAAAGAAAGGAGGAATGACGGTAGTGCCCAATGAAAAGAATGAGTTAATTCCCACAAGAATAGTTACAGGTTGGAGAGTCTGTATAGACTATAGAAAGCTGAATGATGCCACCAGAAAAGATCATTTCCCTCTACCCTTCATAGATCAAATGTTGGAAAGATTATCCGGGCACATGTACTACTGCTTCTTGGACGGACTCTCCGACTACTTCCAAATTCCCATAGCTCATGAAGATCAAGAGAAGACGACATTTACATGCCCATACGGTACGTTCGCCTATCGTAGAATGCCTTTTGGATTATGTAATGCTCCTGCTACTTTTCAGCATTGCATGTTGGCAATCTTTGACGAACTCGTGGAAGACATCATGGAGGTATTTATGGATGATTTCTCAGTATTCGGTAATTCTTTCCATCTTTGCCTTAAAAATTTAAAACGAGTTCTAATGAGATGTGAGGAAACAAACCTTGTTTTGAACTGGGAAAAATGTCACTTTATGGTTAGAGAAGGAATTGTGTTGGGACATAAGATTTCTAGTAAAGGGATTGAGGTAGATAAAGCAAAGGTTGAAACCATAGAAAAACTACCTCCCCCTAGCTCTGTTAAGGCTATTAGAAGCTTTTTAGGACATGCAGGGTTCTATAGAAGATTTACTAAGGATTTTTCTAAAATAGCTAAACCTTTGAAAAAATTACTAGAAAAAGATGTCCCTTTTAATTTCAATCAGGAATGTTTAGATGCATTTAATATCCTTAAGGATAAATTAATAAATGCGCCAATTATAATTGCACCTGATTGGAACTTACCCTTTGAACTAATGTGTGATGCAAATGATTTTATGGTAGGTACAGTTTTGGGACAACGAAGAGACAAGCATTTTCAGCCAATTTACTACGCTAGCAGAACATTAACACCCGCAAAAGAAAACTACACCACCACAGAAAAAGAATTGCTAGCTGTAGTTTTTGCTTTTGATAAGTTTAGACAATATTTAATATTGTCTGAAGTTGTCGTTTACACTGACCATTCGGCTCTTCGTTATCTTTTAAACAAACCTGATGCAAAACTCAGACTCATACGATGGATTTTACTTTTACAGGAATTCGACTTGGAAATACAAGATAAGAAGGGAGCCGAGAATCTTGCAGCGGATCACCTTTCTAGACTTGAAAATCTACACACCAAAGAGCTTGACGAAAGTGAAATAAATGATTCATTTCCCGAAGAAAAACTCTTCTTTATAACATATTCTGAGGTGCCATGGTTTGCAAATATTGCGAATTATTTAGCAGCTAACGTTTTGCCAAGAAAATTAACACATCACCAAAAGAAGCGATTCTTTGCTGATGTGAAAAATTATTTTTGGGAAGATCCCTTTCTTTTACGCATATGTACAGATCAGGTAATTCGAAGATGTGTTACAAAGACAGAAGCAAGCAAAATCTTGGAGCATTGCCATTCTGGACCGTCAGGAGGACACTACAGTGGGATTAAGACAGCACACAAAATTATCGAATCAGGTTTTTATTGGCCCACTCTATTTAAAGATGCCAACAGGTATGTTGCCTCATGTGATAGATGTCAAAGAATAGGTAATATTTCTAAACGTGATGAAATGCCTTAAACATATATGTTATCATGTGAAATATTTGATGTATGGGGTATTGATTTCATGGGACCATTCCCTAGTTCGTTTGGAAACAAGTACGTTCTAGTAGCAGTTGATTACATGTCAAAATGGGTAGAAGCGGAAGCTTTACCTACCAATGATGCTAGGGTAGTAGTCAAGTTTCTCAAGAAGCTGTTTTCCCAATTTGGCACACCAAGAGCCATCATTAGTGATAGGGGTACTCATTTCTGTAATACTCAATTTGAAAAAGTCCTAAAAAAATATGGAGTATACCACAGGACAGCCACCCCATATCATCCTCAAACCAGTGGGCAAGTTGAGGTAGCAAACCGAGAACTTAAGCGCATTCTAGAAAAAACGGTTGAATCAAATAGAAAAGATTGGGCTGTTAAGGTAGATGATGCTTTATGGGCCTATAGAACAGCTTTCAAAACACCTCTAGGGACATCCCCTTACAAACTTGTATACAGGAAAAGCTGTCATCTACCATTCGAATTAGAACACAAAGCTTTTTGGGCAATAAAATTTTTAAATTCTGACCTCAAAATTGCAGGAAAGAGAAGAATGATGCAGATGAATGAGCTGGACGAATGGAGAACGGAAGCCTATGAGAACTCAAAACTATACAAGGAAGCAACAAAGCGATGCCACGATGATCGTCTCAAGAAATCAAAACAATTCGAAGTAGGAGACCTGGTCCTACTATACAACTCAAGGCTTAAACTATTCCCGGGAAAGCTGAAATCAAGATGGTCAGGCCTATTTATGATCAAAACAATTTTCCCATATGGCACCATCGAGGTAACTCATCCCACCAAAGGCACATTCAAGGTAAATGGTCACCGACTTAAAATTTATAATGGTGCAGATTTTGGAGATAAGAGAGACGAGCTTATGCTCTATGAGCCTTCTTTTAGAACCGAAAAAAGGGAAAGTCTAGCTTAAGACTATAAACAAGCGCTTCTCGGGAGGCAACCCGAGCACTAACCCACTAACATTTTATTTTCATTTTCTAACACCACACTAAAATAGTAAAAAGAAGTGCATTTTTTTAACACGACCTTGAACACGGGCGTGTCCATGGCTGTATGAAAGACAGATGACCACCCAGAGCGTGCCAAGAGCTGTGCCCAAAAAGGGAAAAATCTCTATCGATTAACACGGACTGCAATACCAGACCACGCCCGTGCCATCTAAGCATGCAAGGACACTAACTTATCGAGCACGGGAATCACACGCCCGTGTCCCACAACTGTGCGAAGCTACTAACTTGCACACCACGAGCAAAACACGGCCGTGCCAAACGGTCGTGCGAAGATACTAACTTGCCACACACGGGCTACATCCGCCCGTGCGTCCTAACCGTGCCAAAACACTAATTTATCGAGCACAGGCGTGCCCAATAGACACACGGCCATGCTAAGAAACCTGAACGCGCCCAAACCTGAAAATCGCGAAAAACACGGGCGATTTCAAATTGACACGGACGTGGCGTCGAACCGTGCCCCTTCCCCTATATATAAAACTTAACCGTCATCCCCCCAAACTTAACCCTAAAATCAATTTTTAGCCTCCCTTCTCCCAAAATCCGGCCACACAACCAAATCTCTACACCCAAAATCGCCTCCCCTCGCCGTTTTTCTCCAAAAACCACCCAAAACCAGCCACACGCCCGCACCTCAGCCATGCTACCAAGCACTACGCCCACGCCACCGTCGTGTTCGTGCAGCAGAACCACCGCCACCGCCGTGCCCCGCCCGTGTTGATTATTGCACGCCATCCCTGGTTCCCTTTCTTGATTAAATATTTGATAAACTTTATTGCATTCTTGTTTATTTATAGATTTTGTTTAGATTTAGTCTCAAATGCATGATTGTTAGGAAATTTGTTTTAAGTACCCATAATATTCATTAGTTGTTAGATTTTATACTCATTTTATTCTTGAATTTTAAAATTGATACATTGCTCTGCTCACTATTGTTCGAGAAAATTTTTCGCTTGCAATTTAACATGCTCACAAATTCTCAAATTTTTCATGCTTTAATGTGGAATATGACGGCTATGCTATTGTAGAAGCTTGAAACTACTTTATATTTGATTACAAATTTCAGGTACCATGTCAACATCCCGAATCAAACTAGTAGCCCCAAGCAAGAAAAGAAAAGGGCCCGGATCATCCTCCGCAAGTGCCTCTACCGAGCTTCGACACCCATTCCTCAGATTCCCTCAAGCAACTCAGGACGAACGGTACAAAGCAATCTGGGGTAGACCCCTAGGCACCAGCAGGCGAATTGACTGGAATGCAGTGTAGCAAGTTGGGCTCACAACAGATATTCAAGCATTACTCTTAACCGACCCATGGGGGAACTTCTTCTCAATCAACGAGCCCACATATTTGGAGCTCACATTGGAATTTTGCACCACCTTCACATTGCAAACGGTGACGACTCAGTTCGATGACCCGGGTGCTATCCAATTCCGTCTAGGGGGCTCAGTGCGTTGATTAAGTGTACCACAATTCGGCGCGGCTCTCGGACTTTACATGCCGAAATTCATAGAAGAAAACCCACTTGCCGAATTAAACCGAGAGCTCTATTGCACTCCGCTCGAATGTTGGCAAAGTCTACGCCCCACTACAAGCCAATACGACCCTAGCCGCTCTAAGGCGACGGCACTTCCCCCAGCCCGAAGGTATATGCACGCCATTCTAGTGCACACCATCATAGGGCGCAGAGAGAGCACCAGTGTTGTAAACAAGCACGACGTCTACTTCCTATCATGCATGTCTGAAGGACATGTTTTCGACTTGGCATATTTTATCGCATGCGCGATTCAACATCAAACAGAGCCGCACAGGAATGGGATTTTGTCAATGGGGCCATACATTACGAGGCTGGCTCGACACTTAAACCTCCTCAACACCGACGATCAGATTACCTCCCTTACACTGATAGGCAACATGGTACCTCAAGCCATCCAGACGATGCTACACATGAGGATGATCAAACAACGTCGAGGGACCAACCCCCCTCAGTACAAACTGCAGATACCCACAAGCGAGGGAGAGGACGAGGACATTCCTGATGATGTCCCACCACCATCAGAGGAGGCACCGAATCCAAGCCAGCACCCATACCGAGCAGCAACATCATTGGTAGACATCTCGGTACGACTCGATCGATTCAAGCTGCATTTCGCTGAAAACGCTCGGCGCTTCGATGGGTTAGAGGCAACGCTTCAACAAATATGCCAGCACCTACACATTTCATCATCGGCACCACCACCAGATCCAACCACATATCTATTACATTGTCAATAACTAGTGATTTTGCAGAATACAATACACATTCCACAAACACAAATGCACAACTAGAAAGAAATACACAAAAAGAGTCACCTGATGCCACACACTTTCCACATCCTCCAAGGATCTCATCCGTAAATTCAGGAAGTAACACTTTCCCTCTTATCTTTTGATTACACACTAATTTTCATTATTTATCTTTGTACATTGAGGGCAATGTACATCTTAAGTGTGGGGGGTAAATATACCTAACTTTTTGCATCATTCTCAAATCCCTAAGGGTAAAAGTGGAATAAAAGTGCCAAACTTTTTTCATTATTCTCAAATCCCTGATTTAGTCTTGTTTTTATGCAAAGTTTTCATATTATTGATTAGGATGAAATTTCTGATGATTTGTGATTTTTATTGACATGTTTCAAAATAAGTCATAGTCAATTGTACATTGATGATTAAATTTAAAAGAATACTAGAGAATTAAGCATGATAAGTCCCTTTTTCACGAATTAAAATTGTGCTAGGTTGTTGACCTAAATTTAAATACTACCTTAAAATTTGAAATTTACAAGGATAATGTCAAAACACCCATAATTTTTGTGAGATTTTGAACCTTATAAAACATACATTCATTTTTCGTGCTCATTCTTTGATTATGAGTGTGTCTACCATGAACTGTTATTCTAGAACTTGCCTCGTTGATGCATATCGAGACCAGACTTTTGAGTTGATATTATAGAAATGATAAAGGCACCTAGGTTTTAACCCACTTACACCACTAAATAGCCTACCCTTAACAAATAACCCCTAGTGAACCCCGTTGAACCTAACAAACCCTTTTATTGATTCACCTACTAATATTAACCCAAAGCCTCTTTGAATTTGTTAACACCCTTTCTTTTAAAGACCCCTTAATCGAGAATTGAGTTGATCAAATTACCTATGTTTATGATTCTAGTAGTTAAATCGATCTTGTATTACTTATTTTGTTCTTAAAAATATATATATATTTCAAAGTATATTCAGCATTAATAGTATGAAAAGTGAGCTTATACAAATCAAAGTTTATTTTCAACAAGAAAGGCTCGTATTAGTAGGTGCATTATCATTTTCAGTTGATGTAATCTCGGTATTCTTAGGTAGGTACTTATCAATTCGATCTCGATTCTAACCTTTTAATTTCAGCCTTTATCCACACCTTTAACCCTAGCCCCGTTACAACCCTAACAAAGACCTTTTGATCTGTTTATCATCTCATATTACGGTGGTGGAGATTTGATTTTCAGGCAAGCCTATGGGATTAACTTTTCAGGTACGACTTATGAGCGATCTTTCCTTGAACCTTAAACACTTTAGAGTGATTTGAGTGAATCTTAAAGTGAGGACATCAATCATTATCAGCTTTCAATTGAAAAGGTAGTTAGTTAAATAAGGGGAGTCACATATGTTTTCAAAGTACAAACTCATGACTTATCTCATTTAATTCTTTAGGACTCTTTAAATTGAATTATCCATGTATGAATTATCTATGAATTATGATAAGGCATTGTTGATAAAAATTGTAGATCATGGAAAGTTCTTTTTAATTGTAAGTTGAGAATTTTGCTTGAGGACAAGCAAAAGCTTAAGTGTGGGGGTATTTGATAAACCGTAATTGTAACATATTTTAACCTATATTTAATATGCTTTTCGATGATTTATTCATTGATTTTTATAAAAAAAGGTGCTTGTAATCCTTTCTTTTAATGTCTTAGACCCAAAAAAGCACCCGAGGATGAAAAGAACACAAATTGGGCCCAAAACAGAGTAAACGGGCCTTAGTGCGAAAGTGACACGGCCTGACCCAAAAGTCCACACGGTCGTGCCTCGATGATTACCTAGAGCGCGGCCTCAACTCCGACTCACACGGCCGTGTCCCAAATTAGAAGTCCTAACACGGCCTGACCACGAGTCACACGGGCGTGTGACATGGCCGTGTCTCTGTCGCTGGAAAGAACAATTTCAGTCGAAAAAGGATACTTAGGGAGAAAGAATCGCATTCCAAGAGCCTATATATATCCCCTAAGTGCCACCTTTGAGGAATCATCAAAGCTAGGCCAAGGAGCCAAGCCGAGAAGGTCAGAGTTAAGAAATAAACGCGAGGATAGCCAGTTGATCCATCTCAAGAAGCCGGGGTTATACTCAAGACGGCGGAATTCTCCTTCAATTCCTTCAGGGGGTTTTAGGGATTTCTTATATTTTGTTTTATCTTTTCTCTTGTTATGTTTTCTTTATTCATTATGAACTAAACCCCTCAGATACCTGAAGGGGATGAAACCTAGACGAATCTTGTTATTTGATTTTTAAGTTATATGATGAATTACTTAAATTGTTCTTAATTATGTTGCTTAGTCTAAATCTAATGTGCTTAGGTGGAGGAGGAATAGACCCTACCTAAGAGAAGATCTAACATAATTAAGCGGAGTTGATCGAACGCCTAGAGATAGGGTTACGAGATTTTGTCGGATTAGGGTGACACCTAATATGGGAGTCCATTGATCGATTTACTGCTACCCTAGGGGGTTATTATAAGCGAACGAGAGTTCCACTAATTAACCTAGGGTTAGACGTTATTCGCCTCGAGAGAGGGTTTAATATAGGTTAGGGAGTCCTACGGATCAAGCTAAGTAAAGAAATTGTATAATTAAGGGTTAGATAACAAGTGAAGTCTAGGTGGATTCTCCCTGAGGGTATCGTCGTGATCAATTGAGCTTTCTTCAAGTTATTTTCCAAACCGTCCTTTTTGTCTTTGTGTTCTTAGTTTAGTTCTTGTCAATTTAGTTTAGAATAATCTTCACTTTAATTTTAAAGGCTAAATATTAAAAAGAAAGTTAGTATTAATACTTTTAGTTCCTTTGGGTTCGATAATCCGATCTTGCCTAAGCTATACTACTGTTCGATAGGTACACTTGCCTTTAATCGTTGTCAGAGTTAGTCTCTAGGTTCGGTCATTCTTTTATAAATTTTTAAAGCTCTGATTTCAGCGATCAAGGATCCCAACTAAAAGTCTGATATCCTCATTCAGTCCATCTTCAAACCTCTTGCACAAGATAGCTTCTGTAGACACGCACTCTTGTGCATACTTGCTAAGCTTAACAAACTCGCGCTTATATTCTGCCACAGTCATTTTTCCTTGCTTTAACTCAAGGAATTCCTTCCGTTTCTGATCAACAAATCGCTGACTTATATACTTCTTTCGGAACTCTTCCAAAAAGAAGTCCCACGTCACTTTCTCCTTTGGAACCACTGATGTCAACGTTTTCCACCAATGGTATGTCGAGTCCCTCAGCAAAGACAAGGTGCATTTTAAGCTCTCCTCAGGTGTATAAGTGAGTTCATCAAATACTCTCATTGAGTTCTCAAGCCAGAACTCCGCCCTCCCGGGGTTATCATCTATATTAGCTCTGAACTCCTCAGCCCCTTGAGGAGCCACTGGAACTGGCTGAGGTATAAGAGGGGGTGGAGGAGGTTGAGTTAGGATTTGCTCGAGCATACTCCGTGTACCAATTACTCATCATTTGGAGAAAGGCTTCCCGAGTCTCTTCTCCTCGACCCATAGTCTCGGGTCCACTCTCTATAGGCGCAGTCCCTTGTGTGGGAGTCGATGCATTACTAGCTGCGTCATCAGCAGCCGCTCAATCGGGACCCATTACTATATAAAAACAAAGTTTAGAATTGTCAGAAGCCACTATACTATCAATATACGCTCATGGCATGTATAGCTAGACTCTAACACACGTCAGGTAGTCCGAGAACCGACTAAACCATAGTTCTAATACCACTAAATGTAACACCCCTCACTCGTATTCTACATCGGAACCGGGTACTAGGCGTTACCATACTTAACTCACATGGTCATACAACTTTGGGCTATCAAATTCCATTCCAAATTAAATACTTTTCCATACACACCTCTAATATCCTTATAATGGGCCTAAGAGGCCCTAAACATGCTTCCGAAAGGTTTCGAGAATTAATCGGAAACTTTCACGCACTTAGAAAATTTTTTCTAAATAAGGGCCATACGCCCGTGTGGGAAGGCCGTGTGGTCATACACGCCCATGTCCCTCACCCGTGGTCGACACTGACTTATTTCACATGGCCGGACACACGTCCGTGTCCCTCATACGGCCTCAACACGCCCGTGTCTCAGCTCGTGTGCCAAAACCTTGGCATTCTGTTTATGACGTCATCACCTCACTATGGTCACACGGCCAAGGCACACGCCCGTGTCCTTAGACCGTGTGTCGAATTAAATTTCAATTTCAAGATGCAGACTTCACACGGCCCAGGCACACACCCATGTTCGTGGTCGTGCCTACCACACGGTTGAGATACACGGTCGTGTCTTTATCCGTATGTTTACTACAAAGCTTACTGACTTACAAAACCAACATGCAGGGGACACACAGCCTGGTCACACACCCATGGGACTAACCGTGTGTCACACACGGCCTAGACACAAGCCCGTGTGCCTACCCGTGTGGACAAGAACAAGGCTATTTGCCAAGCTCTTTCATCCTCATAATTCATTCAAGCATAAGTTCATAACCAAACAACCCAATCATATACCCTACACAATCATGAATAACCTCATTCTTTCATTGATTAATAGTATTGAGCCATTAACTATGACCATGTACAAAAGAATTCATCTATAAGGAGCCAATACACACTTGGCCAAAATAACAAACATTTCACCTAGTCTAGCCCCTATACATGCTATACTCAAAATGCTAATTCAAAATATACCAAGATGAGCTGATAGTGTGGGTGATCTTCCGATTATCTATGTATCCCAACCCGGCTCTTTGACTCTATAAAACAAGAGAAAAAGAAAGGGGAGTAAGCTTTAAAGCTTAGTAAGTTTACATGTAAACAATAAACATCATAACACGTGCTAAACAATAAATAGCATTTCACAATTCAAGATCATGCTTACTCATTCATCTCTTACCACAATCCAACCATATCACAACCAAATGCTCTTATTATTTAACATACATCACTGCACTTGATCACCATATGATCACATGAAACATCACATCACAATTACACAATAAATCATTTAGTAATATCAACCGCTCGGTGGTATCGCACTTAACCCACCATTTATTGTTAACAGGGTGGTATCACACATAGCCCACCCACAAGAATATTTACAGTGGTATCGCACTTAGCCCACCAAATAACACTAACGATGGTATCGTACACAGCCCATCGTGAATAAGTGATAAGGTGGTATCGCACATAGCCCATCAACAAAATAATTAAGGTGGTATTGCACATAGCCCACCATTTATTTACTACGGATGATATTCCGCATCTACATATTTATTTCAACATTCATACGAAATTTATTCATTGTCTACCCAATCCAATCCATTTAAATCATAGGTGCTCTCAAACATATAATGCACCAATAAACAACAACATATGAATTTAAGATGCATCATTTACACATAAACTTACCTCGGTGCAAGATGTGTTAATGTGCGGTTTAATCCGAAACCTTGCCTTTTCCCCGGTCAAGGTTAATTCCGCACTCTTCTTTATCTATAACAATAAAATTCACTCATTTAACACATTTCATGATCATAATGCATCATAATCTCTACTTAGGCAAAATGACTATTTTGCCCTTGTATTATGACAAATTACGATGTTGCCCCTAGGCTCGTAAGTCATTTTTCAACATATTTTCTCATTAAACAAGCCTATCTGAACATTTATTCCTCTTACAACAACCCACAAATCTAACTACTTCATGCATTTATTACCAATTTACAACATTTACAACTTAGTCCCATTTAGGTGTTTTCATGACAACACCTTTCACAAAAGTTGTTTCTCATCTCCCCAACATTCATTTTCTTCCATAAAAACTCAACTAACAGCATAAACCCTCTCATGGCAAGTCCCTAAATTTTTAACCATTTCACAAATTAGTCCCCTCATTAGCTAGCTTAAGCTTTGGGGACTCCAAAAGTACAAAAATTATTAAATAAAACCACCAAAATCACTTACTTGCAAGGAGATAGCTTAGCTGAAAGTTTGAACCCCAAAAACTCTATTTTTCTCTTCAATTTTCGGTGGAAGAAGGAGGGTGAATAGTGAAAGATGATAACATCTTTTATTCATCTTATTTTATTTATTTTTATCACCTAATTTCCACCAAATTTGACCAACATTTAATATCTTGTCTCCCTAGCCCTATATGGCCGGCCATCACTCATCTAATGGCCTAATTTCACTTTAAAGACCTCCAATTTGATATTCTTTGGCTATTAGACACCCCCTTATAATGGAATTTTTGCACTTCATGCCTTTAGTTCTTTTTTCACAATTTCACATACAATTGCTAAAATTAAAGCACCAAAATTTTCATATAGCCATATATTAGTGCCATAACACATAAAATAATACTAAAATAATTTTCCTCAACCTCGGATTAGAGGTCCCGAGACCACTGTTCCGACTAGCCCTAAAATTGGGTTGTTACAATTTTGATATGTTTGATATAGAAACCAGTTAATCGAAAAATGGTTAAATATGCACATGTATAGGTGTTTTGTGCTTGATGATATAGCCAATATGTTTGGCTTGTAATTATGGTGTTTTGGATAATGCATTAGTTGTTATGTTGGCATGTATATGTGGTCTATTATGGTTGATATTTTGGCATGTTGGTGCTTAAACGTTGAGAGTTGGAATGGTATATAAAATGCATGCTATGAAATGTTGCTTTGATATGCTTGAATGTGATCATTGAGGTATGGAAATTGATAGTGAACATTGAGTTAATAAATGGATAGTTTGGTGTGTTTGGATGTGTTGACATATGGTCAAGTTTGCTAAGGTAGTAATGTTAGGTGTTGAATAGTCAAATTGGTGTTTTTGAGTATGATATTGGTATGTGAACATTGTGGTAAATGTTGGCATAAAATTAGTTATAAAGGTTAGTTGATTTGTGGTTAAACTTAGCAAATGTATAATCATGTTTGATTGTTGTGATTGAGGTGCCTTTTGGGCATATTGGTTGTATGGTTAAATACTATGATGATCTAGCTTGAATATGCATGTGTTAGGTACTGTAACATCCTGAAAATGGGCCTATGCATTTTTGCTTAATTTTATGAAATAGCATGTTTATTGTGATATGGATGTGTTGTGTGCATTTTTAGAACCTTGGAAATGTAAGGAAATGTCCTGGAAATGTAAGGAAATGCTTTAGAAATGTTAAGTTTCAAAAGAGGAAAGTGAACATTTCTGGAAACTTGGAAATGTAAGAAATGTTAAGTTCAAAAGAGGAAAGTGAACATTTCTGGAAACTTGGAAATGTAAGAAATGTTAAGTTTAAAGGAGGCAAACGAAAATTTTTGGAAACTTGGAAATGTAAGGAAATGTCAAGTTTTAAAGTTTAAAAAGAGGAACCTAAGGCAAGGTGGCCTTAAGAAAATTAATAGGAGGATTTGACACACAAACAGGCTTGGAAAAGTGGCCTGGAGATACCACTTAAGGCCTAGGTGAGTGATGCCACAAGCTATGCAAGTGGGCCTGAGTTCGAGTCACTTAGGAAGCAAAATAAAAATTTTTATTTTTGCTACAAGGAGCAGAGAGATGGATGGCAATAAGGCTTTTAAAAAAGGAGTTTTATTCTCTTTAAATTTCGGCTAAATAGGAGATAAATAATGGATTTATTTATCATTATTTTCAAGAGATAATTGTTGGATTAATTCTTTTAAAAGTGATAATTCAAGGGATAAAGCTATCAAAATAGAAGAGTGGTGGCCAAGTAAGGGACTCTAGCCTAGTTATTTCGGCTATAAAAGGAAGAGTAAGGCTATTCCTCATTCATTCTTTTCTCTTCAAGAAAATCTCTGCCGAAATTCTCTAAAGTTTCTCCTCTTCTCTCTGCCGAATTCTCTCTGCCATTATTCTCTTTTTCTCTTTTCTTTTCTTCTTCTATTACAAACACAATCAAAAGCCGAAGATGCCAATAGCCCTAGCAGATTTCTCACTAAGCCTCAAGAGCTGAAATTGTTATCCACATCAAAGCCATAGCCGAATACTGCTAAGGGTTCAAGCAATAGTTTCATCGAATTCTTCAGTAAGGGTAAGATTAGGTTAGATTCTCATTCTATTTCTTTTAAGGCTGTCGAAATTAAGATTCTAATACCCTTAATATCTTGTTGCCGAAACTTTGATAAGATCTTTCGGGACTTACTAAGTGTTGACTACAAGGAAGGAGAAGTTCTTTTCCCGAAGGTACACCATAGGCCGCGTGTTCCCTAGTTATTCGGTGAGTTTCGGGATTTAAAATCCACAAGGTAAGTGTCTATAGCATTCGGCCAAGGCTTATTTTGATATCTAGATCTATTTCATAATTGTTTAAAAAGCCGAAACTAACCTGGGATGTGATTTAATGTTTGGCCGAATACAAGAAGGAATACAACAAAGTTTCGGGACTTGATTCTTAAGTCAATCGGCAACAAGGTAAGTTTTAGTGTACTAATCCTACTAGGATTTGGATTTATGGCCGAATGGCTCTTTACTAAGTATTAAATGATTGATTAAATGTAGAGATCTAAGATCTAAGGCATTAGATCAAGCTTTTCGGGATTTGGATTGGAAACCCTAAGCAAATCAGGTGTGTACCCTACCCTAAGTTTTGATATGTTCATGGCTATGTTTAAATTAATGTAATATTAAGAATGTGAAAATATGGCTAAGTACCATGCTATGGTACAAAGTACTCAGGTACGTTTCCTACTCCCAATAGGATTATGAAATATGTTATAAACATGAGAATAATGATAAGAATGTGAACTTTGGCATGTTAATGCATAATATGATTTGGGCATATGGGTTATTGAAAAGGGGAAGTGAATGTGGTGACTTAAGACCACGAAATCTGAATGCGGTGACCTAAGACCGCGATATCTGAATGTGGTGACCTAAGACCACGAAATCTGAATGTGATGACCTAAGACCACGAATTTTATAAGGGCGATGAGCACGTCGACTGCAGCGACTGCCTTGGATGGAGTGTAGCGGAAGGAGGGTCTACTTAGTAGTCCCCACGGTGTACAAGTTGGTACGGGGAAGTGTAGCGGATGGCTAACTAGGCTTGGGTTTTGGGTTTGCATCATTGTTTTTACTTGTTATATGAATATGTATGTGATATGATAATGCATGCTTGAAATGTTGATTCTTAGTGTTGGTTACACATTGAGTCTGTTGACTCACCTCGTTGTGGGACTATTTTCAGGTGACGAACAGTAATGGACCGGGCTCGGCAGAAGCTTAGGGATGGCCATGCACAGCAAGAAATTTACGCTTTGGACTTTTATTTTAATTAAGTATTTTTTTTAGTTATGGGAATATTTGATGTAATAAGGCCATAGTGGAATTTCTTTATTTTTACTTTTATTTGTTATGACCGCGAACTATTATTAACTAATGGATCGAATAAATTTATTTCAAAACAAACCCTAAACGTTTTTGTCATTTAAAGTAAAGGATTTTAATGAAATAAACTTGGTTTCAATTCAAGCCCAACCCAAAAACAACTCTTCTTTCAACACACACAAGTTTTTCCTAAGTCACAAAAGAATTTTGAACTGGTTTTCTTCGAGGAACATACCAGATCCGGTCAGGGCTCGTGGGCCGGGTTTGGGGTGTTTCAAGTACATTTTGAATTCTTGAATATAGGTGCAAATGACTTGTAAGGGTGTGCTTGAATTGGGTGAAAGAAATGGCTTGAATTTGGCCTATTTCTTGTCCACACGGCCTAAGACACGGGCGTGTCTCAACCATGTGTGACACACGTCTACGTGATACAGTCGTGTGTCCCCTATAGGTTTTTAAAAGTTGCATTTCGAGAGTTACACGGCCTGGCACATGAGCGTGTGGCTTGGTCGTGTGAACCAAGTCAGAGAGTTACACAAGTACGGATATGGGCTGGGACACGACCGTGTGTCCCTACTTTGAATGCCCACACGGCATGAGACACCTGTATTATGAATTTTTCTATCTTTTGCCATGAAGTTCTAACTATTTTTTATTTAGTCCCGAATCGTTTCTAAAGTGTTTCTAAGGCCTGAAGGGCTCACAAAATGGACGTTATACAAGTTTTGCATGGATTATGACATGGTTTATAAAATGTTCGAGAATGAATGTTTTTATGTTAAAAGTTTTCGGTAATACTCTGTAACCCTATTCTGGCAACGAATACGGATTAGGGGTGTTACACTTCTACTATTTACAAACCATTACATTTAGAACCCCTAGTTTCCACTCACCATGAATGAACAACAAAATAGTATACTAGTAGCCACATAAGCTGGTTTTCAGTGCTAGCAACAACAAGAACACCAACTATCACATAAGTTGGTTTAGGGTTTAAAAAACAACAACAATATTACAAATACAAGCACCAAAACCCATGTTTTTCTCTCCCTCATCATTGCATCCTCCAATGTCCTTACCTTTTTCAGAAGACCCAACTACACAATTCGTGAATGCGACGTCAATGGTGAATCAAACCAAGTGATAAAACAACATGGTTTTCGAAACCCACTCCCAGACTTCTTACACCCAAAAAACCTCTTACCTGGGTTGTCATTGGATCAAGATGTGTTTCATTTGGCTGGGTTTCCACAATAGCACACCAAAATCACAGTTGGCATCTTTATTTTTTCTCTTTTTCTTCTTCTTTTGCTGCCTAAACCCTAAATTGGTGCTAAAGGGCTATTTAAATTGCTACTAACCAGCCTGTTGGATGGTTAATGACAACAAGGAATTTTTCATTTGCCATGTCATTTTTCTATTATGTCCGTAACGGAAAATGGTTAAAAGAATTATTTTGTTATTTTTCAAAAGTTGAGTACTGAATTGAAATCTGTGTGACTGTTTTGTCAACTACCCCAAAATTGAGTGACTGTTAGTGTAATTTACCTTATTTTAGATTCTAACATTTTTAACATAAAAATAACAACCCAAACAAGTTTTGCTACCATACCAACTCATTAAAACAGAAAAAAATTTGGGTTAACCTAAAATGAAAAATCAGCAAAAATAAAAAATTGATGGGAGTTCATTTTTAATATTGTGCATTTAGTATTTCTTTTATCTCACCTATAATATCGTTACAATATCACCGTTCGTCCAAAGGAACTAAGGGCCCGGGCGGTGTGTTAACCTCTCCATTTCTATTCTTCATTAGGTTCTTTGGTAGAATCCTTAAATCTACCACAAACACAATGATCCGAATCGCCAAAAACCCCAAACCTCTAACAACTCTGACTTACCAATTCCTCCAACGCTGCACAGTCAGTGGAACCGCCAAAGGCAAATCCAAACTCAAAGCCGGCCAACCTTTAAAACGCTCCAAAATCTCCACCAAAAAAGGAAAAGGCGGCGCTTCTCTCGACGATTCCCTCCCCAAAGGCGGCCGAATCCCCGATGAGAAGCAAAAACTCTACGACCAATGCCTCAATGCACCCACGCCGGTCCGTCACCTCTCACCGAAAGAGCGAGCCCGCGAAGCCGAACGGGAAAAATTGGGATTAATAAGCAAGGAGCGGCAACGGGAAATGGAGATTTTGAAGAAGGGAGGAAGAAAAGCAATGGGAGTCCCTGACGAACCTATGATTATGGGAACTCCGGGGCTGGATTTGATTACATTGGGCCTTGTCGATGCTGATAAGATACCCAAATATGAGCTGACGGTGGAGGATGGCCGGAGATTGGCCAAGGAGTATAGTCGGGTTTTGATGAGGAAGCATAGGGCAAGGCAGGCTGCTGAGACTAATTTGTTGAGAATGAAAAAGGAGGCAATTGAAGCGTTGCCGGAGAAACTTAAGGAGACGGCTATGATACCAGATTTGACCCCATTTCCGACAAATCGATTGATGGCGTCTTTGACTCCACCTATTGAAGGGTATATTGAGAAGGTTAAGGAAGCGGCTAAGAAAAGTTCCACCAAGCAGAAGCTTAGGTGAAGGCGAGGTGGAAGGTATTTTAACCTTTTTCTCCATTGGGTTATTGATGAATCGTTAAGTGTTTTAAGTAATGCTGTTTTTTTCTTATTAAAATTTCAACTTGAAGTGAATGTATATGGAACTCTTTTTTTTTTTTTTTTTTGTGGGGGTGGGGGGTGGGGGTGGGAGTTGAATTTAAACCAATTAGGACTTAAAATCCAAATATGAGTGAGTGAGTTTTGTTGGTTTGATTATATCAGTTATGCAACACTTTCAATCTTACTTAAACTTTGATTGCACTATCATTCACTAATCTCTGGACTTGAAATTGATTCATTTAACCATAGGATAGAATTCATATGGCATTGATTGACGGTTTTACTTGCTACCATTCAAAGACTACTTCATAGTTTTGTTTAAAACATAGGTTTCGACTGTGTTGGATACTAAGTCTTCGATGCTCAATTACAACAATATTTTCTATCAATTTATGTTATAAATAAATTGTTTCTTGCTCTGGCTGAGTTCCAATTGGTGCTTCCTTTTATTGGTCACGTTTGCCATTTGGCATGTTTAAGTTTTTGTAGTATTGGCATCTTCTTGTTCAATCTGACTTCCAATTTGTGATATATTCGAACGTCATCCTGTGTATGTGGGCGCGCATTGCATGTGTGCCTGTGTGGATTAGACATCTATTTTTATTTGATAGTAAAAATTTGCTCGACAGTTAACAATCCAAGTATTGCACATATACTTCTTACCCGTAAAAATGAACATGAGCAGAGTATATTTTGGTGTAGTAAGAATTGGTCTGGCGAGTATATGATGTAGGTATCTTGAAAGTATATTTACTATATTAATTGCTAGGAACCTGCCAATTTCTATGCCTCCTTTGTTCTAATGAATGTTTTTCTCACTAGATCTTTTGTGGCTGCAGTAGGCAAGGGACAAACTTCACTCGTGAAACTGATGATCAATTATAGCTGCAATGTAGTGTGATTTTCTCTGATGGCAATGAGTCTCAAAACAAGAAGTATTCAACATTGAAATTGAGCAATGTCATATTTCCGGTTTAACATTGAAACTAGCATGATGTGTTGTGATCCAAGCATAGGCAGCAACTTACAATTATTATTTCCTCTTTGAGGACTAGCTTGGTATAATAATCTGATAGCTTGAATTATTGTCGCCTGCTTTTCTTTTACTGTATTAATCATACTAGGTATGTCTTAAATTTTATCTAGTCCCTCCTACTAAGGGTGTCTTAAATTTTATTTAGTCTCTTCTCGTGTAGAAGCTTAGAAATTTGTTTTGCAAGGGGATCATGATTCTCACCTAAGAGCTTGATGATTAAGACTGGGGTTGGATCACTATTATGGGGAAAAATTTTGTTAAAGAAAAAAAATGTTTAATTATAACTTTTTCCTTTTTTTAATTTATAAAAATTGAGAAATTCTGTTTTTTTAATTTGTCAGAATTTTATTTTACAAAAACTTAAAATAATTCAATTAGTTAACATAGTTAAACTTTGACGTAAAATGTTGACTTAGTCTTAAAAATTAGCATGGGAATTAGTAAAAATTAGTAATTCAATAATTTATGTACAAGGAATTAATAAAGATTAGTAACATTAGCAAAAGATTGGATTAACTTATCAATTTTTGGTCCTGTACAATGAGAGAGAAAATTCTTTTAGAGAAATTGAAATATCATATATGTGCCTTGCACGAGCTATCAAAATCATAACGAAGTTACAAATCTCGATTCGGAGGTCTCTCTTTCCTTCTCTTTTTGCTGGTTTATCATATCTTAATTCAATTCGTCTAGAGTTTTAATTTTGATTAGACCTAATCATAAGATAAGTCGTCGGTTTAGGTCTAAAAAAATTCACCTAAAAAATAAAAGAATTTAAGTAAAATATAGATAAAAAATAAATTTAATAAAAAAATAGGTCCATTTTTTAAATGAACCGGTCCTCGGATAAAAGAATTTTAGTCCAGGCCCGGCCGAATCACATGCCTGCCTACCCTTTCTTTTCTTTTCCTCTTCAGCCGACTCCCCCAATTTCTAATGCCTAGCAGCTAATTTCTAAATCCCTAACAAAATAACTTTTCCTTCTCCACTCCAACACCCACCGGCCACCACCATCATCGTTCACCAGTCAGGCAGTCACTACCAATCCACCACACACCCGCTAGAGACTTTATAATTTTAATACGGATCGAGCGAGTAAACTTGCCATTTCTTTTTGAAACGCTTCAAGTTTTAAGACGTCTCACTTTCAGCTCACGTTTCAGGGCAGGTGAATTTCAAAATCCTTCATTTTTCATTAAATTTGATTTTCTTTTGGTAAATGGAGGCATTTCAATGATAAGCTCGAGAGAAATATTGGCCTTACCTTCATATTTTTTCAGTTTTTTTCTAATCTGTTGTGCACATTTAATGGTAAATTTATTTCTTATTTTTTCATGTAACTATTGTTACTTTAACCTCTGTTTGGTTGCCGAGAAAACCGAGGAACTTAATTAGCAATTTTTACATTGTTCCTTTTTCTGTCTGCACTGAGTTATTTATTTGGAGATTAAGCGGTTAAAGTTTTTCTGACTCTCATTTGCTAAACTTTCTCAAAAGCTAGCTCTTGGTTCCGAAACCCTCAATCACAATATGGCTCGAAACGAAGAGAAGGCCCAGTCGATGCTCAATCGATTCATAGCCCTAAAAGCCGAGGAAAAAAAGAAGCCCAAAGAACGCCGCCCTTTCCTTGCCTCTGAGTGCCGTGACCTTGCTGAGGCCGACAAATGGCGTCAACAAATCATGCGAGAGATCGGCCGCAAGGTCGCTGAGATTCAGAATGAAGGCCTCGGAGAACATCGACTCCGCGACCTTAACGACGAGATCAATAAGCTTATACGAGAGAAGTCGCACTGGGAACGACGCATCGTTGAACTCGGCGGCCTGAATTACGCCAAACATGCCCCTAAAATGACGGATTTAGAAGGGAACATAGTGGATGTTCCAAACCCCAGCGGCCGTGGCCCTGGGTATCGGTATTTCGGAGCCGCGAAGAAGTTGCCGGGAGTTAGGGAGTTGTTTGAGAAGCCGCCGGAGTTGCGAAAGAGGAGAACTAGATATGATATTTATAAGAGGATTGATGCAAGTTATTATGGGTATAGGGATGAAGAGGATGGAGTTTTAGCTAGAGTGGAGGGGCCAGCGGAGGCAAAGATGAGGGCTGAAGCCGAGGAGGAGTGGCGGAGAGTGGAGGAGATTAGAAGAGAGGCAAGGAGAGGGGCGAAGGAGGTGGTTAGCGTGGGAGCTGCTGCGAGAGAGGTTTTGTTTGAGGAAGAGGAGGATGTGGTGGAGGAGGAGAGGAGGGAGAGGGAGGAGAAAGAGAGGAAGGATAAGGAGAGGGAATTTGTCGTGCACGTGCCGTTGCCTGATGAGAAGGAGATTGAGAGGATGGTTGTGGAAAGGAAGAAGATGGAGCTTTTAAGTAAGTATGCGAGTGAAGGGTTGTTGGAGGAGCAGAGTGAAGCCAAGGACATGCTTAATATCCATCGGTAGAATAGATGCCGGTAATGTTGTATCTTTTAATTTAGACTTCGTGGATATCGAATTATATGACCTTTCTGTTTTGGTTAGATTGCTTTTAGATTTTATGTGAAAATTGAGTTTCAAGAATTAATCTCCCATATGCAACTTGGTTTTTATGTGGAAAAGAGCAGGAAAATTCTTTATATTTGCAACTTGTGATGTTGTTTACACCTACTAGAGTCATGGTTTTGTATCTGGATTTGGTTACATTGATATTGTTGTTAATCTTGTGATTATCTGGATTTGGTTACATTGATATTGTTGTTAATCTTGTGATAGCTTTCGTTTATACTTGTTGCTGGTGCTTTCATACCTCACTTGTTGGGTGATGCTTGAGATTATAAGAAAAAGTGTTGGTTTTCCCCTGATGCTTTTTCGAGCAGTCGGCATCTTACTAGTTTAGTTTTGGAAATAAAACCGGAATTGTTAACTTAGTGAAGTGCTACTCAACATCGGATGACTGATACTGCCGTTAGCCTCTGAGTCTTTTGCATATTTAGAACATTTTGCGAGCACTTTAACAAGTTTTTCTGAGTCTACAGTGGGAGGCCATAGTATTTTTAATCTAACAAATAAAGTTTTTGGATGGATGACATACATGAGCTATGATGAACTATAAAGACAATTCTGTACCATTTAACCCTAACCAGACTCCTAACATGTTATATTCCATTCACTTCAACTCTATTTTTGGAGTTTAACTTGTTATGAAAAATATCGCACCCTGGCTGTTCTTTCAATGGTTGTTTAAGGTATTCTAATTCGTTAAGTGCCTAGACTTGGTGGGAACTTTTTCATGCTTTTACTGTTCACCATGTCACTAGTTTTAGGTTATTTCCCTTTTAGAGTTACCCTGAAATGAATTGATCATTTTAATAGTGTAAATAATAACTGCCATTTCAGTTTGTGGTAGTATTTAGGGTTTTAGGGTTTGTGGTAGCATTCAGTTTGTGCCATTACTTTTAGTAATGGTGTTTGATATCTTCTGGAAATTGACATGCCACCTGTGATCTTTATTAACAAAAGATGCCACCAACTGTTAACATTAAATATTAATTGTACTTGCACTATAGAGATCTGTGATGATGATAAACATGTGTAAATTTATGTCCAAGACATAGATGCTAAACATACTTTAGTATCTCTTTGACATGACAGATATTAACTAACTTTAGGTATTGGGGTTTTTGGGTTCTTCGATTGATTTGCGATTTGCCGAGAGTGAAGGACTAGATCTCAAACTTCAATGGACAAGCGCATTCAAGAACGCTTGCATACAAAAATTTCTTTTGAACTGCGAATTGCCCAGGCCATTGCATCTTGCCATTGTTCAATTTGAAAGCAAACTTCACATGCTTGAAGAAACATATTCCAAAACTGTTTGAGAATTGGCATTTTAAAAAATAATAAAAATAAATTGATCTCTTTCCTCTTCAGTGCTGCATGGGGGACATTCACTGGTTACTTGGCAGCCCATGCTATGCATGAAGTTCGCTTCTAGTTGGAAAGTCCATCAAGTACAGCAAACCAAGCAATGAAAGTGTTTAGGTCTTATAATTTTCCTAACCTCAACACAACTGCTTCTAAAACGTCCAAGCAATAAAACGCTTCTTTCACTTTGGTCTTCAAAAACGCTTCTTCAATAAAACGTCCAAGCAAAGGTGGAGATATCTCATTTAACAAGCTGAACTCCATTCTACAAGTTCCTTTTTTGCCTGCCGATATTACTAGCAATTTATATGTCAAAGTCAATGACAGAATAGTAGGTGGTATTTGACATTCATACGCGACAACACTCGGTTTATACAAGTTGAGTTGCTACTGCCTACTGCTGCAGCGATACCAAAATGGTTTACCAACAGGATACTTTTATTCGTTGCTTCATGCTTGTGACTTGCTACATGTTTGGAAGCTTGGTGATTAAAGGTTAAAAACCATTGATTTAGTACTCATTTGACCACTTTCAAAGAGATGTGGGAAGCACAATAGCAAAGGATCCACTTAATTATATAATGAAACAAGAGATAAAATCTGAACTGAGTACGATTTGTAGAGATCTGTTTACTCGATAAACATCTAAAACTAATGCACTGAATCATTGGTCCTTCCACCGACTTTGTACTTTTAGCAATTTTTGTTGTTTGTGGTGAACTACATCCACCAGTTTTAAATGAATATCCAAAGAAACAAACTACTGCTTGCGATTAACTTCAATGTTAGCTACTATTTATTAGTGAATTAGATTGGGTTTGCTCTATTCATTCCTGATGTGCAAGTTCTGCATTCTCAATCTATGAAGTTTGTTTTGTAACAATCAAGCTACCCTAGATGTTGTACCCAGTCTGGTTTTCCATGATGTATTGTTATCCCAAACAGATGGATATTGATTGCCATTTGTCGTTCTATTTTGGGGACAGCAGTATGAAAGTAAAGAACTGGTTACTGTTAATTTTTCCCTCTAGCCTGCAGAAAAGTGCGCTTAAAGCATTCGTTCCAGGTTCTTAGCTCTCTTCGTTTTCAAAAGGAATCATTGAACAAAATCTAGACTTTCAGCTCTCTATTGGAAATTGATTAAAAAAAATACAAATATAGTGAAAATTTTGAGACTTCCCATGCCTAGTATCAGTCGTGCTAACTGTGAGAGCAGAATGTATTCATATTTTCCTTCAGGATAATAGGTTAAAATCCTCCCAAAAAGTTAAAAGCTTGGTTTAATTATAAATCAGCATTACAGTGGATAAAGAAACATTAAAAAGAGTGATAAAAAAAAATCAAACTGCCATAAAGTCAAATCCCACATCGAACCGGAAAAGCAAGCAGCAGTTTCTCCTCCTATTTATAAAGCAACTTGTAAATGGTAAAAAATTCACGGAGCCGTGTGATGAGCACAGAGCGAACTATTCTTTCGCCTTTTACTAAAGAATACCGTGTGCTCGTCACTATAAGCGGCATACGCCAATTTTTGGAGGGGCGTTCCTTGTTGGATGCCCCCATTCCAGTGCAAGTACCAAAGGCATTTTTATATTCTATTATCTAGGAACTTATGTCTTGGTAAGAATGGCAAATTTATATGTAATGTTGAAGTTCTTAAGATAACAAGCGAAATTAAGTTAAAACTGATATCTAAAGTATACTTTCTGATATCCCTGTCCTCGTCTATAGTTCCTCATATCTACAGTGTTAAAGCCAATTGAAGGAGCAACCATTTTTTATACTCTGCCATAATGCCACTGTCAAGTTTTGATCGGGAAAGAAAGGTCTAGAAAGTGTTGGGTGAGTGAATAAACTATAATGTGCCAGAGTATTAATAAGAAAGGATACGAGAATTTCCAGCCAGGATTTAATATAGCTAGCAGAAGATTATATAATTTTTCCCGAACACATTCATCAAACATAGTTCCTCACACAAAAACAGATTAAATTTGAAGTTAGGAGAGAGAAATAGAGCATTAGTCCGCTAGAAGACGTCTCGGAATCGGGTGAGGGTGTAGACGAATGTCTGGTGGAAAGATCCTATAGAATTTCATCGTATATCCCAATGCCATAGAATTGAAGGGGTTCAGTGGGATATTAAAAGCAAAAAAAGAGGTTCAGCGGGAGCGAGCTAGTGACAATGACAGTTACGTCATGCAACCAAATACACCCGTAGACCGTAGTTAAACAGAAGTAACAAGTTACAAGCGTGGTTTTCTATCACAAAACCTACAAATGTCAATATTTGCAGTTCAGTCACTTAATTCAGTTATAAACTCAACCAGTGTGATGGAAAACCAAATTATGAAAGACAATAAGGTTATATTATTTGTTTTAAGGTTAGATTGGGTTTGCTCTATTTATTTGTGATGTTCAAGTTTTGCATTCATTGTGTTGTTTTGTTGCAATTAAGCTACCCTAGACATTGCATCCATTCTTTTTAAGTATATAAATATTTGAATAAATCATTTGAGATTTTATAGGAATATTTTATTTTATCTTTTAGTAGTCTATTAGAATTAGAATAAGGGTATTTTCCCAATTAGGTTATGACTCTTTTTTCTATTTAAATTCAGTTGTGTAGTTAATAAAAGAGAGAACAGTTTTATTAAATGCTCTCTTGAAAACTTTCATGGCATCTGAGCTAGGTTAAATCTCTAGTAGCATCATCATTAAAACAACATTCACTGGAGATAAGAGATCTAGCAATCAAACAAAGAAAAAAAATTTTACCGTTGAAACAACTAATGAAATTATGAGGGCCAAAGTTCTCTAGAAGGGTTTCCATTCACTAAGGAACAATTAGAGCATTTACACAAGCTTTTTCAATCACCACAATTTCAGATGAATTCTTCTGCTCCTAACTCATCCAATAATCCTTCTTCCTCCTTTACCCAATCAGGTACTGATTTTTCTATTTTTTTCAGTGTCAAGAATTGTAAAACAAACATGTGGATCGTTGATTCTAGAGCTAGTGATCACATGACTAGTAGTCATTTTCTTTTTTCAACTTACACACCTTGTGCAGGAAACAAAAAAAATCAAAGTAGCAATAGGTCATTCTTGGCAATAGCCGGGAAAGGCACTATTAAAATTTCACCTTCTTTGATTTTACATGATGTTTTACATGTGCCAAATCTAGCTTGTAATCTCATATCAATCAGTAAATTATCTTAGTCCTCGAATTGTCATATTATATTTGACTCCTCCAAGTGTAAATTTCAAGACATAGTCTCGGGGAGGATGATTGGCAATGCTAAAGAATCTGGTGGAATTTACTTTCTGGACGACGACCATCTAAGTCAACCATCAACTACTTTATGTTTAAATTATGCTTCTAGTTTGGATAAGGTTATGATTTGGCATTATAGGTTTGGATATCTTAATTTTTACTATTTAAGATATTTGTTACCTGATCTATTTAAAAATAAAAGTCCTTCATATCACTGTGAATTTTGTGAATTAGCTAAACATCATCGGTCATTCTTCCCACCTTAAAAATATAAAGTTTCCAAACCTTTTTCGTTAATTCATAATAATGTTTGGGGACCTTCGAGAGTCAACTTTTTCAGGAAAACGTTGGTTTGTCACATTTATTGATGATCATACTCGCATTTGTTAGGTGTTTTTATTAAAAGATAAGTCTGAAGTTAAAAATGTGTTTCAGTCTTTTTATGCTATGGTGAAAACACAATTTGGTGTGAGAATAGAAGTACTTCGGAGTGACAATGGTGGGGAATTTTTTAGTGACCAATTAGGTGTTTTCTTAACCAAACATCGTATAGTCCACCAAAGCTCTTGTACAAATACACCACAACAAAATAGGGTTGCAGAAAGAAAAAACCGACATCTTTTGGAAGTAACTAGAGCCTTGATGTTCACTAGTGAGGTATAAGATTATCTTTGGGGCGAAGCCTTGTTAACAGTTACATATATTATTAATAGAATGCCTAGTAAAACTCTAAACTATAGAACTCCTTTACGTCTCTTTAAAGATAACTTTCTTAACTCTAAATTGATCACAGATTTATCCCTCCGAGTTTTTTGGTCTAGTGCTTTTGTTCATCTTCACAACCAAGGTAAACTAAATCCTAGAGCCAAAAAATGCGTCTTTGTTGGCTATGCTTTTAATAAAAAGGGTTACAAATGTTATGATCCAATTGATAGGAAGATTATTGTTACCATGGATGTCACACTTGTTGAAACGCAATCTTACTTTGATTCTAATCTTCAGGGAGGGAATTATAGTAAGGAAGATTCTATACTTGATCAAGAAATCACTAGGAATATACAACATAAGGATTCTAATAATGGGAAAGGTGAATTTCTGATTAACACAGAAATTAATGATGTTAATGTTGTTAATGAAAATGAGTATGAAGGTGTAGAGTTTGATTATGAGAATAAAAAACAAACAAAGGAGTTAATTGTTTACTCAAGAAGAAATCGAAATCAAGAAAGTGGAATCCACCAGATTCATCACCAAGAATCCGACCTGCAAGATCTTGTTAAAAGTCCAATTAAAGCTCATAATCTAACCAATGAATTTTCCAATTTAGATATTCCAATTACTAAAAGAAAATGTGTTAGAAATGTTGTCAAATATCCCATGTCTAACGTTGTGTCCTATAAAGCCTTGTCTTCGACATTCTCATCCTTTGTTTCGTGTCTCGATACTGTGAAAATACCCAAAGATGTGAAAGATGCTTTACAGGTTCCTGAGTGGAAGGAGGCTATTTTAGAGGAGATGCACGCTCTTGAAAAAATAAGCACATGGGAAACAGTGGAATTACCTGTAGAGAAAAAAACTATGGGCTGTAAATGGGTGTTCACAACCAAATTCAAACCGAATAGATCTTTAGATAGATGTAAAGCTCGACTGGTGGCTAAAGGGTACACTCAAACATACGAGATAAATTATCTTGAAACATTTGCTCCAGCAGCCAAATTAAATTCTGTTAGAGTTCTTTTATCAATTGTTGTTAATCTTGATTGGTCCTTACAGCAGCTAGATGTGAAGAATGTTTTCCTAAATGGGAAACTTGAAGAAGAAGTTTACATGGATCCTCCTCCAGGTTTTAAAGAAAAATTTGGAACTCGAGTATGTAAGCTCAAGAAATCTTTGTATGGTCTAAAGCAGTCTCCTCGAGCTTGGTTTGAACGGTTCACTCAAGTTGTTAAAAAACAAGGTTACTCATAAGGGTAAACTGATCACACAATGTTCTATAAACACTCACAAAGAGGTAGAATAACAGTTATTATAGTTTATGTCAATGATATCATTCTTACAAGAGATGATGTGGATGAAATAAGGCGTCTCAAGGAGCATCTAGCATTGAAGTTTTAGATAAAATACTTGGGTCCTTTGAAATACTTTCTTGGAATGGAAGTTGCTCAATCAAAGAAAGGTCTTATGGTCTCTTAAAAAAAATATGTGATTGATCTTTTAAAAGAGGCTAGGATGAGTGATTTCCGCCCAGCTGACACACCAATTGATCCAAATATAAAATTTGGAAAAAAAGAAGGTTGATTAGTTGTTAAAGGGCAGTACCAAAAATTAGTCGGTAAGTTAATTTTACATACAAGGCCAGATATAGCTTTTGTAGTTAGCTTAGTGAGTCAATTTATACACTCCCCAATGGAAGAACGTGAAGAAGCAGTGTTTCGGATTCTGAGATACTTGAAGAGTTCACCTAGAAATTATTCTTCAAGAAATCCGAACAAAGAGGAATTGAAGCTTATATAGATGCAGACTGGGCAAGCTCAATAACAGATAGAAGATCTACATCAGGATACTATACATTTGTTTGGAGAAACCTTGTGACTTGGTGAAGCAAAAAACAAAAATGTTGTAGCAAGAAGTAGTGTAGAGGCTGTGTTTAGATCAATGGCTCAAGGAATTTGTGAAATGATGTGGTTAAAAAGAATTATGGAAGAGCTGAGGAAACCAATAACTTCACCAATGAAGTTGTACTGTGATAGCAAAGCTGCTGTAATGGCCCAATTTTACATGGGCCTAAGACCCAATTACAATAAAACCAAAAAAACAGGCCCAATTTTAAAAAAAATTCAGAAGCTAGGGTTTCTGGAAACCCTAGCGCCACAGCCTAGGTGCCCTCTACGCACCTGCTTCCTGCGCATGCCACCACCAACTCCTGCAAATGAAAGAAAACAGACAACAATAGCAGCAAAAAAGGGAAATCTATTGTATTTTTATTTTTCTTTTCTTCAATCTTCGGTTATAAAAATCGAAGAAAACTCAATGTAAAAAGAAAACGAACAATCAGAAATCGAAAGCAAAAAAATTCAAAGGTTGGTTAAATCTCTCTGTTTTCATTTTTCTTTTCTTTTATTTTTTCTACTTTTTATTTATTTTCGAAAATTTTGACTAATAATAATAATAATAAAGAGAAAGGGGAAGGGCCTTACTGAAACTCCCAGGGTCATGACGTCGGAGTCCCCTCTCCGTCGTCGGAACCAAACCCGAAACAGAGGAGGAACCTTTCTCCTCTCTTCTTAGATGCTGAAGATCGGGGCTTCATAGGGGGCTTCGAACGGGGTGTTAAGGCCCATGTTTGCGCGTCGTCGACCACCGGACGTGGTGGTGGTGCGATGGGCAGCAAATAAACTCGCCAGAGGGAACCCCGTTGATCGAAGAAGACGAAAGGGTGAGGGGAGAAGCTTTAAAGTTTTGGCTTTTTTTTCTGAACTGAGATTGAAATGAAACAGAATAAAATGGGTTTTAAGGCTTTGAATAAAACGGCATCGTTTGGTTCAAAGGGTTACTGCCCATGTCCCTTAAAAGGGATATTTGCGCGATGGATCCCTCCTCGTTGAATAGCCCTTTTTTGTTATTTTTCTTTTTTACAGATTTTACCCTTAAATTTCTTCGGGTTTTCAATCGGGTCCTTGACCCATAAATGCGCATAAGGGCTGGAATATTGTCCCAACCAGTCCCCCTGTCTTAGCGCGTTTTCTAATTTAGGCCTGTAATTTCATTTTCATTCTGATTCAGTCCCTAACCTGTTGATTTTTGACTCCTTTAAATTTTTTATTTTATCATTTTAATACCTTATATATTATTCATCTTAAACTATTTTATTCATTCAAATTTTCAGATATTATCTTAAACTATTTTATTCATTCAAATTTTCAGATATTATTCATTAAACTATTTTATCACATATATATGTTATCTGTTTTTATTTTATCTGTTTGTTTTAAATTCTTTTACATACTATTTTAGATTTTATTTTTATACATTGTTTATTTTTTAAAATTTATCATTCATCTTAATCTTTTATAATGTCCATGTTAAACCTTTCCTATATATTATTTGCTTTTTTATATACGTATTATTAGTTTTAAATTATTTTTACATATTATTTCTTTTAAATTTCTCTTAAATATATATCGTTTATTTTAGATTTTGTTATATATATATATTTTCTATTTTAAAAGATATATGCATTATTTGGTTTAAACTATCTTATATACCATTCATTTTAAATATTATGTTATTTATTTTAAACCACTTTTATATTTTTATATATTACGTATCTTAGGTTTCTTTTTTAAATATTATTTATTTCAAACCTTTGACATTATTTTAAATTGTTTCATACGTTAGTTTACTTTATTTATTTTTTTTTATGTATTCTTCACTTAAAAATTGTTTTGTTAATTATTTTAAATTGTTTTATGTATTATTTCTTTTTAAATTGTTTAATTCATTGGTCTTTGATTATTGATGTTAATATTTAGATGGTGTATGTTGTGAGATTGTTGCCATTGCATGTACTATAATTCGTTTATTTGTATTTTCATATTATCAGTCGTTCACTTGTGTAATATTTTATTTACGTATTATTATTCCGTGCTCATTACTATACTTTTGTTTCATGTCATCGCACCGTGATTAAACCCTAATGCATTTATCCAATTTAGATCGTCGTATTTTACTTTAAAACAAAATAAATGTATGCCTTTACATGTTGTATTCGCTATTATTCAAAAATCGAAAATTTTTCAAAATAAGGTAATATTTCGCATTTTGGAAGTTCGAGAAAATCGTGCCCTAACTTACTGGGTTTCGATTTTTCTCGTTTAGCCTAAATAACGGAATATCCTTTTAAAACAAAATACAAGTTTAAAATAAAAAGCTTATTCTCTAGAGTACAAAGTGTTGTGCCCTAACTTATTGGGTGTGACATCTTGTTACCTCGAGATAAGAATTTCTAAAAATGACAATATTCCGCATTTAGAAATTCGAGAGATCGTGCCCTAACTTACTGGGTTTCGTTTTTTCTCGTTTAATCTAAATAATCGAATATTCTTTTAAAATTAAAATTCACGTGCTTTTAAATAAAAGGTGGGCTTATTCTCAAGGATTCG
The DNA here is from genome assembly GCA_005393395.2 of Gossypium australe. Lineage (NCBI taxonomy): Eukaryota > Viridiplantae > Streptophyta > Magnoliopsida > Malvales > Malvaceae > Gossypium > Gossypium australe. The sequence continues at coordinate 12,417,498 of CM016615.1, read as the reverse complement.
GGGTGTCGTGTCCTAACTTACTGGATGTGGCATTTCGTCGCTTCGAGATGAGATGGTCTTTAATGATTATTCCAACTCATTCAAATGTTTTAAAATCAGAATTAATAAAAAATGATCGTATTTTTAAATTCTTTCCCGGTTTTCAACTTTCGACATTAAGACACTAATTAATCAATTTGGTACCAATTTTGGGTGTGACGAGGGTGCTAATCCTTCCTCACACGTAACCGACTCCCGAACCCATTTTCTCGAATTCCGTAGACCAAAAAACCACATTTTAGTAAACTAAAACGTTTTATTAAAACAAAGGTGATCCGATCACACCTGATAAAGATCGGCGGCGACTCCCAGTTTTATTTTCGTTTTCAAAAACCTAGTCGATTCTCGTTTTCAAAAAATGGTTTCGACAGCTCGGAGTTGCAGCAGGATGGATGGAAGAAACCAAATGTTATTCTCCTGGAGTTGCAGTAGGAGGTACAAACTTTATGTCCCAGAAGGTATAGTGGAAGGGACTCTGAAATTACAGCGGGGCAAATCTGTTGAACAAAATATAATTGTTTTCTCGGGTTTTCTGTTGAGAATACCAACCGAACAAGATGACAACACAATACGTCATCGATAAAGCCCTGATAAACAATGAGTGATGACGCCTGAAATAGGAATCATTCTCATAACATTTTCGCATTTATATAGCATGTTTAATAGGAATATTTGACTTATTTCGATCATGGCATCCTAATTATTAGGCATAAGCATGTACCCATTCTACAGGTTATGTCCTCAAGAGGACAGTGTAGTAAGGTAGATTGAAGATATTAGTCTGGTCTTCCTGAGTTTGCAGTGGAGTAGACTAAAGATAGCAGATCTGACATTCCTGAAGTTGCAGGAGCAGATCGAAGACAACAGTCTGGCATCCCTGAGTTTGCAATGGAGCAGATTGAAGATAGCAGATCTGACATTCCTGAAGTTGCAGGAGCAGATCGAAGACATCAAATCTGGTCTCCCTGAGTTTGCAGTGGAGCAGATTGAAGATCGCAGATCTGACATTCCTAAAGTTGCAGGAGCAGATCAAACATACCAGTCTGGCATCCCTGAGTTTGCAGTGGAGCAGATTGAAGATAGCAGATCTTGCCTTCCTGAGCGAAGTGGATCAAAGATACCATTCTGGCATCCCTGAGTTTGCAGTGGAGCAGATTGAAGATAGCAGATCTTGCCTTCCTAAGCGAAGCGGATCGAAGATACCAGTCTGGCATCCCTGAGTTTGCAGTGGAGTAGATTGAAGATAGCAGATCTTGCCTTCTTGAGCGAAGTGAATCGAATATACTAGTCTGGCATCCCTGAGTTTGCAGTGGAGCAGATTGAAGACAGTAGATCTTGCCTTCCTAAAGTTGCAGTGAAACAGATCGAAGATACCAGCCTCGCCTCTCTGAGTTTGCAATAAAGCAGACTGAAGACAGTAGATCTTGTCTCCCTAAGAAGTAGTGGAGCAGATCGAAGACGACGAATCTTATCTCCAAGAAGTAGCGGAGTAGATTTAAGCCACCAACCTCGTCTCCTTGAAGATACAGCGGGGCAGGTTGAAATTACCATTTTTTATTAAAGTTTCAGTAGAGAAGATTGAAGCTACAAATCTCTTCTCCCTGAATTCTTATCCCTTTAAGGTTCCAACGGAGTAAGTCGAAGCTATAAATCCCTTCTCCCTGAAATCCTCATTTCCTTGAAGTTTCAGTAGAGAAGATTGAAGTTACAAATCTCTTTTCTCTGAATTCTTATATCCTTGAAGTTCCAATAGAGAAGATCGAAGCTACGAATCTCTTCTCCCTGAATTCTTGTCTCGTTGAAACTTCAGTAGAGTAGGTCGAAGCTACAAATCCATTCTCCCTGAAATTACATTGAGGATCAATTCTCATCTCCTTGAAGTCCAGCAGAGTAGATCGAAGCTACAAATCTCTTCTCTCTGAATTCTTATTTCTTGAAGTTTTAGTAGAGAAGATCGAAGCTACAAATCTCTTCTCCCTGAATTCTTATCCCTTTGAGGTTACAACGGAGTAGGTCGAAGCTACAAACCCCTTCTCCCTGAAATCCTCATTTCCTTGAAGTTTCAGAAGAGAAGATCGAAGCTACAAATCTCTTCTCTCTGAATTTATATATCATTGAAGTTTCAATAGAGAAAATCGAAGATACAAATCTTTTCTCCTTGAGATTACATTGGAGCCACAATTCTTACTTCTTTGAAGTTCCAGCAGAGTAGATCGAAGCTACAAATCTCTTCTCCCTGAAATTACATTGGAGCGAATAAAGTCACAAACCTTATCTCCTGAAGTTGTAGTGGAGCATGTTGAAGTTAGAAGTCTTATCTCCATGAAGTTGCAATGGAGCAGACTGAAGAAGGAAAATCTTATCTCTCTGAAGTTGCAGTAGAGCAGATTAAAGCCACAAACCTTATCCCCCTGAAATTGCAATGGGACAGGTTGAAGATACAAGTCTCATTTCCCTGAAGTTGTAGTGGAATAGATTGAAGCTATAAATTAGATCTCATCTTTCTGAAGTTTCAGTAGAGCAGATCACATCAAACCTCATCCCTCTGAAGTTGCAGTGGGGCAGGTTGAAGTTACAAGTCTCATCTCCCTGAAGTTGTAGCGGAACGGACTTAAGATGACGAATCTTATTTCCCTAAAGTTGCAGCGAAATAGATTGAAGATAAATTACAGATCTTATCTCTCTGAAGTTGTAGTAGAGCAGATTAAAACAAACCTTATCTCCCTGAAGTTGCAGTGGAGCGGGTTGAAGATACAAGTCTTATCTTCCTGAATTTGCAATGGAGCAGACTGAAGATGGCAGATCTTATTTCCTTGAAGTTGTAGTGGAACAAATTGAAGCTATGAATTACAGATCTTATCTCTCTGAAGTTGCAGTAAAGCAGATCAAAACAAACCTTATCTCCCTGAAGTTGTAGTGGAGCAGGTTGAAGATACAAGTCTTATCTCCCTAAAATTACAGCGGAGCAGACTAAAACCACAAATCCCATATCACTCTGAGGTTGCATGGAAGCAGATTGAAACTACTAATTCCTATACCCCTGAAGATGCAATGGGTTAGAGCGAGGCTACTTGAAAAAGAAGAAAAGCGCCAAGGCTCAGCAAGACCGGGAAAAATTGGTCCTTTTAAAGTCTTTGCTCCATTCTCGTTACACGACAATGAGCAAAGAGGGGCAGCTGTACAGGACCAATTTAGTCCGGGGCCCAACCAAGTTAAAAACTCAAATAATTTAATAGTCCATAAAAGTCCATTACATATTAATGTAATAACCAATTTTGGCCTGGGGCCCATTGAAAAAGAAAAAACAATACTAGTATAAAAAGCCAAATCCAAATCCAAAATAAAATAAAATAGTCCATTTAAATGTCCATTTACAAAAAGACTCAAAGCCCAGTTAACCCAAAATACCAGACCCAAATTTAATACAAATAACAGCCCAAATATTATAAACAATGGCCCAATTTACCCGAGCCCAATAACAAGGGCCCAATCGACCTGAATGACCTAAAAACTTAGGGTTTCAGAAGCCATAAGGAACCCCAAAACTGTGCGCGCCGCCAACTCTTCGTCTTCCCCCACACCTGCGTCACTTCGGCTTCCCACACGCGCCCCCTGGCCTCCACGCAAGCCTCGGACGACACCCGCACGCCTCTGACCGGCCACTAGCATACTTTCGCATGTCGCGCCCATCACCTGCAAGGGAAAGAGAAGCATGCAACGACACAACCAGCAAGAATAGCAAAAAATGAATTAAAAAACAGAAACTGATACCTGGGGAAATCAGTTATAAAAATTGGGAAAAAACCTTGTAAAAAGGGTGGGCTCCCTTTTTTTTAGGCATTCAGAAATCAAAAAGAAAAAGCAAAAATTTCCGAGGTTAATTTCGTTTCCATCTTTCGTTATTAATTGTTGATTGCGGTTGTTTTTTTTTCATTATTTCAAAAACTCTAAAAACAAAAATTAAAAGGAAGGGGAAGGAGCTTGCCCGAAACCCCTTCGGTCGCGGCGTCGGAACCCTCTTTCTCCATCGACAGAATCCGGTCTGAAGAGAGGCGTCGGAGGCCCCTTCCCTCCGTTTCGAGACCCCAAGGGTCTGGCTTTCGAAAGGGGGAGTCTCAAAACAGGGGCTGATGGCCCACTTCGAGCACCGTCGGCCACCGTACACGATGGTGGTGCGACAGGCAATCTAAAGGAGCCCGATCGACGGGGAAGACGAAAGGAGGGAGAGTCTGAGAGGTTTGAGAGAAAATCTAAATTTTTTTTTAAGAAACTGAAGAAATGATTTTTTTTGTTTAAAATTGGTTTTGAGTGGAGATTGCGAAACGACTTCGTTTCACTCAAGAATTCTAGCATTAAAACGACGTCGTTTCATACTGGGTCGGACCGACCCGACCAGATCTAGAGGGATCCGTGCGTTTTAAAACCCGAATGGGTTATCTACAGTTCTGGTCCCCCGTTTCTGCTTTGGCTTTCAATTGGCCCCCCCTTTTCATTATTTCAGTCTTCATAGATTTTACCCCATTGATTTATTCAGCCTTTAATTACGTCCTTGGCCATAAATGCGCGTAAGAATTCTGGGGATATTGCCCCGTTCGGTGCCCCTATTTTAGAGTGTTCTCTAATTTAGGCTCGTAATCTCGTTTCCTTTTTAATTCAGTCCTTAACTTGTTTTTAACCCTTTTTTAATTTGTTATTTATTTATTGACTCTAATATCCTATATATTAATTATTTCAAACTGTTTTATTTGTCATATCAGGTATTTAAATTTCTTTATATATTATCTATTTATTTTAAAACCTTTTACATTTTATTTTTTCGGAATTGTTCTGTCATTATAATTTATATGTATACCGTGTGTCTTTTTGTGTAAAACCTTTTATGTACGTTATTTATTTCCAAGTTTTTATGCTGTTTACTTTAAAATCCTTGCTACACGCATTGTCTTTATTTTTTATATTGAACTATTTTGTTCATATTTCATATATACTATAAGCTTAGATTTATATATATATATATATATATATTACTCACTTTGGGCTTTTTATATGTGGTTTTAAATTGTCACATGTTTATATGTTATTTATTCTAAGTTGCTTTGCTTTATTTTAAATCGATTTGCGTGGTATCTATTTTAAATCCTTTTTTACTTATTTGAAACTGTCTTGTTATTCATTTTAAATTGTCTTATGTTAAGTATCTCATTCTTTGACTATTATTGCCGGTATTTGAATGACACGTGTGATCATTGCTATTGCGCATGTTACAATTCGTTTACTTGTATTCGTATGCTATTATTATTTACTCGTATAACATTTTGTTCATGTATTCTTATTCCAAGCTCATTACTGTGTTACTATGCCATCACATCGCGCATTAAATTCCAGTGTTTTCATTCGATACAAATTGTCATCTTACTTCAATCAAACGATGCATGTTATTTGAATATTGTACCCGCTATCGTTTTAAAATTGATAAGGTCTTCGAAATAATGCAATATTCTATGTTTGGACACCTGAGAGATCGTGCCCTACGTGTTGGATTTCGATTTTTTCGTTTGGCTAAATATTTGAATATCCTTTTGACATTTTTAACGCGTGAAACTCGGGAATTATGAGGTGATCTTGGATTCGAGGAATTAAATTATCGTGTCCTAAAGTATTGGATGTGATATTTTGTCCCTTCGGAATGAGAAAATCTTAATATTCCGTTCGAGAAAATTCAAATGTTTCCAAAAGAGATCAGATTTTTAAACCCTTTTAAAATTTTCAGACTTGCGACATTGGGACATTAATTAATCAATTTGGTACCGATTTTGGGCGTGAGGAGGGTGCTAACCCTTCCTCGCACGTAACCGACTCCCGAACCCGATTTCTCAAAATTTCGTAGGCTAAAACACTGTCTTAGTAAATCAAAATGTTTTATTAAAACAAAGGTGATCCGATCACACCTAATAAAAGATCGGTGGCGACTCCCATTTTACTTTTAAAACCAAGTCGATTCCCGTTTTGTCAAAAAATGGTTACGACAGCTTGGCGACTCTGCTGGGGAACGAATAAGAGAGTCAGGCCGTAAAATTGGTTATTCTTTGTCCTTTTGTCGAAATTTGGAAAATTGTTTTGAAAAATCATGTTTCCTTTGATGCATTTATTGGTACTATGATTGCAATAATGTTGAGTCTCATATAATACTTTGGCATTGCACTGCATGACCGTTGTGGTCACACCCTCTTAAGTTGGAGTGAAAAGCTACTCTTTCGTGAGGTTTTTACCTCCGTGCAAGATAGTGGATCACTTTCGGGATACATCCGTACCTATGTCTTCGTGAGATTTTTATCTCTGTGCAGCCATAGGGAAATGTGCTCCCCTGAACTGAACTCGATCCATATGAGCCTATAATGGGCGAGGATTGAGGAATCTGCTGGTTCAGGTACCCTTCTTTAGAACCGAACCTCATATTGTGAGCCTTAAGAGCCCACCTTAGGAAGAGTCATTCCAAACCCCTAGTGGTCACCCGGATAGGTGTTCTGTGTTTATTTTTTTTTCTTGCACTAACGTGTTTTCCTCTGTCTCGATTGCATTGCATCGCATCATCTTAAAAAAAGAGGTGTTGATTCATATTCGGTTCCTAAATAGAGGAGTTTTGTCATAAGGGAATGTGTCACTTGATAAGGTGGATTGTAATACGGTCGTTCGAACATAGTTCAGGTAAACGACGAGAGACGGTTAATAGTCCATAGAAGAATACGAGACCCTACTCAAAGATTCAAGCTGACAAAGATTATTCTGGAGTCATCTTTTTTCTAAAAAGCTTAGGACAAGTGAGAAAAGAGGTACGACCTGGACCAAGCAACAAGGAGCTAGAAGAGACGCCTATTGAGAAAGTTCATGAGACACGACCATAAAGAGGATTGGTGTTTTCACCTGGACTATGAGGACATGACCATATATGCGATCCGTTTTATGTGAAGAAACGTATTTTCTTGAAAAGTTCTTCTAATGGAATCGAATTCATGATCAACACCTCTCTTTCTTTTTGAATTCATACCATGCATTTGCATCGCATAGCATACAGCAGCATCATATCACCCTAATCATTCACTAAGGCTAAAATATTATAATCTACAGTTGCGACACCACGAATCTGAAATCACGTCATCCTTATAGGACACGGCTAAGAGCTAGAGCTATGGATACAGAACTCAACAAAAGAATCGAAAGAATGGAAAGGATCCAAAGAGAGTTGCAAGAGCAGTTGGCTAAGTCGCAACAGGAAGCAAGAGATCTGGTGGTGAGATCTCGAGAGGAATCGCTCGAGCAAAGGGATCAAATGGCCAAAATGATGGAGATGATGACAGCCTTGGTCAAAGGAAAAGGACCCGCACAGAGCCCTGACGTCACAGAGCCCCAGTCAAGAGATAATCAGGATCCGTTCTATCTCCCAGGATTCACTCCGCCCCACGCCCATGCAACGCAAAGAGGATATCCTCAAGGGGAACCGACAGGCCTAGAGCCATGACTTGCACCACCTGCTCATCTAGGGCATGGTAAATTTGTATCAAACTCCGGAGATAATTCTGCTAATCCAATAGTTCCAGATCTGGATGATCCGGTAGAAATAGCCAGATTGAAAATGGAAGATCGTGATGCTCAGGACAAGTATAAGAGTCTGGAAGAAAGACTCAAGGAGATAGAAGGTACTGAAGTCTTCTCTGCACTGAGTGCCAAATAGCTCAGCTTGGTGCCCAATCTGGTTCTGCCTCCGAAATTTAAAGTGCCAGATTTTAAAAAATACGATGGAGCGAGATGTCCAAAGCGCATCTTATCATGTTTTGTCGGAAGATGGCTGGTTATGTGAGTGAAGACAAATTGTTAATACACTGTTTCCAAGATAGCTTGGTCGGATCAGCCCTCCGATGGTATAATCAACTCAGCGGAGAGAGGTTCCAATCATGGAAGTGTTGGAACGCCGGTACCCCATGGCGCAGTAGAAAAAAATTAGATCCGGCGATCCAAATCATGGATCCATGTGTGAGGAACGAATCGGGGTGAAATAAAGGTTTCGAAATTACCAAAACTTCAATCTGAGTAGACAGCGACGCCTTGGCAACAAGAGTTTTGATCTACTGTCGAATCAAGCCTCAACCTTTTCCGATGTCGGCCTCTACGTAATCCACCCGGTTTGACTATGAACGGAAGAAATCTCCAAAACTGTTTTGGAGGCTTATTTGCTTGACGGCTGCTAGACCAGACAAGCAATCACTTAGGGTTTTCATATTTGGTTTTTCTCATTTTAATACCTTTTATAATGGGTGCCTTTCTCATTGGGCCTTTTATAATAGGTATCCTCTTAATTGGGCCTTTTATAATTGGTATCTCTTGAATGTATTACAAGATTAAATAAATACAATAAAGTTTTTAACCGAAAATTATAATTACATTAATTATATCTGAAAATTATAATTACATTAATTATAATAAGGATTCCGGTAAACTATATTTATTTAAATTTATATATGAATCAAATTCATATATTAATAAAATTATGTTATCATTATGTGTACACCATCCTTGTACATATAATATGTTCAATATTTGATTGCCCAATTAAATTAATTCTTTAATTAATTTAATTTATGTGACAACCAAGCACAATACCAACTATATTTTATTCCGTTCATTTCAACCATAGGGTGTGACCCTGTAGGTTCTTGCAACGTTAGCAGTAATACTAGAACGATTCTATTGTCGCAGACAATGAGTGGCATCTAGCAATGCATCATTGCTACCTAAGTTACAAGAAGTCATGATTCGACATAACCTTTCGTGATTAACCTTTTATGCGTTAATCCTTAAGTCCTTTATCTCTGGAACGGATACAAGTCATGGGATAGTCACACTTGCATAATCCATCCCATGTTTCTTGATATCTTGAGTAGACTATGATATACAAATTAGTATGACATCTCATATCAACTTATTTGAGCATGGCCATGCATTTCTAGTCTCACTCAATCAAGTGGCCTAAGATATTACTCCTATTATGTAGGAGGGACTTATCCTTTATTGATCAACCATATCCCTCTACATAGATTGTGGTATATCCAACATCAGCCTTTATAGAACAACCTGTTACGGTGTACGTTTGACTGTATCAAAATATACAACTCACGATGCTGGGATAATAATGATCTCAAGTCTGAGGATCATATACATATTAATCACTATGAGTAATGTTGTGACAATTACATAATAATCCAAGAAACATACTCATAGCGGGTCAATCCAATATGTTGTTCTCTAACACACATATTCATGCATTGATTTTGACACTCCATATCAATGACAACTCTTTATCATCAATCAACTACATGTTAGTCTTAATGCATTATTATTGTCCTAGTCAACAATAATACTCGACTAAGGATCTTTTAAGAATAATCATATTATTCTCAGGACATTATTATAAAACAGTTTATCTATACACATAGAAAGAAAAACTGAAATAATAACGACAACGCTTTATATTAATAAACATGGTAAATTAAGTATGTTATTACAACCATCTCATGATTGATCTTTGGGCATACTCTTACAATCTCCCACTAGCACTAAGACCAATCACTCATATATCTAATACCAAGTGACTTAGTGTGACGATCATGCTTCTGCTGTGTCAGAGGCTTGGTCATGGGATCAGCGATGTTATCATCTGAAGGTACTCTGCATATCTCTACATCCCCTCGATCGATAATCTCTCGAATAAGATGGTAGCGTCTAAGTATATGTTTGGATCGCTGGTGAGATCTGGGTTCTTTAGCTTGTGCAATAGCTCCATTGTTATCACATCGGAGTTCTATAGCATCTGATATGCTAGGCACAACCCCTAGTCCAGTAATGAACTTCTTGATCCAAACTGCTTCTTTTGCTGCCTCACTGGCTGCAATATACTCGGCCTCTATTGTAGAATCGGCTACTGTACTTTGCTTTGAACTCTTCCAGCTCACAGCACCACCATTAAGGCAAAACACAAAACCTGATTGCGATCGAGAATCATCATTGTCGGTTTGGAAGCTGGCATCAGTGTAACCTTTTACACTTAACTCTTCCTCACCTCCATATAATAGGAACGTATCCTTAGTTCTTCTTAAGTACTTAAGGATACTCTTGACTGTGGTCCAGTGACCTTCACCGGGATCTACTTGATACCTGCTCGTCATACTTAAGGCATACGAGACATCTGGACGGGTACATAACATAGCATACATGATAGATCCAATAGCGGAAGCATATGGAATTTTACTCATACGTTCTCTCTCTTGTGGAGTTGAAGGACACATTTCCTTCGAGAGTGAAATACCATGTCTCATAGGTAGGAATCCTCTTTTAGATTCTTCCATACTGAACCTTTTCAGTACTTTATCTATGTATGTACTTTGGCTTAGACCTAGTAGTCGTCTTGATCTATCTCTATAGATCTTGACTCCTAAGATATAAGTGGCTTCGCCCAAGTCCTTCATAGAAAAACAACTTCTTAACCAAGTATTAATAGACTGCAAGGTAGGTATGTCATTTCCCATGATAAGTATGTCATCCACATATAGTACCAAGAATGTGATAGTGCTCCCACTAACTTTCTTGTAAACACATGGTTCATCTTCATTTTTGATAAAACCAAACTCTTTGATTGCATCGTTAAAACGAATATTCCAACTTCGAAAAGCTTGCTTTAGTCCATAAATGGATCTTTGTAGCTTACATATCTTTCTAGCATCCTTTGGATTTACAAAACCTTCAGGTTGTGTCATATACACATCCTCTTCAAGTTTCCCATTAAGGAAAGCTGTTTTGACGTCCATCTGCCAGATTTCATAATCATGAAATGCAGCTATGGCGAGCAAGATCCTGATGGATTTAAACATAGCTACAGGAGAAAAGGTTTCATCATAGTCAACACCATGAATTTGGCGAAAACCTTTAGCGACTAATCGCCCTTTGTATGTTTGTACATTACCATCCATGTCTATTTTCTTTTTGAAAACCCATTTGCACCCTATAGGTTTAACCCCTTCGGGTGGGTCAATCAAAGTCCATACTTGGTTTTCATACATGGAATCCATCTCAGATCTCATGGCCTCAAGCCATTTCTCAGAGTCTGGGCTCGTCACCGTTTCTTGATAAGTCCTAGGCTCATCTTGATCTATAAGAAGAACGTCACCATGCGTTGTAATGAGAAATCCATATCTCTCAGGTGCACGGCGTTCTTTTAAAGATCTGCGCGGTGGTTGTGTTTCTATAGCAGTTGTTTGTTCCTCAATTTCTTGTGAAATTTGGTTTTGTTCAATCTCTGGTTCAGTGGTATCTTGTGATTCTTGAATTTCTTTAAGTTCAATCTTTCTCCCACTTCCTTTTTTAGAAGTAAATTCTTTCTCTAGGAAGACACCAGTCCGAGCAACAAAAATTTTGTTCTCAGTGGGATTAAAAAAATAATATCCTTTGGTTTCTTTTGGATACCCCACAAAAATACACCTTTCAGATTTGGGTTCAAGCTTAGTAGACGTCTGACGTTTAACATAAGCTTCACAACCCCAAATTTTCATAAAGGACATACTAGGACGTTTCCCAGTCCACATCTCATATGGCGTCTTTTGAACCGATTTAGATGGAACACGATTTAGTGTGAAGGCAGCAGTCTCAAGTGCATGTCCCCAGAAGGAAGTCGGTAGATCAACATGACTCATCATGGATCGAACCATGTCTAACAAAGTTGAATTTCTTCTCTCAGATACTCCATTCCATTGAGGAGTCCCAGGAGGAGTAAGTTGTGAGACAATCCCACATTCTTTCAAAAGATCATCAAACTCTAGGCTCAAATACTCTCCACCTCGATCAGATCGAAGTGACTTGATAGTTTTGCCTAGTTGATTTTGTACTTCATTTTTAAATTCCTTGAACTTTTCAAGGGACTCAGACTTATGGCGCATGAGATAAACATACCCATATCTACTGAAATCATCAGTGAAAGTAATGAAGTAGTGAAATCCACCTCTGGCCTATGTATTTATTGGTCCACATACATCAGAATGTATTAGGCCCAATAAATCACTAGCTCGTTCACCTTTTCCAGAAAAAGGAGATTTAGTCATTTTTCCCAATAAGCAAGATTCACATACTTCAAATTGTTCAAAAACAAATGAATTCAAGAGACCATCTCTATGGAGTTTGGATATGCGTTTCTCACTTATGTGGCCCAAACGACAATGCCAAAGATAAGTTTGATTTGAGTCATTTATTTTAGATCTTTTAGTATTTATGTTGTAAATGGGATTCGTTTGATCTAAAATATAGAGGCCATTAATCAATTGCGTCGAACCATAGAAAACATTATTGAGATAAAATGAACAACAATTATTCTTAATAATTATCTCAAAACCAATTTTGTCTAAACAAGAAATTGAAATAATGTTTTTAGTCAAACTGGGCACAAAATAACAATCCTCTAAACATAAATCAAGTCCACTAGGCAAAGATAAAGTATATGTTCCCACAGCTAATGCAGCAACTTTTGCTCCATTTCCAACTCGTAGGTCCACATCTCCTCTAGCCAAAGTCCTACTCCTTTGTAGTCCCTGTACAGAAGTACAAATATGAGAACCACAACCAGTATCTAATACCCAAGAAGTAGTAGTTGATAAATTAATATCAATAACATAAATACCTGAAGCAGACATTCCGCTTGCTTTAGCCTTCTTGACTTCTTCAAGATAGGCAGGGCAGTTCCGTTTCCAATGTCCAGTCACACCACAATGAAAACAGTTTCCTTCCTTAGACACCCCACCTTTAGGTTTCAGTGCAGCCTTTCCTTTTCCAAATTTGGGCTTACCTTTGCCCTTGGGCTTTGTTTGAACTTTGGCCTTTCCCTTGCCCTTGTTATTACGGACCATCAGTATGGGCTTGGGTCCAACCTTTTTCAAGTTGCCTTCAGCAGTTCGTAACATACTGAGCAATTGTGGTAGAGTCTTGTCAATTTCATTCATATTGAAATTGAGGACAAACTGGCTGTAGCTATCCGGCAACGATTGTAAAATAACATCAGTGGCCAACTCTTGGCTCAATGGAAACCCAAGCTTAGACAGGCTTTCAATATAGCCAATCATCTTAAGGACATGAGGTCCTACTGGGCTTCCTTCAGCCAACTTACATTGGAATAAGGCCTTAGAGATATCAAACCTCTCTTGCAGTGCTTGTCCCTGATAAAGTTCTTTCAGGTGCTCGATCATATCATAAGCAACCATGTCCTCATATTGCTTCTGAAGTTCAGGATTCATAGTGGCAAGCATAAGACATCCAACATCTATCATGTCATCGAGATACTTCTTGTAAGCATCTCTATCAGTCCTCGAGGCATTAGCGGGTGGTTCATTAGGAAGTGGTTGTTCAATGACATATAATTTCCGTTCTTGTTTAAGGACAATCCTCAAGTTACGGAACCAATCAAGAAAATTCAAACCATTCAATTTGTCCTTCTCAAGGACCGATCGCAATGAGAGTGTGCTAGTGTTTGCAGTCATAAATATCTACAACAATTAAATATGCATGTGAGTAAATTTACCAATTTTATATCAATCATTAAAAAGACTTTATTAAATGATATTCCCACTATTTTATTTCAAAATTAATAACCCTCGTATATTAATTTCGGAAAAACTTTCTCAAAAGTATTTCTAGTAGGTTAAGGATCCATATTTCACCACCTCTTAAGTCAGCTTTGGCTTTACTCTTAAGATTATGGTTATTTAGGTAAGCAACATTTGCTAATTACATCATATGTAACTCCTAATATTTGGTGAACAACTCTTGTTCTAATCATCTTATGATTTATCCAATTTACTTGCCTCTAGGTTTCTAATCCTTTTAGAGTAACCTAGTTAAGTCATTAACCAACTTTTAACCAGCGAATATCACTTGTTTATTCTTCGCGTTTAACCAAGATAAATACTAGTACTTCGCTTTGGCAGAACCTACATAGTATTGATCGAGGCCTTAACGAGGGCAAAATTGGAAGGCCATGTTGACTTAATATTTTAATAGAGGGATTTTATTAAGGTTGTTGCATCTCACCAATTATGGTCCACTTTAGCCCATTTAGTCTTCTAATCGATCTCATCAATTAATAGGGTTTATTATCAACAAGGTTTATTATCATCCATAGCATCTCATACATGAATAAATAAAGCAATAAATAAATGCAATAGTTATAGCCCATAAACTAAAGTGGTTCAACCCAAGCCAATGGGAAAACCAAAAGGAAACCTAAAGGTGTAAGCCCTTTCACAAGCTATCATTCACAATCGTTGTCCCACCTTCCTTCTTGTTTGGCCCACAGCAACTCTTGCAAATTACAATATGCAGAAACTCATTTTACATACGAGGGAATAAGATGAGAAGAGAAATACAAGAGAATAGTAGCAAGGCACGACATGCAGGCCGTATTTTAAAAAAAAATACAACCTTTTATCGAATGGGTCATTGGGCTATAACTATGCATTTCAAACACCGTGTATGTCAAAAATAGCATACATAATTCAATGCTTTTTTTTTTGCTAAGGTGAATTATAAAATATCCTTTCAACCTTTTGTGGCCCATTAAGTTTATAAATTTCTTTTATTAACAACTTTTTTTGCGGGGGTCTGAGGATGTCGGAGGAAGCGGGCCGAAGGCCCGCGGCCGGAGCCATCCTCAGATCCCTATCCCAGGGGGTTGCGGGGCGGAGCCCCCGCGGTATGGACCAGGGGTGCGGGGCGGAGCCCCCGCGACGCGAATCGCATACCCCAGTCAAATGAAGCCTCACGATTTGATAAATTTTTATCAACAGAATCGTGTTTTTAGGATTTTAATCCTTGAGGTTTCATATCGGAACAACCCTTGTTCCACTAGCCAGTTAACACTTACTGGAAACTATAAATACCACCGCCGCTACAGATTTGTTAATAGTTAACAGTAATAACATAAAATCGAATAGGCCACAACACCATGATTAACATTTAATCAATTACCGAAAGGAACAATTATCAGATTATGCTTAAACGATTTAAACAATCGAAAACATAATAAGATCAAAACATGTATCTCATACAATTGCATCACCCAAGTATTTAAACCCGAGTTTGTATCACACAAGTGGCTCTGATACCACTGTTGGAACGCCGGTACCCCATGGCGCAGCAGAATAAAATTAGATCCGGCGATCCAAATCATGGATCCATGTGTGAGGAACGAATCGGGGTGAAATAAAGGTTTCGAAATTACCAAAACTTCAATCTGAGTAGACAGCGACGCCTTGGCAACAAGAGTTTTGATCTACTGTCGAATCAAGCCTCAACCTTTTCCGATGTCGGCCTCTACGTAATCCACCCGGTTTGACTATGAACGGAAGAAATCTCCAAAACTGTTTTGGAGGCTTATTTGCTTGACGGCTGCTAGACCAAACAAGCAATCACTTAGGGTTTTCATATTTGGTTTTGTCTCCTTTTAATACCTTTTATAATGGGTGCCTTTCTCATTGGGCCTTTTATAATAGGTATCCTCTTAATTGGGCCTTTTATAATTGGTATCTCTTGAATGTATTACAAGATTAAATAAATACAATAAAGTTTTTAACCGAAAATTATAATTACATTAATTATATCTGAAAATTATAATTACATTAATTATAATAAGGATTCCGGTAAACTATATTTATTTAAATTTATATATGAATCAAATTCATATATTAATAAAATTATGTTATCATTATGTGTACAACATCCTTGTACATATAATATGTTCAATATTTGATTGCCCAATTAAATTAATTCTTTAATTAATTTAATTTATGTGACAACCAAGCACAATACCAACTATATTTTATTCCGTTCATTTCAACCATAGGGTGTGACCCTGTAGGTTCTTGCAACGTTAGCAGTAATACTAGAACGATTCTATTGTCACAGACAATGAGTGGCATCTAGCAATGCATCATTGCTACCTAAGTTACAAGAAGTCATGATTCGACATAACCTTTCGTGATTAACCTTTCATGCATTAATCCTTAAGTCCTTTATCTCTGGAACGGATACAAGTCATGGGATAGTCACACTTGCATAATCCATCCCATGTTTCTTGATATCTTGAGTAGACTATGATATACAAATTAGTATGACATCTCATATCAACTTATTTGAGCATAGCCATGCATTTCTAGTCTCACTCAATCAAGTGGCCTAAGATATTACTCCTATTATGTAGGAGGGACTTATCCTTTATTGATCAACCATATCCCTCTACATAGATTGTGGTATATCCAACATCAGCCTTTATAGAACAACCTGTTACGGTGTACGTTTGACTGTATCAAAATATACAACTCATGATGCTGGGATAATAATGATCTCAAGTCTGAGGATCATATACATATTAATCACTATGAGTAATATTGTGACAATTACATAATAATCCAAGAAACATACTCATAGCGGGTCAATCCAATATGTTGTTCTCTAACACACATATTCATGCATTGATTTTGACACTCCATATCAATGACAACTCTTTATCATCAATCAACTACTTGTTAGTCTTAATGCATTATTATTGTCCTAGTCAACAATAATACTTGACTAAGGATCTTTTAAGAATAATCATATTATTCTCAGGACATTATTATAAAACAGTTTATCTATACACACAGAAAGAAAAACTGAAATAATAATGACAACGCTTTATATTAATAAACATGGTAAATTAAGTATGTTATTACAACCATCTCATGATTGATCTTTGGGCATACTCTTACAGGAAGGACCTAGCATCAGCATTTTGTGAACAGTACAAGCATGTCTCCGATATGGCGCCCGATTGACTAACGCTGCAGATGATGGAAAAGAAGCCAACAGAGACTTTTAGACAATACGCTCGAAGGTGGAGGGATATCTCAGCCCAAGTAGAACCCCCACTGACTAAAACTGAGATAACAATCCTCTTTATCAATACTTTGAAAGCGCCATTTTATGACAAGCTGGTGGGAAACGCCACAAAAGACTTCGCTGATATCATAATGTCTAGGGAACTCATTGAGAATGCCATGAAGAGTGGAAAAATAGATGCAAGAGAAAGTGTCAAAAGGTCAAGCTCGAGAAATATGGAAAATGAAGTGAATAACTTGAGCAAGTGTTCCAAGTCAGTCTCTGCGGGTCAATCGAGGGCTGTGACCACTGGTCATCAGGGATCATTAAGTCAAGAATCCAATGCAAAGCGTCTCCAGTTTACACCAATTCCAATGACATATGGGGAGTTGTATCAAAGCCTGTTTGATGCACATATGGTGGCTCCTCACTACATGAAACCAGTGCAACCCCCATACCCCAAATGGTATGATTTGAATGCTCAATGCGAGTATCACGCGGGAATAACGGGTCATTCAACCGATAACTGCATTGTATTTAAGAAATTGGTGGAGAGGCTTATTAAAATAGGGGTTTTGAAGTTCGATGAGTCGACCGGAGCAATAATTTGCGATAATTGAAGGAGGGGGCGAGAGAGTCTCGATTCCTTAAAGAAGTCATCAGAAGCCTAGAAATTGAGAAGTCAGAATGCCAATGACACATTCGAAGAGAAAATGGGGGCATAAAGCTTTCCGAAGTCTTACACACTTGGGAGCGTTTTGAACAATAGGACTATAAAGCTTTCTGAAGCCTTACACACTTGGGAGTGTTTTGAACAATAGGACTGTGAAAGAAACCTGCATTTTAGCTAATCTGAAGTAATATTCAAAACATGCTTGTTGCTTTAAGCCTAGAGGCAACAAGAGTTCTTTCGTAAAACGGGCTTGTTTCCAGAATTGTTATTTCAATAAAATGCATCTTTATTTTCACTCATCGCATTTCATACTCTACATAGTTTCATTCTCATATCATACTTTTAATTTTCTACCTTCATGCCCATAATGGGTCCCCCAGATACCAATGACATGAGCGACGCTGTTACCGACTCTCTTTTTAACGAGATATGTGCAAAGGGATTGGAGGACTGTGGAGATGACAGAGGTCACAACTCTTTTCCTAAATTGTCAAGAATGGTAGATCCTATCTTACAAAGTGTCAGCAAACACTACAAGGGAGATGAAGATGGAAGCTTAGCTTGCCGCAGGAACAAAGCAAGGAATCATTAAGTTATCTCCAAGAGTTCAAAGATATTTTTGTATGATCACGTTAAAACATGCCGGGACTACTAAGGCACGAGTATACTGTCAAAGCTAAGGAAGTCACAGATGAAGTCCATAAGGATATTTGAAGATCACATGCTGATGGTTCTACCCTGACTAAGCCAATCAAGAGGTTCGAGCTACTGGTCTACCCAGAAAGGAAAATTGCATCAAACGCCAAATCGAGGAGGACAGAACTTATGTGCCTCTTCCCTTTTTTCTACACGTGGGGCATGGACGTTATCAAGCCAATCTCCTCGAAAGCTTCTGGTCTGCATCAATTCATTTTTGTGGATGTCGATCGCTTCACTAAGAGGGTGAGGGTCGCTTCATATGCCAATATTACAAAGTCAATAGTCATTAGACCAAAAAGGGAAAAAAGAAAAAAAGTATTAATAAAAAAGGTGAAAAGATCATATTTAACCGCACAATGTCAAAAGCTTGCGGTCTTTTCAAAGAACAAGTGCCACGTCATAGTGTAAAAAAAAGGGGAGGGGGCAACAAAATAAAGATTGTTAGGAAGATGGCCTAAACTTGTGAATGTTGGCATATAGAAGTTACGTTTACCCTTTTAGGCTCATTAAACTTCAGCCAAGACCTCTGCTGGGACAACGCTTTCCTCATTAGATTTTGCCTAGTGAAGTCAAAATCCTCTTTTCCCCAGGCACAGGCCGAGCCAAAATTGGATAAGGTGGAATGGATCCAATCCCGATGTGATCAAGTGAATTTGAAAAAAAAAATGTTGAGAGCTATCTGTCACAATCAGACGAAGCGAGTTTACAACAAAAAGGATCGCCTTAGAAAATTTCATGATAGGGCTTTGAAAGAAAAATTCTCTCATACAAAAGAGACTTCAGAAGAAAGTGAATGTCAAACTAGGAAGGACTTCATGCAGCAAAGAAGGCCTGTTCTATGGAAGCATGGATATTGACAGAGATGGATGGTAAGGACCCGTCCAACTCGGTGAATTCAGATTCAACCTAAAAAAGGGGATAAAAAAAATCAAAAAAAAAAGAAAAAGAAAAAATTTTCATCAAAAAAGAAGAAAGAAAAAGGAGAGGCCAAAGGCGAAAACCCGCAAAGGGCGCTTTGGGACCAAAGATGGGTTTGAGTTGAAAACCCGAAAAAGGCAACTCAAATTTTGATAAAAATGGGGCATACATAGCCTTGCTACGCTTGAAGTAACAACGAAGAGGAATGTTACGCCTTGGGGCGTCGTCAAAGTACTCCGGATCCCCTAAACACATATTGAGTTTAGAATGGTCCTCAAGAAGTTTGAACAGAGAAGCTCAAGCTGCGATATCTGGGGCACCTAGTTTCCATTTTACCCATTTTGAGTCTGCTATCTTTGTCTTTTCAAAGCACACTCTAAATAAACTTGCTTCTTCATTGCATTTGCTAGTTTGATTAACTGGTTTGTTTCGAACTATGCTCCCAATAAATTTCCATTTCATCCATCATTATGGTTCTTTTTTGAGCATTTTGCGTTGAAATAACGATTATTGGACTAATAATACTTTCATAAAAGGAGTTTCGCATATTACTCTGGAAACCTCTAAACAATGCAGGAGTCTGAAACAGGATTATTGCTTAAGATTCACCAAGCTTAAGGGTTGGAAATATCTGAGTCCAAATTAAGGTTATCACTTCGGATTTTTGTCAAAAAAATGGTGATTGAACAGAATGACAAAATATCACGTCAGTGATACAATCCTGACAAAAAATGGGCATTGTTAACCCAAGTGCAAGACCAGAATCATTCTCGAAAGGAAATGATATTCTGCATTCATGCGAGCATCATGCATATACATCGGGTTGGGTCACCTAAAGAGTGATCATTAAAAGGAAGCTGATACAGATCTTGTACCTTTGAATAACAAGAGGGTGGGTTGAAGAAGAGACAAATCCTATGTTTTAGAGTCGCAGTGGGATGAATGGAGGATATTCAAATCCTGTACCCCCAGGTCACAATGGGATGAACCCTAAAGCTACAGTGGGGCAAATTTTTTGAGCAAGATATTTGTTTTTCTGGGTTTTCTGTCATGAATACCAGCAGAACAAGATCGCAGCCTAAGACATCGGTGATATAATGAGCAATGACCACCTTAAACTGTCAGAAGGGGATCATTCTCATGAAGCATCACATTCATGCAAAAAAAAAACACATTCAGTTAGGAGCATTTGATTCATTCTGATCATTACATCATTGCATAAACATACTTATGACATTCTGCATTCATACAAATGTCATCCATAAGACACATCTATTTAGGGGCATTCGATCCATTCCGATCATTGCATCTTAATCTTTGAAAAAAAGACCATTCTCATGACATTCTGCATCCATGCAAATGTTGGCCATAGTACATTTATTGAGGAGCATTAGATTCATTCTGATCATTGCATCCTAGCCATTTAGCATAAACATAAACACAAAACTGATTTTACAGGACAGATTCCCTAGAGGACATTGTCGCAACATTAGTGAATTAGCAGATCTTGCCTTCCTAAGCGAAGCAGATCGAAGATAGCAGATCTTGCCTCCCTAAGCGAAGCAGATCAAAGATAACAGATCTTGCCTTCCTAAGCGAAGTAGATCGATGATAGCAGATTTTGCCTTCCTAAGCGAAGCAGATTGAGCATAGCAGATCTTGCCTTCCTAAGCGAAACAGATCGAGCATAGCAGATCTTGCCTTCCTAAGCGAAGCAGATCGAGCATAGCAGATCTTGTCTTCCTAAGCGAAGCAGATCAAGCATAGCAGATATTGCTTTCCTAAGCGAAGCAGATCGGTGATAGCAGATTTTGCCTTCCTAAGCGAAGCAGATCGAGCATAGCAGATCTTGCCTTCCTAAGCGAAGCAGATCGAGCATAGCAGATATTGCCTTCCTAAGTGAAGCAGATCGATGATAGCAGATTTTTCCTTCCTAAGCGAAGCAGATCGAGCATAGCAGATTTTGCCTTCTTAAGTGAAGCAGATCGAGCATAACAGATCTTGCCTTACTAAGCGAAGTAGATCGAGCATAGCCGATATTGCCTTCCTAAGTGAAGCAGATCGAAGATAGCAGATCTTGCCTTCCTAAGCGAAGCAGATCGAGGAGAACAGATCTTGCCTTCATAAGCGAAGCAGACCGAGGTATTTTTAATTTCTGTCTTTCAATTTCTGTTTAGAAATCAACTCATAATACGAGAGATGAATTGAGCCTCGGGGCACGCCGAGGTATTTTTAATTTCTGTCTTTCAATTTCTGTTCAAAAATCAACTCATAACACGAGAGGTGAGTTGAGCCTCGGGACACGCCAAGGTATTTTCAATTTCTATTTTCAATTTCTGTTTTTCAAAAAAAAAGGGTAAAAAGTCAACTCATATTGCGAGAATAAGAAAGCAGTTTGAAAAGTTCAGATTTCATCGAAGTCCCAGTGGAGCAATTAGTAGATCGAAGCTACAAATCTCTTCGTGTCCTGAAGTCATATTGGAACAAGTTAAAAATAAACAAATCTCACCCCTTATAAGATTGAGGGAAAGAAAATTGAAGCTACGGGTCATATCTCGCGGAAGTAGTGGCAGAATGGATCAAAGCAACTGGTTACAGTAGAGTTTGAAGATGTTTGAGGAAGACGAGGATCAAATAAGTCAAGGCTTGGCTAAGACCGGGCAAAATTGGTTCTTGCATTGTCTTTGCTCTATTCTCGTTACACGACAATGAGCAAAGAGGGGCAACTGTAATAACCAATTTTGGCCTGGGGCCCACTGAAAAAGAAAAAACAATACCAGTATAAAAAGCCAAATCCAAATCCAAAATAAAATAAAATAGTCCATTTAAATGTCCATTTACAAAAAGACTCAAAGCCCAGTTAACCCAAAATACCAGACCCAAATTTAATACAAATAATAGCCCAAATATTATAAACAATGGCCCAATTTACCCGAGCCCAATAACAAGGGCCCAATCGGCCTGAATGACCCAAAAACTTAGGGTTTCAGAAACCCTAAGGAACCCCAAAACTGTGCGCGCCACCGACCCTTCGTCTGCCCCCACACCTGCGTCACTTCGGCTTCCCACACGCGCCTCCTGGCCTTCACGCAAGCCGCGGACGACACCCGCACGCCTCTGACCAGCCACTAGCACACTTTCACATGTCGCGCCCATCACCTGCAAGGGAAAGAGAAGCATGCAACGACACAACCAGCAAGAAAGAAAGCGACAAAATAGTAAAAAATGAATTAAAAAATAGAAACTGATACCTGGGGAAATCAGTTATAAAAACTGGGAAAAAACCTTGTAAAAAGGGGGGCTCCCCTTTTTTTAGGCATTCAGAAATCAAAAAGAAAAAGCAGAAATTTCCGAGGTTAATTTCGTTTCTATTTTTCATTATTCATTGTTTATTGCGGTTGTTTATTTTTTTTTTCATTATTTCAAAAACTCTAAAAACAAAAATTAAAAGGATGGGGAAGGAGCTTACCCGAAACCCCTTCGGTCGCGACATCGGAACCCTTTTTTGCCATCGACAGAACCCGGTCTAAAGAGAGGCGTCAGAGGCCCCTTCCCTCCGTTTCGAGACCCCAAGGGTCTGGCTTTCGAAAGGGGGAGTCTCAAAACAGGGGCTGATGGCCCACTTCGAGCACCATCGGCCACCGTACACGGTGGTGGTGCGACGGGCAATTTAAAGGAGCCCGATCGACGGGGAAGACGAAAGAAGGGAGAGTCTGAGAGGTTTGAGAGAAAATATAATTTTTTTTTTAAGAAACTGAAGAAATGATTTTTTTTTGTTTAAAATTGGTTTTGAGTGGAGATTGTGAAACGACGTCATTTCACTCAAGCATTCTAGCATTAAAACGACACCGTTTCATACTGGGTCGGGCCGACCCGACCAGATCTAGAGGGATCCGCGCGTTTTAAAACCCGAATGGGTTATCTACGGTTCTGGTCCCCCGTTTCTACTTTGGCTTTCAATTGGCCCCCCTTTTCATTATTTCAGTCTTCATAGATTTTACCCCATTGATTTATTCAGCCTTCAATTACGTCCTTGGCCATAAATGCGCGTAAGAATTCTGGGGATATTGCCCCGTTCGGTGCCCCTGTTTTAGTGTGTTCTCTAATTTAGGCTCGTAATCTCGTTTCCTTTTTAATTCAGTCCTTAACTTGTTTTTAACCCTTTTTTAATTTGTTTTTTATTTATTGACTCTAATATCCTATATATTAATTATTTCAAACTGTTTTATTTGTCATATCAGGTATTTAAATTTCTTTATATATTATCTATTTATTTTAAAACCTTTTACATTTTATTTTTTCGGAATTGTTCTGTCATTATAATTTATATGTATACCGTGTGTCTTTTTGTGTAAAACCTTTTATGTATGTTATTTATTTCCAAGTTTTTATGCTGTTTACTTTAAAATCCTTGCTACACGCATTGTCTTTATTTTTTATATTGAACTATTTTGTTCATATTTCATATATACTATAAGCTTAGATTTATATATATATATATATATATATATATTACTCACTTTGGGCTTTTTATATGTGGTTTTAAATTGTCACATGTTTATATATTATTTATTCTAAGTTGCTTTGTCTTGTTATTCATTTTAAATTGTCTTATGTTAAGTATCTCATTCTTTGACTATTATTGCCGGTATTTGAATGACACGTGTGATCATTGCTATTGCGCATGTTACAATTCGTTTACTTGTATTCGTATGCTATTATTATTTACTCGTATAACATTTTGTTCATGTATTCTTATTCCAAGCTCATTACTGTGTTACTATGCCATCACATCGCGCATTAAATTCCAATGTTTTCATTCGATACAAATTGTCATCTTACTTCAATCAAACGATGCATGTTATTTGAATATTGTACCCGCTATCGTTTTAAAATTGATAAGGTCTTCGAAATAATGCAATATTCTATGTTTGGACACCCGAGAGATCGTGCCCTACGTGTTGGGTTTCGGTTTTTTCGTTTGGCTAAATATTTGAATATCCTTTGACATTTTTAACGCGTGAGACTCGGGAATTATGAGGTGATCTTGGATTCGAGGATTTAAATTATCGTGTCCTAAAGTATTGGATGTGATATTTTGTCCTTTCGGAATGAGAAAATCTTAATATTCCGTTCGAGAAATTCAAATGTTTCCAAAAGAGATCAGATTTTTAAACCCTTTTAAAATTTTCAGACTTGCGACATTGGGACATTAATTAATCAATTTGATACTGATTTTGGGCGTGACGAGGGTCCTAACCCTTCCTCGCACGTAACCGACTCCCGAACCCGATTTCTCAAAATTTCGTAGACCAAAACACTGTTTTAGTAAATCAAAATGTTTTATTAAAACAAAGGTGATCCGATCACACCTAATAAAAGATCGGTGGCGACTCCCGTTTTACTTTTAAAACCAAGTCGATTCCCGTTTTGTCAAAAAATGGTTACGACAATTAAAATGGCCCATTGACCCAAATAGTAAACAGAAAAAAGGAATGAAGCCCTAGCCCCTAAGAGTTTCAACCGCCGCACGCCTCTGCCACTGCCTCTGACGTCGTCTGCAAAACAAAAACAAAGCAAAAAAACAAGAAACAAATGACAAAGAGCGACAGACAAAGAGAAAATGACAAAATGACAAAAAACAAAAAGGAAAAAAAAAACTGAGTCTAGCAATCGATTTTAAAAAAACGAAGCGAACCTTGTAATACTTTTTCTTTGGTTCCGAAAATTTTGAATAGAAAAACAAAAAGATTTGAACTCTAAAGGTCTTTTTACTGTCATTTTCATTTTAAGTTTCTTGTTTCATTTTTTTATTTATTTTCTATACACGAAAACAACAAAAGAAAAGGGAAGAAAAATTACCTAATTCGTCCCTCGATCTCACCATCGAAGGTCCCCTTCGCGCAACGACGGCCACTGGCCATGACGGCGGCGCTGTGGACCACTAGGGGTGCCCATTGGCCAAATAAAGAGGGAGATTGAAGAAGGAAATGGGGGTTGAAAAAAAAGGGGGAAACCCTTTGATTTTTTTTTTAAGAACACGGTAGAAATGAAGCTTTAAGGAAATTTTTTTTGTTTTAAATGCTATAATAAAACGAAGTCGTTTGGTGAGGTGGGGATTTGTGTTTTCATTTTAAAAGAGAGATTTGCAAAATGGTCCCTCCTTCTTTCCTGCATCATTCGATTAAGTCCCACTCCATCTTTTTTGTATTCTAATTTTACCCCAAAATTTGCGCGCCATTTCATTTTGGCCCAGGTTGAGGTGCGCTACACCAAGGGCCTGGGATATTCTCTCTTTCGCCCCCTGGTGTTTCCAGTGCGTGGCGAATTTGTCCCTTACCCCTATTTTCACAATTTTGAAAGTTTACCCCAAATTTTATTCTGATTTGCAATTGAATCCTCAACCGTCTAGCTTCGTTTAATTTTTTTTTTTGTGTTATTTATTTTCATTTGTTTTATGTACTGTTTATTTTAATTTGTATCATATGTTATACATGTTGAATTATTCTTTTTGTAATTTATTGTAAACCGTTTTATACTATTTATTTAAAAATTGCTTTATCACATATTATTGTATATTATTTATTTATCATTTATCTTAAATTATATATATTATTTGGTGTAAACTTTTATATGTTATTTAATTTTTTTGTTATATTATTTATTTTTAAGATATTTTATTATTATTTACTTCAAGTTTTTCATGTATTAATTATTTTTTAATATATACATATATTATTTACTTTAGTATTCTTTTTAAAAACTGTTTATTTTTAAAAAAAAATTCTTTTTACACATTATATTTTAAACTCTTTTATTGGTTATTTTAGTTTGTTTTATAAATTATTTATCCAAAGTCACTTTACATATTATTTCATTTTAAGTTATCTTGAATATTAGTCATTTTAAATCATTTTAAATTATTTACTTTAAATTGCATTTCATAATATTTATTTCAAACTTTTTTGCGTCTTATATATTTAAAATTGTTTTAGTAATTATTTTAAATTGTGTTATATTATTTTATTTTTATGGACGTTAATGTTTAAATGATGTATGTTGTGCGATTATTATCCTTGTATGTATTATAATTCTTTTATTTGTACTTTCATATCATTGTTGTTCACTTGTATAATGTTTTATTCGTAGTCCATGCTTAGTACAATATTATTGCTTCATGTTATCGTATCGTGAATTAAATCTCAACATATTTATCTAACTTAAAACGCTTCATTCTATTTCAAACAAAATCAATGTACGCCTTTGAGTGTTACACTCGTGATTATCAAAAATCGAAAATTTTTCAAAATAAGGTAATATTTCGCGTTTTAGAAATTCGAGAAAATCGTACCCTAACTTACTGAGTTTCGACTTTTCTCGTTTAGCCTAAATAACAGAATATCCTTTTAAAACATAATACGAGTTTAAAATAAAAAGCTTATTCTTGAAAGTACAAAGTGTTGTGCCCTAACTTATTGGGTGTGACATCTCGTTACCTCGAGATAATAATTTCTAAAAATGAAAATATTTCGTATTTAGAAATTCGAGAGATCGTGCCCCAACTTACTGGGTTTCGTTTTTTCTCGTTTAATCTAAATAACCGAATATTCTTTTAAAATTAAAATGCACGTGCTTTTAAATAAAAGGCGGGTTTATTCTCAAGGATTCGGGGTACCGTGTCCTAACTTACTGGATGTGGCATTTCGTCGCCTCGAGAAGAGATCTTTTACGATTATTGCAACTCATTCAAGTGTTTTAAAATCAACATTAATAAAAAATGATTGTATTTTTAATTTGTCCAAATTTTCAAATTTCGACGCTAAGACATTAATTAATCAATTCGGTACTAATTTTGGGTGTGACGAGGGTGATAATCCTTCCTCGCACGTAACCGACTCCCGAACCCGTTTTCTCGAATTTCGTAGACCAAAAACATCGTTTTAGTAAACCAAAACATTTTATTAAAACAAAGGTGATCCGGTTACACCTAATAAAGATCGGTGGCGACTATCATTTTTATTTTCGTTTTCAAAACCAAAGTCGACTCGTTTTCAAAAAAAATGGTTACGACAGTTGCTATTAGTATTTCTCATAACCCAGTCCAGTATGACAGAACTAAACATGTTGAGATTGATAGACATTTTATCAAGGAGAAGATTGAATAAGGTCAAGTGTGCATGCCGTTTGTTCCTTCAAAACAACAGATTGCTGACATACTCACCAAAGGGCTCTCTAAGACAAGCTTTGATTTTCTTGTAAACAAGTTGGTCATGATTGATATATATGCACCAACTTGAGGGACGGTGTTGAAAGATGTGAAACCCATATATTTGGGATATATTTTAATCTTATTTAGGTATCTAGTATATTTTATTTTATCTTTTAGTAGTGTATCAAAATAATGGAATTATTTTTCTTTATCTTTTAGTAGTCTATTAGAGTAAGAAATTATTATCCCAATTAGCAATTAGGTTATGACTCTTTTGTCTATTTAAATTCAAGTGAAAACTTTCAATCCCAAACCAATTGATATTATTGATTGCCATTTGTCATTTTATTCGGGGTCAGCAGCAGTTTCAAAGTAAAGAGATGGTTACCGCTATTTCAAAGTAAAAAAAAAGGGACCTTGTGTGAAATAAAATGTTGAAAAGCTAAGTTTAACAAGAGAATTTATGTCAACAGACTGATATCTGTACTGTGTCTACTGATGATGTTTCAGCGAGGAATGTATTGTTTGAGGAAGAGGAGGATGTGGTGCAGGAGGAGAGGAGGGAGAGGGAGGAGAAAGAGAGGAAAGATAAGGAGAGGGAATTTGTTGTGCACGTGCCGTTGCATGATGAGACGGAGATTGAAAGGATGGTTGTGGAAAGGAAGAAGATGGATCTTTTTAGTAAGTATGCGAGTGAAGGGTTGTTGGAGCAGAGTGAAGCCGAGGACATGCTTAATATTCATCGGTGGAATAGATGCTAGTAATGTTGCATCTTTTAATCAAGACTTGGATAATTTCGATTGATATAACCTTTCTGTTTTGGTTAGACTGCTTTTACATTTTATGTGCAATTTGAGTTCCAAGAATTACTCCCCCATATGCAACTTCGTTTTTATGTGGAACTAGAAAATGAATTCTTCTTATTTGCAAATTTTTGATATTGTTTACACCTATCAAAATGATGATGTTATATCTGGATTTAATTACATTGATATTGTTGTTAATCATGTGATAGCTTTCACTTGTCCTTATTACTGATGCTTTCATACCTGGCTTGTCGGATGAAGTCTGAGAATATAAGAGAAAGTTGGTTTCTCGTTGATGCTACTTTTGGCAACATCATTCAGATTAGTTTAGTTTTGGAAATGAAACTGGAATAGTTAACTCAGTAATGTGTTACAGAACACTAGATGACTGATATTGCTCATAGCCTCTGAGTGGTTTGCATATTTAGAACACTTGGCAGGCATCTTGACAAGTTTTTTCTGTGTTTAAAAGAAAGGTCACGGTATTTTCAATCTTACATTATAAAGTTTTCTTATCGATTACATTTATGAGATATGATGAAATATAAAGTATTTTGTACCATTTAATCCTAACTGCCCTCCAAACATCTTATATTCCGTTCACTTCAACTTTATCTTTGAGTTAACTTTAAAGGGGAAAAGCATATATAACTCTTGTCTACGGAGTTCCTTGCAGTTCTGTCATGGGTTGTTTGAGGTTTTCTAACTTGTCTAAGTGCCTAGACTTTGTGGAAACTTTTCATGCTTTCGCTTTTCACCATGTCATTGATTTTAGGGAATATCCTTCCTACAGTTATTGGGTTTTAATAAAATAAACAATCAGTGTCATTTCAGTTTATGGTTTTACTAATGGTGTTTGATATCATACTGGACATTTACATGCCATGATGCCACCTTTGATTTTTATTAAAACTTTAACATAAATAAATATTAATCTGTACTTGCACTACAGAGATCTATGCTGATGATAAAAATGTAGTATGAATATGGACGCCAGACATACTTTAGTAACTTTTGAAAATAAGGAGCTTCTTAACTAACTTTAGGGTATCAGACCATGCATTGATTTGCGAAGAGTGAAGGATTAGATCTCAAATTCATCAAAGAATGCTCCGCGGACAATATAATGTAATTGTTGTGAGATGGCCAACCATGTAGTGATAAGTACATTTGGCGAATAATATATGGCAAACAGTTCAGTCATTCGACGGACAGTCTAAGTAAAAAATATTGGCGGACTCTCCATATACAACAAGTAAGAATAAGCTCGCCGATGCCCAAGTTGCATGGATATATTTTTGGTGCATGTTGCACATGTTATATTACGTGTAAACCATTTTTAGTTGGTAGATTTATGATATATTTAGGTGCTAATTGATACAAATTAATTTGTGTACAAGTTAAATTTTATGTTTTCAAGATTGTATTAGTGGGAGTAGTTGAGTTACGTAATGAATCAACTAATATATAGTGTATAGTATAAATTGAAAAAATGTGATAAAAGATAGCAAGTCAAATTGGATTGCTAATTTTCCCTGTTTTGCCCTCTTTGCTAAAAACCCAGTGGCTAGCTCCATTCTGTCATTCACTAGTACTTTTTCATTACAAATGAAAAGAATCCGTAGAGTAACATAACCATTTATGCTGTTTTCATCATATAGGACTTTGTTGTTTTAGTTCCAGTGTATCAACTTGTTCGTATCCATGTTGGGGGGATTGCTACAATATTTATTTTGTACACTGCGTCTGGAGGGGTTACAATTTTTTTCTTTTATATATTAATAGCAGTTTGCCTATTGGTTTACACTGTTTCTAATGAATTAACCTGAAACAGTATCCGATCAATCAGATCTTCTTACACTGGAAATTATATTCTAAATTGGACTTTAATAGTTTTTGCTGTCAACTCACCGGTTTTAGACTTGCATGCATTAGTTTGGTTAAATCCAGGTATCCAACATGTGGTCATTCTAAGCACTGATTTTTGCATATTTTCCCAGTTTTTTTTTTTTTAGAGTAGCTTTATTCCTAAGTATGTATCAAGTGATGCATTGTTTACCGTTTTGAGTTTATCGATATTTTATATTTATATATTATATATAAATGTAATTCATATAAAATTTAAAATTATTAATTAAGTTCAATAATTTAATTTAATAATTATATTTTAAGTTTAAATCTGATTATAAAATAATTAAAATAAAAAATAAAAATTAATTTAAAATATCAAAATTTTGCACAGAGCCGTGTGGTGAGCACAGAGCGAACTATTCTTTCGTCTTTTACTAAAGAATACTGTGTTTGTGTGCAAAAGTTCTGCGTCCTACATAAAACATTCTCATAGTATTTTTTTACTTCATGGTTTAGAAAGATGCTTCAAACTTGAATACTCAGGGAAGCATTGCCTCCTACAGAAAAATCTAGATAAAAAAAAACCGTTGATTGGTCCTTCCACCAGTACACTGACCTTCTAGTTTTAGCAATTTTTTGTTAATTTTGATGAACTGCATCCACCAGTTTTAAATGAATTTCCAAAGAAACCAACCACTATTTGCAACTAGTTGCCGTCGATTAACTTCCATGTTTGCTACTATCTATTAGTGGTCTAGATTGGGTTTGCTCTATTTATTTGTAAATGTTAAAGTTTGCATTCACTATGTTGTTTTGTTACAATCTAGCTACCCTAGACATTGCATCAATCTTGTTTTCCATGATGCATTTGTAAGGGCTCAATTTTGTCCGAGCCCTAAACAGAAATCAAGAATAAAAATAAAAATAAAAATAAAAATTAAAAGTCCAATTACATGTCAGGCCCAATACACTACCCAAACAGTTCAAAACAGAAAACTCTAACTCAAAATCTAAAGTCCAACAACCTAAACCTCTTTTTAGTAAAATCAAAAACCTTAAAATCTCTGCACCGCACCTCACCCCTTCCGTACACAAGCCGCTTGAGGCGCCTCGTCCCGAGGCCTGGTGCACCCTTTCTACCGTCGTTTCACCAAAATAACAAAGGGATTTGCCTCTCCGTCGCCGTTGACCTCCACGTCATCTGCAAAAAAAAAAAGAAAGGAAAAGGACAGAAACCATATGCAAGAAACAGCAGAAAGAACAGTAGCAAGCAGTAGATGGCAGAAACAAAAGCAAAAGAAAAATATGTAATCGGCTATAAAAGCCGGAGTCTAGATGTATTGTTTTTACACACGAAGAGGCAATCAAATACAAAAAACAAAGAAGAAATAAAAAAAAAAGATTTCGAAAAAAGGTAGTTCTTTATATATTTTTTTATTTTTCCGTTTAAAAAGACATAATAAGGATATAAAAAAGGAAAAGATTTTCTTACCTACCGTTCTGCCTTCCGTCACCGTCAGGGACTTTCTCCTCCGAGGGTTCGACGAACACGCAAGGCTGAGACTTTCTTTTATTTTTTTGATTTTTGGCGCTAGCCTTTAGATAAGGTTCCCAAGATTATTATTTTTTTTAAAAACGAAAAAAATGGCTAAAATAGGTTTTTTTTCGGCCGCCATCGCCTATGATCGGTGGCCACGGTGGTCCACAGCGGCTCAAAGGCTGGACTCAAGAACCACCGAGAGAAAAGAAGAGAGCTCTCAAGTTGTTTTTCAAAAAAAAAAAATTTGGCTCTTATAGGTGATGTTAAACGTCGTCGTTTAGGGCTGGCTTCAATAACCCCAAAACAACGCCATTTCGGCCTTCAACCCGATCGCCCAACTAGAAAGTGGCTAGGATTTGCGTGTTTTTGCGACAAATGGGTTATTTACGGTCTCGACCCTTCTGCCTTTTATTTAGTTTTCAATCCAGTCCTATCTATTTTTATATATTTAAAAATTTTACCATATAATTTCATTTTTGTTTTATTTTGGTCCTTCTGAGAAACGGTGCGCATAAGGACAAGGGATATTTTCCTATTCGGTCCCTGTCCTTTTTAGTGTGTTACACATTAATCCTTATTAGTCTATTTTTTATTATTTACAATTTATGCCCCTAATTTCATTTAGATTTCAATTAAATCCTCAGTTTATTTAATTTCAACTTCTTTACAACCTATTTATTTATTTATTTATTTATTACTTCTTTTTTTACCCTTAAAAACTAGATTGATTACTCTTTTATTTATGCATTTTTTATTATTGTCTTTTTTTTGTTCGAGTTATTTTATTATTTCTTTTATTATTTTTTATGTTTTCATGTCACATTTGTTTATCTTTTTAATCATGCATTTTCCATTTTTATTTTTACTTTAAGTTACCTTATTTATTTTTTTATTATTATGATTTGATTATTAATATTATTATTACTATTACTATAATTACATTAGTATTATCATAGCATTCCCTTATTTATTTATTATATATCATTCAAATATTCTACCTATATAGCCATTTTATATTATTTCACCATCACTACATAATGCATTATGTTTAAATGTAATTGGTCGTTTTTATACTATACCCCACATAAGATAAATAAACATTGTTTTAAATGTTACATTCGTTATTATTTAATGAAGGAAATTTTGAAATTAAGACAATGTCCCGTATTAGGAGATTCGAGAAATCGTGCCCTAACTTACGGGGTTCGACTTTCTCCTTAAACCTAAATAGCCGGACATCCCTTTTAAAATTAAAACACATGAGATTTAAATAGTAATTAAATAAAGAGCAAGCTTATTTTCGAGGATTTGAGATGTCGTGTCCTAACTTACGGGATATGCCCTTTCTGTTACTGCGAGATAAAAAGGCCTTTTACACACGTTTTGAATTATTCAAGTGATTTTAATTAAAAATAACATTATTGCAAAGTGGGATCATGTTTTTAAATTCTCTTCCAACTTTCAATTCTTGACACTAAGTAATCAACTAGGTACCAATTTTGGGCGTCACAAGGGTGCTAATCCTTCCTCGTGCGTAACCGACTCCCAAACCTTTTTTTTTTTAGTTTTGTAGACCAAAAATTGTTGTTTTAGTAAATTAAACCTTTTATTAGAACAATCAAATTACGAGGTGATCTGATCGCATCTCATAAAAAAAGGATTGGTGGCGACTCCCATTTTCGTTTTTTTTTTTAAAAAAAGTCGATTCTCAATAGGTTTCAATAGCTTGGCGACTCCGCTGGGGATAAAATAAGAGAGTCAAGCCACGAGTTGATTACTTTTGGTATTTTGTCGAAAACTGATAATTTGGTTTAAATTTACGATCCCTTTATTGCATTTAATCCTTCATGTTTTGTCTTTAATCTCTTGGGTTATATAGAGATCTAGTATATCTGTTTTATTGGTTTGGAAGTCTCTTATTATGTTTCTGCATATTGCATTGCATAATCATTCAATTTTTTCCATTCTTAAGTAGGAGTGAGAAGTTATTCATTCATAAAGTCTTCACCTCCGTATAGGATAGTGGATCGCTTTCGGGATACATCTGTATCTATGTCTTAGTGAGATTTTCATCTCCGTATAGCCATAGGGAAATGTATTCCTCAAAACCGAACTCGATCCGTATAAGCCTATAATGGGTGAGGATCAAGGATTCTATTGGTCTAAGTACCCTTATTTTAGAACCGAACCGCATATAATGAGCTTTAAGAGCCTACCCGAGGTATAACCATACCAAACCTCTAGTGGTCACTCAATTAGGTATTCTATTTATTATTTCTTGCTTTGAATTCTAGATTTGTATGAAATGTACTAACTTGTTTCATTTTATTTTGGTTGTGATTGGATTGCATTTTCATCATAAAAGTGTGTTGATTCACGTTCAGTTGCTAAATAGAGAGCTTTCCATGGAAAAAGGATTTCTTGATGAAGTGGAAGACAATGTGGCCATCTAGATATGGTCTGAGAAGACACAAGAAGAGAAGGGTGACAGCCTGACGAAGGGGTACATGTCAAAATTATGGGATTTCACTTGTATGGGCATGACTCAAAATAACCTTCAAGAGTTGAAAAAAATATGGGACCAATGGGATAACGAAATCAAGCAGTTATTCTACCAAGACTGTGATGATTTGCCTTATTTACTCGATGTCAAAGTGGATAAGAACTTATTCCAAGCTCTCGCCCAGTATTGGAATCCTGCGTATAGCTGTTTTACTTTTGGGAAGGTAGATTTGGTGCCCACCTAGAAGAGTACACAACTCTACTCCGTTGCCCAAGAATCTAAACCGACAAATCTTATTCTAAAGCCGCCAACGTGCCGACTTTCTTAAAGAAACTAATAAGCATCACAGGGATGAGTGAGCAATGGGTCACAGCCCTGATTAAACAAAAGGGAGATAGTAAATGCATCCCTTGGAAAAGTTTGCGAGATTTGATCTTGGCACATTCGGATACGAAGAAAAGAGTCGACGTCTTCGCCTTGAGTATTTTCGGGTTGGTCATCTTTCCTAAAGCACTAGGGCACATAGATGAGACAATTTCATATTTATTTAATCTACTCGACAAAAGGGTCATTCCTGTCCAGGCAATTTTGGCCGAAACTTTCAGATCTTTAAGTGCATGCCAAAGAGCGGGTGAAGGAAGGTTTATCGAATGTGCGCAACTCTTGTTAGCATGGTTCTATAGCCACTTTTGGAAGGTAGAAAATATTTCTTATCGAGTATTCTCTGAGAACTACTCTCCGTTGAAAGAGTTAGTGGCTACCCCAATGCGAGACAACATTTCGGAGGAAAAGTGGATGGCAATTCTCTAGAGTCTCCAAGGCGAAAACATCGAATGGAGAGCCTCTTAGATGATTCTTAATGAGATTTGTATCGATGTGGAGACTTCGACTGGGCTCCTCTACTTAGGATATGGTAAGCTATTGGATATGCCCCTTTACTTGTATTGAGGCAGTATAGGTCGAGGCAGTTTATGCTAGCAACGCAAGGGTTGACTCAGTATAAGTTTGTGTACAAGGGTGATAATTACAAGAAGAAGGTTCGTGAAATATCGAACGCTTAGAACTAAACCCACAGAATAAAAAGATTTTTCACAAATCCCATGACGACCCCCGAATATGATTGGTGGTGGGGTAAAAGAGTCAATGGCAATGTCCCTGTGTCAAGTCAAGAAAACACTCGGCTGATAGAAAAGCACTTACAAGTAATCCCGTCTGAGTTGGAAATCATAAAGCAAGACTTTGAAAAAAGGAGATTAGAGCTAGGGAAAAAGATAGAACATTTGGAAGAATAAAAGATGCAACTAGGATTAGATGTAGACGCCCATAAGTTAGAAGCCGAAAAAATGAGAAAAGGAAAGAACAAGGCTGAGGAAGACTTGGACAGTCTAAAAACAGATTATAAGAAGTTGCGTTTGTCAATAAGGACTACCGGGTTGGGTAAAACATCGAAACAATGGCGGCAAGAGATCAAAGAAGAAAAGATTAAAGCTTATCAATGGGAAAAGAAATTCCAACATGCTCGGGTTCAAGAAGATGCTTTAACAAGAGATTTGATAGAAAGCCAAAATGAAAAGGTTGGGATGAGAGCTCGGGTAGCAACATTAGAAAGGTCACTCCATCAATATCGTAGTCGCAACTCCGCAATCGAGTTGAAAGCAAGCCTAAATAAGATTGAAGAGTTGAATGGAAATATAGAAGAGCTAGAGGCCGTACTGTAAAATTGTGAACTTTGAGTCGAGCTTCTTGAAACAAACAATGAACATTAGAAAGAGCAATTCAAACGCTCTCAAGGTCATATTAGGGATAAAGATCACATCATGGGCAAAGCTGTGACTCAAGTACGGGAAGTAGCCAAGCATTTGCAAACCCTAGCGGTTCAAGTCGACATGCTAAGCTTGAGATACGAATCAAGTCTTTGAGTATTAAGGCAAGGCTTTATATGTAAAATATCTGTTTTATGTAAAGAGATTTGTTTTCTAGTAAAGTTGTTCTAATAAAATTGAATCAGAATCAATGCCTTTTTTGTATTCATTTCATATATCAGCATTACATTTCATCATATGCATTAAATTTCATAAAAAAAACCTAATTAATCAAAATTATGATAGTTTCCCTGGAAACCAACAATAATCTACCAACTGAATATCGTTACGGTACACATTGCAAAACCAAAGCAATGGATCAAAGATTAGAGAGATTAGAACAAATCCAGAAGGACATGCAAGATCAGTTGCAAGCGCAGCTACAGAAATAATTAGCTAAAGTACAGCAAGACATGAGGGATCAAATACAAGTCCCAACGAAGCATGATAAGCCAGTTGACCCAATTACTGGCCGGGGGAATTGAAAAAGGGAAAAGTACTATGGTTAACTCAGG
Organism: Gossypium australe; assembly: GCA_005393395.2. Lineage (NCBI taxonomy): Eukaryota > Viridiplantae > Streptophyta > Magnoliopsida > Malvales > Malvaceae > Gossypium > Gossypium australe. The sequence goes on along the minus strand of CM016615.1, from coordinate 12,380,942 downwards.
GGATGATAATGAGGACCCTACATACCCTTCAGGCTTTACCCCGGTAAATGTGCAAGCCCAACCTGATACATATCCACGAAGGGTACCCGTTACCATAAGACCTCAATAATACCAGGCCGGCACTTCAGCACTGATGAATTACCCAACATATTTAGGTTCTAATCCGGGGGATAATCCGACCAACCCCGTCATTCTAGATTTGGACAACATGGCTGAAATGGATAGAGCAAGAGTTGAATTGCCAAAACCACTGGAAGATCAATATAAGTGGTTGGAGGAGAAATTTAGAGCTATGGAGAATGCTGACTATCTTTGCGGGGTTAATACTAAGGATTTGAGCTTAGTCCCAGATCCAGTACTCCCACCAAAATTCAAAACTCCAGATTTCAAAAAATATAATGGGACTAGTTGTCCTAAAGCCCATATCACAATGTTCTACTAAAGGATGACGGGATATGTCAATAACGACCAATTATTAATCTACTGCTTCCAAGATAGTCTGATCGGGTCAGTTGCCAAGTGGTACAACTAGCTAAGCCGTGCCAAAATCAATTCATGGAAAGACTTGACACAGGCTTTCATGAAACAAAATAACCATGTGACCGACATGACACTTGACAGAATTAAGCTATAAAATATGGAAAAGAAGCCAAGTGAAAGCTTCAAGCAATATGCTCAGAGATGGAGGGAGGTGGCAACGCAAGTCCAACCACCTCTTCTAGAGAAAAAAACGACGATGCTTTTCGTAAATACTCTAAAAGCCCCGTTCATTAACCATTTGTTGGGAAGCACTACCAATAGCTTTTCAGATATAGTAATGTCTGGTGAGATGATTGAAAATGCAGTAAGGAGTGAGAAAATAGATGCGGGGGAAAACGCCAAAAGATCAAAGTCGAAAAAAAAATGAAGTGAATAATGCAAATGTGTATAATAAAAGTTATTCAAAACCGATTACTGTAGGCCAACCAAGAACCATAACAACCAGCCATCAAGGCCTTTCGAGGCAAGAATCTAACTCAAGGCCAAACATAGAAAAACTCCAGTTCACACCTATCCCGATGATATATAGGGAGTTATATCAGAATTTGTTTAATGCGCATGTAGTATCCCCGTTTTACTTGAAACCTACGCAACCTCCATTCCCAAAATGGTATGATGCGAATGTTCAATGCGAGTATCACGCAGGAATAACAGGACACTCAATTGAGAATTGCACTACATTCAAAAAACTGATTAAAAGGTTCATCAAGATAGGGATCGTAAGGTTCGATGATCCATCGAGACCTAATGTGGCAGGAAATCCATTACCTAGTCATTCAGATCAAGGGGTAAACGCGATAATTGAGAGTGGAGGAAAGAGGACCAAAACTGATGTGACAGAAGTAAAAACCCCACTAAAATGGGTTTGGCAAAAGATGATAGACGTAGGATTAATCGTTCAAAATTTGGAGGAGGTACCTAAAGGGATGATGAGCTACTATGAGTTCCACGCTGAAGAAGGTCATGAGATCCAGGAGTGCACTGAATTCGGAGCTTTGGTACAAAGTCTGATGGATAAAAAGGAGTTGGAATTATTTCAAGATGTCAAAGGCTCAAAAGGAGGAGACATTTGTGCCTCAGAGGAAGGATTGACGGAGAAGGTCTATAAGGTCAACCACCTAGTGGTGATTATTTCACGACCAAGAAGCAATGAAGTGGGAGCACAAGTTGCGCCAAGGGTCATAATTTAGAAACCCGTGGCTTTTTCTTACAAGGACAACAACAGGGTTCCATGGAATTATGACTGCAACGTGATGATCCTGGGAGAGAAGAACCCAGTTAGCACTTCAGAAGAGGGCTAGGATATGGGTTTCTACACGCGCAGTGGGAGGCATTATAACCCAGCAAATGCAAGAACCGAGCCCGTTAAAGGAAAAACCCTGGCGTTTGAACATAAAAAAAAAGACAGCTAGATTTGAATAACCAGTTAACGAGCCAGTAATTGAAAATGAGGCTAAGGAATTCCTAAAATTCTTAAAGCATAATGAGTATAGTATTGTAGAACAGCTACACAAACAACCAGCTTGCATATCAGTATTAGCCTTGCTCTTGAGCGCAAAGACACATTGTAGCGCGTTGATGAATGTGTTGAATGAAACTTATGTCATTGATGATATCTCTGTGAACAAGTTAGACCGTCTGGTTAACAATATAAGTGCTGACAATTTAATTTTTTTCAATGATGATGAAATACTGCCAGGGGACATAGGATCCACGAAGGCTCTACATATCACCATCCGCGACAAAGAATATACATTGCCAGGGGTGTTAATCGACAATGGATCTGCGCTGAACGTCTTGCCCCTATCCATACTGAATAGATTGCCAATGGATAGCTCTCATATGAAGATGTGCCAAAACATAGTGAGAACATTCGATGGTACAGAAAGAAGAGTGATGGGAATGATTGAGATACCTCTTTTAATTGGTCCGAACACATATGAGGTAGACTTTTTGGTGATAGATATTAAGCCCTCTTATAATTTCTTGTTGGGGAGACCTTGAATTCACTTAGTTGGGGCAGTGTCGTCATCACTACACCAAAAGCTGAAGTTGGTAATAGAGGTCGACTGGTGATGATAAACGCTGAAGAAGATATCATTGCATCCGTAACCAGTGACACACCATACATAATAGCGGATGATGAGGCAATAGAATGTTTATTTCGATCACTGGAATTTGTTAATGCAACTTTCTTCGAAGGAAACTGATAAACTGTAAAAGCAACATATTTTAATCCCACATTTAGTATGTTTTTGGATGATTTAAGCCTTAATTCATATAAAAAGGTGCTCTTAATCCTTTCTTTTCATGTCTTATACTCAGGAAAGCACCCGAGGATGAAAAGAACATAAAACGAGCCCAAAACGGAGTAAATGGGCCATATCACGAAATCCACAAGGCCTGGACTTAAGCCCACACGGTCGTGCCACATTGATCATCTAGAACACGGCCTTACCCCCGATTCACACGGTCGTGCCTCATTAAAGAAGTCCGAACACGGCTTGAAGACTAGTCACACGGACGTGTGACATGGCCGTGTCCCTATCGTGGCAAAAAGTAATTTCATTCGAATTTGGATACTTTGGGGCGAAGAAACACATTTCAAGAGCCTATATAAACCCCCTAAGTGTTACCTGAAAGGAGGGCGGTTAGCTAGGCCAATGAGCCAAGCCGACAAGGTCAGAATTGTGGGAAACACTCGAAGATAACCAGTTGATCCATCTCTAAAAGCCGGAATTCTACTCAAGACAGCGGATCTCTCCTTCAATTCCTTCAGGGAGTTTTAGGGATTTCTTATGTTTTGTTTTATCTTTTCTTCTGAGATGTTTTCTTTATTTGTTATGAACTAAACCCCTCAGATACCTGAAGGGGATGAAACCTAGATGAATCTTGTTATTATTTTCTGAACTATAAGATAAATACTTGATTTGTTCTTAATTATGTGCGCTTAATTCTTGTGTTAATATTTCCAGGATATTAATCCAAGTATGATGTGTTTAGGTGGAGCAAAAGTCCCTGCCTATTCATAGATCTAGCATAATTAAAGCGGAGTCGTTCGCGCGCCTAGAGATAGGGTGACGAGATTTTGCTGGATTAGGGTGAAACCTAATAAGGGAATCCATAGATTGATTTACTGCTATTCTAGGGGGTTATTAAGTGAGAAAGGGATTTTCGTTAATTAACCTAGGGTTAGACGTTATTCGCCTCGAAGGAGGGTTTAATATACGTTAGGGAATCCTACGGATCAAGTCAAGTGAATAAATCGTATGGTTCAGGGTTAGATAACAAGTGAAGTCTAGGTGGATTCTTCCTGAGGGTATCGTCTTAAATCAACCGAGTCTTCCCTCAAGTTATTTCCCAATTCATTCTTTTTATCTTTGCGTCTTTAGCTTAGTATCGTTAGATCTAAACAACTTCACTTATTTTAGGCTAGATAATAAGAAGGTTAGTATTAGTACTTTTAGTTCCTTTGGGTTCGATAATCCGGTCTTGCCTAAGCTATACTACTGTTCGATAGGTACACTTGCCTTTAAATCGTTGTCAGAGTTAGTTTGCAGGTTCGATCATTCTCTTTATAAATTTTAAGACTCTGATCACAGTGATCAGAAACAAGACCCCAGTACCAGGAACATCTAAAACCACGAAGATGGGCCTACAGTTGAAGGCTAAAAAAGGAGCCTTACCTGAAAGAAGACTCGGGAAGTACCTCCAAGAGAAAGTCGAGGCACCAATGTTGATGGAAAAACGAGACTGCTTTGGCTTAAGATACAAGCCAGATGCGAGACAAAAGAAGAGGGAGCTGGAGAAGAAACAAAAAAGAAGAAGAGCGCGACTGAGTGTTGGAGAGGTTAAGTAGGAACCAATTACCTTTCCCCATATATCCAGAACATTCATGTCAGGAGGAACCATTTACCCTGAACGGAAGATGTCGATAAAAGAAACTGCAAAAGAAATGTTAGGAAATCTGAGTGTCAACACCATATCCGAAGAAGGAATTAGGAAAGAGAACTTATCAGGCATTTACCCTTACACACCTGGAAGTGTTCTGAACAATTGGACCGCGGAAGAGATTCCTGTAATTTTTAGAACAAATTCAGAGTAATGTTCAAAACACATTTATTGCTCTAAGCCTTGGAGTAATAAGAATCCTTTTGTGAAAAATACATATGTCCATTATTTTTATTTCAATAAAATGCATCTTCGTGTCTCATTTTGACAAATATTCTTTTATTTTTTCCATTTAATTCATACTCATACCACAAAGATAATTATTCTTAGATTCATTTGTTCTTTGGGTCTTTCTTCGTTCATATAACATGTCTCTAGATATCAATGATATAAGCGATGCTGCTATTGGCTCAGAATCTCCTTTTGAGTAATATGTGTCTAGAGGAACCTCAGGACTTTGAAAATGATCAAGATTGTAACTTATCTCCTGATCTGTTAAGGATGGTAGAACAAAAGAAGAAATAGATTCCACCTTACAAAGAGTTAGTAGAAATTGTGAGCTTAGGAGACGAACAAGAAAAGAAAGAGGTAAAGATCGGAGCTTGCATCACCGCAGAAACAAAGCAAGACTTCATTGGGTTACTCCAAGAATTCAAAGATGTCTTCGCATGGTCGTATCAAGACATGTCTGGTTTAAGTACTGATATCGTGGTACACCGGCTTCCCATAAAGGAAGAATGCAAGCCGGTTCAACAGAAACTTCGAAGGATGAGACCCGACATCTAGCTGAAAATTAAAGAAGATGTCAAGAAGCAATTCGACGTTGGTTTCTTCTAAGTGGTTAAATACTCAGAATGGGTAGCCAATATTGTCCCCGTCCCTAAAAAAGATAAGAAGGTACGAATGTGTGTAGACTACAGGGATTTAAATAAGGCCAACCCAAAAGACAATTTCCCATTGCCTCACATTGACACCTTAGTGGACAACATGGCAGGTTACTCACTATTCTCCTTCATGGATGGTTTCTCCGAATACAACCAGATTAAGATGCATCCTGAAGATATGGAAAAGACGACATTTGTAACCATGTGGGGAATATTTTACTACAAAGTGATGCCATTCGAACTGAAAAATACGGGTGCGATGTATCAAAGAGCCATGGTAACCCTGTTTCATGATATGATGCATAAGGAAATCAAAGTTTATTTTGATGATATAATTGCAAAGTCCCGAACAAAATAAGAGCATATACAAGTCCTGAGTAAATTTTTTTTGAGGTTGAGAAAATTTCAGCTAAAGCTCAATCCAACAAAATGTACCTTCGGGGCTAGTCGGGAAAATTGTTAGGTTTCGTAGTCAGCAAAAAGGGGATAGAGGTTGACCCAGATAAATTCAGGGCTATACAAGAGTTGCCTCTACCGTGCATTCAAAAAGAGGTTCAAGGTTTCTTAGGGAGATTAAATTACATCACCCGGTTCATTTCACAACTAACTGAGAAATATGATCCCATATTCCGTCTCTTTAAGAAACATAATCCAAGTGTATGGGACGAAGAATGCCAGAAAACTTTTGACAAGGTCAAATATTACCTATCTAATGCTCCAGTACTGATGCCACCTAGTCTAGACAAGCCATTGATATTGTACTTGACAATATTTGGGAATTCTATGGGATGCGTGATGGGCCAACATGATGAGTCAAGAAGGAAAGAAAGAACGATATACTACCTTATTAAAAAGTTTACTGAATGTGAGACAAGATTCTCGCCAATTGAGAAGTTGTGTTGCGCCTTAATCTGGACAACCCGAAGATTGAGACAGTACATGTTGTACCACACAACTGGGCTCATCTCAAAAATAGACCATCTAAAGTACATGATGGAGTCGACTGCTCTGAATGGAAGGATGGCCCGTTGGTAAATTCTGCTTTCCGAATTTAATATAGTCTATGTGAACCAGAAAGCAGTAAAAGGAAGTGCAATAGCAGATTTTATAGCCACTAGAGCTATAGAAGATTACGAGCCTTTGAATTTTGATTTCCCAAATGAAGATCTGATGTATGTTGCGACTACCGAAGAAGGTGCTCAAGAAGAATAGCCCTGGAAACTAAACTTTAATTGGGCTTCCAATGCTATGGATAAAGGAATCGGGACAGTCCTGGTATCCCCAAACGGAGATCATTATCCCTTTACTATTAAATTGGATTTTGATTGCACGAACAATATGGAAGAATACGAAGCATGCATCATGGGTATCCGTATAGCCATAGAATGCAAGATCAAAGTACTGGAGGTATATGGGGATTCTGCACTAGTGATCTATCAACTCAAAGGTGAATGGGAGACGAGAGACCCCAAATTGATCAATTATCAAAGACTGGTTCTTGAGTTAATTAAGGAGTTTGATGACATCACCTTCTACTACCTCTCGCGAGATGAAAATCAGATGGCTGACGCCCTGGCTACTTTAGCTTCCATGATCAAAATAAACAACCAAGAGGATGTAAAACCTATCCAGATGACTATTTATCAGGCTCCGACCCATTGTTACAATACCGAGGAAAAAAAAGGGTAATCACCTTTGGTACCACGATATACTGTAATATGTGAAGAACCGTGAAGACTCCGATCTAGCAACCGAAAATGATAAAAGGACGCTAAGGAGACTGGCCAATAATCATGTCTTAGATGGGGAGATCATATATAAAAAAAGAAAGGATCATGTGCTACTAAGATATGTGGATGTCGTTGAAGCAAAAAAGATTTTGGAAGAAGTCCATAAGGGCATTTGTTGAACGCATGCCAATGGTTTTACAATGGCCAGGCAAATCATGAGATTCGGGTATTATTGGTCTACCATGGAAGGGGATTGTATTAGTTATGCCAAGAGATGCCATAAGTGTCAAATTTATGGATACAAAATTCATGTGCCTCCTTCACCTCTTCATATTATGACTTCTCCATGGCCTTTTTCTATGTGGGGCATGGATGTCATTGGGCCGATCTTGCCAAAAGCTTCCAATGGGCGTCGATTTATCTTTGTAGTCATTGATTACTCCACCAAGTGAGTATATGCCACTTCTTACGCCAATATCACGAAGTCGACAGTCAGTAAATTCTTGAAGAAAGAGATCATATGTCGGTATAGAATGCCAGAAAGGATTATATCTAACAATGCATTGAATTTGAACAACGACACGATAGTGAAGGTCTGCAGCCAATTCAAGATCAAACACCACAACTCATCATCATATCACCCAAAAATGAACGGTGCAGTGGAGGAGGCAGCTAATAAGAACATTAAGAAGAACGTGGGGAAAATGGCAGATACTTATAAAGATTGGTATGAGAAGTTACCATTTGCCCTCTACACTTATCGAACGTCTGTCAGAACCTCCACCGGGGCAAGACCTTTCTCTTTAGTTTATGGAATGAAGACGGTTTTGCCTATTGAAGTCGAGATTACTTCTCTTCGAGTTTTGTCAGAGTTAAAATTGGATGAAGTAGAATGGATCCAATCTCGATATAATCAGTTGAACTTGATTAAAGAGAAGAGGTTGAAAGCTATCCGTCATGGTTAGATGTACCAAAAACGAATGATACGAGCTTATGACAAAAAGGTTCGCCCCAGAGATTTCCATGAGGGGGACCTAGTATTGAAAAAGATCATTCCCATACAAAAGGACTTCAGAGGAAAATGGATGCCAAACTAGGAAGGACCTTATGTGGTAAAGAAAACCTTTTCTAGAAGAGCACTGGTTTTGACCGAGATGGATGGCAAAATATTGCCTAACCTTGTGAGTTCAGATTCAGTCAAGAAATACTTCACCTAGAAAAAAGGGGAGAGTCCAAGGCGAAAACTCACAAATGGCGCCTTGAGAACAAAAGGGTTTTGAGTTGAAAACCCTGAAAAGGACATCTCAAAATTGGATTGAAGATTGAACATGTGATGGTCGGATCTTCTCAAAAGGAAAAATGTTACATCTTGGGGCATCAACAAAGTACTCTGGATTTCCTAAACACATATCAAGTTCAAAAGGGTCCTCGAGAAGTTAGTGCGGAGAAGCTTATGCTACGATATCTAAGGCACCTAGTTTCATCTTACTCATTTTGTATTTTAGCAACGTTTGCTATTTTGATTAATATATTCATTTCGAGCTTTACTCCCATAAATTTTGATCTTGTCCATTGTTACAATCTTTTTTCAAGCATTTTTATATTAAAATAATGATTAATGGACTAATAACATTCAAGTAAAAAGATTTTTGCATATTGCTCTGAAAGGTTTTCTAAATAGCACAAGAACCTGAAACAGGACCACTAGTCAGAACTAACCAAATTTAAGAGTTGGATATTCGGGAAAGAATAGTCTAAATTATGATTATTTCTTCGGGTTTTCTATTAAAGATACCAGCTGAATAAGAAGGCAGGGTAATACGTTAGTGATAGAACCTTGATGAACGACGAGCAATGTCAACCTAAGCGTTAAAAGAGGGATCATTCTCGAAAAATGACATTCTATATTCATGCAAATAATATTCATACACATCTAGTTAGGAGTATTTGATTCATTCTGATCATAACATCCTAATCGCTTGTCATAAAAAGGCCTATGAAATGGATTCTACAGGTCACATTCCTTATAGAACGGTGTAACAGATCAGTGAAACCACAAATCTTATACCTTTGAAGTTACTGTGGGACGGATTAAAGTCACCGTAGCAAATCTTATCTCCTTGAAATTGCAGTGGAGCAGATTAAAACAAATCTTATCTCCCTGAAGTTGCAGCGGAGCAGATTGAAGATATCAAATCTTATTTTCCTAAAGTTACAGTAGAACAGATTAAAGCTACAAGTTACAAATCTTATCTCCCTAAAGTTGCAGTGGAGCAGATTAAAGTGAACCTTATCTCCCTAAAGTTATAGTGGAACGGGTTGAAGCTACAAATTTTATTTTCCTGAAGTTATAGTGGAGCGGGTTGAAACTATAAATCTTATTTCCCTGAAATTGCAGTGGAATAGATTAAAGCTACAAGTTACAAATCTTATCTCCCTGAAGTTGCAGTGGAGCAGATTGAAGTTACAAGGCTTATCTCTCTGAAGTTGCAGTGGGTTAGAACAAGGTTACTTAAAGAAAAGAAGCACCAAAGAAGTTGAGATTCGGCAAGACCATACAAAATTGGTCATTCTTAAAGTCTTTGCTCCATTCCCGTTGCACGACAACGAGTAAAGAGGGGCAACTGTAAGGATCCGAGCCCTAAACAGAAACCAAGAATAAAAATTAAAATTAAAATTAAAGTCCAATTACATGCCAGGCCCAATACACTACCCAAACAACCCAAAACAGAAAACCCTAACCTAAAGTCTAAAGCCCAACAACCTAAACCTCTTTTCAGTAAAATCAAAAACCCTAAAATCCCTGCACCTCCCCCTTTCGCATGCACGCTCCCGAGGCGCCTCGTCCTGAGGCCTGATGCACCCTTTCTGCCGTCATTTCACCAAAGTAGCAAAGGAATCTGCCTCTCCATCGTCGTTGACCTCCACGCCATCTGTAAAAAAAAAGAAAGGAAAAGGACAGAAACCATACGCAAGAAATAGCAGAAAGAACAATAGCAAACAGTAAATGTCAAAAACAAAAGCAAAAGAAAAATATGAAATCGACTATAAAAGCTGGAGTCTGGATGTATTGTTTTTACACATGAAGATACAATCAAATACAAAAAAAAAAAAAGAAAAGAAATTTAAAAAAAACAAGATTTTGAAAAAAATGTAGTTCTTTATATTTTTTATTTTTCGTTTAAAAAGACATAATAAGGATATAAAAAAGGAAAAAGGTTTTCTAACCTACCATTCTGCCTTCTGTTGCCGTCAGAGACTTTCTCCTCTGGTCCCGAACACCTCAGAACCCATTAGGGATCTACCGAGTGTTCGACGAACACGCAAGGTTGAGACTTTCTTCTAACTTTTTTTTTTTATTTTTGGCACTAGCCTTTAGATAAGGTTCCCAAGATTTTTTTTTTAAAAAAAGAAAAAAATGACTAAAAGGGGTTTTTTTTCCGGCCACTGGAGGCGACGGCCGCGGTCGCCGATGACCGGTGGCCACGGTGGTCCACGACGGCTCAAAGGTTGGATTCAGAACCACCAAAAGAAAAAAAAAAGAGAGAGCTCTCAAGTTTTTTTTTTTTTTACAAAAAAAATAAACAAAATGATTTTTTTTAAAAAAAAATTGGCTCTTATAGGCGATGTTAAATGACGTCGTTTAGGGCTGGCTTCAATAACCCTAAAACAACGCTGTTTTGGCCTTCAACCCGATCACCTGACCCGAAAGTGAATAGGATCCGCGTGTTTTCGCGACGAATGTGCTATTTGAGGTCCTGACCTTTCCGCCTTTTATTTAGTTTTCAATCCAATCCTATCTATTTTTATATATTTAAAAATTTTACCATATAATTTCATTTTTGTTTTATTTTGGTCCTTCTGAGAAATGGTGCGCATAAGGATAAGGGATATTTTCCTATTCGGTCCCTATCCTTTTTAGCGCATTACACATTAATCCTTATTAGTCTATTTTTTATTATTTACAATTTATACCCCTAATTTCATTTAGATTTCAATTAAATCCTTTGTTTATTTAATTTCAACTTCTTTATAATCTGTTTATTTATTTATTTATTACTTCTTTTTTTACCCTTAAAAACTAGATTGATTACTCTTTTATTTGTGCATTTTTTATTATTGTCATTATTATTATTATTATTATTGTTGTTGTTGTTGTTGTTGTCATTATTATTTTATTATTTCTTTTAATATTTTTGATATTTTCATGTCACATTTGTTTATCTTTTTAATCTTGCATTTTTCATTTTTATTTTACTTTATGTTACCTTATATTATTATTATTATTATTATTATTATTATTATTATTATTATTATTATTATTATTATGATTCGATTATTAATATTATTATTACTATAATTACATTAGTAATATCATAGCATTCCCTTATTTATTTATTATATATCATTCAAATATTCTACTCATATAGCCATTTTTATTATTTCATCATCACTACATCATGCATTATGTTTAAATGTAATTGATCGTTTTTATACTATACCCCAAATAAGATAAATACACATTGTTTTAAATGTTACATTCGTTATTATTTAATGAAGCAAAATTTTGAAATTAAAGCAATATCCCGTATTTCGATATTCGAGAAATCGTGCCCTAACTTACGGGGTTCGACTTTCTCCTTGAACCTAGATAACCGGACATTCCTTTTAAAATTAAAACACATGAGATTTAAATAGTAATTAAATAAAGAGTAAGCTTATTTTCTAGGATTTGAAATGTCGTGTCCTAACTTACGGGATATGGCATTTCTGTTACTTCGAGATTAGAGGGTTTCTTACACACGTTTTGAATTATTCAAGTGATTTTAATTAAAAAAAATATTATTTCAAAGTGGGATAATGTTTTTAAATTCTCTTCCAACTTTCAATCCTCGACACAAAGTAATCAATTAGGTATCAATTTTGAACGTCACGAGGGTGCTAATCCTTCCTCGTGCGTAACCGACTCCCGAACCTTTTTTTTTTGTTTTGTAGACCAAAAATCATTATTTAAGTAAATCAAATCTTTTATTAGAACGATCAAATTACGAGGTGATCCGATTATATCTTATAAAAAAATGATTGGTGGCGACTCCTATTTTCGTTTTTTAAAATAAAAAGTCGATTCTCAAAATAGGGTTCGCCAGTATTGTTATCCCAAACCAATTGATATTGATTGCCATTTGTCATTTTATTTGGGGACAACAGCAGATTTAAAGTAAAGAGATGGTGTTGGCGTTTTACAGCAGCTAAAGAAGAAAACAGGACTTAGAACAAAGGAGCAAGATGCAAAAAATATTTTACTTGCTCACAAACAGCAAGGAATGAAAAGCTGACTTCATTGATTTTTCATTACCATAAATAAAACAATACATGCCTTTTATAGATAATTTTCTCTACCAAACACAACTTCTCAGCTTAGGAAGTTGTGAAACATTGTTTGTACACTAAACAAACTAACTAAACACATCATTCACTACCTAAACAAATCAAGCTGTCATCAACTTGTTGATTTTCAACTAAGTTTAATTGCAATCTACCTAAACAAAAAACTTGCTATTGCAACAAGCATACCAGCTGCAGCATGTTTACAAACTGCATGCTCTTCAACAAAAATTATCACAGCAGCAAGGTAGGCCAATTTTCAACAGATGATTACTGCTAATTCCTCTAGCCTGCAGAAAATTTTACTTGAAAGCATTCGATCGAGATTCTTAAGCTATCTTCAATTTGAAAAGAAATCACTGAATAATCATAAACAAATAAAAATGAAGAGAAAAATTTGAGACTTCCAATATCTAATATCATGAACCACGTCGTGCTAACTCTGAGAGCAGCATTTATTCATATTACTTTGGGATGATAAGTTCTATCCCTCCAAGAAATTAAAAGCTTGGGTTAACAGTAATTCAACATTTGAGTGGACAAAAAAGGAGCGCGACTCAAACCAAACTACCATAAAGTCAAGTCCCACATTGCCATGGAAAAGCAAGTAGCAGCTTCACCTTATGTTTATAAGGCAACTTGTAGCAATGTTTTTAACCTACGGAGCCATGTGATGAGCACAGAGGGAACTATTCTTTCGCCTTTTACTAAAGAATACCGTGTGCTCGTCACTTTAAGCGGTATACGTCAATTTTTGGAAGGGCATTCCTTGTTGGATGTCCCCATTACGATCCAAGTTCTTAAGCTTTTCTACACTTCCCTATTCTGTAGGAATAACCTATGTTGGGAATTCTTTGTATTAGAGATTTAGCATTTTCACCTTTAGTTCTGTAAGTTTTGTCGAAAACAATGTCAAAGGAAAGTACTGGAAATCGATTGGAGCTATAACTTGTTTGGATGGATTCTTGGAATAAAGCTTCAATTGTCAGCTTTCAATGTGACAGTTTAAATCTTTTTCTATTGAACTTGATCACGTTGACTGCTTTGCTTTCGATTTTCCCATGACCAAATGCAAAAAACAGTGTTCTAGTTCAGTAATATGAATAGATTATGGATATCTTACTAGTTTCTTCTTCAAATTAGCGAAGAAATGTAGCCAAAAACCGTAGTGGTGAAATCTCTCAATCCCAGCTTTGTTCTCTTTGAGCCCAAGATTGTAATTTCACCAGTGCTTCAATATCAAGTGGGGTGGCAGCCAGACCTTTCTAAGTGACACTGAATTCTTTTCAAATTTTGATTTGAGCTTATATAACTGTATGACTAGTTTGCTTAAGAGGCTGAGAGTGCTCATCAATGAGATGGGCATGACAAAATAGAAGCAATGGATCCCTCTTCAATGAAATGAAAGATAAAGCCTGAACTGTGAAATCTGGCTGCTTACTTGATATACAACTATATGAAGTTATTTTGTTACAATCAAGCTACTCTAGACATTGCTTCCAATCTAGTTTTCCACCATTTTGTCCCAAACAGTTTGAAATTAATCCCCATTAGTCATTCTATTTGGGGACACCTTACTGTTTTAGAGTAAAGAAATGGTTACTGCTAAATTTCCCTCTAGCTTGCAGAAAATTTCACTTAAAGCTAGCATTCAGTTACAGGTTCTTAGCTCTATTATTCAGTTTCAAAAGAAATCACTGAATAATCTCTATTCTCAACTCTGTTTAGAGTTCCAATAACTAACATCATGAATCACGTGGTGCTAAGTATGAGAGCAGAGTTTATTCTTACTTTGGGGATGATAAACTTAAAAGCTTGGTTTAATAGCAAATCTACAATACAAATGGATAAAACTTAAAAAGAGCGAAGACTTCAAATTAAATTACCATAAAGTGAAGTCCCACATGGCTCTGGGAAAGCGGGTAGCAGCTTCATCTTATGCTTATAAAGCAACTTGCAGCAGGGCATTAAACCCACGGAGCCGTGTGATGAGCACAGAGCGAACTATTCTTTCGCCTTTTACTAAAGAATACCGTGTGCTCGCCACTTTAAGCGGCATACGCCAATTTTTGGAAGGGTATTTCTTGTTGAATGCCCCCATACCAATTCTAGTTCCAAATATTTTGTACGACTTGTCCGTCAATTCAGTGATGAAGCTCAATCAGTGATGCAATAACCAAATTGTGAAGTACAATCACTTCATGAGTTCCTTTTAGAGTAAACATTTTAGCATCTTCAACATAGCTTCAATAGTAGATTTTTGAGGTTGGTAATCCAAAATCGTCTGTCATTGGGTATATCATATGGTTGAGACCACTGCAAGTTTTCATACTTTCTTCGGCTCAAGTTTAGCTTGGATGGATGGAATTTTAGTTCATAATCCAAGACATGCAAGGTAGGTCTCATGCATGGGATAGGGAATTCAGTTTCTAGGTGGCATCCTTCTATGTTGATTTTTGTTAAGTTTATTGTGAATGTACCTTTAGTTGAAATGTTTGGAAATGCAGGGAATGGTGGAGTATTACGAGATTCAAGAGGTGATATTCTACTTGTATTTCTTCTCCTTAAGCGTTATGGAGGTTAATATTGTAGAATTGTGATAGGATCCGTGGAACATATGGACGTTGAGCAGGCTGACTTACATGCCGTCAAAGTTACCTCGGAGAACTTTCAAGGCCTAGGTTGGTGGCTTTCATTGCACTGGTGCACCTGCATAAGGTTTCCCCAAGTGGGAGAGCCTACGTCATAATTTGTGGCAGTTAGGGCCTGCGTTTGCGCTACCCATTTCTAATTTGCCAAAGTTTTTTGTGGTGGATGGTGTAGTTAAAGTGGCAGAAACATGGTTTCTTAAATTCTAATGGAACAGAAGAAAAAAACCTGATTGAGACCTGTTTACTTGCTATAGTCCAAATCCAATGGATTGGTCCATTCAGTCACTAAATGACCTTGTAGTTTCAGCAAATGCTTGTTTATGCTGATAAACCTACTTCCAGAGTTTTTAAAAGAATTACCAAGAAACAAACCCCTATTTGCAACTAGTTGCTTTCCATTGAATTCCTTGTTTGCTAGTTTGGATTTGCTCTCTTTATTTGTGACTTTCAAGTTTTGCGTTCTCAATCATGAAGTAGATTTGTTAGAATGAAGCTGCCCTTTACAATTGCCGTTCTATTTGGAAATGACATCCGTTTTAAGGCATTCATAACGGGTTCATAGCTCTCTTCTTCAATTTCAAAACACATCACTGAATAATTTCTAGACTCTTCAACTTTTTATTGGTAATTGATTAAAAATTTTAAAAAAAATGCAGTGAAAGCTTCAAGAGTTATCCTGAATCATGTTGATATGAAGTTATGCAATGAATAAATAAATGCCAACTATGAGAGCAGAATTTTTTCTTTACTTTGGGGATGGAAGGTTGAATCCTCCACAAGTCATGGATAAAAATTAAAACGAGTGGATGCTTCAAATCGATTTACCATGATTTCATTTCCCACTTGGTAACCTTTGACTGATTAAAATATTTTATCATATTTATGCCATTTATTTAGGGATTGAGAAATTTGAGTATTAAAACTTAAATCTACATTTACACATAAGCATATAATATATTGGTATATAACAGTAACAGAGCAAAAATGATATATATCTGTCAATATGGCACTACAGAAGTAACATAACTTCAAAATGCGGAGTTATGCATTTTCTTTTTTTGCTACATATATTAACATCAATATGCCTTCATCATTGAACTGAATATACGATCATTGGTTTTCCATCTTTTTATCATGTGAAAATCTCTAGTTTTGCATGCATCCCAAACGCCCCCGTGGGGAAGTAATCAGTAATTACAAAGTATGGTTCTAAAATGTATGCTAAAGGTGAAATGATGGTTTACTATTCCAGCTGAGTTCTCATGAACTCTTTTATTTAAATGTCTAAATTATAGTTTTGAGTGTCTCTCTAAGCATCTGGTTTAGATTTTTCAGCCTCTTGCTGTTGTTTCCACTGCTCCGGGGTCAGAGCTTTCTTTATAGACAGGGCATGGATTTGCTTCATCTCCTCCTCGAGAGCAGCATTCACAATTCGGTGCCTTTCCAGGAGCCTCTTCCCTTCAAATTGCTCCGATACAATCTCAATAACAAAACTTGCACCGCACCTGATACATTCAAACCTCTTTGTAAATTTCCCCAAAAATGAGGATGTATTAGTAATTTAAATAGAAAAATGTTCAGAATAAATCTCACCCTCCAGATGTATCGATTACTTCCTGAAACACACAAATATAAAAATTAGTTTTGTGAGAATATAGTATTAGATAAACATCAAAATGGGAAGTAAATCTTAAGGGTTTCGCCAGCCCAAATAATAAACACAATGCATATGAAAGCAAATTTTCTAAAAATTAAAGTCAGGAGTCGTTCCCAATTATTCTAGCAATACACAAAGCTGATCAGGAAATTTATCAAGGAACTACGAACAACAGAGCCAAAGGGACCCCACCAGGCAAAGAATCATGTTTTGAACTTGTAACCTTGTACTTCACCGATATTAATAGGTAAAAAGGCTACTATTGTCATTAGATACCAACAACCTTCATGCCGCATCCTCATTTCAGCCATATGAATAGGATGAAGGATTATGTTATGGGTTCAAAATCATTTGGGTATATGCCACTACATTCTACCCCAGTGGAAATAAGGAAATATGAGCTTATGGAAGACATCCCTCATAAATCAAAAAAGAAGCAGATGATGATGACACTTCAAAGAGGACTGTACAACAAAAAATGTGGTGATGACTAGAAAACACCCTTTTTTACAGCCAAAAAGCCCATTGGTGCTTAAACCTATTTGGAAAATAAACAATAAACATCTTCAAGTTGACCTTGATCATGATCATTTGGAAATTGGAACCTAGCCAAAAGGATATAGAATTTCAAAAAAGCTTGCAGCACATTTAGTTCTGCTTCTTATTGAATGCTTTCAAATAAACGAAGTACCACTACCATATTCAAGCAATGCAAGCACAGCCAATGAAAGAATTGCAAATAAGTGATCTTACAGTCCTTCCTAGTCATACGAGGCAACAAGAAAAATTTATTTCCCATAAATACTCAGACAATTGTACTTAAGAGATTTATCGACAAGAAACTAGAAAGGCATCATACGTCTCACTAATGTCTATCAGCATATGTAAACATGAACCTTGAATATTGAGACGCAGTTTAACAAAATGACACTGTCAAGCTTTCTCCAAACAAAAAGGAAAATTAGTTTAACTTTCTCTTCTCAAGTGAACCAAAGCCAATATGGTAGGGTACTCTTCTCGAAATCACTTAAAACCTGGATCCGACAAGCTGTAAAATTAAGAACAATTCTGAAACAACTTTCGACACAATATCTTTCTGTATAAACATAGGAAGGTACAACAATGGATACATATGAAGAATGAGCTTGTGACCCGGAAAATCTGCAAATTATGGCTTGAGTTGCCTTGTGCTCAAACTACACATAGCATCTAAGTTAAAAGCTTAAATATGCCCCAATCATTCCAAAAGGATGGAAACTGAGAAATCTTTCCACCTCAATAGCTTGAAATACATACTTCTTTCTCATTCAACCAACTTCACTCTTAAGTGAACCAACAAAACATTTAAAGAGTGAAAAAAGTATTTCATAAAATTCATCAAAAACAGCATGGCTCTGAATTAATCATCAATTCATAACAAGAGTTTCCACAATGATTCCACAAAAATTGAAGTTGTACCCGATATCCCCGTGAATGTAGCACAAATTATTTTCACTTAAATTGATATTTGACTAAAATATAATTGTTCTACATTATAAGTAACATCATGCAAACCCCCCCCCCCAAAAAAAAACAGATTTTTAATCTTTAATTTTTCATAAAAATTGTTCCTTTGAAAGCAGAAAAGCAACAAGCAAAAGCATATTCATGGATTTACTTATTTGTGGAAACATGATTAGGGAGGATAAAAAAATTAAAACCAACAACCAGCTTTAGATTTTTTTTTTTTTGTAGAAATTTACAACTTAGATAGGAATAAATTATAGATATAAAGGTGAATGAAATATAAGGAAGAAATGAAAGGAGGGTTACCAGATGAGAAGGCTTCAATTTTGAAGTCAATGAAGACTCAACTTGTTCCTTCGTCACTCCCATCGTCTCTTTCTTTCGCTCTGTTTCTTCTTCTTCGTTTTGTTTCCAAGATTCCTTTACCACAATATAAATTCAATTGAAGAATAAATTTAAAAGAAAGATTCGATTTTTGTAAAAAGAAAACTAAAATTCGATTTTGGTGGAGTCAAACGTCATGGACTTATATGCCATTTGCTATGCAAGGCCTATCCGTTACTATAAGCCCATCATTATTTTTTGGCCACAGCCCATTATGAACTTGGTTGAAGTTATTTAGGTCATTTTCAAGAAAATTAAACCTGAATGTTAGTTTCCTTGGTTGTTTCTCTCTCTCTCTCTCTCTCTCTCTTTTACAAAAGGATTTTAGTTAACATTGTTTCAAAATTAAAATTCAAGGGTTCAATTTGGGAATTTTTCTTTTTTTCTTTTTAATTTAGCAATTATTCTCACATTGACACTTAGATTCTTTTTTTGTTCATTGGGGTTGGGAATTTTTTATAGTCTAAGTTAATCTCTCATATTTTTTTAAAAACTTTAAAGTTCAAACATTGTCAAGTCTAAGTACTAACTTAGACAAAAGAAAAAGGTTTAAACTCCATACTTATTTTAAGCCTTAATGTAACTTAAACTAAAAAAACTTAAATATACTATTATTACCATATTCATACAAATAAAATATCCATTCAATAAATTAATCTGTGAAATTGATGTTGATTTAATCAAAATTTCAATTTATTCTGTAACCAACTCCCTTTAATTTATTCATACATTTTATGGGTTTAGGATTTTAAATAGAATAACTGAGCATATATATATATATATTCTTTTTTTTTTCTAAATCAATTCAAATTTTATTAAATTTAAATTCAGTATTTCAGTATGCAGTTGGAATCAAACATCCACTAAAGCAGCACCTAGCAACAACATATATGGATTTGGCTCTCCTATATCTATTTTCCAATATAAATTTAATCATTATTATGAATATAACTTTTACAATTTATGAGCGAATTTTACATATTTCAATAATAGTTGTCCAAACTTTTTTTGAAATCGACTTTTTTAAAAAAAAACGAAAAATAGAGTCATCACTAATCTTTTTTTAATTAAGTGTGATTGGATCACTTCAAGGCTTTATCATTTTAATAAAATGCTAGATTTATTAAAATCATTTTCGGTCTACAAAAATCCAGGAAATGGGTTCAGGAATCGATTACGTATGAGGAAGGATTAGCACCCTCATAACGCCCAAAAATTGGTACCAAATTGATTACTTGATATCTTAGTGTCGAAAGTTGAAAATTCGAAGAGAAATTAAAACACAGTCCCTCTTTGCTTAATGTTCTTTTTTTAATTAAAATCACTTAACTAAATTAAAACTTATGTAAAAGGCTTTTTTTATCTCAAGGTAACCAAAATGAAAAGGTTATATCCCGTAAGTTAGGGTACAACATCTCGAATCCTCGAAAATAAGATTGCTTATTATTTAATTACTATTTAAACCTCATGTGTTTTTAGTTTTAAAAAATATGTTCAGTTATTTAAGTTCAAAGAGAAAGTCGAACCCCGTAAGTTAGGGCACAACTTCACGAATCTCTAAATAAAGAGTGTTGCATTGGTTTTAAAATTTTCCTTTTTTATGCATCAGGAAAAAAAAATAGATATGACATTTAATGCAATATACGATTGATTTATTCAAGTGTTGGTACAAAAATAAACAAATATTTAAACATGTTGCATAATATGGAAATGACAAAAATAGTATAGAATGACTTACGTGGTCACAAAATAATAGCATATAGTAGTCGGAATAATTTTTAGCCTATTAATAATACTATTTAATAATGGTAACAATAGTAAAATAATAAGTGGAACATTAGTAATAACCAAAAAATGGTAAAATAAAAAAAAAGTATGATAATGCTATGATCATGGTTGTGTAGTATTAATGATGACAAAATAAAATATTAATTAGCAAAAATTATTATTTAATAATAACATCAACATAAAAAAAACAACACAAAAAAATAACTAAAATGAGATGATTAAGAAACTTAAGGATAAAAATGCAAGTTATGTAAATTAAATGATAAAATATAAATAAGGAATTAAAAACGTTGAAAATTAAATAAAAAAAGATTAAATGAAAAGATTAAATCGAGCATAATAAAATTTTAGGGGATAAAATAATAAAAATAGTAAATAAAAAGGCAGAATTAAATAAATAAAGGATTAAATTGAAATTTAAACAGAACTTAAAGCATAAATTGCAAAATAAATAAGAAAAAGGGAAGTAAAGGACTAAATTTAAAATATAACAAAATTTAGAGCCTAAATTACAAGGAAACGGAATATAAAGGATTAAATTAAAATAAGATAGAAAACTTTAGGGGGTCAAATGGAAATTATCCCTATCATATTGACACGTGTCACTCCCCAAGGGGTTCACAGTGGGTTAGGGAACTAAATTGTAAAGGAATTTAAATTATGGGACCAAAATTAAAACAAATAAAAATGAACAGGACTAATTAAAAAGATGAAAAAACGTGGAATGACCAAAGCTGCAAATATCCTCTCCCCTAAAAAACATGCGGATACTAGGGGGAAACTGATCGGTTTTCGGGTTGAGTTCCAAAATGACGTCGTTTTGATATGCCTATATAAGTCAATTTTTTTTTTAAAAATAAAAATCATTTTAGCCTTGTTTAAAAAAAAAAATTCTCTTCTTCCCTTTTTTTTTTCCCTTGGCTCTCCCTAAGTCCGACCACAAGGCCGTCGATGCTCCGCCATGGCCACCGGTCATCGGCGACGGCGACCACTACCTCTGGTGGCCGGAAGAAAAAAGGGTTTTCTTTTATCCTTTAAACGCGTAAAATGCGAATATAGGGTTAAAACCCGAAAAATCTTAGCCAAAATCCAACCCAAAGCAGAGAAACCTTTCGATTTCTCCCTTTTTCAACAGGGCCTTTGACGAATCCCAAGGGATTCGGAGCTCTCTCAAGTCGGTAAAGAGGACCCTCATGACGGAGGCGTGGCAAAACAGGTAAAAAATGTGTTTCCTTCTTTATATATATATATATATATATATATATATATATATATTTGCTACAAAAATAGAAAAAATAAAAATAAAAAAGCTACCTTTTTAAAACTCTGTTCTTTTTTTTATTCGATCTCTTGTGTGTTACAAAGATTGGTTTTTATAACCAAAATAATATTACAATATATGTTTTTTTTCGATTGCTTATTTCTGCTTCTTTTCCTTTTTTGTGTTTCTTGCAGGGGTGGTGGAATTCAACGGGGTTGCTGCTACCGTTTTGGTGCAAGGGGAAAGGTTTCGGGCGTTGTGTCCACTGGCATGTTGGGGAGCGGCGCGGCAGGGGGCTAGGGCAACTAGGGTTTTTGCTGAAAGATTAGGATTTTGGGCCATTGGGTCTCTCTTTGTATTTAGGCTTGTAATAATTTTTTTGGGCTCTCGGACCTTGTAAATGGACTGTTATTTTTACTATTGTTTTATTATTGGGCCCAGACAAAATTGGGCTCTTATAATGGTAATTAGTGAATGGGTTTAATCGAGTTCATTCAAAGTATTTAGATTAACTTTTTAAGTTCAAGTTTGGTTTAGCCTAAAAAATGATTTTACTTTTTGTCAAAGTCTAGTTCAATTTAAGAAAGATAAACTTGAGCCCAATCCGGTTGCCCATATTCGGTTTTTTAAATTAATTTTTATTTAAGAATAATTTTTTTTTTAAAATATAATGCACCAAATATACTAAGAACGTTAAAATAAAAGTTTTCTAACACATTAAAAATATACTAAAAAGTATTTATATTAAAAACACTACTATAAATATAATAAATTTTTTATTATATTAAAAAACACAAATAAATATAATAAATATTTTATTTTATTAAATATAATTTTTAAAAATTTTATATTTTGGGTTGGATTATTTAGTTGAGTAATTTTTTTTTTTTAGATTTGAGGTAATGAGTTTGATTGTTATTGAATTAGTAATTTAATATAAATATAAATACATATCATTATTATTTAATATATATAACTAATATAATTTCTTTTATAACATAATATTTGGGCCAAACCGTCTCAAGTAAATTTTTTTTTACTCAAAGCCCAACTCATATAAAAAATGAATATTAAATTTTATTTAAACCCATTTTTGAAGCGTTGTATGGTGTAACTCTGACTGCCTCGTCCTTTATTAAATTGTCTTCATTATTCATATTTTTCAAATTTTAATATTTTTATATTTAAATAATCATTTTGATTCCTTTTTTGAAGTAAAATTTCATTTTGATTCTTAAAAAAAATAAAATGATTTTTTTAAAAAAATTATACCCTTTCATTATGAAATACCATATATCATATACTTAAAATTGCAAGAGAAAAACAATATGTGTACTCACAAAATATAAGAATACTCTCACTTCAATTATAGAAAAATGCATCCGAGCTTGAAGTATAAAAGTGTACATAATTCTTGAAGTAATAAATAAATAAATAAATAAAATTTATTGCAAAGGTTAAATTACAGGGATGTTTAAAAGTAATATTTTTATTTGATAATAGATATGATTAAAAAATAAAGACTTAATGATAAATTTGGTCACTAACGTTTACATATTTTGTCAAAATGATTCTAATTGTATTTTTGAGCTTTTTGGCCATCCATTTTTGTTGTTTTTATTCAAGCTGCTTTTTTTTAACAAATTTGATGAAAGTACAGTTAAAAAAAAAGGGGTGATGTGAAATATTTTTGATGAGATGTAATTTATTACTTAAATAATCCAATAAGATAATTACATGTGAAGAATAATAAAATAAATCATACATGAAATTAAAAAATAATAACTCTTAACTTAAAGAAAATAAATGTCCTGGACAAAAAGATCCTATGAAGCTTCATTGTTTCCTGGGATTGGCTTTGGTAATGGCAGAGCTAGGATATTAATCTTGAGGGGTCAAGCTAAAATTATAAGTACTATGTAATAGTCAATTTAAAAATATAAACAATTTAAAAATATAAACAATCGATTCAAAAGAAACAGTATTCCAACATGATAATCGATTTAAACATATAAAAAAATATATTCAAAAGAAGTAGTATTCCAATAATTAAGATGAAATAACTATCATTTAACTATCTTAACTATTTTTTATTCTATTTTCACAGGAATGCTCATTACTTCACAAGCTATCATTTGACATAATTTGAAACAAAGTGACCAAAGTTTTCTTCCTCCCCTTCACTTTGGCCGAAACTTACTATAACATTATCTAACTATTTTTGTTTCATTTTATACTTCTAACAAGTTAGAATCCATTCCTAATCATTTTCCATCCAAAAGCATACATATTTTACTTAATTTTATAAGCTTCCAAGTTCCATCAATATCCTTTAATGGCAACTTTTAATATACTTGATAAAAAAAAAACTATTGGTACATATATGTAAAACAAGTTTCAAATATTCAAAATTTATGAAAAGTTTGAAGAAAAACATACCTTATACTTCAAATTTGGAGAAAAAACGATAAAGAAATTTTTCTTTTCTTTTCTTGTTAAGCACCAATATGAAGAAGAAAGATGATAAAAGTCTCTTCATCTTTTCTTTTCTTTATATATATATATTACTTATAAAATATTATGTTAAGTAAACTATTAAAAAATTTTAATTTATTATTATTTAATAAAAATATCATTCAAAAATCATCATGAGTAATTTAGCTTCTTCAAGAAGATTTTCTTTTTGTTTTTATCAAGAATAATTTTTTTAAATATTATTTTAAATCCTATAAAAATATTGGAGGGGCCTACTTATATTTTTAGGAGGGTTATAATTTATATACAAAGGGGAAAATTGCAAAAATCTTAAACCTTGGGGAGCCTACTTAATTTTTGAGAGGGCCATAGTGTAAATTTGTAAAGGACTAAATGAAAAAATTTAAACTTTGGGAGGGCCATGGCCCCCTTAGGCCTCAATGTGGCTTCGCCACTGGATGTATGTTACCTTAACATCTCTCTTCTCAAGGCTTATGAATAACTCTTCCATGGCATGTATGCCACTACTATCAATGTCAGTAACGGCTGAAAAAGAATATATAAAGTAAGTGATAGTTCGATGAACCCGAAAAACAAAAAAATAGAAGATAGCTTACGTGACATTTCGACGATGAGATACTGGACTCCGGGACGGGAACTTTCTTTTAGTTATTCTTCTTCATCAGCCAACCATCTCAAAATCATGTAAGAAGTTTGCAGTTTGTCAATGTCTATACATCCTTTTTATTACTTCATGTATGTGGAAAAGCTAATGATGGTCATTAAACTAACTATAAATATGACAAAGGCAAGCGCTCCTATCGAACAATAGTATAACTATGGTGAGTAAGGATATCATATCCACGAGGACTAAAATTAATAGTAATTACTGTCTTCTTATTATTTAGCCGACAAATTGGGGTGATGTATTTTAATCTAAAATTTACTAAACTAATCTAACTATGAACGCAACTGAGAATGAATAAGGAAATTGTAACACCCCTAACCCATATCCGTCGCTGAAGTAGGGTTACAAGGCATTACCGGTCAATATACATCATATAGCATACATAACTCATACATTTAAGCATTCATACTCAAATACCATTCAACACAATCACATTGTCCCTTATTAGGGCCTATGAGGCCTTAGACATCTTTAGAAATGGTTCGGGACTAAATCAATAACATACAAAAATTTTGGAAAACTTAGAAATTTTTCATCAATACAGGGGTCACACGCCCGTGTGAATAGGCCGTGTGCCTTACACGGCTTTAGACACGCCCGTGTCTTAGGCCGTGTGGAAATAGGGCATACATACTGGCCTGCATCACACGGCCGAAGACACGCCCGTGTGCCAAGGTGTATGAATACTGGAGAGTCTACTAACTTATGTAACACGGTCAAGTCACACGCCCGTGTGCTAGGCCGTGTGCCAAATAGGGGGTATATTGACTTATACCACACGGCCAGTCACACGCCCGTATGTGAGACCTTGTGGAGCATACTAACTTTAATATAATATCAGTACCAGGAGACACACGATCGTGTAACATGATCGTGTGTTACACACGGCTGAGACATACACCCGTGTGGACAAAAATAGGCCATTTGCAAGGCCAATTTGCCACCCCAACTTCAATGTACCTACACAAGGAAAAATGTACAATTTCCATACACAAAGGGCAGCCAAAATCATCAACTAAATACACAATTCATCCCATTATACTCTCATCTATTCCAAATCTTAAGTCACTACCATTTACTTAGCCAAATACATGCTAAAACAATATCAAATAATATGGTTCATTTACCATAATTCACACATACATAACTTATCCTCTAAATAATCAACACCACATCTAAAATCTTACCTCATCAAGGCATTTATACTCCACAAAACAATTAGCCATTTGAGCAACTATAAACCATAACCATATTCATGCCAAACATGCCAAAATAAGCCATCACTCATGGCTATATATATATACAAATCATATCATGTACATTTACAAGCCAAATCTCATGGCTATAATCACAACCAAAATACCACATTTAGCCTATACATGCCATAGACCATATTTGTATAACTCAAAAGTACCAACTTAGATGCTTGATAATGCGATGATGTTCCCGACGACTCCCGGATCCGAGCTAGCCTTGATTCAATATAAAACATATAAAAATAACATGAAGTAAGCTTCATAGCTTAGTAAGTTCGTATTAACGTAATGAGTAACTTTACCATTCATTCCCAATTCAAACAATATAAATGTAAGATAACAAAAATACATTAAATCTCAAGCCATTCGATCATTCATTGTAACGCCCTGATTTTTTTTAAATTTCGGTTTTGTAACTTTGACACAAATGTGTATCTGCTTCAGTGATTATGTGTTCTGGGTGTGTGTGTGAGGTCCCAGGTTCAAGTTTCAACTTGGGTAAATTTTGGGATTTTTATAAATAAAGCCCAAACTTTGGTTAGTAGGCTTATAAGTTAAAGTGTGTAAGTAATTAACAGAATGGGCGTGTTGGTCTGGTGGTTTAGTGGAGTGTTGGTTATGCTGAGGTCTAGAGTTTGAATCTCTATGCGAACAAGGGATTTATTTTGTTGCTTATGCTATGTGAAGAGGTTGAGATGGACTAAAATTCTGACAGTGGAGAGGTTGAGAGAGATAATTAAGGAGACTTGGATAGGGGAGTTATTAGAATTTTTGGCGAATCTGATTACTCTTTGTTTTTTCGGTTTTCCACATTTGTTTCCCCCAAAATCCTTGTTACCGTTTCTTCCCTTTTTCCTTCCCTTACTGCTGCCTTTTCCCTTAAATTTTCCCTTTCCTCTCCTTTGTGTTCCTCATTCAATCAGTTTTGTTGTGCAATGGTTGTTCCCTTGTTCGGTAAGTGGGTTTTCGTTAGTTCTGGCGTTGTTTTTGATTTAGTGATTAATAAAGGAAATGTTTTACTCATACTTAGGTACTGCTCGAAGATTTTAATCAGATTTTCGGGTTTCAAAAACGCTACTTCGTGCTCAAAGGTAAGTTGGTGGCTCGTGGGATGAGTATTCCATTTCGGGTTTAGTTTGATTCAATCGTTTAGGTAATTAACTGTGTAAACATTGTTCAATTATAGGTGCAGGTGTTCTCGAGAGTGCATAAAGAGCAAAAACGAACCAGGTGTGTACCCGAAAACGCAGAAAATGAGGTTTCAACGAAAGCCGAAAACCTTACTGTCGAAGCCACACGGGTGTGTGGTCGCCCGTGTGGTAGGTCGTGTGCAAGACTGTAAGTTACCACACGGTCGTGTGATCGACGCGTCAGGCCGTGCGTGAGTGACACGGCTATGTGATGTCTAGGCACGACCGTGTGCGACACACGGGCTCGACCAATTGGGCCGTGTGGGCCACACGGGTGTGTGGGCCCACACGAGTGAACCAAACAAGCGTGTGAGATTCTGGGCCAGGCAGTGTAATCCACACGGCCAAGGCCAATTTGGGCCGTGTGGGCCACACGGGCATGTGGGCCCACACAGGCAGGCCATATAGGCGTGTGAGCCTATTTTTCTAAAAACTCTGTAAGTTTGCACGGGTTGCCAAGTCGACTGTGGACCTACCGTAGGGTCGATAAGCAATACTTAGACCCCTAAATGAATAATCTGTCTGTCTGATTTCTGTACTAAGCATGTATACTGATATGAATATATGAGTTTAATTGCATAATAGCATGTCATTCTTGTATGTTGCATTGCATCGGGGTGGGTTGATTATGATTGAAGGAAGTATCTAAAAGGCTCTTAAGCCTGTTATCTGGCAGCTCAGTTGCAAATTTTTGATTATGTGCTGCATTCGGTACAATCTGGTGTATAGGGCTGGGTGGGTTGATTTTATCCCCACATGGTGTGTAGGGTTGGACGGAGTTGGTGTGTAGAGGCTGGTGGGTAGGACTCTGTTTTTTGCATACTCTATCTGAAATAGGCTAAGGCACTGAAATTTGTCTGATTCTATATCTGAGTGGGCTAAGGTCCACACCGTTTCTGTAATGGGCTCAGACCCGAACTGTAAAAATCATGACTATTGTCTGATTTTTCTGTGTGTATGTTTTCTGTGGGGATTACACACTGAGTTTGCGAAAACTCACCCTTTTCTGTTTAATCTATTCATGTAATCCCTAGCAGTAGACGGATCAGCGCAGCGGAAGACTCGGCAGTGACCACGATTCTGGACACTTATTTACGGATTATTTTTAATTATGATTTGGTTATATTTGGGTAAAATTTATGTAATAAGGCCTTTCGGATTTTTGTTTAAAATTTGGGATTTTTATTTTATGAACTGCTAGGAGTAGGATGAGACGCGAGTTTTCAAAATAAATAAATATTTTAATAAAATACGTACAACTTTACGAATCATTTTAAAAGCTTTCGCAACATATAATGTTTTGAAAATGGATAATGAATAATTAAACGACATGTTTTGACGAAAGCCCAAGATATCTAAAAATGGTTTTAACGTAGTTATGTTTTCCAAAGCACTATCATGTGACGTCGCCAGATTCAGCCATAACGTTTAGGACGGGTTTGGGGTGTTACATTCATTCACTAACTTACCAAGAATTCATCCATTTCATGGATTCAATGTTTATAAACTTTACATACATACCTGTACCAACTCGTATCAATCTCATTCTTGTCCATATCTTTCATTTTTCCATTGAACCATTCAGAATAGAAGTTGGATATTCAAGAATCTCAATCGATAAGTACCTATACCATGGCCCGTAGCCAAATCAAGGTAACTTATCCCCGGAGTACCTATACCATGGCCCGTAGCCAAATCAAGGTAACTCATTTCCGAAATACCTATACTATGGCCCCGAAGCCAAATCAAGGTATAACTAGCACCCGAAGTGCCGATATCATGGCCCGAAGCCAACATAATAGCCTAATGACATGTCACTAGCATCCTAGACTTTTCCTAAGGTTCATCCGGGATTTTTTAATACCAAATTGTAATCGAATCATTTCGAATTACTGTCAAATCGTTCCTGAACTTGTCAATAACCACATAATTACATTTCATGCTATATCAAAGCATATAAAATAAAATTATAAATAAGCTAATTGCATACGAACTTACCTCGTGCTCGAAATTAACGGATCGATTCGATTACTCGATAACCTTGCTTTTCCCCTGATCTAAATCTTAATTCTTTCTTTCTTGATCTATATGAATTCAAAATTAACTTATTCAATCACATATTCTTTCAATTTAGTCCATAACACA
Organism: Gossypium australe; assembly: GCA_005393395.2. Lineage (NCBI taxonomy): Eukaryota > Viridiplantae > Streptophyta > Magnoliopsida > Malvales > Malvaceae > Gossypium > Gossypium australe. Next base: position 12,351,451 of record CM016615.1, on the reverse strand, counting down.
CATTTAAGCATGTTTGCATATTAGCCCCTAAACTTTCACATTTTTACAATTTAGTCCCTATTTCACAAATACACAAAATTCACATAATTCAACAAAACCCATGCTTGAACGAATTACCATAGTGCCCCTAGCAGCCCATAATTTTCATTTATTCACACTTTTAACCACTACATTTCATATTTTCTCAGTTTAATCCCTTTTTGACATTTTTGTCAAAAATCACTTTACAAAAACTATTAATCTATCAATTAACCTTCATAATCTATCATCTATCATCAATCATCAAATTACTCAAGTATTCAACAATGGAAACATGTTAAATCTTTAACAATTTTGAAATCTAAGGTATGGGCTAGCTAGAATACGAAGCAACGATCTCAAAAACGTAAAAATCATTAAAAACTGAGCTCAAAACACTCACCAATTAAGCTATGAAAATGTCTAACCCTAAAACACAACCAATTGCTTTCTTCTTCTTCAATATTCGGCCAAAAAAGTGAAGGATGGACACAATTTCATGTTTTATTGTACTTTAAATTAACTTATTTACATAATTACTTATTTACCCTTAATGAATTAAACATAAAAATTTATAATGCATGTCCATTAATGTCCATTAACACTACCAATGGTCTAATATCATCATAAGAACTTTTAATTTAATAAACCATGGCTATTTAACACCTTTAACAAGTAGAATGCAACTTTTTCATTTTATGCTATTTAGTCCTTTTTATCAAATTAACCAACCAATTGATAAAATTAGCTCACGAAAATTTTACAAATATCAAATAACGTGCTATAAACACCAAAAATAATATTAAAATAATTTTTTAACATTGGATTTGTGGTTCCAAAACCACTGTTCTGATTTAGCTAAAACCAGGCTGTTACAACTCTCCCCCTAAGGGATTTTCGTCCCCGAAAATCTTACTAGTGAATAGGTTCGGGTATTGTTTTCTCACAGCATCCTCGGGTTCCCATGTAGCTTTTTCAACCCCGTGTTGGTGCCATAATAATTTCACTAATGCGATTCTCTTATTTCTCAGCTCTTTGATCTCACAAGCTAAAATTCGAATCAGTTTTTCAGCATACGACATATCAGACTGAATTTCAACCTCGGTCGGGGAAATGACATGTGAAGGGTCGGATCGGTATCGTCAAAACATTGACACATGAAACACATTATTTATTTTCTCTAACTCAGATGGTAAAGATAGTCGATAAGCAACTGGCCTGATTCGCTCGATAATTTCGTACGGTCCGATGAATCTCGGACTCAATTTCCCTTTTCGACCAAACCGCAATATCTTCTTCCATGGTGACACTTTCAAAAACACTTTATCCCCGATATGGAACTCAATATCTTTCCGTTTCAAGTCTGCGTATGGTTTCTGTCGATCCTAAGCTGATTTTAAACTATCGCAAATTACCTTCACTTTTTCTTCAATCTTTCTGATCAGATCAACCTCGTGAACCTTATTTTCACTCAGCTCAGCTCAGTACAATGGCGTTCGACATTTACGATTGTATAGAGCTTCGTACAGTGCCATCTTTATACTCGATTGGAAGCTATTATTATAAGCAAATTCAATCAGCGGTAGATATTTCTCCCAGCTACCTTCAAACTCAAGAATACAACAACGTAACATATCTTCAAGTATTTGAATAACTCGCTCGGATTGACCATCTGTTTGCGGGTGACATGCAGTGTTAAAATGCAGCTTTGTACCTAAAGCTTCTTGCAATTTCTTCTAAAATCGTGAAGTGAATCTCGGATCTCTATCCGAAACAATAGATAATGGCACTCTGTGCAATCGAATAATCTTTGATATATACAACTCGTCCAATTTATCAAGTGAATAATCCGTACGTACTGGAATAAAATGAGTCGATTTTTTCAATCTGTCAACAACAACCCATATCGCATCTTTCTTTCTCAAAGATAAGGGTAAACCCGATACGAAATCCATTGTTACTGTATCCCATTTCCATTAAGGAACCATAATAGGTTGTACCAAACCTAACGGCACTTGATGCTTAGCTTTGACTTGCTGACGAATCAAACATTTCGAAACAAATTCTGAGATATCTCGTTTCATGCCGTGCCACCAATAAAACTGTTTCAAATCATTATACATTTTCGTGATTCTCGAATGTACTGATAAATAACTACTGTGTGCTTCGTTTAGAATCTTCTGAATGAGCTCAGAATTTCTTGGTACACATATTCTATCACGAAACATCAAGCAGTCATTAGGCCTTGTTCAAAATTCTGAATCAGAAATCGACTCACACTAAGCTCATTTTGCTTGCAATTCATTATCAAATTTTTTAGCCTCACAAATCTGCTATAGAAATAACGGTCTCGCTTTCATCTCGGCTACTATCGAACCGTCGTCAGGCAAAGCTAACTGTGTGTTCAAAGCAAGCAGTGCAAATAAGGACTTTTAGCTTAATGCATCAGCAACTACGTTCGCATTTCCCGGATGATAGTCAATCACCAATTCATAGTCTTTTAGCAACTCTAACAATCTCCGCTGTCGGAAATTCAAATATTTCTGAGTAACCAAATAAATAATGACACCAAAGTTTCAATGCAAACACTATCGCGGTTAACTCTAGATCGTGTGCCGGATAATTCTTTTCATGCGGTTTCAATTGTCTCGAGGCATAAACTACAACTTTGCCTTCCTACATCAAAGCACAACCCATGCCATTTAACGATGCATCACTGAAAATTAAGAATTATTTACCCGACTCAGGCTGAACTAATATTGGTGCCTCTGTCAATAATGCTTTCAACTGCTCGAAGCTCTGCTGACACTTTTCTAACCATTCAAATTTAACATCTTTTTGAAGCAATCGTGTCATCGGAGTCGCAATCATTGAGAAACCTTTCACAAATCATCTATAATATCCAGCTAGTCCTAGAAAACTATGGACTTCGGATACATTTCTCGGAGGCTTCCGATCTATAATCGCAAAAATTTTGCTCGGGTCGACTCGGATACCCGCGGCTGAAATTATATGTCCTAAAAAACCAACCTCTCGTAACCAAAAATCATATTTGCTGAAGTTTGTAAACAATTGTTTATCTCTCAAAGTTTGTAACACTATTCTCAAATGCTCGGCATGCTCAGATTCATCATGGGAGTAAATCAAAATATCATCAATAAACACAACTACGAATCGGTCTAAGTACGGCTTGAAAATCCAGTTCATTAAGTCCATAAAAACAGCAGGTGCATTTGTTAGTCCAGAAGGCATAACAAGAAATTCGTAGTGTGCGTACCTTGTTCTAAATGCAGTCTTTGGCACATCGAAGTCTTTCACTCGCAACTGGTAATAAACCGATCTCAAATCAATTTTCGGAAACACCGTTGCCCCTTTTAACTGATCAAACAAATCATCCATTTGTGGCAAAGGATATTTATTCTTGATCGTCACTTTGTTGAGCTATCGATAGTCTATACACATTCTCATCATGCCATCTTTCTTTTTCACAAATAACACAGGTGCACCCCAGGGAGAGAAACTCGGTCTAGTAAAACCTTTATCTGTCAACTCTTGCAACTGAGCTTTCAATTCTTTTAACTTTGTCGAAGCCATTCTGTATGGAGCTATCAATATCGGCGTTGTTCTCGATACTAATTCAATACCAAACTCAACTTCTCTAATGGGTTGTAAAACCGGTAACTCTTTAGGAAATACATCTGGATAGTCGCACACAACTGGTACTGATTCAATCTTTATTTCTGTCACTTTCGTATCAAGTATATAAGCAAGGTAAGCTTTACATCCCTTTCTCTCAAATCTCTGAGCTAACATAGACGATATCACAACTGGCAAACTATTCACATCATCATATTCAATTCTAATAGTCTCATTATTCTGACATTTCAGTTCAATTGTCTTTCATCTACAATTCACTATAGCATCATGCATCGTTAGCCAATCCATACCCAAAATCACATCAAATTCATCGAATGGCAACAACATTAGATTAGCCGAAAAACAGAAATCCCCGATACATTAACGGACAATTCTTGGAGACTTTGTCAACCAAAACACATTTGCCTAAGGGGTTCGATACTCTAATCACAAATTCAGTAGACTCTATAGGAAAAGTCTTATTAGATACTAAATTCATACATATATAAGAATGAGCTGATCTTGGATCTGTCAATGTAATCACATTAGTATCATAGAGAGTGAAAGTACCGGTGATAAAATCTGGAGATAACGCTTCTTTGCGAGCGCGAATAGTGTAGGCTCTAGTAGGTGCTCTGGCCTCATATCTCACAGCTGAATCCTTTGTCGCCCCTCTACTACTACTTACATTTCCGACAGTTCTAGGTGGTCTACCTCTATTTGACGTGTTACTTGGTCTCACATTCTGAACTTTATCTTTCTCATCCAACTCAGGGCAATCTCGGATGAAGTGATCTAATGAACCACATTTGTAACAAGCTTTATTACTTTTATTCCAGCATTCTCCAAAATGTTGTCTTCCACACTATTGGTATTTGGGTTTGTTGTCTCTCACACTGCCAACATTCGATAATGATGTAGCTTGAGCTTTAGAACCTGAATATTGTTTTCTATGATCTCTGTTCGAATATTCATTTGAAGCATTTGGGGGAGCGTACGAATCTCTGGATTTCTTCAATGATGATTGATACGGCTTACTCATCGATTTTTTTCTCGAGTCTCTAGCTTCTGAATCTGCCTTTCTCTTTTTTTTGCTAAGATCTTCGGCTTTACAAACCCTTTCAACCAGAACAACAAATTCTTTCAACTCTAGAATTCCGACTAGTAGTTTTATATCTTCATTCAATCCATCTACGAATCGCTTGCACATAATTTTTTTAGTGGAAACATATTTCCGAGCATACTTGCTCAACCGTACAAATTCTCTTTCATACTCTGTTACAGTCATTTGGCCTTGTTTCAACTCTAGAAATTCTTTATGCTTCTAATCGAGAAATCATTGACTGATGTATTTCTTTCAGAATTCGGATTGAAAGAACTCCCAAGTAACCCGTTCTTTCGGAACTACAGATATCAACGTGTTCCACCATTGGTACGCGGTGTCTCTCAATAAAGATACAACACATTTAATACATTTTTCAGGAGTACAAGATAATTCATCAAATACTCAAATCGTATTTTTGAGCCAGAACTTAGCTCTCTCAGCATCATCATCAGTAGTAGCCCGGAACTCTTCAGCCCCATGTTTACGTATCTTACCTACTGGCGACTTATTCAACCGTATCGGATCTATAACTTGAGGAACAACAGGTATTTGTTGAGGAATAGGTGGGGGTAGAGGTCGTTGAGTAGTCGGATTCGTTCGAACGAACTCTATGAACCACTCACTCATCATTTGGAAAAAGGCTTGTTCAGCCTCTCCCTCGTGGCTGCTCGTTATAGGCCTAGTATCAGATGGCACTGCCCCTTGAGCAGGAGCGGGCACATTACTCTCTACATCATCAACTACAGCTCGTTCTGGATCCATTACTATATGAAAGTACAATTTAAATTGTCAGGAATCATCACACTATCGCAAATTATATATATGGCATGTATAGCTAGACTCTCACACATGCTACGTTAGTCCTAGAATCGACTAAACTGTAGCTTTGATACCAATAAAATGTAACACCCTTAACCCATGTCCGTCACCGAAGTAGGGTTACGAGGCATTACCGGTCAATATACATCATATAGTATACATAACTCATACATTTATGCATTCATACTCAAATACCATTCAACACAATCACATTGTCTCTTATTAGGGCCTATGAGGCCTTAGACATTTTTTAGAAATGGTTCGGGACTAAATCAATAACATACGAAAATTTTTGAAAACTTAGAAATTTTTCATCAATACAGGGGTCACACGCCCGTGTGAACATGCCGTGTGCCTCACACAGCTTCAGACATGCCCGTGTCTCTGACCGAGTGGAAACAGGGCATACATAATGACTTGCATCACATGGTCGAAGACACGCCCGTGTGCCAGGCCGTGTGAAAACTAGAGAGTTTACTAACTTATGCAACACGGCCAAGTCAAACGCCCGTGTGCTAAGCCATGTGCCAAATGGGGGTATACTGACTTGTACCACACGGCCAGTCACACGCCCGTGTGTGAGACCATGTGGAGCATACTGATTTTAATTTAATATCAATACTAGGGGACACACGGCCATGTAACATCATCGTATGTCAAACACGGCTGAGACACACGCCCGTGTGGACAAAAATAGGCCATTTACAAGGCCAATTTGCCACCCCAACTTCAATGTACCTACATAAGGCAAAATGTACAATTTCCATACACGAAGGGCAACCAAAATCATAAACCAAATACACAATTCATACCATTATACTATTATCTATTCCAAATCTTAAGTCACTACCATTTACTTAGCCAAATACATGTCAAAACAATATCAAATAATATGGTTCATTTACCATAATTCACACATACATAACTTATCCTATAAATAACCAACACCACATCTAAAATCTTACCTCATCAAGGCATTTATACTCTACAAAACAATTAACCGTTTGAGCAACTATAAACCATAACCGTATTCATACCAAACATGCCAAAATAAGCCATCACTCATGGCTATATATATATATAAATCATATCATATACTTTTACAAGCCAAATCTCATGGCTATAATCACAACCAAAATACCACATTTAGCATATACATGCCATATAACATATTTGTATAACTCAAAAGTACCAACTTATATGCTTGATAGTAGGATGATGTTCCCGACGACGTCCGGATCCGAGCTAGCCTTGATTCACTATAAAACATAGAAAAATAACACGAAGTAAGCTTCATAGCTTAGTAAGTTCGTATTAACGTAATGAGTAACTTTACCATTCATGTAACACCTCAAACCCGGCCCAAACGCCATGACCAGATCTGGTATGTTATGGGTTAAACGTTAAAAACTTTGTTTTGAAGGATTTGAAAGCTCGGTTTGTTTATGTAGGTATTCGTGAAATAAGTGTTATTTACAGAAAACCTTTGTGGTTTTTTTTTCCTTATTTAAAACTTGTTTGAAAGTCCCATTTTATTTCTTCTTATAAATAAGTCTCTGAACATAAACTTATAAATGTAAACATCATTAAATATAAATTGACAACCTAAGCTATGGAGGCCTTATTACATAAATAGTCCCAAAATTAAAACTTAAAGAAAAACCGGAAATAGTTTATGAAAATAAATGATTTGATGGCCCCTCGAGTCCGCCTCGGCTCCCATGTCCACGATCTACTGCTCATCTGAAAAGTCAGGGAAATAAAAGGGTGAGTCACCAAGACTCAGTGTGCAAATCCCAAAATCATATTAAAGGCATAAGGCCCACAAACACATTATGGGCCTTGGTCCATACATAATGGCAACAGAATATTTACATGCTACATGGCCCAACCCAACCTAAAAGTCCATCCTCTACACACCAGCCCGTACCAGCCATCACACCTCGGGGATTTCTACAATCAACCAACCAACCGCTACACACCATATCGACAGCCATGCTACCTATTCCTAACAGTCAGGAATAAATTTAACGTGGCTTAGCCACCGATCACTTTTGTGACCTAACTTTACAATTCGTGGTTTAACCACCGATCACCAAGTGACCTATTAGCATGCTCTTCCCCTTCATCATATTAACCCCATCCCATGCATACATCCATGCAGAATCAAAACAATATACTACTTAAAAGATCACAGACTATCACATACATTGATACACATAGAGAAGTTTCTATGATTACGTACCTGGCATCCCTTGCCTACCCTTTTCGGGTAATATGACTGTCCATACAGCCTTTTTCCGGCTTTTAGCCCATAACATATATTTAATACAGATTAATTAGTGTGATAGAGATCTACAATCTAATTACAGACAAGACGAGACTTTCTATTTCGACACTATCAGAAGCCGATACGACTGCTATCTGTCTAAGGTTTTGTTCTGATGTCGGTCCATAACCCGGTGGCCAATCCCGAACTGCTGACACTGCTCGTTTCGTAAACTTAGGGATTGGTTTTACAGATCCAATCCCCTCATTCGCTTGATCGACATGTGATTCCATCAAAAGACCTTATCAGTTGTTACCATCACAACGTATGGTTGTTAATCCATATTATAGGGTTAAGATCACAATTACGATAAACGAGCCTAACGAAAATCTAAGGAGAACCCCTTACCTTGAAATCCCGAAAGGAGATATGGGACTCAGAGACTAGCGATTTCTGGCTTTTGGAATATAGATAATACGATCTTAACGCAGAGAATTCGGCAACTCCTAGGGAATTTCGGCTTTTGAGAAGATCAGAAAGAAAAGATGATCTCAAGAGATCTATGAAGATTCGGCTTTGATGGAGAAATCGGCAAAGAAAAGGGAATAGACAAGGGTATTCGACTATGGAAATGAAAGCAGAGAAAACAATGGAATTTTGGCTTTTGCATAAAAGTGGAGATGAAAGAATGGAATTAGGGATTTCGGCTTCAGCAGCGAATGAGAGAAAAGAATGAGAGGAAAAACCCAAATGCCGAAATTGAAGAAGAGAATGGGAGAATAAAACCCTAATGCCGAAAATAAAAAGATATTCCCCTCACTTAAACACAATTTCGGCACCTACTACCTAAAACCAGAAAATGCCCCTTTTTAAATCTAAAACTAAGCTATTAATCAAGGAAAATTTCGACACCCCTTGAATATACCAAAACCGGTTCCTCCTCCCCCCTCAGTGTTGGAATTTTGGCCACCACTGTGACCAGCAGATAATTCCTAAATTTTCTCCCTTATCATTATCTGATCTCTCATCCACAAGTGACATGGATAACACCACCTCTTCCTTCCTTTTATCAGTTACTTTATCAACCATTTTATCCACATTATCCATCAATTATTCTTCCTAATTTCAAGCATCCTAGCCGCCCCCAACTCTCCTCTCCTTTGACGCCAAAAACATTTAAAATAAGTGGGTAATGCGACTCGAACCTTGGTCCTCCCCAGCTGACACCACCTCCCTGCTCTCTAAGTGGCGCCACTTTGCCACTACACCACACACTCCACTTGTCTAATTTTCCTCCACATTTTATTCTTAAGGCCTACCTACTAACTCCCAGGGTTTTTTTTTCACTTAAAACCAAAATTTCCCTTAAGCTAAAGTTTGATCCCCGGGACTTCATAGAGGCCCTCTAACCTTCCAAAATCACTCACCTAATAAGTCCAACTTGCACTAAAGCCATTCTCTTGTTCTCTAAAAATTTTAAACGCTACTACGCCTAAGGCCCATTGGGCTCAATCCTACTAGGCCCAATTTCGGGATGTTACAATTCATTCCCAATTCAAACAATATAAATGTAAGAGAACAAAAATACATTAAATATCAAGCCATTGGATCATGCATTCACTAACTTACCAAGAAGTCTTCCATTTCATGGATTCAATGTTTATAAACTTTATGTACATACCTGTACCAACTCGTATCAATCTCATTCTTGTCCATATCTTTCATTTTCCTATTGAACCATTCGAAATAGAAGTCGGATATTCAATAATGTCAATCGATAAGTACCTATACCATGGCCTGTAGCCAAATCAAGGTAACTTATCCTTGGAGTACCTATACCATGGCCCGTAGCCAAATCAAGGTAACTCATTTTCGAAATACCTATACCGTGGCCCGAAGCCAAACCAAGGTATAACTCGCACCTGAAGTGCCGATATCATAGCCCAAAGCCAACACAATAGCCTAATGACATGTCACTAGCATCCTAGACTACTTCTAAGGTTCATTCGGGATTTTCCAATACCAAATCGTAGTTGAATCATTTTGAAGTACTGTCGAATTGTTCCCGAACTTGTCCGTAATCACATAATTACAATTCAAGCTATATCAAATCATATAAAATACAATTATAAATAAGCTCATTGCATACGAACTTACCTCATGTTCGAAATTAACGGATCGAGTCGACTACTCGATAACCTTACTTTTCCCCCGATCTAAATCCGAAATCTTTCTTTCTTGATCTATATGAATTCAAAATTAACTTATTCAATCACATATTCTTTCAATTTAGTCAATTTAGTCCATAACACACATTTAAGCTTGTTTGCATATTAGCCCCTAAACTTTCACATTTTTACAATTTAGTCCTATTTCACAAATACACAAAATTCACATAATTCAACAAAGCCCATGCTTGATCTAATTACCATAGTGCCCCTAGCAGCCCATAATTTTCATTTGTTCACACTTTTAACCACTACATTTCATATTTTCTCAGTTTAATCCCTTTTTGACATTTTTGTCAAAAATCACTTTAAAAAAACTATTAATCTATCAATTAACCTTCATAATCTATCATCAATCATTAAATTACTCAAGTATTCAACAATGGCAACATGTTAAATAAATCTAAGGTATGAGCTAGCTAGAATATGAAGCAACGATCTCAAAAACGTAAAAATCATAAAAAAACCGAGCTCAAAACACTCACCAATTAAGCTATGAAAATGTCGAACCGTAAAACACAACCAATTGCTTTCTTCTTCAATATTCAGCCAAAAAAGAGAAGGATGGACACAATTTCATGTTTTATTGTATTTTAAATTTACTTATTTACATAATTACTTATTTACCCTTAATGAATTAAACATAAAAATTTATAATGCATGTCCATTAATGTCCATTAACACTGCCAATGGTCTAATATCATCATAAGGACTTTTAATTTAATAAACCATAGCTATTAGACACCTTTAACAAGTAGAATGAAACATTTGCATTTTACGTTATTTAGTCCTTTTTATCAAATTAACCAACCAATCGATAAAATTAGCTCATGAAATTTTTACATATATAAAATAACATGCTGTAAGCACAAAAAATAATATTAAAATAATTTTTTGACATCGGATTTGTGGTTCCGAAGCTACTGTTTCAATTTAGCTAAAATCGGGCTGTTACAGAAATAATCAAATATTAACCAATGAGATAGACAATACCTAGGAAAGAATCCACCTAGACTTCACCTATTATTATAAATTTGAATTAAACGATTTATTCAATTGTGTCTTGATCCATAGAAATCTCTAATTTATGTTAATATCTTTTTCGAGAGTAAAAACAACTGACTCTAGGTTGATTAATTGAAATCACTTTGTAATTAAAATCCCTATTATCGCATTAACTCGATCTATGGATTCCCCTATTAGATTTGACTTTAATCCGGTAGATTTATGTCGTCCTATTTCGAGGATTGCATGAACTCCACTCAATTATGCTAGATCTACTCTTAAACAGGGACTTTTGTTCCACTAAAATAAGCATATTAAACATGAATTAATATTCTAAGAATATTAAAACAAGAAATAAGCATACATAATTGAGAATAAGAATCAAATATTTATCATGTAAATCAGAAATTAAATAATAAGATTCATCATAGGTTTTATCCTCCCTAGGTATCTCGGGAATTTAGTTCATAATCTTGAATAGAAACATCTCAAAGTCAAAATAACCACAAGACATAAAGAAACTCAATAAAACTTTGAAGAAAATTAAAAGGAGATCTTCGATCTTGATGGAGATCCGCTTCCAAGTTGATTTCGATGGTGTTCTTCGAGTGTTTTCTTTGATCTTCTTTGATTGCCCCCTTATGTCTTCTTCTAATGGGTATTTATAGACTTGAGAATGCTCAGAAACCCTAAAAATTAGGTTTTTCATCGTATTTGGGAAGTAAGGTGTGAAATCAACATGGGTTGACACATGGGCATGTGTTCATCCCGTGTGGCTCACACGGTGTGTGCCCAGCTTGTGTAGAAATGCCCAGGCCGTGTAGCTCCTGAAAACAACTCTATTTGTTCGATTTTGACTCGTTTTTCTCTCCTTTCACTCCCAAATGCTCTCCTAATTATAGAAACATGAATTTAAAGGATTAGGAGCATCAAATTCACTAATTGTCATAATTAATAATCCAAAAACGCATTAAGAATGAGATTAAAATATGTTACTTTTATAGCTTATCAAATATCCCCACACTTAAGCGTTTGCTTGTCCTCAAGAAAAATCCTTAACTCACATTAAAATTAATCTTTCTCAACTTGTATTTCCCATTAATAATGTCTCAAAATAATTCACAAATAATCATGTATTGGCAATTCAACTAAAAGAGCATTAAACTCTCAAACAATCCAAGCTAACATTTTTAAACACGAAAACATAGGTGTCTCCCATTATCTCGGTAATTACCTTTAATTCAAAATTGAAAAAAATCGACATCCTCACTAAAAATTCACTCAAATCACTCAAAATGTTTAAGGTTCAAGAATAAGCACTCAATAGTCAAACAGGAAAAGTCACTACCATAGGCTTGCATGAAAATCAAATCTTCACCACTATAAAATGATATGATACACAAATCAAAAGGTCTTTAAAAGGTTGTAGTGGGGCTTAGGTTAAGGGTGTGGAAAAAGGCTAAAGAAGTTGGTTATAATTGAGATCGAATTGATAAATTACCAAACTATAAAAAAATAAACAAGTGCTGAGTTAAAAACAATTACATCAATCGAGAACTATTCAAGAATAAAAACGAGCTTCTTCTCAAAATATGAATTTAACTGTTCAAGCTCAATCAACATAGAACTAAATAATAATCAATTTATTATTATTTTTGATTGATTTATTTATTTATCTAGAACAATCAGAAATAATTTAGCAAATCAAACAGAAGAGCATAGTTAAGTAACTAACCAAATCAAATCTTGACAAAAAGGGAGTCACTAAAACGGGATAAAGTCTCAACGAAAAGATGAGTTATGGGTTAACATTAATGGGTAAATAAAGAAATGGTGTGTTAGGCTCAACGAGGTTCACTAAAGGTTAATTAAAAGGTAGGCTTTTTATGGGATAAGTGGGTTAAAGCCTAAATGCCTTTATCATCTCAGTATATCAAATCAAATGTGTAGTCTCGAAGTAAGTTCTAGAATAACAAATCAAGTTGACACACTCATAACCGATAATAAAATAAGCAAGAAAAATGTATGCTTTAAAGGCTTAAAATCTCACAAAAAATCATGGTTTTTGATGTTAAACTTGTAAATCTCAAACTTCAAGATAATACTTCAATTTAAGGAAACAACCTAAAAAATTTTAATTTCTGAAAAATAACTTATCATGCTTGATTCTCTCATGTCTTAAAGTTTAAATCAACCAGTACACAATTATTGACAGATTAATCTAAAACACATCAACAAAAATTCCAAATCGACAAAAATTTATTCTAATGGAAGTATGAGAAAATTACTTAAATATAAGACATAATTCAGGGATTTTCTAATAATTATATAAATAACCTCCCCACACTTAAGATGCACATGGTCCTCAATGTACAAACAGAAATAATCACAATATAAGCAAAATATCATAAGAGAGGGAGAAAATAAAAACTACCTTGAATATTGGATGAAATTGCCAGAATGGTGAAAAGCGAAATTGTAGACAAATCTAGATGTAGTGCCTGATTCTGAGCAAACTAATAAGAAAATAAACACAAATAGTGAAGAGGATTAAAAGGTTACTAACTCGATTAAAAATAACCACAAATAGTGAAGAGGATTAAAAGGTTACTAACTCGATTAAAAACAACCATAAAGATAAAAATATAGTTCAAAAGATAAGAAATGAAATAAGCCTAAGAAAATAACAATAAAAAGAACTAAAAATAACAATAAACATAAACATAAAAGAAAAAGAAAAAGAAAAAGAAAAAGAAAAAAAATAAACTCAATGGTCCTTATCGTCAGTGGCGGCAGTGTCGTGAGTCGCTGGTGCTGACAAGGATATACAGAGGTGCTGACAGATTTGCTGCAATGTCGCGTCAATATTGTTGAACCTCTAAAGGCAGTGCTGCTTGAAGCGAGTGAACCATTTGGAGAGATCCTCTAAGGTAGCAGCAGAAGAAACAAGATGGTAACTCGAAGGTGGAGGATGAGGTGGGTCCTCGTGATGGAAAGGGACATCATCAGTGAAGTCCTCAAGCTTATCCTAAGAGTTAGAATGAGATAATCGAGATCCACTCCACGAAGTCGCTCGATCATCCTTATATGGGTCATGCTCGATATTCCCTGTAGGGACATCTTACCGACGAGTGTAAGCAAAGATGACTACTTCGGTGTGTTGAGGAGACCGAAATGTTAAGCGAGTCTAGTCATATAAGGGCCTAAACAGATGTGACCCTTCTTGTTGCTATTTGGCTGATGGCGAAAGGCGAGAGCGATGAAGTAGGCTAAATTGAAAATATGCTTTATGGCCATGATCCATAAGAAATATGAATCGGTGGTACTGACGACTCCGGTGCTCTCTCTTATTCCGGTCAATGTGTGAGCCAAGAGGGCATGAATATACCATAAGGTTGGAGGGAGAAAAGTCACCTTCGACCGACTTGCATCATAAGGTCTCGTACTACCCGTGAGATCTACCCAACAAAGAGATAGCAAGTAGTGGATGTGCCGATGTAGGCGTAGAAAGTTCTCGACACTCATGAACTCTTCAGTGTAATGTCCCAAGGCCGTGCCAAACTCTAGGACACTCATTTGTCGCGTCATGCCACAGAGTCTAAAAGTGATTATGCCCGACTCGTCATGAGTCGTCATCACCTGCTGTAGAGTAAATGTAGAACAAAACTCCAAAGTTAGTTCCATGTATGTGGGCTCGACGATAGAGAAAAAACGATCCCACGGAGCTGTGGCAATGATGGCGCGCACACTATCTGCTAATTGGACCTGCTCCAAAGCGGCATAATCAATACAATGGCTTAACCCGAGTGGTCGCAATCGAAGAAGCTGATATAAGTCCTCCTGGGACTCGATGAAAATCATACGAATGGATGGCGGGTATCAACAAAAGCACCCGAAGAGAAGGGCGCGCCCGGAATCTTTCACTTTTTTGAAGCGGGAACGACGACTTTAGACTTGCCTCTACTGTTCGTCATAGTGTACCTTAAAGATAGAATAATTCAATATTAGTAAAACAAGAACAAAAATATCACCAATTAAACACTTAGAGAGGCCTACGTATAAATGTGTAAATAAAAAAAATAAGACTCTAATTATCATAGTGTGACGAATATCAAAAATAAAAGTGGCCTAGATGGATAATCCATTCCTAAAATCATATGCACTAATACCCAAGCATGCAAAAACTAAGGACTAAATTTATCAAACATGCATACTAAAACATGAAGAATAATACAAGTATGGAACGAAAATAGATAGGATGAAACGAACGCTAATACGGATGATGATAATACTAATAATAATAATAATATAATTTAATATGGAAAAGAAATAATAGTAAAATAATAAACAAAACCTAATGATAATGAAAAATAAAGTCAATAATAAAAACAAGAATACTAAGAATAATAAAGTAATAACAAAAAAAGAATAATTAAAATAAAACTAAAACTAATGGTACTAAGAAAAAAAGAGTAACATGAAGAATAATAATATTAAAAATAGTAAAAAATAAATAAATAAAAATACAAAGATTAAGGGCCAAACAATAGAGACGACGGTGGCTTGTGGTCGGAGTTGAATGGCGACGGTTGGTGCTGGAGGGGCAGTGCACAGTACGAAGAAGAGGAAAGCGTCAGAGGGGAAGGGCGCAAGATGAAGGGGAGAGGAGGAAGGAAAGGGGTGACGAGGAGGGGTTTTGGCTCGAAAGTGGGTCGGCATGGTTAGTGGTTAGAGGGCGTGAGGGTCGAGGTGGTGAGGGGAAGAGTGGAGGGCGGCGGGCATGGGTGCCCGACGAGGGAAGGAGAAGGGGGATCGTGGTGGTGGTGGTGCGACGAAGTGGCGATCGATCTAGCAAAGTGGAGGGTGGCGGGCATGGGTGCCCGATGAGATGAGGAAGGGAGGAAGAAAGGAGAAAATAAGGAGAGGGCGTGGGGGTGGTGGTGCGATGAAGTGGCGGTCGATCTAGCGAGGAGAAAGGACGGTAGGGGTTGGCCGGAGTTACAAGGAAGGTCGACTGCGGCTAGGCTGTTGGGGGTGGGAAAAAGACTTAGTAAAAGGAAGGAGGATTAAGGTTTGGGGTTAAAAGGGCGACACGATTATGTGAGGCCTGTGTTGGGCCACACGGCCTTGTCGTGCGACCGTGTGGTTCCTTTTCAGCCTATGTGCGTTTTAAAATACAAGCCTAGTCTTCACACGGCCTCGGACACACCCGTATGTCCAGGCCGTGTGGCATACATAGTCGAGTCACAAGGTAGTGTGTGGTCTCCTTAGCTTTTCCCACGCCTGTGTGAAGGCCTACACGGCCGTGTCTCTTGCCTGTGTAACTCTATGACTTCGAATAAAATCGAAAAAATTAGCGCTAGGACTAACACGCCCTAGGACATGCCCATCTGGACTAATTTAGGTTGTGTAACCTTCGATTTTTTTTAAAAATAAGTCCCAGGATCCACATGGCTAAGGACACGCCCATGCGCTTAGGCTGTGTGGGTCACATAGTCATGTCGCCAGGCCATGTAATTCGCTGTCGAACCCTTTATTGGGTCAAATTTTTTTTTTAAAATTAATTAATTTTAAAATTACATGAATAAAATTAAAAGAATTAGCAGTGTTAACACTCGGGTTGGCTCCAGATAAGCGCTTATTTGAAGTCTAAGCTCAACTTACCTTATGCACCCACGGTCACGGTGGTTCGTGGAGAGAAAGCTCGTCTTTCTCACTATCAATTATATTATTAAAATATGGTTTAATTCGAGTACTATTTACCTTAAATGTGCCAAATTTAGAATGAGTTACCTCGACTATACCGTAGGAAAAGACGTTCAATACCTGATAAACCATAATTTACACATATTTTAACCTAATGCTTGGCTTAATTTTGGATGATTTTCCATTGAATTTGATGAATTAGATGCTCCTAATCTCTTAATTTCATGTTTTATCCTTAGGAGAGCTTAGGCATTCGAAAAGAATGAGAAACGGGTTAAAAAGGGACAAAAAGGGCCTACATCAGAAATCACACGGCCTGGACTAACGACCACGGGCAGATCACATGGTCGTGTGTGGTGAGCAGAATCGAGCACGGCTGAAGGAGTCCACCACGGGCGTGTCACACGGGCGTGTCCCTGTCGACCCTAGGTTTAATTCTATTCGAAAAAGGTTACTTGTGGGCCAAGAAAGGCTTTCCAAAGCCTATATAAACACCCTAGGGGGCAACCTAAAAGAGGATGTGGAGTAGACGCCGAATAGAAGGCAGAAAATACTCCAAGACAGTCGTCGGGAGCAGATTAAGGGAAAGATCTCCATCAAGACCGAAGATCTCCTATCAATTTCTTTAGAAGTTTTTGGGTTTTCTTATGTTTTGTTGTTTTCCTTATTTTAAGATGTTTCCCTCTATCAGTATGAACTAAATTCCCTAAATACCTAAGGGGATGAAACCTAAGACGAATCTTATTATTATTTGATTTATAAGATAAATACTTGTTCTTATTCTTAATTGTGAGTTCTTATTCTTGTTTTAATAATTCAGGTTATTGATTCAAGTCGAATGTGCTTATTCAGTGGAGCAAAAGTCCCTGTTTAAGAGAAGATTAACACAATTAAGCGGAGTTAATTGCAACCCTAGAAATAGGGCGACGAAAATCTGCTGGATTAGAGTCAAATCTAATAAGGGGATCCATAGATCGAGTTAATGCGACAATAGGGGTTTTAATTAGAAAGAGATTTCAATTAATCAACCTAGAGTCAGTTGTTTTTAGTCTTGAAAGAGATATTAACATAAATCAGGGATTTCTACGGATTAAGTCAAGTGAATAAATCATATGAATCAAAAGTAATAAGTGAAGTCTTGGTGGATTTCTCCTTAGGTATTGCCTTTATCATATAAGTTGTCTAAAAGTATTTTCCCAATTCACTCTCTATCACGTTCATGGTCATTTAGTTAGTTAAATTAGTTAGTTAATTTTAGATAAAAAAAATAAACCCCTTAATTATTAGGCTAGATAATAAAAAGATAGTTATTACTAGTAATTTTAGTCCTTGAGGATACAATATTCCAGACTCATCACAACTATACTACTGTTCGATAGGTGCGCTTGTCTTTGTCGAAATAATAGGTAGTTTCGAGCCCTTCAGTACCATAAAAGGGTTTGATTCGTTTGCATCAAGCTCTGAAGTGGCAATTCGTGGATCCATTTTATCTAGTAGTACCTTGTCCCTAACCTTAAATTGGTTCATCATGTTCATATGCTTATCATGGGGTTGCTTTGGCTCTTCATCGTGTATTCTCAATTTCTCCTTGACATGTGTTCGCCATTCATCTAGTTCATCGATTTGTATCATTCGTTCATCATACATCATTTTGTTTCTATCGCATGGACTGAAACATGGCTCTATTACGTTTTTTTCGAGGGTTTTCCTGCAAAGAAGGTTGAGCCACATGGTTACTCACATTAACAGAACTTGTAAAATCATCTCGATCAATAGATGTTCTAATAGAATCACGAGCTTGGAGAGTAATCATTTCGTCACCTACACGAAGTATTAATTCACTCGTACCAACAACAATAATTGTCCTAGCAGTTGCTAAAAAGGGTCGACCTAGAATCAAAAGTACGTCACTATCCTCATCCATGTCTAAAACAACAAAATCAACTGGGAATATGAATTTATCAATTTTTACAAGTACATCTTCAATAATACCCCTAGAAAATCTAATTGTTCTATTCGCTAATTGAATACTCATCCTAATTTGTTTGGGTTTCCCAAGACCTAGCTGTTTAAACATTTTATAGGGCAAGACATTAATACTAGCCCCTAAATCAGCGAAAGCATTATTAATATTCAAACTACTAATTAAACAAGTAATAGTAAAACTCTCTAGATCTTTCAGTTTGTTCGGTAGTTTATTTTGCAATATGCCTGAGCAAACTGCATTTAGCTCCACAGTCGATGAATCATCTAACTTCATTTTTTTCCAAAATCTCTTTTAAAAATTTGACATAATTGGGTATCTGTGAAAGAGCTTCAACAAAAGGTAAGTTAATATTTAATTTTTTCAGAATTTTAAAAAAAATTACCAAATTGTTTGTTCGTGTGGTCTCTCTTCGTCGCGTTAGGATATAGAACTCGAGGTTTATATTCTTTGGCAACCGACTTTTTTTTTCTGGCTTATCAACATTATCATTATTTACCACAATTTCTCGCCTTGGTTGTTGTTCAGATTCAACTAACCCTTATTCATCTCGCACAGTAATTGTATAAAGCTGCTCCCTTGGGTTAGTTTCGATATTATTAGGTAAACTACCTTGTGGTCTTTCTGAGATTAGTTTAGCAAGTTGACCGATTTGATTATCAAGTCCTTGAATTGATGCTTGCTAATTTTTTAGTACTGCTTCAGTATTTTGGAAGCGGGTTTCTGACACCGAGATAAACTTCATCAACATCTCCTTGAGGTTCGACTTTTTCTCTTGCTGGTAAGGTTGTTGTTGGAAGCTCAGAGGGGGTTGTGCTATTTGATTTCCTTGACCACCCCAAGAGAAATTGGGATGGTTCCTCCAACCTACATTATAGTGGTTACTATAAGGGTTATTTTGAGGCCTAGAATTATTACCCATATAATTAATTTTTTCGTTCTCTGTGCTAGGAGCGAAGGGTAGACATTCTGGATTATTCATTCCTCCTCCGTTTGTATCGCTTTGCATCACCGGATGTACCTGCGTAGAAACATATAAACCATCAATTTTCTTATTTAATTGTTCTACTTGATTTAATAACATGGTGATTGCATCTAAAGTGAAAACACCGGCTGCTTTCATCGGCTTTGTTCTCATGACTTGCCACTAATAATTATTTAGTGACATCTCCTCAATAAATTATAAGGCGCTTCGGGTGTTTTATTATTCAAAGTTCCACCGGTTGCTACATCGATCAACTGTCTAGTTGAGTGATTCAAACAATTGTAGAAAGTTTGAAATTGTAGCCATAGAGGTAACCCATGGTGAGGGCACCTTTTTAATAAATCCTTATACCTCTCCCATGCATCATAAAATGTTTCTAAATCAATCTGTACAAATGAATAGATGTCATTCCTCAACTTGGTTGTTTTAGCTGGTGAAAAGTATTTTAGTAGGAATTTCTCGATCATTTGATCTCACGTAGTGATGGAACCTCGTGGTAAAGATTTCAACCACTTTTTAGCTTTGTTCTTCAACGAGAAAGGGAATAACCGTAGGCGAATGACGTCGTCAGTAAAGCCATTAATCTTGAAAGTATTGCAGACTTCTAGAAAATGAGCCAAATGAGTGTTTGGATCTTTGTCTTGCAAACCATCGAACTTAACAAATTGTTGAATCATTTGAATAGTGTTTAGCTCCAGAAAATTAGCGAAATGAGTATTTGGATCTTTGTCTTGCAAACCATCGAACTTAACAAATTGTTGAATCATCTGAATAGTGTTCGGCTTCAGTTCGAAATTATTTTCAGCAATAGTGGGTCTCACAATACTCGATTCAGCCCCAGTTAGAGTGGGCTTGGCATAATCGTACATAGTACGAGGAACAAGATCTGGATTTGCAGGATTTGCAACAACTACAATAGGTACCTGATTATTCTGATTATCACTCATCTCCTCAGTAATAATAATGTCCTCTTGTTCGTCTACTATATTCTGTAGACTTTGCCTTGCTTCTGTATGATTTCTACGAGTTGTACTTTCAATTTCACTGTCAAATAATAATGATCCCGATGGGTTTCTTCTTGTCATAAACTAGAAGAACCTGCCAAAAGCAAATAAAAGAATATAAATTAGAATGTAAAAATTAAACTAAAAACAAAAATAAAATGAAATGAAATAAAAATAAATGGCTAAATTAATAAAAATCAAGTGTTCCTAATATTTTAGTCCCCGACAATGGCGTCAAAAACTTGATGTAGGGAATATCATATCCATGAGGACTAAAAGTACTAGTAATTACCATTTTCTTATTATCTAGCAGGCAAATTGGGGTGATGTGTTTTAATCTAATATTTACTAAACCAATCTAACAATGAACGCAACTGAGAATGAATCAAGGAAATAATCATATATTAACCAATGAGATAGAAAATACCCAGGAAATAATCCACCTAGACATCACCTATTATTATGAATCTGAATCAAACGATTTATTCACTTGTGTTTTAATCCGTAGGAATCCCTAAATTATGTTAATATATCTTTCGAGAGTAAGAACAACTGAATCTAAGTTGATTAATTGAAAGCACTTTGTAATTAAAACCCCTATTGTTGCATTAACTCGATCTATGGATTCCCCTATTAGATTTGACTCTAATTTGGTAAATTTATGCCGTCCTATTACTAGGATTGCATGCAACCCCTCTTAATTATGCTAGATCTACTCTTAAACATGGACTTTTGCTCTATTAAAATAAGCATATAAAACATGAATTAATATTCTGGAAATATTAAAACAAGAAATAAGCATACATAATTGAGAACAAGAATCAAATATTTATCATGTAAATAAAAAATCAAATAATAAGATTCATTATAGGTTTCATCCTACCTAGGTATCTAGGAAATTTAGTTCATAATCCTAAATAGAAACATCACAAAGTCAAAATAACCATAAGACATAAAGAAACTCAATAAAATTTCAAAAGAAATTAAAAGAAGATCTTCGATCTTGATGGAGATCCACTTTTGAGTTGATTCCAATGGTGTTCTTCGAGTGTTTTCTTTGGTTTTCTCTGATTGCCCCCTTATGTCTTCTTCTAATGCATATTTATAGACTTTAGAATGCTCAGAAAGCCTAAAATTGGGTTTTTCCACATATTTGGGAAGTAGGGTGCGAAACTGGCACGGGCATGTGTCCAACCCAAATAGAAATGCCCAAGCCGTGTGGCTCCTGAAAATAGCTCTATTTGTCTGATTTTGGCTCGTTTTTCGCTCATTTCACTACCAAATGCTCTCCTAAGTATAGAAACAAGAATTTAAAGGATTAGGAGCATCAAATTCACTAATTTGCATATTTAATCATCTAAAAATGCATGAAGAATGGGATTAAAATATGTTACTTTTATAGCGTATCAGCTAACCTTTCTTTTACATAGTTGGAGTTGGAAAAGTAAATTGTAGAATCAACCTTAACAATGAGTATGCCAAGAACTTTTGTTGTAGCTGGATATTGAAGGATGTTTCTATAGAATGTAGCCCCCGAGATCATTCGGAAGATCGCGGTTTGAGGTCTTGTAACTTGTAAGAGGATTTTCGCGAACGAAATCGAGACTTGTTACGATAACAGAATTGATCATTTAGGTGGATATGTGTGGAAAATCAATCAAAAACTTAGAATATGTCAATAATCTACTTATGTTCCTCACCGTTATTAGAAGGTCATCTCGATAGAAGAGAAAACAACACCAAAGAAGGCACCTATACAAGCAACAAAGTCGAATTTATCGATTTTCCATAGTAGGGCCATTGCTTCAATGTCTACTAAGCTAATCGCTGTAGATATAATGATGGAAGCAAGTATTGAATTTGGAGTGTACTTGAATAATGGAGTTATGAGTTCCAATGTTAGTAGCACAACATAGGACATCACGATATCAGATACGGCAGTATTGCATCCAGCCATGTAGTTTACTGCCGAGCGAGAGAAGGATCCTGTATGAGCATGTAGATGATTAAAATATTAAATAGAGAAACCAAATTATAATAGAAATAAATCTAAAAGGACTAAAAGTTTAAACCCATTTTTTTTAATAATAAAATCTTTAATTCACACCCACATTTAAATTTGATCACTTAAATTATAAAAAAATACTACTTCAAAAAAATTAAATTATATATAAAAAAAACTTTTTAAGAAAATTTACAATCACCCCCTCAAATCCCTAACAAACATTTTTAAAAAATAAAAAACGGACGCCTCGGTTTTAAGATTAAAAAGTTACCATAGGTAAAATTATGTAATCAGAGAAAAACAAAACTAAATAGTTTGAATAAGATAAAAGTTTTACGCTTCAATACGATATAGGAATCAAAGTTAGGTGTGGATTAGAACTCCGAATATATATAAATAAACATGCACTAGTTTATCCATACTAAAGTTTTTTGTTAACAAATCTGTCATTGTTGAAATAAGTTTTGAAGAATCGAAGATGTCCGAGTTAAAGGGTAAAGAGAAAATTTGGTGTTGGTGACCGTTCATGGCTAGAGTTGTTGGTGTTGAAGCATCTACTTCTAGTGAAAGCAAGAAGCTACAGAAATTAACTCAGATGGTATTGCCCAAGTTTGTAGCTCGTCTACTCATGGAGATGGAGAACAAGATAATGGTTGAGAAAGAGGGTCTCAAATCTTGTCATGAAGTTGGAGTTGAACAAGGAAAACAAGATTACTTGATCGACAAACAAAAGAAACAAAAGACGAGTGGCGATAGAAATAAGAAGCAGAAGATTAATTATAAAAGAAAGAGAGAAGATTCAAAAAAGTTTATGGAAATTGGTTTGGAACCACCTCCGAATATGCCACAAGTATTTAAAGATTGCATCCAAGCTTTGGATGGGAGTGAAATAGAGCTTGTTATTCAAAAGTTTCTTCAGGTTACTAATTTGAGGCCATAACAGAATCGTTTGTCAATGTCTTTAAAATAAATTAGGAGTTCATTCCTAAATGAAGATGAAGAGAGAATGCTTAATGCCAAAAGGCAGATGCCAGTAACTTTTGTAAAACCATGTTTTAGTGTATCTATGGTAAACTTGACCAAGTGGAGCATCGGATCGAGCCTGTCATTTATCATAAATGGAGATTATAGTAAGGTGTTGAAGAACAACAGGGATAGCCTGAAGTGAAACGCAGTGGTTCATATTTGGTCGTTCCGTGTCAACTAGATTCGAAGATAAATTTTGCCTTGATGAAAGTTGTAGACGGAGAAGATGGCCTTAGAGCAGATTCATAGGGTGCATGAACTAATTGTTACAGATCCATGGAACCATTTCTTCTCCATCATCGTGCCCACCTATTGGGAGCTTACTCTTGTGTTCTGTTCGACATTCCTTTTACAGCACGTGATGTTGAGCCACAATGAGCCGTACACTATTTCTTTCAGACTCGGCGGTACGACGCGTTATCTGAGTGTCCCGAAATTTGGAGCTGCCTTAGGACTCTATTCTGAGGAGTTCATGAGTGCCGAAGGGTTCCTTACCTTATACCGACACATCCATTATTCTCCGTCTTTATTCTAGGCAGAACTTACTGCTAGTACGACGTCCTATGACCCGAGTCGGTTGAAGGCAAGTTCACTACCTCCAGCCTTGCGCTATATCCATGCCATCTTGGCCTACACATTGACTGGTCGGAAGGAGAGCACTTGGTCTGTCGGTTTATTTGACACTTATTCTTTGTAGAGCATGGCGACGAGGCACACATTCGATCTTGCTTACTTCATCGCCCTTACTTACAGCCACCAGACAGAGTGTAGTAGGTAGGGTCCTATCTACTTAGGCCCTTATGTGACTCGCCTCGCATGACATTTTGGCTTCCTCGACACTCTAAAGCAGTCCTCCTCCTTCACACTAGTTGGATAGATGACCCCGCATAGATTATCAAGTATGAGTCATATGAGGATGATCGAACGATAACACAGAATGGGTCATCCTCGATATAGATTCTCTCATTCTGATCTTCAGAATGAGCATAGAGACTTCACTGATGATGTCCCTTTCCACCATGAGGATCCACCTCATCATCCACCTTCGAGTCACCCTACTACTACCCCTGCTGTTACACTAGTGGACCTCTCTAAGCGGTTTACCCATTTTGAGCAGCACTGTTTTGAACGGTTCGATAGTATTGATGCCACTTTGCAACAGATCTGTCAGCATCTCCGCTTTTCTTATAGTGAATCTGTGTCTTACGATCCCGATGCCTCTCATGATGAAGATCACTGATCTGCTTTATTTATTTTCTTTTCAGTTTTATTTTTATTTTTGTTTTTAGTTGTTTAGTTTTTATTTTCTTAGACTTCTTTAGTTTATTTTCCTTTTGAGCTATGTTTTTATTTTGATGGTTATTTTTATTTGAGTTTGTAACCTCTTAATCTTCTTTATTATTCGTGTTTATTTTCCTATTAGTTTGTTCAGAACCATGCACTACATTTTAATTCTACCTACAATTCTAATTTTCACTATTTTAGCGATTTCATCCATATTCAGGGCAGTTTTAGTTTTTTCCCTCTCTTATGATATTGTGCTTATTCTGTGTTTATATTTGTTTGTACATTGAGGACAATGTACATTTTAAGTGTGGGGAGGTTGTTTATATAATTATTCGAAAATCCCTGAATTATTTTTTATGTTTAAGTAATTTTCTCATACTTCAATTTGCATTGGTTAATTTAAACTTTAAGACATGAGAGAGTCAAGTATGATAAGTTGTTTTTTAGAAATAAATGTTTTAGGTTGTTTCCCTGAATTGAGGTATTATCTTGAAGTTTTAAATTTGCAAGTTTGACATCAAAACCATGATTTTGTGAGCTTTTTAGCCTATTGAACATACATTTTTCGTGCTCATTCTATTATTGGTTATGAGTGTGTCAACTTGATTTGTTATTCTAGAACTTTCTTCGATTATGCATGTCGAGACCACACCTTTGATTTGATATACTGAGATTATAAAGACACTTAGGTTTTAACCCACTTAACCTGTAAAAAGCCTACCTATTGAATGAACCCTTAGTGAACCCTGTTGAGCCTAACACATTTTCTTTCTTGATTAACCCGTTAATGTTAACCCATAACCCATATTTTCGTTGTAAAATTTTCCCATTTTATTGACTCCCTTTTTGTCAAGATTTGACTTGGTTATTTGCCTAACTATGTTCCTTTGTTTGAATTGCTGAATTTTTTACTGTTCTCAGTTAAAAAAAATAGAAGAGTCAGTTTATTTTTGTTCTTATTATTCAGTAAAAAAATAATGATTAGTTGAAGATTTTAATTTTTAGTTGATTGAGATTGAATAATTAGTTTCATATTTTAAGAAGAAGCTCGTTTTTTTATTCTTGTTTATCATTGATTGATGTTTTCTCTTTTAATTCATCATTTGATTATTTTTTTATTTTGGAAATTTATCAACTCAATCCAGATTATATCCAACTTTTCTGGCCTTTTTCCACACCCTTAACCTAAGCCCCATTACAACCTCGTAAAGATCTCTTGATTAGTGTGTCATATCATTTTATAGTGGTGGAGATTTGATTTTCAAGCAAGCTTATGGTAATGACATTTCTTGTTCGACTGTTGAGTGCATATTTCTTGAACCTTAAACACTTTGAGTGTTTTGAGTGAATAATCAATGAGGATGTCAATTCTTGTTGGTTTCAAATTAAAGGTAATTACTTAAATAAGGGGGGACACTTATGTTTTCGTACTTCAAAAATTTCAGCTTGGATTGTTTGAATCTTTAGTATCCTTTTAGTTGAATTGCCAATGCATGATTGTTTGCAAATTATTTTGAGACATTATTGATGGAAATAACAAGTTGAGAAAGATTAACTTTAATGTGGGTTGAGAATTTTGCTTAAGGACAAGCAAACGCTTAAATGTGGGGATATCTGATAAGTGATAAAAGTAACATATTTTAATCTCGTTCTTAATGCGTTTTTTATGATTATTTATGCAAATTAGTGAATTTTATACTCCTAATCCTTTAAATTTATGTTTCTATACTTAGGAGAGCATTTAAGAGCAAAAAGAGTGAAAAACGAGCGAAAATCGAACAAATAGAGCAGATTTTAGGAGCCACACAGGCTGAGCCTTCCCACATGGGCTAGACACACGACCGTGTGAGCCACACGGCTAGCACACGGTTATGTGCCAGACCGTGTCGATTTCACGATTCACATCCCAAAGACACAAAAAATGCAATTTTTAGGCTTTTTGGGCATTTTAAAGTCTATAAATACCAAATAGAAGAAGAGACGAGGGGGCCATAAGAGAACATTGAAGAAAACAACTCGAAGAATAGCATTGGAGCCAACTCTGAAGCAAATTTTCATCAATATTGAAGACCTCCTTTTAATTTCTTTTGATTAGAAAGAAATTTCAATTAATCAACCTAGAGTCGGTTGCTTTTACTCTCGAAAGAGATATTAGCATAATTTAGAGATTTCTACGGATCAAGATATCAAGTGAATAAATTGTTTAATTCAAATTCATAATGATAGATGAAGTCTAGGTGGATTCTTTTCTGGGTATTGTTTTTGTTAATTATGACTCCTATTTCAGTCAAATTTGAGAAGTAATCTTCTAGTTAAACTCTGTTTATTTGTTTCAATCAAACACTGATTAGTTTAGATTATTTTATTATTATTTGACCTATGAATTTAGCCTATAAATATGCTCTTTTACAACCTTAGAAAACTCACCCATTAGAGATTAGAACTCATAACACATTTAGAGAATTTTGTGTTTGCGTTTTGAGGGTTCTTTATTTTCGGGTTTTCGGGGTTTAGTTTTTTATCTCCATCTTTTTTACTCTTCGTTCTTTTTCCATTATAGTAAAATTATCTTTGCCCGTGGTTTTTTATCCTCTTTGGAGGAGTTTTTCCACGTTAAATTTGTGTGTTCAATTTCTCAATTTCTTCTGTCATTTTTACTTGTTCGTTGCTTAATCGGGATGATCCTAACAGTTTTGCTCATTGGTTATTATTCAAATATTTTCCTGATTTATTCTCTTTGCTAAGTTCATTAGTTAATTAATTTAGTAGATTTTAGCTTAAACCAATTACTCCAATTTGCTTATTAAATAATACGAAAACGGTAATTACTAGTACTTTTAGTCCTCATGGATACGATATCTCTACTCACCGTAGCTATACTATTTATCGATAGGTGCATTTACCTTTGTTGTATTTTTAGTTAGTTTCGTGACACATCAGAGTCTAAGGCTATAAGCCACATATGTGTAAGTAAGTGTAAGTAAGTCCAAGGTCAACGCATATGAAAGTTGTGAAAGATATGAAAGTCTATGGGACTTATTTTAAAAGCTTTGTGTTAAAGTTAAATACGAGATTTCGCCAAATGAAGTCCACAACAAAGTCAGCTTGTATGAATCCACTATGATTGTGAAGTTCTATGGATCCGCATGTTTAAAGTTTGAGTTTAAGATTTAATGTGTTAGATTTAAAGTTTAGGGTCTTGAATTTAGGATTACTTTTTCATTTATTTATAATAAATTAATATTTAATTATATTTAAATAAATTTATTACTACTTTTATTTATAAGTTTTATTTTTTGTTTTATTCAATGATGAAATATCATGTTATTTTTCACTAATGATACATAAAACCCGTATGGAGAATGGATCAAATATCTTCTCAATTAGTATTAAATATTATTATTTTCAAATAAATTTGAATAAAATAAGTCTTTTTGCACAAAACTATGATTTAGTTAACCAAGTTCGATGTGGATTAGGCTTAATGTTGATGTAAAGTTTCAACAAGGTAAAGAAGGTAATGAGGTTTTAGAACGATTCACTAGTGTAAGGCGTAGATCCATCTGTGATTAGAATGAGGAAGAAAAGTAATGAAGAGCTCCCTTGATGAGAGAATGAGCCCAAATATGTGTATGGTGATTGGATTCCCTTTGCCTAATCTTGAAAAATGTATATAAAGATGTCTCTGATGAGACCCACAATGTGACCTAGATGTTTATGATAAGAATCCTTCTAATTGAAGGAAACATTATAAAGTGACTTTTCTTGAGACAAAAGCAGCAATAAAATTTTAGTCTTGCAGATGAAGTCAATTTGATTTAAGAAAATTTACATATATTTCTTCTTACAAAAATTGTGGTAATCCACAAGTATTTCGAATAACACCAACATTGTAAGTATTGCAACCATTGGTAAGTATGTAAATTTATGCTCATATTGAAGATAAAACAACTGTTTGAAATTAAGTTTGCCTCGAAGGCAGAGCAACCATTTGGGATTACATTGATGTAATAAGGCGAATTATTGTTTAGTGAGATCATTTGGGATTATGATCAGTATGTGTAGAATCATTCTTCAATGAAATCATTTGAGATTATATTGAATATGTGAGAACTGATTAAGATTAATTGAAAAAGTGTAATACAAATATTATCTTTAAAAAATTCATCAAAAATGACAAAGCGTGAATATTGTCATTTTCATAGCCATACATTACATATTTGTCTAATGACATTTTCAAAATTTTTAAAGGTTGTAATGATATTTTCCCAAAATTTTTAGAGGGGTATGACCACAAACTTCGAGAAATTATATAATATCTCTTCTACATGTCATTTTTACATGTAAGTATTACTCTCTTTTTTTTACGATAATCATTAAAAAAAAAACTCTGCCTACAATCTATAATGTCAAGAACAAGGTTAGAAAATTTCATCCAAAGAATTGGTTTATATTGGGCATATGATAACGTAAATTATAAAAGAAATTTTTTAAGAAAATTTACAATCAACCCTTCAAATTCCTAACAAATATTTTAAAAATTAAAAGATGGAAACCTCAGTTGTAAGATTAAAAACTTTCCATTATGGGTAAAATTATATAGTCAGAGAAAAACTAAATAGTTTGAATAAGATAAAAGTTTTACACTTCAATACGATATAGGAATCAAAGTTAGGTGTGGATTAGAACTCCGTATATATATATAAACAGGCATTATTTTATTCATACTAAATTTTTTTGTTAACTCAGATGGTATTTCCCAAGTTTGTAGCTCATCTAGTCACGGAGATGGAGAACAAGATGATGATTGAGAAAGAAGGTCTCAAATCTTGTCATGAAGCTGGAGTTGAAGAAGGAAAAAAAGATTATTTGATAGACAAGCAAAAGAAACAAAAAACGAGCGTTGACGGAAAGAAGAAGCAGAAGGTTAATAATCAAAGAAAGAGAGAAGATCCGGAAAAGTTTATGGGAATGGGTTTGGAACCATCTCCGAATATGCCACAAGTATTCAAGGATTGCATTCAAGATTTGGGTGGGAGTGAAATAAAATTGGTTATTCAAAAGCTTCTTCAAGTTACTGATTTGAGGTCTCAATTTGAAATAAATTAGGAGTCCATTCCTAAATGAAGATAAAGAGAGAATGTTTGATGCCAAAAGACAAATGGTAATAACTTTTGTAGAACCATGTCTTAGTGTATCTACGGTGAACTTGACCAAGTGGAACATTGGATCGAGCCTGTCATAAATCATATGTAACACCCTGAATTTTGGGGCTAAAAGTTTTGAGTTTTATGGTTAGGATCTGAGTGTAGGGTGTGCTATTGTGGTTAGTTGCATGTTAAAGTGTCAGAATGGGCCTACTGGTCTGGTGGTTTAGTGAGTGTTAGTATACCTCAAGGTTTTGGGTTTGAGTCTTTGTGTGCGCGTTTTGGAGAAATATTTTATTTCGTTTCGTTTTAAGTTAATATTTACAACTATTTATTTTTATTTTTTTAAATTTTATCTTGGATTATTTTATTTTCTGGACGTTCTGTTTTCTTTTTCTCTTGGCTTCTTTTCTTTTCTTTATTTTCTTTTTTCTTTTTTGAAATCGATGTTACTTGTGGCTTTTGGAGAGTTGCTTCCTCGTCATCGAGTCAGTATCTGGGCATCTCCGATTGTTAATCAGGTGTGGGTTTCGTACCTTTCTAATTTATTTGCGGATTTTGATTCGACTTATTGAAAAGTCGATAGTTCGTGTGTGTGTGTTCACAAACCTATTATTTTCAATGTTCTACCGCTAGTTTATGCTTAGAATTGTATGATTTGGTATAACTTCGAACTATCGAGGGCTGAAAGTGCTTTGTGGGTGAAAACATGTTTTTTGGGGCTGTTTTAGGGTGGTTTCATGACCACATGGGTGGCCACACGGGCGTGTACTGATTCACACGGCCGTGTGTATTTAGGAATTAGGGTTTTCGGGCAAGATTTGGTGTCACATGGCCGTGTGGCCGATTTGGGGATTTTTTCGATTTTTACACGGCCGTGTCCCCGGGGTACACGGGCGTGTGATTGGGAATTAGGAATTTAGCGTTTTGGTGTCACATGGCCTAACCACACGGCCGTGTGGCTAATTAGGAGATTTAGGGATCCCACACGGGCGTGTGTTTTGGACACACGGCCGTGTCTGGTGGGCACACGGGCGTGTGAGACCCTCATACGGCCATGTCTACCCTGTACTATATTTTAGTACAAATGGACAGTGAGTTACACGGCCTGTTCCCACGGCCATGTCCCTGGTTCACGTGGGCATGTGCCTAAACGACATGACTGTGTGTGTACCTTTCTTCACACGGCCGTGTAGCCCTTCACATGGGCATTTTGACCCCCACACGGCCTAGGCATGTCCACACGGCCAGAGCACATGGATGTGTGGATCTAAGTCACTTATTAGGGTTCTGTGTGTGTTATTGATTTGAGAATGTGTCTATGTGTTTCGGCCTTGGCGGATCTTTAGTCAGAGTTGCTAAGAATTCTAGTTTGGGCTTCGGCTTATGTGTTATCTGTGACTATGGTGTGAGATGTTTGATTCTGAATCTGATCTGTTGGGTGTGTGTGCATATCTACTTCTGTCTGATTGTCTGTTGATGTGTTCATTATTCCGGTGGGTATGAATGCATACATGCACTTTTAAGTACTTTGGGTTTGATAGTGAAGAGAAGGAAGACTGTTTCTGTTCTGATCTGGCAGTTTAACTGCAAGCTTATTCGTACAGCAGTTTATCGCACTATACTGCACGTACATCAGCTTTGCTGCATACCATTATCTGATTTGGCAGTTTAAATTGCAACATGACTATACAGTGAACTACTGTATCGCACTGTACTGCATATACGCCAGCCCTGGTGCATATTGATAAACCGTAATATGTTCATATTTTAATCCCATATTTAGCATACTTTTGGATGATTTATTTCCCGAATTGTGGAATTTGGTGCTCCTAATCCTTTAATTTCATGTTTTACACTTAGGGAAGAACCCGGAGGATGAAAAGAACGAGAAACGGGCCAAACATGAAATCGACACGGCCTGGGCCCAAGCCATACGGTCGTGCCTCCTTAGCAGACCCGAGCACGGCCTGGCATCGATTTACACGGGCGTGTCCCTACCGTGACCTGTTTTAATTCCACTCGGATTAGGATACTTAGGGGCGAAGAAAGACATTTCGAAAGCTTATATAAACACCCTAAGTGTGACCGAAGAGAGGGGCGTCCAGGTAGGCTTACGAGCCAAGCCAGAGAGGCCAGAATTGTGAGATTTACTCGAAGAAAGCCAGTTGATCCATCTCAAGAAGCCGGAATCATACTCAAGACGAAAGATCTTGCCTTCAATTTCCTTCAGGGGGTTTTAAGGTTTTTCTTATGTTTTGTTTTATATTTTCTTCTGAGATGTATTCTTTTATGATTATGAACTAAACCCCTCAAATACCTGAGGGGGATGAAACCTAAGACGGATCTTGTTATTGTTTTCTGAACTATATGATAAATACTTGATTTGTTCTTAATTCTTGCTTTAATATTTTAGGATATTGATTCAAGTATTCATGTGCTTAGGCAGTGGAGCAAAAGTCACTGTTTAAGAGTAGAACTAGCATAGTTAAGCGGAGTTGATCGCAATCCTAGAAATAGGATAATGAAAATCTGCCGGATTAGGGTCAAATCTAATATGGGAGTCCATAGATTGAGTTAATGCAATTCTAGGGGTTTTAATTAGAAATAGATTTCAATTAATCAACCTAGGGTTAGACGTTAGTAGCCTCAAAAGAAATATTAATATAAATTATGGAATCCTACGGATCAAGTCAAGTGAATAAATCGTCTGGTTCAGAGTTAAATAACAAGTGAAGTCTAGGTGGATTCTTCCTCGGGTATTGTCCTAATCAATTGGTTTTTCCCAAAAGCATTTTCCTCAATTCATTCTCTGTGTCTTAGCATCCTTAGCTTGGTAGTTAGTTAATTTTAGATTAAATAACAATTCCCTTAATTTTTAGGCTAAATAATAAAGAGAGAGTTAGTATTAGTACTTTTGGTTCCCTTGGGTTCGATATTCTAGTCTTGCCACTAAACTATACTACTGTTCGATAGGTGCGCTTGCCTCAATCGTGGTGATAGTTAGTTTCTAGGCTCGATCATTCATTATATAAATTTTAAGACTTTCCCACTAAGATCACATATTAATATCTGAGTGGCTTAGTCCATATACATGGTGTGTAGGGTTAGACGGGCCTTTCGAGGTCCTATGTGGTGTGTTTTGGTTGAATGAGCTTAATTAGCTCCTATGGGGTGTGATCGGAGGACTGAGAGGTGTGTTGGCTGGATGGGTGGGTTTTATTGCTTGACTGCATTTCATACGCACCTGTTTAAACGTTCTGGGTGCAAGATTATCTGATTGTATTCTACCTATCTGCGTGTGACTTGTTGTGCCTGTATTGTTACATACTATTGGGACGTTGGTTCCATGTTTGCTTTTTGACTCTGTGAGTGTCTGTAAGTCGACTGCGCTTTGGAAGTGAGTTCTATAATTCTATTTCAAGTCTTGTTTTAAACTCACACTGAGCTCGTGTAGCTCATCCCGTTAGTGTTTCCCCTTACAGGTACGCTCGGTTTCGGTAGTTGGACCCGGTATGCAGAGGTCTCGGATAGTCTCGGTTGAAAATATCAGTTATCTTTCCAGTTTTGATTTACCATTTCAATTTGTAGGGTTTTATAAAACTGTGGTACAAGTTCCATTTTAAATTTTCAGTCGTACATTTTATTTTGGTTATATATTAAACTTAACTGCAAATTTTACTGAATGAATTTTAAACGATTAAATGTTTTCGGTTCGACGTGATAACTTGTTTTGTAAAAATTTACCTACGATCACTTTGGTGATCAATGTGACTTCCAGAATTCGATCTGAACTTCTAGGCCAGGTTTTGGGGCATTACATCATAAATGGAGATTATAGTAAGGTGTTGAAGAACAACAGGAATAGTCTCAAGCCAAACACGATGGTTCAGATTTGGTCGTTTCGTGTCCACCCAAATTCGCAGCTTGGTTTTGCCTTGACCAAAGTTATAGACAAAGAAGATGGTCACGTCATTGATTAAGGATAGGCCCAACTTGTTGGGTACATCAATTAGAGGTGTTAATGTATGGCATTTTGATGCATGAACAATAGTACTTAGTTTAATGTGCAGCACGTATGGTGCAAAAAGAATGTATAATGTATGATGCATGAACAATAATACTCAATTTAATGTATGGCATGGATGCCATTACAAACCTTTTAAGTTTAATCTTGATGTATGCAGTGGCGGACCAAGATATTAATCTTGGGGGGGGCAAGCTAAAATTAGAAGTGCTATGTAACAGTCAATTTAAACATATAAATAATCGGTTTAAAAGAAGCAGTACTCCAACATGACAATTGATTTAAACATATAAAAAATATATTCAAAAGAAGAAGTATTCCAACAATTAAGACGAAATAGCTATCATTTGACTCGATTAACTATTTTTTTATTCTGTTTTCACAGGAATACTCACTACTTCACAAGTTATCATTTGACATAATTTTAAACAAAGTGACCAAAGTTTTCTTCCTCCCTTTCACTTTGGCAGAAGCTTACTATAACGTTATCTAACTATTTTTGTTTCATTTTTACATTTCTAACAAGTTAGAATCCGTCTCATAATCATTTTCCATCCAAAAACATACACATTTCACTTAATTTCATAAGCATCCAAGTTCCATCAATATCCTTTAATGGCAACTTTTAATATACTTGATAAAAAAAACTATTGGTACATATATGTAAAACAAGTTTCAAATATTCAAAATTTATGAAAAGTTTGAAGAAAAATATACCTTATACTTCAAATTTGGAGAAAAAAAATGATAAAGAAATTTTTTTTCTTCTTTTCTTGTTAAGCATCAATATGAAGAAGAAAGATGATAAAAGTCTCTTCATCTTTTTTTTCTTTATATATATTTATATTTATATATATATATATATATAAATAATATTATTATGTTAAGTAAACTATTAAATAAATATTAATTTATTATTTAACAAAAATATCATTAATCATCATGAGTAATTTAGCTTTTTTAAGAAGATTTTTTTTTGTTTTTATCAAGAATATATTTTTTAATATTATTTTTAATCCTATAAAAATATTGGAATGGCCTATTATATTTTAGGAGGGCTATAATATATATACAAAGGGGAAAATTGCAAAAATCTTAAACCTTGGGAAGCCTACTTATATTTTTGGGAGGGCCATATAGTAAATTTGCAATGACTAAATTGAAAAATTTAAACTCATGGCCCCCATGGGCCTCAACATGGCTCCACCACTTAGCTTTGGGTTTACCTGCATAGTATTTTAAACCTCACATTCAGTATTTTCGGTTTAATTTATTAATTATATTTTTTAAACCTCACAAATTTTTTTTAAATGATTATGTTTATTTTCTTTAAATTAAGAGTTATTTTTTAGCTTCATGAATTATTATTTTTTATTATTTTTCATATGTAATTATTTTATTGAGTTATCTAAGTAATAAGTTACATCTCATTAAAAATATTCTACATACGAAATTCCACATCATTCCGCTAATTTTTTTAACGATACTTTCATCAAATCTATTAAAAAAATAATTAAAAAAATATTGATAGCTAAAAAAAACTCAAAAATACAATTAACACCATTTTATAAAACATATAAACGTTAAGCTAAAAATAAATTAAATGAAATGCTTCCCCGGTTGGTAAGAGGAAAAATAAAGTACATGGTTAAATAGTGATAGTTAATTTTATTTTTTTCCTTCTTAATTTTCTTTCAAACCTAGACATACCTATAAAGCAACTTTGAAGAAATTTAAACCTCTTTGTATCCATTTTAAAAATTTATTAAATTATGAATTATAAATCGATTGAATGATTGATAAAATGATAAAAACTGATATTAATATCGAATTCGATCCCTCGATAATCCTTATTTCTTATCCGAAATAAGGTAGATAGGTTATAATTGTTCCTTTTAGTTATTTCCCATTTTTGGCAAATAGCAACCCATGGTATAATTCTTTAGACAAGAACACCTTGAGGTTATCCCTTATCATTGGGAGTAACATTCTTAACTTCTTTGGTTGGCTTTCAAACAAAGACTCCTTACAAATTCTGAACGAGCCAGAAGAGGGATCAGCTATAGCAGCTCCTGTCTTACTTGTGGACAAGGCGTTGAGGATTTGAATCACGTTCTTCGAGACTGCCCGGTTGTAAAAGAAGTGTGGATGCTTGTGATACCTAATCAGCTAAAACAAAGGTTTTTCTCCGTTCCTTTTCAAGATTGGTTTACCCTTAACCTTTGTTTTCATGAAAGATTGCAGGGAAGTGGCCTCACCTGGTCGTCCTGTTTGGACTGATCGCGTGGCGTATATGGAAAAATAGGAATCTGTTTATTTTCCAGAATATTTCCTGGCCAGCTACTGAAGTAGTGAAAGCCTCCAGCTGTTGGGCTCGGCAATATGAATCACTTTGAGATGTCCATAAGAATACCTATCAAAATTATAATACCCTCAATAACTCGAATGGTAATTGGGTGTACTTATCCACGGATGGGGCAGTAAGCAGTAAGACCGGAACTGCTGCAGCAGGAGGCGTGGTTCGAGATCATGAAGGAAATTGTATAATGGGCTTCAACCGTTTCTTAGGGGTTTGTTCCTCAACTGAAGCTGAACTCTGGGGCATCATTGATGGCATTCTTATCATTTTAAACAAAGGATTTAGACGGATCGCCATTGCATCTGATAACCTAGAAGTTGTACAAAACTTATCTACCTTAAACATGGGAGACTCCGGAATTGCTGTCCTCAAAAAAACTTAGCACATCATTCAGTCGGTAGGGGAATGGAATATCAAATATGTCCCAAGGAATATGAATATGGTAGCGGATTGCCTTGCCAAATTGAGCCTGAACTGGAAGTCAAACCTACAGGTTTTTACAGAGGCCCCTAAAGAAACTTTAGATTTGCTTCAAGCTGACAAAACTAATGACTACTTCTTGTAATTGACTTTTAATTCATCTTTTTTTCACCAAAAAAAAAGTAAATAAAAAGGTGGTTTGGTAGGCATTGGTCCAATTGGGGGGGGGGGGGGGGGGCGCAAAGAGTAGTTCAATTGTCTGCAAGGCAAGCTGTCTGTTTTAACAATCCAGTGGTCCAATTCTGATGCTTTTGGCCTGTTATGTAAACAACAAAATGTGTGCTACAATTAGCTATGGGAAATGAAAATCGGTGCTTGCATTGCATTACATTACAGTGGAGCTTATTGAGTGGTTAATTGCACAAAGAGTTATAAATTATGATTTTATATTCTCAAAATATCTGTATTTTATTAGTTTAAATTTTCTTTTAACTCGAATATTATACCAAGTATATTTAAACACATGTATACAATTTAATTTTTTTTAATACATCAAACTTTAAATTATCATCGCAATAGATATTCAAACATTTTAAATAGTATAATATTAAATTTGAATTAATATTTAACATCTAAACTGATAAACTAGTGTAATAAATATGATAATTATACTTTTAACAACTCAATTAAAATTTCTAAAATTTAGAAATTAATTTAAAATCCCACCACAATTTAGCAAAATCAGTATAATTAATCTTTCTTTTAGTGCTTGCCATGTCTAAAATTACGTTATACAACTTTGAGGCATAGCTCCAAACCTCCAACATGGGTCAAACCCTTTTCTCTTCATTACAACAAACTCTTCCTTCTGAAATATGAGATTTAGGGTTTTGATGGAAGACAGATATAATGATAAAAAATATATTATAGATTATATGGGGAAGTGGAAGTCTAATGGGCAACACGATGCGATTATAGGCACACGACATCTTCGTTTTTAGTTATTACCTAATTCTCTACAATTAATATCCTTTGAATATTTTAATAATAATAATAATAATCCTTGGAATAATTTAAGGGACCTAATTTCAGCATATTCCGCCCTGCAAACTCTCTTCAGATTCTGCCTCCCTCTCTGCTTCTTTCATTTCCTTTTAATGATAATAGTAATGTGACCTCCCATTAATGGAATCACGATTATGGCCTTGTCTTGATGGAATAAAATTTTGTGATGTGTTAAATAAGTTTGTAAAACAGGGGGAACCTATCTACAACATATATACATAATACATGCAATAACATAAACATGTAAAAATACTTTTGACAGAAAATATAAGGCCCCACCTGAAGCTTTTTACAACCCATTTCCATGCATACCATGGTCCCCTGCTCTGTTCTTTTTACCACCCATTCATGGATGATTAATTTAAAAAATACACTTTCCAAAACCAGGAAAATAAAATCATAGCCAACTCATGTTCATCAATTACTTCACCCAGACTCAATGGTTTTTTTTTTCTCTTTTGAGATTTCAACAAATTAGGGTTATGAAAAGCTGTACAGCTTGAGACAACTGTTATTATTATGATTATTGTGAATAATTATAATTATTATTATAATAACAATGGAAACAATTTATTAATTTTTGGGGGGACCGTTAATAAAATGTTTCAATATGTTTTTTAGTTGTCGTTTTGTCTTATTTTTTGTCTCTTGGGATTTCTCTTGTTTTAACGCAGAGTAGAACATTTGTCCGAAGCCAATCAAGCCGTTTTTTAAAAAAAAAAAAAAAAAAAAAACCCAAGTTTTCTTCCTTTTCCCCAATAAATCTCCTATATCTTCTCTTTTTGTTCAATCTTACCTAAAACAGTTGATCAAAACAATATTGAAAGCTGAGCAAACATGGGTGGTTGTGCTACCAAGCCCAAGGTTTTGAAGGGTGACGAACCGGAGATCCCTGCTCCAGCACCGTCGAAAGAGGCGGTTCCCGAACCAAAGGAGGCTGCTCTTGCTGTTGCTGCTGATGGTGAAAAGAAGGTGGAAGCTGATGAGGTTGCTAAGGACAAAGATGTTATCGATGATGATGCCATTGATGATCAATCAAACAAGAGACGATCTCTTAGTAACTTGTTCCAAGAGGTATCTGTTTCTAATCCTATAACTGGTACTGCATAATGCATGTGTACTGTAAATTGAAGAAAGGGTTTAAATTGTATTCGTTTTAGATGTGAATGGAACTGTGTTTATTACTAAATTTGATGAATGGTGTTCTAGATCTTTTGTTTTAGTGGTTGATGTGATTTCCGTTAAAGCAGGGATGATGGAATCATTCATTTGAATACGGTCATATATCTGTCTTTTCATTATGCTGGTTGTTGAACAGCATCTTTGTCTTCACTTTTTTTTTTCTTTGAATTATAACTGGTTTTGTACTGTTTGGTTGGTAAGAAAGTGAAAGCAAAGCAAAGGTTCAAAAAGTAGATTGAATAATTCCTCATATGGTTGGTATTGTCTATCAAGCTACAAAGCATGAGATTATAACATATATGTAGATATATAAAAAGGAAATTTCCTCAATAGTACATAAACTACTGGTGATAAATATATTGTGGTTCTGATCCAACATATATAATTTGATGGTGGGCACCATATAATGCATCAAACTAGTGGTGGATTTAGGCGAACAAACTTGCCCTTCGGGGACTTTCCGTACCGGTTTGTTCTGTTCATTTGAATAATCTTCTGCAACTTAACTCATTGATGATGTTATAAGGTGCTTTATGATTTCAAACATTTTGGAATGTATGTGGAACACTTTTCTAGACATCCTTATCTGAAAAGCTTCATCAATCTGCATTCTTATGTTTGTTTGTTTTATCAATAATGTTGCACTGTGGACTCAACTTTCCCCAGTGGTTCATTCATCCACTACAAAAGGCTCCTTGAAACATATACATATAGATATACTCCAATGATATTTGTTTGATAGACTTAAGCAAGTGTGGGAGGTTTTTTTTATTAGCTTAACTGTTATCCTTTTGCAGAAAGAAAAGGGGACAGCTGAGAGTGATACCACACCATCAGAGCCAATGAAAAACGAAACACCGGAGTCAGCGCTACAAGAATCTTCGGAAACAGCTAAACAAGAGTCGTTGGAGCCCGTGTCTGCTCCTCCCGGGAACATAGAATCAGCTCAAGCAGTGCCCGAGGCAGTAGCAACAGCAGCAGCAGCAGCAGCAGTTGTGAATGTGCCGGAGACACAAAGCAAAGAAACGTCAGCCGGCGAAAAGAAAGACGAGATGCTAGTAGCAAACTGAAGTATGAGCAGTAATGTTGAATTAGGTGTGTGATATAATTGGAAGAAATGAAAAATCCTACTACTAGGAGGGAAAGCTGCTGTATATGTTTGTCATAGAACCAAGTAATTCACTTGGTTTATGGACATCTTTTGGGTGAACTTGTATTTTGTTGTTCTTGAAACATTTATTATCTTTCCTAAGAATTTGTTTTTGGATATCATTATCCTACTTGTTCATATGGGATCCTTAGATTGAAATTATGTTCAATGATTCAGTTCATGCAGCTGAACCCTGTTTTAAGAGTTTTGATGTTTGGCTTCCACAAGCTGGCTTGTAATTGTTTGTATGAGAATGTGGGTGTTCATTTCTTTGTAGAATTTTTCTTTGCCATTTCTTTTTCTGGTTACTAGAAGGGCCAAGCTGTTGGATTCTGTTTTGTCCCTTTTTTCTTCATCTTACAATTATTTCAAAGCTGAGAAAAAAAAAATTGGTACCTTACCCTATGAAAATCTAACAGTTCTGTAATTTACATGCAAAAGGAATTGACTAAATTTAAAATTAGTATAAATCGAATATTTAAATTTATATATTTATTAATAATTTAACTAATTTTTCAATTTTCACAAAATATGAAAATTATTTTTTATGAAATTAAAGAAAAAAGATTAAATTATTAATTTCTGTAAAAAGCTTCAACATGATGGAAAAACCTGTTTAATAGGTCAAAGTATATAAATTTTTATGTGTTTAACGGTGCATTTTGATAATAAACTAAAAATAAAAATTGGAATAAAAGCATTTTAAAATGAGTATTTTTAATTAGGATTAAGTTGAAATAAGAATATAAATAAAAATTGAGATGCTCAAATCTCAGTTTTCATTATTCTATTTAAATAAGTAAATTATATAAAAGAATCTCTCATTCAAACATTCGTGTTTATTTATTAATAAACGAAATTGTATAATCATAAGATATCACATTTAATATATATTTGATTGTGTCTTCGTATAAAATCTTATTTGATTTAGTATCTTCGTCAAGATTTATATGCTCAACGAATCAAAGAATGGAAAAAATATAAAATTTTAAAACATAACTAAATAAAATTAAAGTGTAAAATGTAAATCAAGCAACAATCTTAGGTACAACCAAACTAAATCATAATCCAATTCCAATTATAAGTAAATCTTTTCTAAAACTCCTATTTCTTATTGATTGATCTAACTCGATCACCAACGTTATGATAAAACTCGCCAGCCTGAGAAGGAAAGCTCGACTTCGTAGGCGACGCAAATGGTGTCATTGGCGGCATTAACTGACCATAAAAGCAAACTGGGACTCCCCAAGAGTTACTCAACACTATATTGTCCACCATTGAAGTTGTTGGGTCATAACATGTTTGTGGTGATAGTGACCTATAAGTTGTGCTGCCACTACACTCTCCATCCGCTTGAGTGAAGTCTAAAGTACCATTTGTGGACACCATTGCCACTGAGGTATCAATAGGATTCATATTGACAGACTGCCATTGAAGAGGCTCATTGGAGCTAAAAGGTTGACAAGAAGAACTCACAGTAATCATGGGTTGTTGCTGCTTTGTGATTTCCATGTCCAAGGCCCTTCGAAACAAGGAGAGTTGAGCTTGATTATAAAGATCAAGGCTTGGTTGGTTCAGCTGGTTTTCAGTTGAATCTGCGATTAAAGATTGATGCTTTCCCTTTATCATCTTCCGTGCGGATTCTAAGTTGGAGTCCAACCGAGAGAGAAGGGCCCAAAGTTGATTGACCGAGAAGCTATTGATACTATCATCCCATACGGAAAACTTGGCTTCTGTATTAGCTTTCCGCAGTTTGCAAATCTCGTCATCGAGCTTCTTCCGACGTATTGCATAGAAATCAAGAACGTTAAAGCATTTCCTTTCGCGTACGTGCAATGGCTTCCCTTTGTATTTGTCGATGACATGCATCACTTTAGCATGGTCCGGGGGCCAAATCTCGAGCTTCGCAGGGGTTTCTTTCGATTTGGGTGCATAAAGAATTACACACGTTTCAACACCGCAAAGAATCGAGAATTCTTGGGCCTTCTTTATTAGTCCCTTTTTGCGCTTTTCGTATGTTAAAATACGCACTTTGTCTTTCATAATGAACTTAATGTTCAATTTTCCACGA
The DNA here is from genome assembly GCA_005393395.2 of Gossypium australe. NCBI lineage: Eukaryota > Viridiplantae > Streptophyta > Magnoliopsida > Malvales > Malvaceae > Gossypium > Gossypium australe. The sequence continues at coordinate 12,308,953 of CM016615.1, read as the reverse complement.
CCCATTTCTAAAATTCTCTGAAAACCAAAAAGAAATACAACATCAAATCAATAAAAAAAAGTTTAGTTGACACCAATCTCATATTAAATATTTAGACAACTCTTATTTCTCTTCACATATAACAAAGAAAAATATTGAAATTAACCATTAAAAGCACAATAATATACAAAAGAAAAGAAGAAGAATAAAGGCAAATGGGTTATATGAGTAGCTATCAAACGATTTCTTAATTAGAAAAGTAAGCATAAGAAGTTTACCTCTCTTCAATGGATTCTTGAGATTATATTTTGTTTAGAAAGAAACATCATGGAATTCTTTTAAGATTTTATAGGGGAGAAATTAATTCTCGATTATAATTATGAATATAAATTGAAGATTATGATTTTTGTTACTTACCATATGTTGAATAATTGTAGTGGTCTCAAGCCTTAAATTTTCCTATTTTTTAGACAATTAAAAGATTAAATTGTTAATGTGGAAATTACCCATATTTAGAAAATCAAGTTAAAAGTTGATTGAAATTTTATACATTTTATGATAGTTGTTTATCTTTTTAAAAAGTATTTGACATGAGAGAATTAACTATTATTATCCACGATGAATATTTTAATTATGAAAAGAAAAAAACTCTAATTTAGATTTTGTCATAATTACCAAGTAATACAATTTTAATTCTCATACATTGTTACATTAATATCTTCAATTTTAATAGTAAAATGAGAATTAAAATTATAATATTTTTATACCTATATTAATACATATAATAATAGTAACGTAATACTTATATATTTTAAAAAATATTAATATATTAATTATTTGAACTCTCATTGTCCATGTAATTAATACAAACTGTAACCATTAAATTAATGAAATAAATTATATTAGGATGATTCTAAAAAGTATAGTTTTTAGGTATAAATAAAATAGTATCACATCATTAAATTTTAAAGATAATAATGTATTATTATACACTCATCTATATTTAATATTTTTTCCAATTTAATTTAACTTGAATTAAATTACTTAAAATAATTAATTTTTTAAAATTATAAACAAATATCTTTCTTCTTTTACAAATTTTATTCATTTTTCCTCATAAGTTAATATTTTTTTATTTTTATGCAACCAATATTTTAAAAAAAAATTAGTAATTTTTGTGCAATTTTTTCTATGTATTGACATATAATTTTGGTAACTATTTTTCCATATCTTTCTGTATGGGTAATGATACCCATACCAATTGAGTTAAGACTCAATCTTAATATATTTGATACCTTGTAATATTAATTTTATATTCTTTAGTTGCATGTGTGAGGGTGTAATTATGGTAATAAAGTACATAGTTTCCGTTTAAGTACCCTTTTATAAAGAAATAATACGATCAAAATTGCAATATCCACTATTATTATCAAAATACAACTTTAAAGATATTATATTAGTCAAAAATGCTTTTATTGTATGCCAAAATATAATGGATTTTTAAAATTAATTATTGCATCATTAGTTGTTACATGATGAGTTTCCATTTCTAATTGCAAATTTTTTGTATAATGAATATTTTATCTTAAAGGTTTTAATAATAAATCTTTTATTTTTTATATAATGGACGAAATTATAATATTAAGTTGTATTTTTAAAGGTTTGAATGATGAATATTTTATTTTAACAATATATTATAAAATCTTTCCTTAAATATTAACTCTACAACTTTTGACCCATTTACCTAAAAAGGCCCATTTCCAAATAAAATTACGGAAATTGACCAATTAACACATTATTTACGAAAAAGGGCCAGTTCTGGTAAAACGGGCTTACGTGGCCGCGTTTTAAGTGGGAAAATCCAGCAAAGAGCGTCCCTGGGGGAGCGCTTTGCTGGCAACAACAACTAATTTTTTTTAAAATTTTTTTGACTGTTGGGGGGTCCAACAGTAAAAAAAAACTATAAAGCCCTCCTTCCTTATATTTCACACTTAATTTCTTCAAAATTTAGCCAAAAATCTCTAAAAATTCTCCCTAAAGCTCTCAAATTTCTCATTAAATTTCTCAAAGCTCTTTATAATTAGTTATTTACTTTATTTTTTAAAATTAATATTATTTTTTTATAATTTCAAAAATATTTGATCGTGTTAGCAATGGTCGGGGAATTAATTTGTCTCGATTATAAACATATCTCTGTCGAACAAATGAAAATGGTAACTGTTTATTTTGAATGTTGAATATTATTTACTTTTTTTTTCATTTATGTAATTTTAATTAATTTTAATTTTTGAATATTATTTGATATTTTTTCATTTATGTAATTTTAATTAATTTGTATTTTATAATTTTTTATAACAGTCTGTAGATCGGGTATTACAATGTTATATTCGTAATATGTCTAGTCCGCCATCACCGTTGATAGAAAATTACTTAAGGGAAGCGGGTTTTTGGCACGCGACCACTATAGGCCACGGGTGCAAGTTGGACCCGAAACTCATCAGCGCGTCAATAGAGAGGTGGAGACTCGAGACGCACATATTCCATCTTCCACTACAACAAAAAAGGCCTATAGCGACACTTATGGGGCGACACTTTCATAAGTGTTGGGATAGACTGGCCAACATACACTTTAGCCAACTCTTTTATAAGGGTTGGGATATGCATGCCTAAGGCAACGCTTAAATAAGAGTTGGCTTTGTCTAGTCCTAAGACGACAGTTTTGGGGCGACACTTTCCTAAGTGTTGGGATAGACTTGCCAACATATGCTTTAGCCAACTCTTTGTACAAGGGTTGTGATATGTATGCCTAAGGCAACGCTTGAGTAAGAGTTGGCTTTTGTGTAGTCCTAAGACGACAGTTTTGGGGCGACACTTTCCTAAGTGTTGGGATAGACTACACTTTTGCCAACTCTTTGTATAAGAGTTGGGATATGTATGCCTAAGGCAACACTTGAATAAAAGTTGGCTTTTGTGTAGTCCTAAGATGACACTTTTGTGGCGACACTTTCCTAAGTGTTGGGATAGATTATGCTTTGGCCAACTCTTTGTATAAGGGTTGGGATATGTATGCCTAAGGCAATGCTTGAATAAAAGTTGGCTTTTATGTAGTCCTAAGACGACACTTTTGTGGCGTCACTTTCCTAAGTGTTGCGATAGACTACGCTTTAGCCAACTCTTTGTATAAGGGTTGTGATATGTATGCCTAAGGCAACGCTTGAATAAGAGTTGGCTTTTGTCTAGTCCTAAGACGACAGTTTTGGGGCGACACTTTCCTAAGTGTTGGGATAGACTTGTCGGCATACGCTCTCGCCAACTCTTTGTATAAAGGTGTAACGTCCGAAATTTCCTTAATTCCGGCTTTTTTTGAATGTGTGACACCAAAAAATTGGATTTAAAATATGAATATTCTTGAAATTTTACATCACCAGTTTGTGAATAATTATATATATTCAAATTAAAAATAACTTAATAACTTCGATTGTGAATAAGGTTTTTAATAAAAATGCCGCAAAAAATCAATTTAGTTTAGGGTTTAAGGTTTAGTGTTTAGAGTTTAAGGTTTAAGGATTATAGCTTATGGTTTAAGGTTTTAGGGTTTTGTGTTTATGGATTTAGGGTTTAGGATTTTAGGATTTTGTGATTATAGGTTTGGGGTTTGGGGTTTAGGGTTTTTTTAATATAAATGTTTTAAATTTTATGTTATATATATTTAAAGATTTTAATCATAAATAAGACAAATATAAATTATTATTTTTCAAATAATAAAATATCAAAATGGGATAAATCCCAAAAGCATACATGAACAGTGGTTTAATGTGCAATTGAATATATGAATTTTAATTTGATCCAGTTCTTATAAATTATTAACACAATTATTGATATAACATAATTTATATTTTATATTGCATACATAAATATTTATATTTAATCAATATAAAAATAAATTGATGTATTTATTTTTTAAACTGTGTATGATTAAATCAAAATTAAAGTTTTAAGTATACATTTAAAACACAATTAGAATTTCATATTGAAAAAAGAAATCTTTTCAACAATACTAGACCATGCCATACCCATTTATCAATTTAATTCCTAAAAGAGTTGATCATGGTAAATTTTAACTCTCAATATTTATTTTTTATCAATTTAATTCTTATTTTTTTAAATAAATTTGACATTCGACTTTTTAAAAATGTTAAATCTCAATTTTAATAGAAATTTAACTACAAAATTAATTTTTTTAATGATATTGATGTGACAACCTACAATGTAATTCACATGACATGATATTATTTGTTTTATATGTTAATTAAAAATTATAAAAATCTTCAAAAATATTTAAATATTAAAAATTTAATATTTTAGTCCATATTTCTGTCAAAAAGTTCAATATTTAAAATTTTTAAAAAATAAAATGAAAAAAAATATGTTAAAAATGAAAAAAAATTAAAAGAAAAACTTTTTACTATACGACGCAGTTTATTTTCATCCCCTCCCCTAAATCTCCAATTTTCCCCATTTTATTTTCCCCAAATCCCCTTCCCCAAAATCCCTAAAATTTTCCCTAATCTTCTGCATCAAAATGCTGCATCTCTGTTGGCAGCTCTCTATTGCATCTCTATAACGACCCGAAAGTCAATAGTATTGAAAAATCTAGTTTTGTGACTTCGTTTTTGTAAAACTACTAAATTATATATCAATGACATAAAAAAATTACTAAAACGTGACGCCCCTATTTTATATAATTCTTTTTCTCTATATATAATTAACTCTCATATAAGATTACAAAAAGTAAGATTGTTTAATACAACTTAACATGATGCAAACTAGGGATATGCACCTTGACTCTCGAAAATAATAAATTTATTACCTAATTCTTTTAAATTTTATAAAATTTTATGTTAATAAAATAGTAAAATTGTTTTTTTAATTATTTAAAGTTTTTAATTTGAAGCCTGAGTTATAATGTGATGGTTTTTTAACGTGATGATTTCATCTCAACACAGTAGATGAAATGTATGAGTTTTCGAAGGCTATCATATCACTATAAACTCAAATATGTCTTAAAACTATCACTATGTTTATATCAAACACAAAAAATAAAAGAATCTTTCTCCTTAAATTTCCAGCACTAAACACAAAAAAAAAAAAATTGTAAAGAGAAACAAAAACGCATTGACCTATTTCCCTAAATATCACAAAAATAAGACTAAAATCCAAAAAAAAAAAATTCAAAATCCGCATACACTTCAAATTACCTCTCATTTTAATTGTTGACATTGACCAAAATATTATATATGGGTGTTGACTGGTTGTATTTCTGATGTGTGTTTTTGTGGCACATTCTCTGGTTTTAAGATTCAGTTTGAAACCTAAAATTGTGGGGCAATGGCAATTGATGCTTTCTCTACTGTATGCTTAACATTCAATCTTTGTCAATGTATCAAAAGTAGAACAATTATTTTCTTAGCATGCCTGCTTCGCCTTCTTTTTTATTCATGGTAAGGAGTTTTTTTTTCTTTAAGAAATAAATTTTGATTTTCTTTATAAAATGTTATTTCAAATTATTTTTCAAAAATCTTCATTTAACACACATATTTGAACATTTACAAATTAAGACTGGAAAATATTTTGGGTCTACATAAATATATTGATATTATCATCTAAGAAATCCCCTGGTGCTGCTGTTTCCTTGTTACAAAAAACTGAAGTTAAATCTTTTTAATTGTATTTTAAATTGAGATAATTTAAGTTTTAATAAAAAATCTATATAATTTAAAATATAATAAATGAAACCCAATTTTAAAAGTAAAAGTAAAAAAAAAAAACCCCAAATATCCCGCCATATAGATTCCAACTAAAAATGAAAAGGGGAAGAACCTTTTTCTTCTCCTCAACTTTCCCAAAATGCCGAAACCCTAGAGGAGAAAAGGGGGAAAGAAATTTTTTTTGAGATTTTGCCCTTTTCTATAAGTTCCTTGCATCTTCCTCCTTTTCTGTTTGTGTTAATAAGAGAGAGCAGTGCTGAATTTTGATTTTGGGTTTTGTTTAAATTACCATGAAGTTCATGGAAACCAGAAGTCCCCGAATCAGCAAAGGATTGAGGCTTGGTTCGGCTCCAGGAAGACTAGCGCCGCCATCCGCACCGCTCTCAGCCACGTCGAGAACCTCATCACCGGCGTCAGCAAGGGATACTGTTACAAAATGAGGTTCGTCTATGCTCACTTTCCCATCAACGCCTCCATTACTAACGCCGACAAGTCCATCGAGATCCGTAATTTCCTTGGTGAGAAGAAGGTCATCTCTCTACCCTTTCTGCTGCTTATATTGGATTGGAATCTGACTGTTACTGTTCATTCTTTTATTTGAGGAAGGCATTTATTACTGTTTTTATTTCAAATGGTTTTATGTTCTATTGTAGGGAATATAAATTTCTTAGGAAGAACTGTTTTCTGTCAATCCATGTTGTTCTGACTTCATTCGCTTATGCGTAGACATGGGCAGCCATTACTTTTTTCAATCCAATTGTTCACCATGCTCAATTGTAGTCATGTTATTGTTTCAATAGTTGGAGATATACCTGCTAATAACCTGAAATTATATATAAATATTATTTTTGATAGGTTTATTCTAATAGTTTACAGGCGAGGCTTCTCTTCTATTCTCTTCTATTGTCCTTCTGCTACCATTAACACACAATTTCTATGTCAAAGTGTGCTGATTGATGAGATGAAAATTTCTTAGAGATAAATGAATATCTATTGTAGTATCACTGTTGGTTTAGGACAAATGATAATGCTTTCTTTAAGTGCTCCAAACTTCATTGACAATGGCCCTCTTGTTATTGACTGTCATCGTAGTAGCAAATGTTCTCTTGCTAGCAGATTTACAAGCAAAGTTCTGATGTATGTACACAACTGTATGAGAAAGAGCTCTTGACAGAGAAATCATATCTCTATATACATGGGGTTGTTACTTGCTAAGGCTACATGATTTAAATAAATATTACATATTTTGTAAATAACTTCGTTTTTCTTCTATTTAATATAGGTTGCAGGTGACTGGTTTCAATGCTAAGCAGCTAGCAGTTGTTGCTGTAAGTTTTTGTTGCTTTCATGTCTACTTGGCCCTTTGTTTACTTTTAAGATAACACACGGATTGGTTGGTAAATCATAAGAAATGTCTAATTTTAATTCAGAGAACATATTTGATATACAATAGCCTTACTAGTAAAAAATAGATCATATCCCCTAATCGTGCGTCTCACTTAAATGGTTTATAGGGGCTTTGTGAATGGCGAGACATTATTGCTCGCGCAGAGGATGAAAGTACTGGTTATGTATTGCCAAACAAGACGCTTCTTAAAATCGGTAGGAACTTTCTTGTTTTTATCAATTTCCAGTATATTTATCTTCTTTTTTCATACTGCTTATTGGTATATTTCCTGAAGCACTTTTTGTTTTCCTTACTGCTAAAAGTCAAGCAGATGCCTGTTCTAGACACCCATAAGTGGAGCGAAATCTTGGTGCAGTTGTTAGCATCATCAGGCATGCTATGCAAAATGCTGTTGCATTTGAAGCTGCTGCTCAACAGCTTAAAATGGGACATATGCTAAATGTAAGATTTATTACACTTATTTGACAACCCTGATCGTATTGTTATAATGTATTTTGTTAAATCTGTTCTATGTGTTATTATCTCATTTTTCTTTTAGTCATCAAATGGGTTGTGAATTGTGATCATTGTCCAGAAGTAAAAATGAAAGCATTTAGAGTTGTAGTAGGCTGTTTGTATGACTTATAAAACAAAATCAATCAAGTCAATCATAATGTTAACATAGGAAAGCTACAAACATGAAGTGTGCTAATTGATTGATTCAGTTTCATGGAGTCTGATAAAATGTCATCGAATAAGCCTATAAGCCTTAGAAACTTTATCTTAGTCCTGAGAATGGGTTGATACAATGATGATTACCATTATTTGTGCTACTTCCTCATTACTGTTTATTTCATTGAACTTACAATTGATTGGAATATGTTGATTTTATAATTACTATCTGTTAAGATAACTGTAAGGTTTCTACTGTGCAGGCATCAAAACAACATATAGCAGCTACAGAGGGAGCTGAGGTCTTAATTCCTATGACTCCTACAGACTTGAAAACTGCAAATGATAGAACAAGAATCATAGATGATGCTGTAGTAGGACCTGATGGGATAAGTGCACAATCTGCTTCTCTACAACATAAACATGAATCGATCAAGATTGGAAGTAGTATTATTGAACTTGACAGAGACAAAAAACAGTGTATTTTAATTGTTGGGTCGATTTTTGTACTGAATATTCAATATTTATTTTAATTTTAATTTTATATTTTTTAGTTGTATTTAAAGCACAATTCCTATCATTATTCACTGTAAATATTTATAAAAATATATTAATATTGAAATAATAAAAAAAATTACATTATACGTGTCTATCCCAACCTTTTTCTAAAGTTGCTTTATACAAGGTGTATCCTAACATTTTTAAAAAGTTGCCTTAGACAGGTCTATCCCAACCTTTTGTAAAGGTTGTCTTAGACAAGATCTATCCCAACTTTTTCTAAAATGTTACCTTAGATAAATTCTAACCCGACTTTTTTCTACGGTTGCCTTAAATAAGCTCTATCCCAACCATTTTAAGGTTGCTTTTAAATGAGTCTATACCAACCCTTTTTAAGAGTTGCCTTAGACAAGGTTTATTGCAACTTTTTTAAAACGTTGCCTTAGATGAGGTCTATCGCAACTGTTTTAAAAGGTTAGCTTAGACTAGTCTATCCCAACGTTTTTAGGGTTGCCTTAGACACGTCTATCACAACATTTTTCAAAAGTTGGCATTGACTAGGTCTTTCCCAACGCTTTTTAAGAGTCGGCATTGACTAAACTTTTCACAACCCTTCAATAAGGGTCGGCTTAGGATGACTTATCGCGACGCTTTTACAAAAGCGTCGCCATGCCTATCCCAACTGTACCAAAGACGACTATTTTGGAAGCGTCGGACAAAGCGTCGCCGAGCCTATGCCAACGCTTTTTGCGTCGTCTTAGGTCAAAAAAAGTGTCGCCGTAGGGCTGTTTTGTTGTAGTGTTCCATGCGGAGAGTGTACTATCACTTTGGAGGACGTCCAGTTACAATTAGGATTGTCGGTGGATGGGTCCGCACTCACCGGGTCCGTTCAATTTGCTGATTGGGGAGCCATATGTTAAGATCTTTTGGGTGCGATTCCGGATAATATTTACGGAGGTCGGATTGAGATGGGCTGGTTACGAGACACATTCTCGGAGTCGGAGAATGATTCGACTGAAGTTAAAAGAATACGATATGCTTGGGCATACATCCTTTAGATGATTAGAGGTTATCTGATGCCGGACTTGTCACGAAACCTCGTACATCTAAGGTGGCTGCTGAAACTCATTGATTTTAGAGTAGCTGGCGAACTTAGTTGGGGGTCTGCCGTGTTGGCAACATCGTACTGGGAGATGTGCGGGGCGACGCGACCAAATAAAGCCAAAATTGGAGGTTACCTATCACTACTACAATCATGGGGTCGGTTTCGATTTCTATTTTTATGTCCTCGAGTGAACCACCCATTTACATTCTCACTCATAACGAGGTAAAATTTTTATTTGATTTACAATTATTCCATAGATTTAAAATAAAATTGTATGCTAAAAATTTATTTAATTAGGTGGAACCATCCGGCGAGTTTTATTGGAATACCTACTGCTCTTGAAGATATACGACTTTTATTAGACCAATGGTCGGAAGTGCAAGTAAGTATTAAAAAATATATATATACATAAAATAGTCGTTTCATAATTAGTACTTGGTATTTAGTATTATGTATATAACAAATATTTTTATCCCGTTCATATAGTTTCAATGGACACCATACGAGGATCCGACAATATAGGCAATAATTCCAGAAGAATTCTTTCAAAATTCGAACATTTGGAATGTTAAGGTCCCATTGGTAAACTATTCTATTGTCGAGATGAATCAGACAGATAGAGTGTTGCGACAATTTGGATTCTGACAACCGATTCTTGAGAAACCTGAGGTGCTCGATGAGCAGCACAAAATCGACTTACGGTTAACGAATACGAATTGGCTGTTATTCTGGTCGGGAATATATCGACATTTGGGAAAACAGGTACGATCATATACGTGATCGCGAACCGATCATCGTTCCAGAGTTAGCGTGTACCCTAGATTACATGCCAAGGTTTAGGATCCATGGCAAGCCATATTTACTGTCGGAAGAGCAGAGGCGTCGTCGAATCGATGTGGAAAGGGAACGACAAGGCCCTTTAAATTCAAAAAGAAGGGATGATGGGAAGGGTCCATCAACAGCGTTCACACAATCACCGGAACTATCAATAGTGCCCACACAATCACCGAGCCCATCAACAGTACCCACACAATCACCGGGCCCAATGCTTCAATCGACGACACCCACATCACAGCCCTTTCAGATTATGCCAGGTGCATATCCTAGCCCTTATATGTATCTTAACCCTTACATGTTTCCTTTTCCCAATCCTATGGCAGATTGGAATGCATGGCCCGGTGCATCTCCTTTCCCGATGACTCCGACCACTCAACCGGTGATATATAGACCATTGTCACCGGAGGGATCGCACGAGGCACCGTCGGCTACCATTCCCTATCGCCTTATGGGATTCAAACACCTCCATCGTAGGTGATGCAAACACCTCCACATTCTTTATTCTACCAAGGTGGGTCATCTTCCCAACACCCACAACTGGAGCAACCACAACCCCCGCCGGAGCAACCAAGGTGGAATCCAGCGCGTAATCGTTGTCCACCCACATGTGGCACTAATTTCGACCGGCATATACATTGATTTTTTTTAATATATTTGTAGATGTTGTTTCTATATTGTTTCACTTAATAAAAAAATTGTTTTTAATATTTTAATTGTAAATTAATTTTATATTTTTAATAAAATATAAGTTCTTTTGAATAAGATGGAATAGAAATAATGCAACATCGTTTCATTACAGCAATTATCAACTATTTCGGTTTAGACATGATCGAATTGTATGATCTGAGTTCTTATACCATCCACACAAATTCTGTTGCTTCGTTTTTTCCCTGATATCCATATTATTACGTATTCTACCTGAGCAAGGTCGACTTTTCAATTTGAGACACAATTCTCTATCCGGTAACAGCTTAAACGGAGCAAGCGATACAATCGGCCACTTACGTTCATCTGAGACTGGTAGGAATATGTGTCTCCATACATTGTACATGTTTTCTATTTTGTACACTTCGTCAACATATCTCATGGGATCCAAATGGAGATTCTGACAAGCTGCAATTGCATGAGCGCATGGATAATGAAGTGCATCAAACGTCTCACAGTCGCAAGTCCTATTTATCAAGTGTACACGATATTACCCGCCGGTAATACATTGGCTCGGTCTGTCAAACTCTGTCACACGAAACCATAGATTATCGATATCGTGACACACTGTGTGCATGGTATTTGCCCGCGCCTTCGCCTTGTTAATTTCTTGCAATACCTTCTAGGACCATACATGGCCTCCCTGCATTTGGCCTTTATAACTCGCTACTCACTTTGGAAATAGTTCCGCCAAACAAAAATATATCTCTCGCACAACCGAAGTTATCAGTAAATGACGCGTTCCTTTTAGAACAAAATTTATACATTCAGCCAGGTTTGTGGTCATATGACCATATCATAGGCCACCGTCGTATGCTTGTATCTATTGTTCGAAAGGTATGTTACAGAGGTAGTCTGCGCCTTGATCGTTAACTGAATGCAAATTCCCCAATATCTCATGAAAACGGTCATTATTGATTTCGTACCCTGCCAATATAAGTTGATAGCGAAAATTACATACCAATATTCCATTCAAAATAAATTTAATATTACAACCAAAAGTATATTAATAGAGATTAAATACCCATGTTGGTCATTTGCTTTCGTTCAGTCGTAGACCGATATTGTCCGTAGTAGTTGGACGCAACTTCCCTTAGACAATACCGATGGTGTGTGCGATCTCATAGGCTTCCATGTCGCTCAATTGCACTTAGTATTTTAGTTCCCCAATCTAATATAACGCATATATCAGGTTGGGGGCATACATGCCTCCTTAACCTAGAAAGAAAGAAATCCCAGTCATCAGATGACTCCCTCGGTGTTATTGCAAATGTAATTGGAAGGATTCTCCCACCGCCATCATGTGCCACAGCTAGCAATAGTCGATGGGTATATCTACAATACATGAATGTACCGTCAATTTGTAACAATGGCTTGCAGTACACAAATGCATCCCGATATTACTTAAAGTTCTAAAACAGACATTTGAACACTTGGCATCCACGGAGCAATCAGTCGTTGTAATACGCAGGGACCTTTTCAAGGTCAGTTATGCAACCTGAGACGTACCTCTCCAGCACCTGACACGACTGCCAAACCTCATTATATGAAGCGTCCCACTCACTATGAATCCTTTCCAACGCCTTTTGCTTAGCTATCAAAGCCTTGCGGTAAGATGGCGTGTACCACAATTGGCTACGAATACTGGCAATTATGCATGACACAGAAGTCCTGGGATCCGACTTCAACATCGGTAGTATTAAGGTAGTTATCATGCCTAATTCCATCTTGGGATGATCTTGTGAAACATCTATCAACGAAGTACGTTAAATAATGCAACATTAAGTAATAACATTATTATTCAAAACCCTAAACACCCAGTGATACTGTACTGACAACACAAGTATGAGGACCTTTGTATTTTTTTATCTCCCACAAGTGTGCCTTTTTCCTAAGAAAAGCCATGATTTTCCATGAACATATATCGTCTTGCACTGCACACTTGGCCTCGAACTTTTCGAATTTGGATTTAACTACGTTGTAGTTAACCCCGTGATTGATGTTATATTGTTTCAAAGCACCAAGAAAACTATCCTTATTGGAAAACTCCTTACCAACTTCCAAATCACCCAAATCGAATGACGAACTTGTACGGTCACGGGTTCTGTGTGGTAGCTCTGGAAACTCCAATGCATCATCTGTCGATATGTCAACATTATACATGTGGGCTAGAGGCGAGTACGCCCTGAATCATGGATCTTCTTCTTCTTCATCTGAACCCCCTTCAACGTCTTCAAGTTCAGATGGAACAGGCTCCGGTTCAAAAAATAAAGCAACTTCTGCACCATCAGGGTCAGGCTCTCGAGGTGGATCCATATCGGACTCATCATCCAACCCACCATGATCTGCAACGTACGAGGTCCCCTCGCCGATAGACATCGCAGGGAGTACATCATCTCTTCTTATGGACGTTTTGTAACGTCCCCTATCAGATGTGGATTGCCAACCACTAAAAGTTGATGTCATTCCCCAATACGTATTTCTAGCATCGAACATCGACCCATAGATGTGCATGTCCCATCCGCTAACTGAGTGTTCTGCAGGAGTTGTGTTTTCCATACTGCCACCAAACACGGGGGCTTCCGTGTTCTGCCTCCTACTAACGGAGTGTCGGCTAGGGGTCATGTATTTCTCTCGAACAACAGTTGATGTTGAAGTAGCAAATGTTTTATTTGGCGATGAAAATTGAACATATATCTCAAGATAGGGTGATCCACTAGCGAGATGAGTCTGCACCATCACCTCAAAGCTACGAACACCTTTAATATCAAATGTATCATATGTCACGGGATCAATCAAAGCACAAAATCGATATTTAATAGAAGAAACCCTACTTGGCATCGTTCCGAAGATTTTACGCCTAATTCTTTTACAAAATTCTGTAAAATCTATACTCTGATTAAAAACCATTCGCGTTGTGTTTTCCGATAAAACAACAACACCGTTCTCGGTGTCACGGACTTCACCATCATAGTAAATAATAGCACTAATATGTTCACTCATATTCAATTTCTATTCTGCTTAGCCTCTCTAATTTTTCTTGCTGTAACTTATGCAACCTGAGAATGATATTTGCCTCGTTTATAGCTTAAGGCCCAGTATGAACTACTGTAGAAAAAGAGCGTCCACATGGGAGCTTTTTTCAAAAATTTTCCTGACAGTGCATCCTGCTTGAAGCGTTTTTTATACTATTTGTTTAAAAACGTCTTCTCAAAATTATTTTTTCAACAACTACTGTAGAAAAAGAGCGTCCACGTGGGAGCTTCTTTCAGAAATTTTGCTGACGGTGCATCCTGCTTGAAGCGTTTTTGACACTTTTTGTTCAGAAATGTCTTCTCAAAATTATTTTTTCTGTAACACCCCCTACCCGTATTCGTTGTCAGAATAGGGTACAAGGCATTACCAGAGTTTACGATTTTTTTCAATATAGCCCTTTTATAGATATCTAGCCTTCCCTGCAAATTTTAAACCGAGACCAATCCACATCAACCAATCCAATTCAACATATTTTCAAAATAGATTCATGCATATTATAAGATAACATCAACACATACCAAACCAAGGTTTGCTAGCCATACCAATGGCTGACCTTACATTCATTTCATATTAACATTACTTTATTAGCTTATACATGCCATTGATTTCCAAAATAAAGTTTCTTTATATACCAAAATCTTGAGGCTGATAGTGTGATGTATCTCCTACCGAATCCGACCTCCGAGCTCTTAACACTACAAAACAGGGGAAAAGGAAACAGGGTAAGCACTTTGTGCTTAGTAAGCCCATATAACAAGAATTATACTTACCTAATATTTTCAATACAATGCAATAAACATTCATATATCCATTCAATGCACTATTACCCTAACATGCACAAACTCAACTTTCAAGTTAGTCCAATAATTTTCATGTATCAGTAATATATACCATGATTGATGAACTCATCAATACCATGATTTCCATTTCCTTGTTATTTATTACTTTATTTTTTTTATATTTTTCCCGTTGAATTTCTCGGAATTTCGATGGATTTTCAGGGGTACACTTTAGTGTACAAATCCAGGTCTGTCAATTCATGTTCATGTCAAAGAGCACATTTTCATTTCAGAGAGTAGACTCCCGTGAACCTCATCTTTACAGCGGGATTACCAGTCCAGGCTAAATCCCCTGTAATATAAACTCATAGAGTATTGTCGGGATTACCAGTCCAGGCTAAATCCCTAGCAACGACAATTACTCTAATGAGCTTGGATCTGAATTACCAGTCCAGGCTAAATTCAGACCCTAATTCGGATTACCCGTTCGGGCTAAATCCATTTTCCACATATTCTTCGGGAGGGCTATATCAAGATAGGATCACCCGTCCGGGCTAGATCCTTGTTACCGTTAATTCCTTTTCAGAGATCCATCGAATTTTCCTTTCATTCAACAGAGATTTCTTCCCCTTTTTATCAAATATATCAATCTTTCATCAATCTTCATACAATGAAATTCAAATTATATTCACATCAATAACATACATTTCAACATTTAAGAATATAATTCAAGTTACATGAACTTACCTCGATACTAGTTCGTATATAAAATCTACTAATCCGGGACTTTTTCCTTCCCTTGATCTAGCTTCGTATTTGAGTTTTCCTGATCTAAATAAATAAATTCAATCATCAATTCAATACATTTCATGTTCACATGTAGCATTCTCTATAATTCTATTATTATTTTTAGTTCATTCAAAGCTGTCTACTTGAGTCATAGTCACTAAATTATTTTTATCTTGAGCTACAGAACTTCAAATTTAGATCCGTTAATTTTCCCTGAAACTACACTCACTTATCTTCTTCCCAAAAAATTTTCAGAATTTTTGGTTTAGCCAATAAGTACAGTTTATTCTTTAAAGTCACCCCTGTTCTGCTGTTTGACAGTTCTGACCCTTCTTCACTAAAAATTAATTATCTCTTCATACAGGATTCAGATGATGTTCCCGTTTATTTCTATTGAAAATAGACTCATTAATAATTCTAAAAATATAAATTTAAGCCCCTAATTATTTTTATCCAATTTTTGATGATTTTCTAAAGTTAAAACAGGGGAACCCAAATTCATTCTGACCTTGTCTCACAAAATTTATTATATCTCATGATTTACATATCTATTGCTTACACCGTTTCTTCTATGAGAAACTAGACTCAATAAAATTTAATTTCATATTTTGTTCGTCTTCTAATTCGATTTCTACAATTTATGGTGATTTTTCAAAGTTAGTCTACTGCTGCTGTCCAAAACTGTTTTAGTGCAAACTGTTTATTACCAATTCTCCCCCTAAGCTTTCAATAAATGATAATTTCATCCCTGCTCAATTAACTTCTCAATTGAGCTGATTTCTCTCAATTAAGACTTTATTCTATCACTTTAAACTACTTTATAACCTTTGGAAATCAGAATTTCAGTAATAGACTTTAATTCCAAATATTTTCACAATTTAGATCCTAAAAATCAATTTCTATTGGAATTACCTAGTAAAATCATCTCATAAACAATTTAAAGCTTAAATTTCATGCTACTTCATCATAAACTTACAGCACTCAGCCATGGTAACTTTCAATTTCATCCACAAAATCAAAAACTAATGAATTTAATAGTAGGACCTAGTTGTAAAAGTCTTAAAAACACAAAAATTACAAGAAATAGGCAAGGATTAACTTACATGCAGTAAAAATATGAAAAAATAGCTTAAGGAAACCCTTCTATGGTGTTTTTACTGATGAGAATGCAGAAAAATAAAGAGAAATCTAGATAATTCCACTTTAGTCCTAGCTTTATTAAGTAAATTTTGCAATATTCCAATTTTTCCCTTAATTCTCCTTATTTTCTTGCTGATTTCATGCCCTTGCCGTCCAGCCCAAATAGACATTGGGTCTATTTTCCTTTTAAGCCCTCTTTCTTTTATCATTTAAACTATTTAATCATTTTTCATAATTTTGTATTTGTTACAATTTAGTCCTTTTCATTTAATTACATACTCAAACGTTAAAATTTTCTAACGAAATTTTAATACCACATTACTAACATTTTATAAATATTTATAAAAATATTTCTTACTCAATTTTATGAGATCAAGGTCTCGATACCTTGTTTTTACCCAATTCCTTCAATAATTCCTTTTTCTTACTAACCACTAAATCGGTAAAATTTTTCTATCGATATTTTAATACGATTTTCCTATCATATAAATATTCATGCAAAAATATTAAAATAAATTTCTCTTTAAATCGGATTTATGGTTACGAAACCATTGTTCCGATAACCTTGAATTTAGGCCATTACAACTCTCCCCCATTTTAAGGATTTTCGTCCTCGAAAATCTTACCAGTAAAGAGGTTTGGATATTGTTTCCTCATTGTCTCCTCCGGTTCCCATGTCGCTTCCTCAATCCCATGCTTTTGCCATAATACTTTCACTAAATTTATCTTTTTATTTCTAAGCTTCTTTGTTTCCCGTGCCAATATCTTGACCGGCTCTTCACTGTAAGTAATATCCGGTTGAATCTCCACTTCTGTCGGAGAAATAACATGTGAAGGATCTGACCGATATCATCGTAGCATAGATACATGAAAAACATTATGGATTCTATCAAGTTCCGGTGGTAATGCCAATCTATAAGCGACCGGTCCAATTCTTTCTATAATCTCATATGGCCCGATAAATCTTGGACTTAATTTACCCTTTCGACCGAACCGGAGAACTTTCTTCCAAGGAGACACTTTCAGGAATACCTTGTCACTGACCTGAAATTCAATCTCTTTTTGTTTAAGATCGGCATATGATTTTTGGCGATCGGAAGCTGCTTTTAAACTATCCCGAATAACCTTCACCGAATAACCTTCACTCTTTCTTCTGTTTCCCAGATTAAATCAACCCCATGTATCTTCTTTTCACTGAGCTCTGTCCAATATAATGGTGTTCTACATTTTCTACCATACAAAGCTTCATACGGAGCCATTTTAATACTGGACTGACAACTGTTATTGTAAGCAAATTCAATTAAAGGTAGATACCTCTCCCAATTACCTTCAAACTCTAGTATACAACATCGGAGCATATCTTCCAATACTTGAATTACACGCTCAGATTGGCCATCTGTCTGAGGATGAAATGCAGTGCTGAAATACAACTGAGTACCCAAGGCTTCTTGTAATTTGTCTCAGAAACGAGACGTAAACCGAGGATCTCTATCCGATATGATGGAGATAGGCACTCCATGTAGCCTGACAATCTCAGATATGTACAATTCAGCCAGTTTATCTAAATAATAATCCATACGTACCGGAATAAAGTGTGCTGACTTTGTCAACCGGTCAACAATCACCCAAATAGCATCTTTTTTCCTCGGAGACAACGGTAACCCCGATACAAAATCCATAGTGATTCTTTCCCATTTTCATTCCGGTATAGTAATTGGCTGAAGTAACCCCGAAGGTACCTGATGTTCTGCTTTGACCTGTTGACATATCAAACATCTTGATACAAACTCAGAAATATCACGTTTCATACCTGGCCACTAGTACATCTTCTTCAAATCATTATACATTTTATTACTTCCCGGATGTACAGACATAGTAACACTGTGAGCCTCGTGTAAAATCTTCTGTATGAGCTCTGAATTCTTGGGTACACATACCCTACCTCTGAATAATAAACAATCATCAACCCCAACTTGAAATTCAGAATCAGTACCTGACTCACATTGTGCCCGTTTAACCTGTAACTTCTCATCATTCTTCTGAGCTTCACATATTTGCTGTAGAAATGTCGATTTAACTCTCAATTCAGCTATAATTGAACCATCATCAGTCAGTGACAACTGGGTATTCATAACTCGTAAAGCAAACAGAGATTTTCGACTCAAAGCATCAGCCACAACATTAGCCTTACCCGGATGATAATCAATAATCAAATCATAGTCCTTTATATCAATAATCAAATCATAGTCCTTTATCAGTTCAAGCCACCTGCGCTGTCTCAAATTCAAATCTTTCTATGTCATCAAATATTTCAAGCTTTTATGATCAGTATAAATATGACATTTCTCATCGTACAGATAATGCCACCATATCTTCAATGCAAATACAATAGCAGCTAATTCAAGATCATGTACCGGGTAATTTCTTTCATGTGGTTTAAGTTGTCTTGAAGCATAGGCTATTACTTTACCTTCTTGCATCAAGACACAACCTAAACCATTTAATGAGGCATCACTGTAAATAACAAATTCCTTACACGGTTCAGGCTGTACTAATACTGGTGCTTTCGTTAGTAGATCTTTCATTCGGTTGAAACTCTGTTGACATTCATCAGTCCATTCGAACTTTACATCTTTCTGCAATAATCAAGTCATCGGAGAAGCTGTCATAGAGAATCCCTGTACAAATCTCCGATAATAACCAGCTAAACCCAAGAAACTTCTAACTTCAGATACATTCTTCGGTGGACTCCAATTGACAATAGCTGAGATTTTACTTGGATCTACCCTGATGCCTTCGGCGGATACAATATGTCCAAGAAAACCCACTTCTCGAAGCCAAAATTCACATTTACTAAATTTAGCATATAACTGCTTCTCTCGCAGAATTTGCAACACAATTCTCAAATGTTCTGTATGTTCTTCTTCATCTCGTGAATAAACCAAAATATCATCAATAAATACTACCACAAATCTGTCTAAGTACGGTCTGAATATTCGATTCATCAGATCCATAAATACTGCAGGTGCATTAGTCAGCCCAAACGGCATAACCATAAACTCATAATGCCCATACTTGGTTCTGAAAGCTGTCTTTGACACATCTGACTCTTTTACCCGTAGCTGGTAATAACCTGATCGGAGATCAATCTTCGAGAATATTGTGGCACATTTCAACTGATCAAATAAATCATCAATCCGGGGCAACGGGTACTTATTTTTTATAGTTACCTTATTGAGCTGCCGATAGTCAATACACAATCTCAAAGACCCGTCTTTCTTTTTCACAAACAGAACCGGAGCACCCCAAGGTGAATGACTCGGTTGGACAAAACCTCTATCAACAAGTTCCTGTAACTGTGTCTTTAATTCCTTTAATTCTGTAGGAGCCATCCGGTACGGAGCTATGGAAATCGGAGTAGTTCTTGGAATCAAATCTATAAAGAATTCCACTTCCCTTTCTGGTGGCAACCCTGGTAACTCCTCTGGAAACACATCAGAAAATTCACATACCACTGGCACTGCCTGTATCTTTGACTCAGATACCTTGGTGTCGAGCACATAAGCAAGAAAAGCATCATACCCCTTTTTAACATACTTCTGAGTAGTAATAACTGAAATCATGTCAGATAATCCTTCTGTCTGATCAGATTTAACTCGGAGTAATTCACCATTCTGACACTTCAACACAATATATTTCTGTTTACAGTTTACTACTGCATCATGCTGAGTTAACCAATCCATACCCAATATCACGTCAAATTCATCAAATGGCAGTAACATCAAATCAGCCAAGAAACAATAACCTCTTACCATCAGTGGACAATTTTTACAAATTTTATCCACCAAAACAGATTGGCCCAGGGGGTTGAGACTTTAACCATAAATTCAATAGGTTCAATAGATAAATCTTTAACACATGCAAGCTTTATACATATATATGAATGCGTAGAACCGGGATCAATTAATGCAATAATATCAGTGTCAAGTAAAGAAAATGTACCAGTAATAACATCGGGTGCTGAGGCATCTTCTCTGGCACGAATGGCATATGTCCTGGCAGGTGCTCGTGGCTTAGCCCTGCGTACAGTATCTTTTGTAGCTCCTCGACTACCACTGACATTACCGGATGGTCGAGATGGTCTACCCCTCGAAACTAGATTACTCGGCTTCGATATCTGTTCAGCTTCTTTTTCTCCCCTTTCTGGACAATCTCTGAGGAAATGGTCAAAAAAACCACATCGGTAACAAGCCCCGCTCTTAAATCGACATTAACCAAAATGAGCTTTATTACAATACTGGCATCTCGGTTTAAGGGTACCAACACTGCCAACACTGGTCACTGATGGAGTGGAAGGTCTTGGATTATTGCGTTGAGAACCTCGCTCTCTGCTCGAATACCCAGTGGTTGAGGTAGAACGATCCTGGTACTTCTTCAATTTCTTTGGAGCAGAAAATTGGGATTTTCCCATTGGTCTTTTACTAAAAATTCGAGCTTCCCTCTCAGCTTGTTTCTTTTCTTTGCTCAATTCTTCTGCTTTATAAGCTCGCTCTGCTAATGTAGCAAATTCTCGAATTTCAAGAATTCCGATAAGTAGCTTAATTTCTTCATTCAACCCTTCTTCGAATCGTTTGCATATTTCAGCTTCTGACTGTACCCATTCCCGAGCATATTTACTCAACGGAACAAATTCTCTTTCATACTCAGATACAGATCTATTGCCCTATTTCAGCTCAAGAAATTCTTTTCTTTTCTGATCAAGGAATCTCTGAGTGATTTATTTCTTTTTTAACTCGATCTGGAAAAATTCCCATGTAATTTCTTCTTTCGGAACAACTAAAGCTTTAGTATTCCACCAATGGTAAGCTGTGTCTTTTAGCAGTGAGACGGCACATTTCAAACATTCTCCTGGTGTGCAAGATAAATCCTCCAAAACCCAAGTAGTATTCTCTAACCAAAATTCAGCCCGTTCGGGATCATTATCAACTGCTGCTCGAAATTTTTCGGCCCCATATTTTCGGATTTTATCAATCGGAGCTTTCCCTCTTCTGACAGATTCAGTACCTGTACCCTGTGGAATCTCGGGAACCGGTGGAGGAACAGGAGGGGGAGCTTGAGTTTGTTGCACTACAGGGTTAGTTCTTATGTACTGAGTAAACCATTCATTCATCATTTGAAAGAAGGCTATTTTTGCCTCCTCCCCTTGACCCTCTGTACCAGGCCTTCTACTACTAGTTTCTTCTCTTTGTACTGAAGCAGGAGCATGACTCCTAGCTTCCTCAGATTGAGCTCGGTCGGATGACATTACTATAAGAAAAACACAATTTAAATGGTCAGGAGATATCACACTATCAATAACAATTTAAATGACATGTATAGCTCCGTATTTGCTATGTCGGTCCTAGAACCGGCTGAACCTGGCTCTGATACCAATAAATGTAACACCCCCTACCCGTATTCGTTGTCAAAATAGGGTACAAGGCATTACCGGAGTTTACGATTTTTTTTTCAATATAGCCCCTTTATAGATATCTAGCCTTCCCTGCAAATTTTAAACCGAGACCAATCCACATCAACCAATCCAATTCAACATATTTTCAAAATAGATTCATGCATATTATAAGATAACATCAACACATACCAAACCAAGGTTTGCTAGCCATACCAATGGCTGACCTTACATTCATTTCATATTAACATTACTTTATTAGCTTATACATGCCATTGATTTCCAAAATAAAGTTTCTTTATATACCGAAATCTTGAGGCTGATAGTGTGATGTATCTCCTACCGAATCCGACCTCTGAGCTCTTAACACTACAAAACAGGGGAAAAGGAAACAGGGTAAGCACTTTGTGCTTAGGAAGCCCATATAACAAGAATTATAGTTACCTAATATTTTCAATACAATGCAATAAACATTCATATATCCATTCAATGCACTATTACCCTAACATGCACAAACTCAACTTTCAAGTTAGTCCAATAATTTCCATGTATCAGTAATATATACCATGATTGATGAACTCATCAATACCATGATTTCCATTTCCTTGTTATTTATTATTTTATTTATTTTTATATTTATCCCGTTGAATTTCTCGAAATTTCGATGGATTTTCAGGGGTACACTTTAGTGTACAAATCCAGGTCTGTCAATTCATGTTCATGTCAAAGAGCACATTTTCATTTCAGAGAGCAGACTCCCGTGAACCTCATCTTTACAGCGAGATTACCAGTCCAGGCTAAATCTCCTGTAATATAAACTCATAGAGTATTGTCGAGATTACCAGTCCAAGCTAAATCCCCTGCAACGATAATTATTCTAATGAGCTTGGATCTGAATTACCAGTCCAGGCTAAATTCAGACCCTAATTCGGATTACCCGTCTGGGCTAAATCCATTTTCCACATATTCTTTGGGAGGGCTATATCAAGATAGGATCACCCGTCCGAGCTAGATCCTTGTTACCGTCAATTCCTTTTCAGAGATCCATCGAATTTTCCTTTCATTCAACCGAGATTTCTTCCCCTTTTTATCAAATATATCAATCTTTCATCAATCTTCATACAATGAACATTCAAATTATATTCACATCAATAACATACATTTCAACATTTAAGAATATAATTCAAGTTACATGAACTTACCTCGATACTAGTTCGTATATAAAATCTACTAATCCGAGACTTTTTCCTTTCCTCGATCTAGCTTCGTATTTGAGTTTTCCTGATCTAAATAAATAAATTCAATCCTCAATTCAATACATTCCATGTTCACATGTAGCATTCTCTATAATTCTATTATTATTTTTAGTTCATTCAAAGCTGTCTACTTGAGTCATAGTCACTAAATTATTTTTATCTTGAGCTACAGAACTTCAAATTTAGATCCGTTAATTTTCCCTGAAACTAGACTCAATTATCTTCTTCCCATAAAATTTTCAGAATTTTTGGTTTAGCCAATAAGTACAGTTTATTCTTTAAAGTCACCCCTATTCTGCTGTTTGACAGTTCTGACCCTTCTTCACTAAAAATTAATTATCTCTTCATACAGGATTCGGATAATGTTCCTGTTTATTTTTATTGAAAATAGACTCATTAAGAATTCTAAACATATAAATTTAAGCCCATAATTATTTTTATCCAATATTTGATGATTTTCTAAAGTTAAAACAGGGGAACCCGAATTCATTCTGACCTTGTCTCACAAAATTTATTATATCTCATGATTTACATATCTATTGCTTACATCATTTCTTCTATGAGAAACTAGACTCAATAAGATTTAATTTCATATTTTGTTCATCTTCTAATTATATTTTTACAATTTATGGTGATTTTTCAAAGTTAGTCTACTGCTGCTGTCCAAAACTGTTTTAGTGCAAACTATTTATTACCAATTTTCCCCTAAGCTTTCAATAAATGATAATTTCATCCCTGCTCAATTAACTTCTCAATTGAGCTGATTTCTCTCAATTAAGACTTTATTCTATCACTTTAAACTACTTTATAACCTTTGGAAATCAGAATTTCAGTAATAGACTTTAATCCCAAATATTTTCACAATTTAGATCCTAAAAATCAATTTCTATTGGAATTACCTAATAAAATCATCTCATAAACAATTTAAAGCTTAAATTTCATGCTACTTCATCATAAACGTACAGAACTCAGCCATGGTAACTTTCAATTTCATCCATGAAATTAAAAACTAATGAATTTAATAGTAGGACCTAGTTGTAAAAGTCTTAAAAACACAAAAATTATTTGAAATAGGCAAGGATTAACTTACTTGCAGTAAAAATATGAAAAACCAGCTTAAGGAAACCCTTCTATGGTGTTTTTGCTGATGAGAATGCAGAAAAATAAAGAGAAATCTAGATAATTCCACTTTAGTCCTAGCTTTATTAAGTAAATTTTGCAATATTCTAATTTTGCCATTAATTCTCCTTATTTTCTTGCTGATTTCATGCCCTTGCCGTCCAGCCCAAATAGACATTGGGTCTATTTTCCTTTTAAGCCCTCTTTCTTTTATCATTTAAACTATTTAATCATTTTTTATAATTTTGTATTTGTTACAATTTAGTCCTTTTCATTTAATTACATACTCAAACGTTAAAATTTTCTAACGAAATTTTAATACCACATTACTAACATTTTGTAAATATTTATAAAAATATTTCCTACTCAATTTTATGAGATCAAGGTCTCGATACCTTGTTTTTACCCAATTCCTTCAATAATTTCTTTTTCTTACTAACCACTAAATCGGTAAAATTTTTTCTATCGATATTTTAATACAATTTTCCTATCATATATAAATATTCATGCAAAAATATTAAAATAAATTTCTCTTTAAATCGGATTTATGGTTACGAAACCATTGTTCCGATAACCTTGAATTTAGGCCATTACATTTTCAGGAACAACTGTAGAAAAATAACGTCCACGTAGGAGTTTTTTTCAGAAATTTTACTGACAGTGCATCTTGCTTGAAGCATTTTTAACACTATTTCTTTAGAAACGTCTTCTCAAAATTATTTATTCAGGAACTACTGTAGAAAAATAGCGTCTAAGTGGGAGCTTTTTTCTGTAATTTTGCTGACAATGCATCTTTCTTGAAGCGTTTTTTACACTATTTGTTCAGAAACGTCTTCTCAAAATTATTTTTTTAAGGTTAAAATAGTCAATTTTGTTAAAAAAAACATAATGTTATTTTAAAAAACTAAACCCTAATTTAATTAATTTTAACCCTAAACCCTAAACCCTAATTTAATTTATTTAAAACCATAAAACCCTAATTTAATTAATTTATTTAAACACCATAAACCTAGTTTAATTTATTTAAAATCCTAATTTTATTTATTTAAAACCCTATAACCCTAATTTACTTAATTCATTTAAAAATCATAAACCCTAATTTAAATAATTTTATAAAATAACACTAAATCCTGATTTATTTTAAAAATATACTAAAACTTTAAACCTAACCTATTTTTTTTTTTAAAAATAACCACTAAACCCTAACTTATTTTAACAAAACCCTAACCCTAAAAACCCTAGGGACTAACCATATATCCCTAAATATAAAAACACTGAGAAAAGCACTCCCCCAAGGGCGCGCTTTGCTGGAAATTTTCCCCTAAAACGCGGCCACGTAGGCGCGTTTTTCTAAAACTGGTCCTTTGCTGTAAATAATGCTTTAGTTGGCCCATTTCCGTAATTTTATTTGGAAATGGGCCTTTTTGGGTAAATCGGTCACAACTTTTATAGTTTCTATTTAAGATTTTAATTAATAGAAAATTTAATTTAATTTCGATTTTTTATATTTAATTTTCATAATCAATTTTTATATCAAATATATTATTTTTATAACAAAATTATATAAAGATATTATAGTAAAATTATGAAATTATAAAAAGATATGTTTATGTGATAATTAATGCACGGTAAGTTGTTGGATACTATTATGGTGATTTTGGATTATTAAATTAATTGATTCTAAATCATAAAATTAGTTTTTAATATTATAAATAATTATACATGTTATATTTTTATAGTGACAAATGGTAAATTCTTAGATGCCCCACATAAAAAATATTACTAATACATATATATGATTATTTTTCTCACTTATAAAATATTAAAATATAATTATTTCATAATTGACCCTAATTTTGAAGAAATTTTACATGAAGCGTTTACAATTTTTTTGAAAAAAATTTAAAAGTTGGTTTTATTGAGAATATATGTTTGCAATTATTGAAATTATTTATTATTAATTTTTAATGTAAATAAGTTTAGATAATTTGCAAGTAATTTATTTGTTAATTTTTATAAAATTTTGACGGTAAGGTGTAGACAAATAATGCATTAATATTCCTAATAAATTGATCGTATTCAAAAAGAAAAATGGTTTATTTCTCTAATTTACAATTGTGGATTGCAGTTTGAATAGATGTCATAACCGATTCAGAGTATATAGGATGCGAAGTTGTCATTGATAGTGTACACGACAGTGGAGATGCACAAACAGGATCAAGCGATGCAACAATTTCAATGGAGGCAAAAAATTCCGTCGCCATCGTAGACAAGGAAGCACTGCACAAGCTGGATTTGTAGGGGAAGACCAACGAAAATTGGTGAGATTACCACTAAAAGTACATCGACATTTGGGATCGTAGGATGAAATTCTTACCCATCCACGAATCATTTTTCTCATCGGACACGATGACTTGTTTGAAATACATGCCTTGGTTCAAAGTCACTGGCAAGTCATATTTGCTATCGGTGGAGGCAACGAGTAGGCAATTTCACCAGAAGAGGTCATGACAATAGCCTCAACTGCGTAGGTTCGGAGGAGGTGTTGCGATGGGTTCATCTCTGGCTCCAACCCAACAAGCACCACCGATGTCTACACCACATCCTGGTGAATTCACTCCACTTATTCGTAACCCCGTGTTTTTTTCACAAGCACCACACTATGCACCACCACAACACTCTGCATCTACACCTGCCGTATGTACGTTTTTCGAGGCACCTCCACCCCCAACATTCTACTCCCCTATGTCGACGTTGATGTTGACACATATACCTACACTAATAGTGACACCGATGTCGTCATCAATGCCAATATCGAAGCTCATATCAATGTCGACACCTCACTCAAGCACGGAGGAAGGTGACGAAGACGAAGATGAAGCCAATGGTAGAGATAAAGATAAAAACGACAGTGGAGATTAAAAGTACAAGGGTGGAGGTGAAGACGAAGAAGATGAGGAAGATGATCATGACCAAAAGGAGAAGCTGACACCACTAGCTATATGCAGAAATTCTACACGCACCATTAAGCCACCGCCTATGGCACACATTTGGCCTAACGACGCCAATAATGTAATTTTCATTTACTTATTGTGATGTAAATATAAATGACACCAATAATAAAATATAATTTTTTTTTATATTTTTGTTGCAACTCATATTTGTATTTGCTAAATTCTAATATAAATTATGCGTAATTTTCCATATTTAATATTTGATATGAAATATGCAACTTTGGATAGGTACCTTTATCGAACTAGTAATTAATAAAGGTATAGGGACTAAATTGTAAAAATAGTAAAAGTTCAATCGTTAGAGATATTGTAAATGGTACTTGAAGTGGAAGGTGGCAAATACAATTGAAATTTAAAAAAAAAAAAAGATTTTGTACGCAAAAAAGAAGAAGCATTGTCCTCAATTTTATATCGCAAAAAAAAAAAAAGGAATGCTAGCGACGTTGAGCCCTCAATGTATCTTTCAATAAGAAACATGTTGCCTTTGTATGCCCTGGGTTTCTACAGTACCCGCATTACTTCTGTTGATTGTCTCTCTCTCTCGAACATCCATATTGGTGAGTATCCGAGTGAAAGGCGGATGACCTTTCGGGATGTGACGCAAGTTCATGTTCGGGGCCAACTCGAATGAGGTGTTGGACATTAACGGCCACATACTTTAATGTAGGACAGGTGAGAATTTAGGTCTCCGTAAATTGTGCTTGCGTTCCAGTCTGTATACATCGTTAATATAATACGTGTATTCAATTTGTACATTCGCACATGTGACAAGTAGATTGCGCATAGGAATCAAAGTGCCTAGAATCTCCCATAACCGCAAGTCTCTTTTAGTAGGTCAACACAATATGATGCCCTTTACATGTATTGGTCGAGCCTAGCGTACTCCGTGACTTGAAATCTCAAGTTTCGACACGAGTGATACACTACATAAATAGTGTTCGCTCTCACTGCATTTCGTCTAATTTCTTTCATGACATACTCGCACAAAATGTAACCGTCCGTTATTTGCCCAACATATGACGTCGCCCACTTTGAAAATAAGGCAGCAAGGTGAAAGTATGTTTTTTTTTAAATCGAGGTTTTCGAAAAATGACATGTCCCATTTAGTACGGAATTTATGCATTCGACTAAGTTCGTTGTCATATGCTCGTACCATAGACCCCTGTCATACGATTGCATTAACTGTTTGAAGGCTATGTTGGTGAGGTAGTCTGCACCGGCGCTATTGATGGCATACAAGTTATTCGATATCTCATGAAAATGATGTTGGACGAGCTCGTACCTTGGCGAGAAAAGTATACTAATGAATGCAAACAATATACGATGGTATATGGTTTAGCATGATTATAGATAAAGTGGAAACTACGTGCCCATGTCAATGCATTGATCTCGCTCACTTTCTGAAAGCCATTTTAAGTGTAGTTGGAGCCAACATGCCTTATACAATACCTATGGCAGGTGCGATCCCAAAGGCTACCATGCCGCTAAATAGTGGACAGGATTCTGGTTCCTTTATCCAATATGACACCTATGTTGGGCTGCGAGCAAAAATGATGGCGCAATCAAGGAAGAAATCTTATCTGCGTTTTTGAAAGGAGTTATTGCAAACGATATCGGTATAATCCTCCAATTACCATATAGGGCAATGACCATCAACAACAGATGTTGATACCTCCCTTACAGTCAGGTGTCATCAATTTGCACCAAATGCTTGCAATGATGGAAAGCTTCCTTGTATTGATCGAAGGTCCAAAGGAATCAATGCATACTTTTTTTCCAGGGCTCAGATGATTACCAAAGTACGCTAGGTGCGTTTCCAAATCGGTTACAGAACTTGGTACGTACCGATCCAGTACAAATCGCTGTACGAATTGTCCCAACTATGATGCAACTTATCCATAGTCTTTTTTTTTTGTGACCCATGCCTTGTAGTACGATGACATGTAATCATATTGGCTATTGATGTTGGCAATAAACACCAGGACGGGAATCCTAAGACTCACTTTCACCATAGGTAGAATAATGTTAGATATCATGTCAGAGTCTAGCCTCGAATGATACTAACTTACACCTACAAATTACAAGTTAAAGTTACATTATTGGAAAAAAGAAAAGAAAGAAAGCCCCGATCAGTTCACATTATGTTAGAAAGTCGGATGATCACATCGCGCACCTGTTACAACACAGATATTTGAATCGAAATATTTCTTTATCGTCCATAAGCTCGTATTATTCTGAAAAGATGTCATGATTTTTCATTTGCGCCTTATGTCACGCGTTGTACACTTTCCCTAGAATTTCTCTAAACGACATTTTGTGACGTGATAGTTCACGTCGTTCTTAAAGCTATACTGCCTTAGTGCAGCAAGAAAAACATATTTGTTGGGGTATTCCATGCTAACTTCTAGTACCCGGACATCTAACGAGAAGCTTGTATAGCTAGGCGTCTTATGCGGTAGCTGTTGGAACTCTAAACCACCTTTAACGGAGAGGCCAATGTTGGTCATGTGGGGCTGAGTTTCATATGCCCTAAATTACAAATTTGGATCCGAAGCATTGTCAAAAATATCATCATCAGAATCGCAAGGTCTTACTTCAGCTGGAACTTGCTTTGGTTCAGAAAAAAATGCTACTTCTGAACCATTTGGACTAGATTGGCGAATTCGATCAAGGTCTGACTTTGATCTGTCAACTGCATTCGCTACCCCTTCTTCCTCGACTGCATCTTCTTCCTCAGTTGTCATCTTCAACCATAGGGTTTTGTAACACCCCTAATCCGCATCTATCATCGAAATAGGGTTATAAAGCATTATCGGAGCTTTCAAAACCTTTACGAATAATTTACATCAATTACTATTCATTTACTGAGATTATTCACAACGTCCTTTAAATAGACCCTCGAGGCTAATATGAGTATTAGCATCGAGTCGGGACTAAATCAAGAACTCCTAGAATTTTTCACAAAATTTCAAAATTTTTTCCAAGATGTAGGGCACACACGCCCGTGTGGTTAAGGCATAGGCCCGTGTGATCATATGACACGCCCGTGTCACAGGCTGTGTCCGACCCTGTGTAACTCTCTGACTTGCACCACACGGCCAGCCACACGTCCGTGTGCTAGGCCGTGTGGTTAATTAAATTTTTCAAAATTAGGTGCAGGTTTCACACTGCCAAGACACATGCCCGTGTTTTGTGCCGTGTAGCACACACGGTTGAGACACATGCCCGTGTCTCTGCCCGTGTGCTCAATTCTAAACATTCTGTTTCTCAAATTTAAGATATAGGAGACACATGGTCTAACCACATGCCCATGTCTCAGGTCGTGTGTCACACACGGTCAAGACACACGCTCGTGTGTCAACCCGTGTGGACAAATTAAAACCATTTCTAACTTCATTTCTCACCCAAAACTTTGCCAATAACCTACACCAAAACTTATATTCATAAACCAACCAAGCCAAGCATTATAATCAAGCTAATTTTATCATTTAACATGGTATATCATTATATGCACACATTTATAATCTTACCTTAGTTTAGTCTATATGTTAAACATAATCTAATCAACCATACTTAACATATATGTAGATACCATAGTATGACCTTATAAGTATATAAAAACAAACCATTACTAGCCATTCCACTGGCTAGATTACAAACATCATTTTAAAGCCAACAATGGCCAAGTTAACCTATACATGCCATTATACCAAAATAAGTTTACTAATTATGTAACAGCCTAATTTTCAATGGTGTCGGAAACAGTGATTCGAGATCACTAAATCTGACAAGTGAGTTAAAAAATTTAATAAATTAATATATTAGTCAAGTGTGATTTTTGAAGTATTTTTGAATTAATGAATTTTGTGATTTAAAAGAATTTATTAGGCAAATTGGGTCGAAAACGAGGTATCGAGACCTCGAATTTATAAACCAAGCCATAAATATTTTAGAAATATTTATGGAGTGTCATTGAGTTAGTATTAAAGTTTAGTTAGAAAATTTTAACGTTTTGATAGTTAATTAATTAAAAAGAACCAAATTGTAAACGGTGTAAAAACTTGTTAGAGTGATTAAATAGCTTAAGTGTCTAATAAGGAAGGATTTAAAAGGCAATTAGATCCAAAATATATGGGCTGGATGGTATGGGCAAAGAAAATAAGCAAGGAAACTATGTGAACAAAGGGCAAAATTGGAAAACAAGTAAAATTAATAGTTAAAATTGAATTTTCATGAGAAATCTAGATATTTTCTTCATTTTTCTTCAGCAAAAAGCCATGGGAGGTCTCCAAAAAGCTGGGTTCTCATATTTTTGGCACCATATGAGTTTATTTATTGCTCTTTTCTTGTAATTTTTGTGTTTTTAAGACTTTTGCAATTAGGTCCAACTATCTAATTCGTTAGTTTTTGATTTTATGGGTAATCTTAGAAGTTACCATTGATGAGTGCTAGATTTTTATGGTGAATTAACATGGAATTGAAGTTTTAGTTTTGTTATATGATGATTTTATCAAGTAATTTCAATAGAAATTGATTTTAGGACCTCATTGGGAAAAAGTTAAGAATTAGGGTTTCGTATTAAAATTCTGAATATTAATGGCTGTATGGTAGCCTAAAATAATTAGGTAAATTGTCAATTGAGAAAAATTAGCTCAATTGATGGGTTAATCGCACAAGGACTAAATTGTAAAAAATATAAAGTTTGGAGTAAAAGTGTAATTTCAAAAATTGAAGGGTATAAATTGTAAAGTGAATTGGAAATGGAATAGATGCTAATGAATGAGTAATTTTATATCATAGATCAAGAAACCGAAGATAAACAGGGAAAAGAGAAATTAATAGACTAGTCCCCGAATTTCTACAAATTCTACAAATAGGCTCAGTAAGTCATATGATTGAAATTTGATATTTATATTGAATTGATGTATGATATTATGTATTTATTTATATTATATGTTAAAAACATGGAAAATTTATAAATATGAATGGTTAACTAAATAAATACATACAAAATTCATGAGAATAACAGTACAGGGAATATTGATTGTTATTGAATTGAATGTATGTGGAATAGTGATATTTGAATATTGGATATATTTAAAAGGATAGATTTAATAAGTGATGAATTTATTGAAATTATATTGATTGAGTTGGTATATATATATATTGATTATATTGACTGACTGAATTGAAATAAATATTGATTGTTATTGAAAAGTGAATTGAATTGTATTAAATTATAAATATATTTGATTAATTAAAATGTGTATTGATTGGAAACTAAAAAGTGATTTGGAAACCCTATTAACTAGTCGGGCTAAGTCGGATATAGTTGGCATGCCATAGGATTGGATGTGTTCAGGGTTACTTCGACTTCGAGTCGATGAGACACTGGGTGTCATTATATTACTTCGGATAGATTCGATGAGGTACTGGGTACCAACTTACTTCGGCATGGCCGATGAGACATTAGGTGCCAACTTATTGCTTCGAACTATCCGATGAGGCACTGAGTGTCGTACTGGTGTGTTTTGGTTGGATCCGTGTATCCGTCCGAGTCTGAGTCGGGTTAATAGGGGTAAACAAATGATTTCGCCAATTGATTGATATTGAATATGGACTGCAATGGACAACGAAATGAAATATACAATTGAAATGCATGAAATTGCATGAATCATGGATTCATGAAATGGATATTGATATTGAAATTGAATTGTGTATCCTAATGAGAAAAGCTATTGAATAACAATTATGATATTGAAATAGTACGATATGAGAATTAAAAGTGTTATGAATGGTATATTTATGAAATTATATTTAAAATACTCGATATTGATATATATTGAAATGTGTCTTGGAAAAATGATATTTACTTGATATATATTGAAATGTGACATGAGAATGATATTTATTTAATATATATTGAAAAGTGACATATAAATATGTGTTTAACTTTAATATGTTGATATAAGAAGATTATGTATATGATGATGAGTATTAAACCAAAGTGTGATATGTCGAGAAAATAAGTTTATCAATATTGAATTTATATGTAAGATGTGTAAGTACGCTAACTATTGTTGTTGCTTGATGATTAGGCAAGTGCCAACCTATTGATTGAATAGTAGTATGTTTATTTGTTTGAAGCACTGAAATGGTAAGTATTTTAGTGGAAATAAATTAGTATTCATGAAAGAATGGTAAGATTTAGATTTGGCAATTTCTTATGGAACGATTTGTTATGTGTCCAATTAGAACAATGCTTTGATTAAATGCATTAATTTGTAATCGTGGCTGAATGACATGCATATGGAATAAGTGCGGAAGAGTTGAAGTTATATAAAAATTTACTAAGCTTGAGGGTATATGTTTATGTGTGATACTATGGATTAGTTTACCTTGTGAATTAGTGAGAACAGTTTATAAGTGTTACGGTAATAATATTGGGTTATTTTTTATATGTAAAGTTTTATAATTGAAATATATTATTATGATTAAAGATTATACGAACTTACTAAGCAATCATTGCTTATGTAATTGTTTTATTTATTTACCTTACAGATTATCAGAAGCTCGAACGGGTTGGAAGCATATCGGAGCTATATCACACTATCCGTTGGTTTTATTGGTAATTATTAATGACTTGATTCTGGTTATAATGGCATGTTTAGGTTATTTTGACTAAAGGTTAGTCTATAGATGTTTTGTTAAAATTAGTCAAGTATTTGGTTTATGCTTGGTATTGTGGTGTTTGCATGATTGCCTTAAAATGTTGATATGATTGAATCATGAGTGGTAAAATAGTAGTTGTATAAGGTGCATAAAATCCTATTGGTTAGGTTGAATATATAGGTATAAAGATAATTGGTATTAAGAAGATTCTTTAGTATAAATTTGCATATACTTGTTTGAATAAATAGATAAGTTTGGATATAAAGATAAATGTGATAATATTACATGATTGAAACTTGATCCTAACTTAATTTGTATGTATTAAATTGGGTTCCTTGGTGTCTAAAATTGCAGGGTATGGTAATCTTGATGTTTAAGGCTCATAATGAGTCCACACGGCTAACATATGGGCGTGTGGTTTGACCGTGTGTCTCCTGCATCTTAAAATTTTAGAAACAGAATGCCCAGGTATTACCACACGGGTAGATACACGGGCGTATGTCTCAGTCGTGTGAGGCTCACGGCTTAGCACACGGGCATATGTTCAGCCGTGTGAAAACTGCACCTAAATTCCGATAAATAAATTGACCACATGGCCTAGCACACGGGCGTGTGGCTTGGCTGTGTGGGGTAAATTAAAGAGTTACACGGGGTAGGACACAACCTGAAGCACGGGCATGTCATAGGGTCACACGGGCGTGTCCCTAGACCACACGGGCGTGTGTGGCTTGCACCTAGGAAAAATTTCGAAATTTCGCAAAAAATTCTTTGAGTTTCTGATTAAGTCCCGATTCGTTTTAAATACTTATATTGGGCCTCGAGAGCCCATAAAAGGGACAACATGATTAATTTACGACGTGTTTGCAACCTATCTTGTTTATTGTTCATAATTGATCTGAATACTCCGGTAATGTCTCGTAACCCTGTTCTGGTGACGGATAAGGGTTAAGGGGTGTTACAATTATACCAAAACAAACTAGTGGATAATGTGATGCTGTTCCAACCGATCACCAACCTTCTCGAGCTTTCGAGCACTATAAACAGAGAAAATAAAACCTAAAAAGCATTATATGCTTAGTAAGTTCGTATAACAGGAACTAAAACTTACCAATCACATTTAATAACATTAAGCATTCAATAACATGCTTTTCATCAATTTGGCAAATTTACCTAAACAAACATACACTCGATCAAACAAGTTAGTTACATATGTCTCATGAATATCAAATAAACATAGATGAGCTCATCATGCTATATTCTTTTAAGACATTATTCATTTCATCTCATAATTCTCATATCATGTCAAATATTTTATCCGTTAAATCATTGAAATTCCGATGGATATTCATATAGTACACTCAAAGTGTACAATTCAATAACTCATCAATTCATATTTAGGAGTACCCATTAGGGAACTTAATCAGAAAGCACACTCTCGAGCCCCTTATCATATAACAGGATTATTTGTCCAAACTAAATCTTGTTTCCAACATATACTCACAAGAGCTTAATCAGGATTGCCCGTCCGGGCTAAATCCTATCTGTAACATATGATCAAGAGGGCTTATATCAGGATTACCAATCCAGGCTAAATCATTTTTGTAATGAGGTTAATAGGATTACTCGTCCAAGCTAAATCCCACCAGCAACAAATGCAGGACCTCATTCAATAAGGGAAATCACATTTATACATTGAAATCCAATATTCGAACGAAACTTAACCCTTTTTAAACAGTTTCAAGCATGTATTCATTTCTTATATTGTAACATCCAAATAATTCTTATACATATAAATATATACAAATATAACATTCAATTCAAAATATTTACATGCTCAATTAAGTTACACTAACTTACCTCAATAATAATTCATACAAGAAAATGTACTAATCCGAAACATTCTCTTTTCCTCAATCTAGCTTCGAATTTGAGTTATTCAGATCTATATAAATAAATTTAATCATCAATTTCCCACATTTCATATTCATTTGAACTCAATTTACATCCTAGGCAAATTTACCATTTTGCCCTTAAACTTTCCATAAATTCCAATTTCGTCCCTAGGCTCAGAAAATGAAATTCATGCAATTTACTCCTTATTCCAAGCCTAACCAAAATTTCAATATAAAATTTACAGCACATATATTCTATAAAATTCATAATTTTTCTTCAATTTTCACAACTTTACAATTTAGTCCCTAAATCATGTTTTCATCAAAATTCACTTTGTAAAAGTTGTTTATCTATCAACAACCTTTTATTTTCTACCATAAATTTCAAATTTTCAGCATATTTATCCATGGAAAAATTTCTATACTTTGATAACTTTTCAAATTAATCCCCAAATAGATAGATTAGATTATCCCAGTTTCAAAAATATAAAAATTACTAAAAACGGAACTTGAATACTTACCAATTTAAGCCAAGAAAGCTTGTTTTTCTCTTTCCTAGGGTTTCCATGGAATATTTGGGGAAGAAGATGATATCAAGTGATTTTAATTCTATTTTAATTATTTATCATCTTTTAATTATTTCTATTTTCAATTTAGTCCTTAACCTTTTCTAATTTTTCCATGGATGATTCATCAAAAATATCTACTAACTTTTGATTAATAGTCTAATTACCATATATGGACCTCAAGTTTTGAATTCCATAGCTATTTAATCCTTCTAGCTACTAGAATCTAACTTTTGCATTTTATGCAATTTGGTCATTTCTGTAATTAAGCACATAATCGGTAAAATTTTCTTATCAGAATTTTCATATGACATTTTTATCTAAATGCAAATCATGCAAAGATATAAAAATAAATTTTCCTTCCGGCTCGGATTTGTGGTCCCGAAACCATTGTTCTGATTTTATTGAAATAGGACTGTTATAGGTTTGATGTATCCTCGCCAGACCCAATCTAGGGAGTAAGTCATCAGTTCTTCTATACTCCGTATGCCCGGCAAAATCTACATCAGATTACGAACCGGTGTAGATTGATGCCCCTAGATAAAAGTGCTTCAGCCCTACGACATCGAACCACTGAAGTTAAAATCGAATGCACTGACTAAATGTCATGCCCTAGTGTCGAGGTTCAGGTTACGCTCATATCCTGATCGATAGTGGCTGCCAAAGTTTAAATCGGTGCCAAAAATCAAAGAATGTCTCCCCATTAATACTTCGAGGACATCATAATAGAATTTTTGTAACAAACCAGTGAACTCACCAAACAATCATGTCGTAGGACTTTATGCTTTAGCTTCGGTTCCCATATTAATCGCAACAGTGGTTGAAGATGGACTAGCTCCATTAGCCTCAGCAAACTCGACATATAACTCCATTACAACATTTTCACTTGAGCAATGCGATGATATGATCACCTCCAGCTCGAGCTTACCTTTTACATCTAATAGCTCATACTTAAAGGGGTCCATCGATGCCATATATCTACATTGAAAGCTCAAAATTCTTCTCCTGCTCGAACCCCCAACTTTCCTCTTGATTTTAGTTTATAGCTCACATAATTGAATAGTATGATTGAAAGCTAATTCCACGAACTGGACTCCTGAAAATATGACTTTCGTATTACAAATTTGACTGTTGTAATAAATGATAGATTTCACTCGTCGACTCATTTTAATTTAAAACGAATTAGATATTTAGAACAAAAAAAGTCTTTAGATGATTATTCAAAGAAATGCAAACACTTGTAGTGAAACTTTTCAATGTTTGATATGAATTTGTTGTGTGTCTAAGTTCTAAATATTTTGGTACTTTAATAGAAAAATAAAACAAGGAGAGAGTGTGTGTGTACTTCAAAATACTTTTCATAAGTGCACTTTCGTCGAATAATAATAATAATGAAACGCTTTTCGGTGCTAAAATAAGCGTTTCACAAATCAAATAATTTCATCAGACATGTGCTTCAAAGGATATTCAGTACTTCAAAACGTGCTTTAAATCTTACCCAAATTCTTGGGGTCAGGGAACTTTTGGCAGACCTTTAGTGGAAATGGAAAGAAAGCTCGTTTAGCTGGGCGCGCTTTCCTACCATGTCAACAAGAAAGCTCTCCCAGCTAGACGAGCTTTCTTTCTATTTCCACTAAAGTCTACCAAAAAAGTACACTGATCCTAAGAATCTGAGGTAAGACTTGAAGCACGTTTTGAATATATTCGATGAAAACATTGGTCCTGCAAAACATTTTCGACCACGGGGATTTTTTCTTTTGAAATCTCTCCCTTCCCTTGCGCCATTAAAAGGGGGCTCTCCCTTCACACTCCATCATCCCTAAACTCATAATCTCTCCTAACCTCTATCCCTCCACTTTACAATATTTCTCTCTCTTGATTTTCTTTCCCGCTTTAGTGTTAAAAATTTTCAGTTTGAGGTTTTCTTGAGTCGTCAATGATGCGATATCGCTCCAAGATGAACACATGTCACATATCCTGTAGAGATGGGACCATTAGCTTGGAAACTTATCTTGTGGAGGTGGGTTCCAGGGCGATTTTGCTTTATACGATCACAAGTAAAAATCTGCATAAAAGTCTCGACCAACGGCCATTATGATGTCATGGATTGGAGTATAAAGAGAGAGCTAGTTGACAGTCGTTGCATGAGCTCAAACTTTTCAAATACCCAAAGATGTTGCCTTATAAATACCATTAAGAAGTTTGAGGACATAATCATAGGAAAAAAACTGTGGGGCTTCCCGCTATAATTGACGTAATTTTTTTCTCTATTTTTACGCAGCTGGTATTGTTAACCTTCATTCTTATCTGAAAGTTTACACCGCCATGGACGCAGGAGGACTCTTAAGCGGGCAGCGACTGTGACGTTAAAGTAAAGGTGATGCTCCTTTTGGGGCAACAACGGTTGTTGTTATTAAACAACCCATTAACAACTACAACCACTGTCGCGCCGACCCAAGTTTGACCTCTATTCTGGTGGAACATTCGCTCTTCGCTTGAGAGCCCTTTTGTTTCCACCTCGGTGTCAGTCTTTGGATGAGAATGAAAGGTTAATGATACCGACTGCTTGAAAATAGAGAAAAAAATTACATTTGTTACACCAAAAATCCCTTCGTTTTTCTTTATGATTATGGTCTCACTATTATGTATGGTATATATAAAGCATCATTTGTGGATATCTAAAAAGCTTGAACTCGTGACCGTATAACGACCGTCAACTAGTCCTCGATTATACTCAAACTCGGGATTGCATCACGACTGCCTACTGGGACCTCCACTTAGACTACGACCCTTGACCATATCAAGCATTGTCACCCTGAAACTTGACTTCCATAGGATGGATTAATGAGGTAATGGTCCTATCCCGATATGACATATGAAATGTATGTGTTCTGAGACGCGTTATCGCATCCCCAACCCCTCAAATCTACCTATAAACTTTCATGGTTTCACTCCTAAAACCCTAAACCCTCGTTCCTAAAAAACCTAACCCTAACAAAATTTTTAAAAAAAAGATTGAGGAGAGAGAGTGTGAAAACATGTATGGATGCGCTTTCTTGCCAACTGTGCAAAAAGTGTGCCCAGTTGGACACGCCTTTACACTCTCCCTCTAAAATCAACTTATTTCTCTAATTATTTAAAAAAAAAAAAACCTAAAAGGCCAATTAAAAAAATTTGGCATGACTAATTTAGTCTAGCTACTTATATACTACTTTCAGTAACTATTATATTGATAAAATATAATTACTATTTTCCATAACAATTTTTTTAAAAGATTTAAATTTATTTTTTAAATATAATCAATAATTACAATTATAATAACAAATGGTAAATTCCTACATTAACAATGAGTCACTACAAACAGAAAATTGATGTTTGGGTTATTGATCTATCCCATTTTTTTAATATTGTGGACATCACTCGTTTGCTTAACGACTGTGATTCTTAAACTTAAGGCTAATTTAGATTCTGTTGTAATTACGGTGAAGTAGAATTTCAAATATTTTGAAGAAAAAAAAATTCTCCAAATGGAGATCTAAAATTATTTTTTTATTTATAACAGCAAGTAAATCATTTATTTTCTTTATTTATCTAATTTTATTTTTATTATTTTACTTTAATTTTTATGTTCAATTATTTGTTTAAATAATATCTATACAATAATTAATTAATTCAAATAGATACATAATAATATGTTAAGATATATTATTATCACATTAATATTTTTAATTATAATACTCATTCTCGTTTTGCTATTGAAATTATAAAACTTATTTGTTACTAAAAATCCTATCTTGTATGCGTGTAAAAACCACAAATTTAAAAATAAATATGTGTTTAAAAATAACATATAATAAATAATAAAACGTATGGTTTGAAACTAATTAATAATATATATATAATTGATAAAGATAATAAAGTGTGCATAATAAAATTAAAATGTTTAAAAATATTAAAATAAAATTTTAGTTAAGTGGTAAATTAAAGATTTTATTAATATAATAGGCATGGGTTCAAACTTTTTTTATATGTATACTTTTATTAATTTTTTTAATTAAAAAGACTAAAATATCCTCAGATAATATTACTCATTTTAATTATGAAAAAATCATTTTTATAACTTTTAATCGAATTGATATACACATGACACTAACTTAGATAAGAATTTTATTAATAGTATAAAGATTCGTTTTCCAACTAAATCACTTTTTTTTTTAAACCCAATTTAACTTTCTTTTAACCCAATCATTATAGGTTGAAGCCCTAAGTTTCGACTTTGGATTCATATCATGTTTCTAATTTTACAGATAGTTTGATGAATGGTCATTGAATTTAGGTCTAATTAGCAGCTTCAGTGGAAGAACCAAGAAAAGTCAATAAATTTTCTATCCATTCATCTCAATGTCTTATGAGGACACAAATTCTTTTTCCCGAACATAAGTTTAAATATCATTTAGCATTTATATTTGATACATTAACATCCTATAAATTTATACACAATAAATAAATCAAAATGTGATACTTATTAAAAATATAATAATTTATAGTGTCGAAATCCTTTTTGGAAAAAAAAAAAGGGGAATCGACCTTGGTTTCGAAAACAAGAATAAAACAGGAGTCGCCACCGATCTTTTATTCGAGGTGTGATCGGGTCACCTTGTTTTAATAAAATATATTTTAGTTTATTAAAACAGAGCCTTTGGTCTACGAGTTTTCGAAAAAACGGGTTCGGGAGTCGGTTACGTGCGAGGAAGGATTAGCACCCTCGCGACGCCCAAAATTGGTACCAAATTGATTGATTAATGTCCATGTGCTGAAAACTTGAAAATATTTAGGGTAAAAAGAGTTAAAAGGGGATCAATTGAATCAGGATTGAATCTCAAAATTAACTCGTTTCAGAGGAATAAGATTGTCATACCCAGCACGTTAGGATATGACACCTTTATACTCTGACGACGAGGTCATCTTTGATCTTCAAAACGCGAGAAGAAGGGTATTCAAATGTTTTAGTCGAACGAAACATCAACATCCATCACGTTAGGATGTGATCTTGCGAACTTCTAAACACACGAATATTGCCTTATTTCTTTGGAAACCGTTAGACAAAATGTTAGCAATTACAAATGGGCGGTAAAGTATAGACAAATGCGATAAACAATGAAACAAATATGCAAACATATTCCATGCAAGTTTAAATAATGGAAAGTGACATTTACATGATATAAACAATGTAAACAATGTTAAAAATGAAATAATATATGGTGATTTTAAATAAACATATATAAAACTACGTATAAGAGAAATAATATAAACAGAGATACATTATATAACATAAATAGATTTTAACTAAAAGTAATATAATACGATATAATATGCGACTTGAAAAATATGATGTATAAAATTTTTTAATGGAATTTATTTTGAGCTAAATAAAAGTAACAAACAATAATCGGGAAACACACACACATATATATATATATGTATATATAAAATATAATAGTGGTAACAATAATAACGAAGATACTAACAATACAACACATGTGCGATATAATAATATAAATATAGTAACAATAATAAATATAGTAACAATAATAATGATAATAATAATAATATAATAGATAACAAAATAAAATAAAAATAAATAAACATATAACATTTTAGACCAGTTAGAAACTAAATTGAAATGGGATTGAAATAGCGAGGTCCAAAATCGTAATAAGCTATAAAAAAGGGGGCAAGGATCAAATTGAGACACCATGGAAAT
This sequence comes from Gossypium australe, assembly GCA_005393395.2. NCBI lineage: Eukaryota > Viridiplantae > Streptophyta > Magnoliopsida > Malvales > Malvaceae > Gossypium > Gossypium australe. Next base: position 12,266,526 of record CM016615.1, on the reverse strand, counting down.
AATAGGGCCAGATTTGGGAAAGGAGAAAGGGCGCGCAGTAGGATTTAATCAATTTACGCCGAAAAGACGGGGGGACCAGGTGCGCAATTATCCCTTTTAAGGGATATGCGCTGATCTGGCCTTAGCAAACGACGTCGTTTCGTTTGATATCTCTTTTAAGCATCCTAACCCTAAACTGAAAAACCAAGCAGCTACACAACCCCCTCTTTTATCCTCCTTACTTCCACAAAATCAGAACGGCGCCCCTCCCTTCTTCCTTTTCTCGCTCCCGACGTTTGGGTTTCCCCGTTTGGCGTCGATCGGGCCACCGCCAGACTCGATGGACAGTAACGCGTGGGGAGGAGGGTTTACTCTCGTTCTAAACTCTTTTCGAAGACCCACCCTTTTTGGCCCGATTTCGACAGCGAAGAAAGAGGGGACTTCGACACCAAGGAACGCCGATCCAGGTAAGCTTTTCTTCTTTTCGTTTTGTTGTTATTATTTGCTTTTATGGTAGGTTTTGATACAGTAAGTAAAAAACGCAGAAGGGAAAACGGCATTCAATTAAAGGAAGTATAACAGAGAAAGATTGAAAGACAACCTTGTGCTTTGTTTCTTTTCTTTCTGATAGTCATTTTTTCCGTAAAAAATGGGACCCCCTTTACAAGGTTTGTTTCGGTTGTTTTATAACCGATTTACAAAAGCATCGGTTCCTGTTTCTGCCATTTTTTTGTTGTTCGTTGTTGTTTTCTTTGGCAGGGCATGGGCAAGGCGCTGGTGGAGACGGAGGCTGAGACGCACGGGCGCTGAAGAGCCAGAAGCATAGGGCACGGGAAACGACGCGCGTGCGAGGGACGCGCGAATCTGAAAAGACGCGCGTGGGAGTGGCCGTGGGCGACGCGCGTGGTGCTCGTGGGGAAAAGGTCGGCGGCGCATTAAGGAAACCTTAGGGTTTCTGCTGGCCTATGACTTTGGGCCATTGGGCCCCTGTAATTGGGCTTTTGATTTGTTTGTTTTGTAAATGGACTTTGCTGGACTGGTTCTTTTTATTTTTATTTTTATTTTATTATTATTTTTGGCTTAATTTTGGTTTTGTAAGAAAAGTTTGGAATTGCACTATAATGGGCCCGCCCCTGGGTTTCGTAACTGGGCCGGGCAAAATTTGGGTCTTACAGCTGCCCCTCTTTGCTCGTTGTCGTGAAACGAGAATAGAGCAAAGAAAATAAAAGAACCAATTTTGCCCGGGCTTAGCTAAGCCTTGACTTCTTGATCCGCGCCTTCTTCCAACGGCCTCAAACTTCACCATAACTCTTTGTTTTGATCCATTCCACTGGAGGTTTTGGGGTGATAAAAATTCAGAAAGAAGAGATCCGTAACTTTGATCTTCTCGCTGAAACTTCTCGAAGATAACAGGTGATAGGAATTCAGAAAGAAGAGATCTGTAAATTTGATCTTCTCACTGAAACTTCTCGAAAATGCTGGTCCTCAATACACCTAAGGAGGAGGGATTAGTAGCTTTGTCCTGCTCTGCTGGCATGTCGAGGTGATAGGAATTCGGAAGGAAGAGATCCGTAACTTTGATCTTCTCACCAAAACTTCTTGAAAATAACAGGTGATAGGAATTCAGAAAGAAGAGATCTGTAAATTTGATCTTCTCGCTGAAACTTCTCGAAAATGCTGGTCCTCAATACACCCAAGGAGGAGGGATTAGTAGCTTTGTCCTGCTCCGCTGGTATGTCGAGGTGATAGGAATTCGGAGGGAAGAGATTCGTAACTTTGATCTTCTCACCGAAACTTCTCGGAAAGGTCAATCCTCAATATACTCAAGGAGGAGGGATTAGTAGCTTTGTCCTACCCCTTTGAGACTTCGAGGAGATAAGTCTGAGCTTTCAATTTGCTTCCCTACTACCCTCAGGAAGACTTCAATCTTTAGACCGCTCCGCTGGAGCGAAATCTGAACTTTGCTATGGTGGTACCCCTTTTTGAGGGACCTGTCACGTAGAATATGCTTGTGTTTACGCCAATGATGAGGATGCTATGATCGAGATGACTCAAATGCTCCTAACTATATGTGCTATGGATGATATTTTCATGAATGCTGGATGTCATGAGAATGAAGACTTTTCACAATGTAAAAATGGCTAGGAAATAAATCAAATATTCCTAACTGGATGCGCATGAATGCATGAGAAAGGCCCTTTTTATGGTTTGGGTTGTCATTGCTCATAGTTCAGTAAGGTTCTATCACCGATGCACTACGATTACTCTCTTGTTCAGCAGATAAAGGAAACCCAAAGAAACGAGCTTGCCCCGCTGCAATTTCATTGTCCCTTCCATTGTACTCTCTGAGACGTAAAGTTCGTACCTCTCACTCCCACCTCAGGAGAGTAACATTTGTCTTCTCCTAACCCTCTTGCCGCGACTCTGAGGTGTAGAATCAATAATGGTATTACGACCTCATTATGTACCTAGACTGGCATTGCTCGTTATTTATGAAGGGCATATTGCCGACGAGGTGTCTGGTCTTTGTTCAAATAGACGATCATTCATCATTTTTTTCAACATTTCTAAACCTTAGGTGGAATGAATTTTGAACAATAGTCATGTTTCAGGTCCTTGTATTATTCAGAAGCTTTCAGAATGATATGTAGGACTCCTTTTATGAAAGTATTATTAGTTCCGTAATCGTTATTTCAATGTAAAATGCCTAGAAATGATTGTAAGGAGGGGATTGATTGGGAGTATAACTCGAAATAAAACAGGTTAATCCAAACCGGCAAATGCAATCAAGGAAGAAATTCATTGAATAAGATAGTCACAAATTACAAACTTAAAATGGGTAGAATAGAAATTAGGTGTCCCAGATATTGCAGCCTAAGCTTCTCTGCCTGAGCATTTGAAAAACCATTTTGAGTTTGATAGGTGCTTAGGAGATCTTTAGTATTTTGTTGATGCATCGAGACGTAACATACCCCTTCTTTGTCCATTCCAGTGCAGCGAGGTTTTTTTCTTCACAGTTCAAGCCGCCTTTTTCAGGTTTTCGGACTCAAATCCCTTTTGGTCTCAAAGCACCCTTTGCGGGTTTTCGCCTTGGCCTCTCCCCCTTTTTTTTTCTTTTTTTTAGGGAATTAAGTTCAAGCAAAGTATCTTTTGACTGAATCTAAATTCACGGGGTTGGGCAAGCTTTTTCCATCCATTTCCGTTAGAATCAGTGCACCTCCGGAGAAAGCCTTCTTCACCACGTACGGTCCCTCCCAATTCGGCGTCCATTTTCCTCTGAAATCCTTCTGTATGGGGAGGATCTTCTTCAGTACCAGGTCTCCCTCGTGAAACTCTCTTGGGCAAACTTTTTTGTCATAGGCTCGCATCATGCGCTTTTGATACATCTGACCGTGACGAATAGCCCTTAGCCTTTTTTCTTCGATCAGGTTCAATTGATCATATCGAGCCTGAATCCATTCAGCTTTATCCAGCTTTACTTCTGTTAAAACCCGAAGGGAAGGTATTTCCACTTCAATGGGTAGGACTGCCTCCATCCCGTAGACCAGTGAGAAAGGTGTTGCCCCAGTAGAGGTTCTGACGGACGTTCGATAAGCATAAAGTGCAAATGGTAGTTTCTCATGCCAATCCTTGTAGGTCTCTGTCATCTTCCCCACTATCTTCTTGATGTTCTTATTCGCTGTTTCCACTGCCCCATTCATTTTCGGAAGGTACGGGGATGAGTTATGATGTTTAATGTTGAATTGGCGACAAACATCTGCTATCGTGCTGTTGTTTAAATTCAATGCATTGTCAGATATGATCCTTTCGTGCATCCCATATCGGTAGATGATGTCCTTCTTCAAAAACCGACTAACCGCTGATTTAGTGACGTTAGCATATGAAGCAGCTTCTACCCATTTCGTGAAGTAGTCAATGACTACGAAGATAAATCGGTGTCCGTTTGACGCTTTCGGTGAGATCGATCCGATAACATCCATGCCCCACATGGAAAAGAGCCATGGGGAAGTCATAACGTGTAGGGGGGACAGAGGCACGTGAATCTTATCTCCATAGATCTGGCATTTATGACATCTCTTAGCATAGCTGATACAATCTCCTTCCATGGTGGACCAGTAATATCCAAATCTCATTATTTGCCTGGCCATTGTGAATTCGTTAGCATGCGTTCCGCAAACGCCCTCATGAACTTCCTCTAGGATCATCTTGGCTTCTAGAGCATCGACGCATCTCAACAATACTTGATCTTTTCCCTTTTTGTACAAGATGTCCCCATCCAAAGCATATTCGAGGGCCAATCTCCTGAGTGTCCTTTTCTCATTCTCAGTTGCGTGATTTAGGTATTCGCGATTTCTCACATATCGCAATATATCTTGGTACCAGGGGTGATCGTCCTTTTCTTCTTTTTCTACATTGCAGCAATAAGCTGGGGCCTCATAAATACTCATTTGAATGGGCTTTACATCTTCTTGCTTACTCGCCTTAATCATGGAAGCTAAAGTAGCCAAAGCATCTGCCATCTGGTTTTCTTCTCGTGGGAGATAACTAAAGGTGATATTGTCAAACTCCTCGATTAATCCCATGACTACCCTTCGATAGCTGATCAATTTGGGGTCTCTTGTCTCTCATTCCCCCCTTAGTTGGTATATCACTAATGCAGAATCTCCATATACTTCCAGCGTTTTAACTCTACGTTCTATAGCAGCGTGGAGTCCCATGATACAGGCTTCGTATTCTGCCATATTGTTTGTACAATCAAAATCCAACTTGCATGTGAATGGGTAGTGATCTCCATTTGGGGATACCAAGACTGCCCCGATCCCATTTCCAATAGCATTTGATGCTCCATCGAAATTCAGTTTCCAAAGGCCCTCTTTTGCAGTATCCTCTTCCGTAGCTGCCACGTACATTAGATCCTCATTGGGGAAATCAAAGTTCAACGGCTCGTAATCTTCTAAAGCTCTGCTAGCTAGGACGTCGGCTATCGCGCTCTCTTTTATAGCTTTCTGGCTCACATATACAATATCAAATTCAGACAGTAGGATCTGCCATCTAGCCATCCTCCCATTCAAAGCGGTCGCCTCCATCATGTACTTTAGGGGGTCTAACTTTGAGATTAACCAGGTCGTGTGATACAGCATGTATTGTCTCAATCTCTGAGTTGTCCAAACCAACGCACAACACAGTTTTTCAATTGGTGAATATCTCATTTCGCACTCAGTGAATTTCTTACTGAGGTAGTATATCGCCTTTTCTTTTCTTCCTGAGTCATCATGTTAACCTAGCACACATCCCATAGAGTGACTAAGCACCGTCAAATATAGGATTAATGGCTTGTCTGGGCGTGGAGGCGACAATACCGGAGGATTTGACAAGTATTGTTTGACCCTATGAAAAGCTTCTTGACATTCATCATTCCATACGCCTGGGTTATGTTTCTTCAAAAGACGAAATATGGATCGCATCTCTCAGTCAACTGTGAAATAAACCGAGCAATGTAATTTAGTCTTCTTAGGAAACCTCGAACTTCTTTTTGAGTGCGCGGTGGAGGCAATTCTTGTATAGCCCGGACCTTGTCTGAGTCGATCTCGATCCCCTTCTTACTGACTATGAAGCCCAACAGTTTGCCAGTCCTGGCTCCAAAGGTACATTTAGTGGGATTGAGCCTCAATTGGAATTTCCTTAACCTCAGAAACAACTTCTGCAAAACTTGGATATGTTCTTCTTCTGTTCTAGATTTTGCGATCATGTCATCCACGTAAACCTCGATCTCCTTATGCATCATATCGTGAAACAAGGTCACCATGGCCCTTTGGTATGTAGCTCCTGCATTTTTCAACCTAAATGGCATCACTTTATAACAGAATGTGCCCCACAATGTTATGAAGGTAGTCTTTCCCATATCTTCAGGGTGCATCTTTATCTGATTGTACCTGGAGAAGCCATCCATGAAGGAAAATAGTGAAAAGCCTGCCGTATTGTCTACTAGAGTATCAATATGAGGCAGAGGAAAGTTATCCTTTGGGCTAGCCTTATTTAGGTCTCTATAATCCACACACATTCGCACCTTTCCGTCTTCTTTAGGGACAGGCATGATATTGGCTACCCATTCTGAATATTTGATCTCCTGCAAGAATCCCGCATCGAACTGCTTTTGGACCTCCTCCTTTATTTTTAGCACAATATCTGGTCTCATCCTTCAGAGCTTCTGCTGAACTGGCTTGTAATCTCTCCTTATGGGTAAGCGATGTATTGCGATATCGGTGCTTAAACCGAGCATATCTTCATAAGACCATGCGAAGACATCCTTGAATTCCTGCAACAGTTTGATAAGATTCTGCCTTGTTTCCTCGGCTATTCCCGTTCCAATATTTACCAGTTTCCCTTCTTCCAACGTCACAGTCTCTACTGCTTCTTTATGAGGCCGAATTTGTTTCTCTTCCTGCTCTACCATTCTTACCAGATCAGGAGATAGGTCATCGTCTGTGTCATCTTCAAAATTCTGTAATCTTTCTAAGCGTATGTCTTGCTCAAAAGGATATTTCGAATCCAAGGCAGCATTGCTCAAGTCATTGATATCTAGGGTCCTGTTGCAGTTTAAGAAAATACGGGCGGAATGAATGAATTTGTAAATGAACAATTGTATGTATGATAATGATGAGAGGATGATCTGAAAACAAAGAAAGGAAATGTTTGCTTCAAATGATGGTGAAAATGCATTTTATTGATATAACGATACTTGAACATGCGCCTATTTCACAAAAGAAATCTTGTTGCTCTTAGGCTTAAAGCAACAAGTGTGTCCTGGACATTACTCTGAATGAGCCCTAAATACTACAGGGATTTCTTCTGCAGTCCAATTGTTCAAGATACTTCCCGATTCATAAGGCTGGATATTTGGCAAGATTCCTCCGTCAACCGCCTCCTCAGATATGGCACTAATGTAGACATTGCCCAACATTGCCGCGAGGTCCTCTCCCTTCAGTGTCCTCAGCTCAGAGTGGATTACCCCTCCCGACACAAAGGTCTTGGATATGTGCGGGATTATCATGGGTTCCCACTTGGTTTCCTTCCCACTCAAACGAGCGCGTCTTCTTTCCTGTCTCCTTTCTAGCTCCTTCTTCTTTTGTCTTGCATCTGGTCTGAATCCCAGGCCAAAGTGATCCTGTTTTTCTCTTAGCATTGGGGCCGCCATTCTCCCCTGAAGGTACTTTCCAAGCCCTCTTCCCGGTAAAGCGCCTTTTCCTACGGTCATTTTCAAACCCATCGTTGTAGTCTTAGAGATTCTTGGCTTCAAGATTTTGTTTCCTTCCATAACAAAAGTTGCGTTCACGAACTCGAGAGATCGGAAAGAACATTCGGTTGCCTCGTCATTTTTCTCCAAGTAGGGCATGTCACTGGTCACGGTGGCAATAATGTCCTCTTCAGCTTTTATCGTTACCAGTCGACCATCCGCTATTAACTTCACCTTTTGATTTAATGATGAAGGTACTGCCCCGGATGAATGTATCCATGGTCTCCCCAATAGGCAGTTGTAGGAAGGTTTGATGTCCATAACCAGAAAATCTATTTCGTAAATGGTTGGGCCAATCAGTAAGGGTACCTCAATCCTCCCCATAACCCTTCTTTGGGTGCCGTCAAAGGCCTTTACCACGCTCTGGCATTCCTTCATATGCGAACTATCCACCGGTAGTCTGTTGAGGGTGGATAAGGGCAACACATTTAATGCAGACCCGTTGTCTATCAAGACCTCTGGCAGTATGTGCCCTTTGCATCTAGCGGTAACGTGCAAAACCTTGGTGGATCCTCTACCACCTGGTGGTATTTCATCATCATTAAAATGAATGAAGTTGTCCGCACTTATATGGCCAATCAATCGATCCAACTTATTAACCGAGATGTCACTAGCGACGTAGGTTTCGTTTAAAGCTTTCATTAGTGCGTTCCTGTGTACTTCTAAGCATTGGAGCAAAGCCAATACGAATATGCACGCCGGCTGTTTGTGCAGCTGTTCTACCACACAATATTCACTATGTTTTAGAAATTTCAGGAACTCTTTAGCCTCTTCCTCAGTCACTGGCTCCTTGATCTTCGGCTCGGGTTCAGCTGGCTTTCCTTTCTCATGTTCCACCATTGGAGCTTTCCCCTTTATTAAGTCGTAGCGTCTCCTGCTTCGCGTATGAAAACCTTCACCTAGATTTTCTTTCGAGGTGTTAGCTGCATTCTCCTTTCCTGGAACTGTTACATTGCATTCGTAATTCCAAGGAACCTCCTTGTTATCTTTATAAGCAAATGCAGCGGGCCTTCGTATTATCACTTTCGGCGCTACCCGCATTCCCGTCTTATCACTAGCCAAATCTTCCTTTTCAGGGACTGCTATATTACACTCGTGATTCCGAGGAATTTCCTCTTTACAAGCAAAGGTAGTGGGCCTCCGTATTACCACCTTTGGCCCCACTCGAAGTCCAACCTCATCACTAGCTGAATCCTCCTTTCTAGAGACTGCTATATTACATTCGAGGTTCCGAGGAATCTCTTTATCATCTTTATGAGCAAATGTGGTGGGCCTCCGTATTACTATTTTCAGCGCTACTCGTGTTCCCGTCTCATCGCTTCTTGGGCGCGAAATAATGATCATCGGGAGGCCAACTTTCGAACTTTTTACTGTTGACTCTGACGCGCATATGCTCCTATCTTCTGTGCCCTCATCATAACATTCGACCTCTTTATTATTCATTAAGTTTTGCATCAGAGTTCTGAATTCTCCACAAGTCTGAATCTCGTGTCCCATCTTCTGATGGTGCTCACAATAATTTGCCAGCTCTCCTTGGCTCTTTTCCGCAATAATTAATCCATGTTTGACCATTTCCTTCCAGACCCATCTTAAGGGAGTCCTAACCTCCGCGACATTTGTTTTGATTCTTTTTTCTGAACTTTCGCTAATTGCGTTGATTCCGCCCTTAGCGTGATTAGGTAAAGGATTTGTCACGTTTGGCATGTCATCCAACTCGACCACACCCATGTTGATAAATTTCTCTACCAATTTCTTGAAAGCCAGGCAGTTCTCTATTGAGTGCCCCGTGATTCCTGCATGGTATTCATACTGGGCGTTCGAGTCGTACCACTTGGGGTACGGAGGTTGCATTGGTTTTAGATGATAAGGGGACACTATATGCGCATCAAACAGGGTTTGATACATTTCCTTGTACGTCATCAGAATCTGTGTGAATTGGGGTTTCTCATTATCTTGTCTTGAGGTGCCAGGTTCTTTCTTGGGTAACCCCTGCTGCCCCGTGGTCGTTGCTTTTGGCTGATTTATGGTGATTGACCTCGGGTGTCCTATGCTCGCGTTATTCACCTCACTTTCTTTCTTTCTTGGAGGCATTCTTTTGGCACTCTCCCCCGTCTCGATCCCTCTGCTTTTTATAATATTCTCGATCATTTCTCCAGTAGTTACGATGTCTGAAAAGCTTCGGGTTGCACTTCCTATCATATGCATGAGGAATGGGGTTTTCAACGTACGGATGAAGAGCATTGTGGTCTCTTTCTCCATAAGCGGTGGCTAGACCTGGATGGCAACCTCCCTCCACCTCTGTGCATATTGCCTAAAGCTTTCGTTCCATTTCTTTTCCATGTTTTGCAGAGTGATCCTATCGGGGGTCATGTCCGTTACGTGACTGTATTGCTCCAAGAATGCTTGAGCCAAATCATCCCATGAACCAATTTTGGCATGACTCAACTGATTGTACCATCTGGCTGCAGCTCCCATCAGGCTGTCTTGGAAACAATGGATCAGCAGTGGGTCATTATTAGTGTAGCCCGTCATCCTTCTATAGAACATAGTGATGTGGGCCTCTGGGCAGCTTGTCCCATTGTACCTTTCGAACTCAGGCATCTTAAAATTGTAGGGGAGCATCAAGTCGGGGACTAAGCTTAAGTCATTGGCTTTTATTCCCCGACGTTTACCGGTATTTTCCAGAGCTTTGAATCTCTCCTCCAACCATTTATATTTATCCTCCAGCTGTTTTGGTAATTCTTATTTTGCCTTTTCAGCCATCTCATCCAAATCTGGGACGCTGGGATTAACCGGACTTTCTCCTGGGTTGGTACCCGAACCCGTCGGGAGGTGTGTCGGTATTGCGGTATCAGCCTGATATTGTAGCCTGATAGTGACAGATGCCTTTTGGGGATACGTATCTGACGGCGTTTGGGCATTTAGCGGGGTAAGAGAGGGATTATCACTGTCGTTCCCTGAGCTAGTGGTAATGCCCCTCTCTTTCTCACGTTCTTTAGACATCAATTGCATTAGCTGGTTCATCATATTGTTCTGGGATTCTTGCATCCGCTCCATCATGTCCTGCTGGGTTTTGGCCAACTGCTCTTGTAATTGCGCTTGTCTTTTCATTTGATCCTGGATTTCTTTTTGCATCTGTTCTAGTCTTTCCATTCTTTGATCCATTATTCTTGTTTTGCCTCTTGTACCGTAGTGATGTTCCAGGGTAACTGCCATAATTTTAAGGTCATTTTGTGAGATTCAATGTGTGTGATGCAATGTAATGCAAATGTATGAGATGAATGCAAAAAGGTATCAACTCTGATTCAATTCCACATAGGAAACTTCCTTAGAAAATAAAGCTCTTTACATAAAACAGATTACAAGAATAGCTTTGCTCTAACGCCTAAGGCTTTAATCTTCGTCAGTAGGGAAGCCAATTCTCGCCCACGATCCGACTGCGTCTCGAACTGTACGCTCAATGTGTCAGCTTGTATAGCTAGAGTCTGTAAATAATCGGCTATCTCTCGTATCTTGGTTATAGCCTCCCCCATGAGGTAATCTCTATTTTTGACTTGATTCCAGGAATGGTACAGCTCCACTTCTCTCCGTTCTTCGTTCTCCCTTAAATATCCAATATGACTCTGACAGTTCTGCAGCTCCATTTCTAACTCCTCAGTCTTCTTCTTCATTTCTTCGATTCTACTCAAACTTGCTTTCAATTCTATCACCGAGTTGCGATTTCGATAATGATTCAGAGACCTTTCTAACTCCGCCACTTTGGTCTTCAACTTATTTCTTTCGTTTTGGCCTTCTGACATTTGCTTTTCTAGGATCTCTTTCTGAGCTTTCATTTTTTGAAATTTCTTTTTCCATTGCTCGGCTTTAGCTCTTTCTTCTTGTAACTCTTGTCGCCATTGACCCGAAGTCTTTCCTAGCCCCGCAGTTCTCATTGAAAGACGCATCTTCTTGTAGTCCCTCTTTAGGCTGTCCAACTCTTCTTCAGCTTTGCTCTTTCCTTTTCTTATCTTTTCTGCTTCTGATTTCTATATCTCCACATCCAATTTCAAAAACATCTTTTCCTCCTCCAACTGCTCGATTCTCTTTTCCAGCTCTGAACTCCACTGCACAAAATCTTGTTTTATAATTTCTAACTCTGTTGGTATTCACAACTGTTCCTCCATAGACTGAGCATTATCTGAACTTGGTCTCGGGATATTATCGTTGATTCTCTTGTTTAGCCACACTTTGTACTCAGAAGTCACCGTTTCGTCCGCAGCTAACCTCTTCATTCGATGAGTTTGTTTCTAAGCATTTGCCACTTCCTTAATCTTCTTCTTATAATTTTCTCCTGTATAAGAGAATTCACTTTGATTCAACCCATGTGTTGCTGGCACGAACTGTCTAGATTGGTATTGTCTTGTTGCTAGCAGAGGGGCGTATCCGATGACTCCCCAAATTCCGGGTAGAGGGACCCAATTAAAGTCTCCGCATCTGTATAGGATCTCTCTAGGCACCATCCACGGGGCTCTCAACTCAATGTCTCCCTCCTGAAGATTCTGAAGAATTGTCCTCCATCCTTCTTCCGTTATATCTTCTCGTCTTGACATGGCCACTTTCTCTTTTATCGGTGAATAATCCTTATAAAAGGGTCGACAAGAGGCTTTATCCATCTTCCAAAAATGCCCATAGAACCATACCATCAGTAGCTGTGCGCACCCGATAAACCTTCCTTCTCCTGATCTTCTGCATGCATTTAATGATCTGAAAGTCTCCGGAAGAATTGCTGGAATAGGTGTGACTTGTTTATCCAAACGGTCGAATAGATCCACTCCTGCCTCATCTATGTGCCTTAGGGCCTTTGGGAAGATGACTAATCCGTAGAGGCTCAAGTCAAAGATATCAACTTTCCTTTTCACATCAGGATGCGTCAGAATCAGATCCCTTAAATTTACCCAAGGAATACATCTCCCTTCACCTTTCTGTTGAATCCTGGTCGAGATCCACTGTTCACTCATTCCCGTAATTTTCACCAATTTCTTCACCAAATGAGGGACATAGGCAGGCCTAATATAAACCTTGTCGACTTGCATCTCGGGAATACGAAGTAAAGTGGTGTATTCTTCTACTGTTGGCACCAAATCTACTTTCCCAAAAGTGAAGCAACTGTATGCAGAATTCCAAAACTGGACCATAGCCCGAAACAGGTGTTTATTTATCTTAACATCCAATAAGGAAGAGATATCACCATAACGGTGGCAGAACATCTGTTTAACTTCATCTTCCCAGTTGGTCCAGATATCCCGCAACTTTTGGAGCTCATTTTGTGTCACGCTAACACGGGCGAAGTCCCTCAGCTCCTACATATGACCTCCAACTAAGCTATCCCCTTTTTTCAATTGCAACTTCTCTGACCACGCGCGCACGGCCGCATTGTCCTCTACTTTATCAAGAAAGTCCTTTTCCATAGCAAACTTCCTATTTCGGCAACCGAGCAGAAATTGACACCTTCTATATGAAATGTCATGCATGTTAAACAAATCAACACAAGTTAGTATCGCATAATCAAAATAGGTAAGATATCATTAAACACTTATCTAGGTAACTATTTCAACATTCTACCTAGGGTAGGCTCTAGGGTTCCTATATGGGGTTTGGTTCTAGAGAGGGGTATCTGAACCAGCAGATTCCTCGATCCTCACCCATTATAGGCTCATACGGACCGAGTTCGGTTCAGGAGGATACATTTCCCTACGACCATGCGGAGGTGAAAACCTCACGAAGCACATAGGTACAGATGTATCCCGAAAGCAATCCACTAGCCCATGCGGAGGTGAAGACCTCACGAAGGCTTAGTTTCTTACTCCCACTTAAAGGTGTGACCAACGGTCATGCAATGCAATGCCAAAGTATTTCATACCACATAGCATAATCAAATGTGTCAGAGAAATGATTTTCCAAAATGATTTTCCAAGTTTTTGATCAAAAGGACAAAAATCAATCAATTTATGGCCTGACTCTCGATAGTCCCCAGTGGAGTCGCCAAGCTGTTGAAATCCTTTTTGGAAAAAAAAAAGGGGAATCGACCTTGGTTTCGAAAACAAGAATAAAACAGGAGTCGCCACCGATCTTTTATTCGAGGTGTGATCGGGTCACCTTGTTTTAATAAAAAATATTTTAGTTTATTAAAACAGAGCCTTTGGTCTACGAGTGTTCGAAAAAGTGGGTTCGGGAGTCGGTTACGTGCGAGGAAGGATTAGCACCCTCGCGACGCCCAAAATTGGTACCAAATTGATTGATTAATGTCCATGTGCTGAAAACTTGAAAATATTTAGGGTAAAAAGAGTTAAAAGGGGATCAATTGAATCAGGATTGAATCTCAAAATTAACTCGTTTCAGAGGAATAAGATTGTCATACCCAGCACGTTAGGATATGACACCTTTATACTCTGACGACGAGGTCATCTTTGATCTTCAAAACGCGAGAAGAAGGGTATTCAAATGTTTTAGTCGAACGAAACATCAACATCCATCACGTTAGGATGTGATCTTGCGAACTTCTAAACACACGAATATTGCCTTATTTCTTTGGAAACCGTTAGACAAAATGTTAGCAATTACAAATGGGCGGTAAAGTATAGACAAATGCGATAAACAATGAAACAAATATGCAAACATATTCCATGCAAGTTTAAATAATGGAAAGTGACATTTACATGATATAAACAATGTAAACAATGTTAAAAATGAAATAATATATGGTGATTTTAAATAAACATATATAAAACTACGTATAAGAGAAATAATATAAACAGAGATACATTATATAACATAAATAGATTTTAACTAAAAGTAATATAATACGATATAATATGCGACTTGAAAAATATGATGTATAAAATTTTTTAATGGAATTTATTTTGAGCTAAATAAAAGTAACAAACAATAATCGGGAAACACACACACATATATATATATATGTATATATAAAATATAATAGTGGTAACAATAATAACGAAGAATAATAACGATATAATATAACACATGTGCAATATATAAATATAGTAACAATAATAATAGTAACAATAATAATGATAATAAATATAATAGATAACAAAATAAAATAAAATAAATAAACATATAACATTTTAGACCAGTTAGAAACTAAATTGAAATGGGATTGAAATAGCGAGGTCCAAAATCGTAATAAGCTATAAAAAAGGGGGCAAGGATCAAATTGAGACACCATGGAAATAATAGGGCCAGATTTGGGAAAGGAGAAAGGGCGCGCGGTAGGATTTAATCAATTTACGCCGAAAGGACGGGGGGACCAGGTGCGCAATTATCCCTTTTAAGGGATATGCGCTGATCTGGCCTTAGCAAACGGCGTCGTTTCGTTTGATATCTCTTTTAAGCATCCTAACCCTAAACTGAAAAACCAAGCAGCTACACAACCCCCTCTTTTATCCTCCTTGCTTCTACAAAATCAGAACGGCGCCCCTCCCCTCTTCCTTTTCTAGCTCCCGACGTTTGGGTTTCCCCGTTTGGCGTCGATCGGGCCACCGCCAGACTCGACGGACAGTAACGCGTGGGGAGGAGGGTTTAATCCCGTTCTAAACTCTTTTCGAAGACCCACCCTTTTTGGCCCGATTTCGACAGCGAAGAAAGAGGGGACTTCGACACCAAGGAGCGCCGATCCAAGTAAGCTTTTCTTCTTTTCGTTTTGTTGTTATTATTTGCTTTTATGGTAGGCTTTGATACAGTAAGTAAAAAACGCAGAAGGGAAAACGACATTCAATTAAAGGAAGTATAACAGAGAAAGATTGAAAGACAACCTTGTGCTTTGTTTCTTTTCTTTCTGATAGTCGTTTTTTCCGTAAAAAAGGGGACCCCCTTTACAAGGTTTGTTTCGGTTGTTTTATAACCGATTTACAAAAGCATCGGTTCCTGTTTCTGCCTTTTTTTGTTGTTCGTTGTTGTTTTCTTTGGCAGGGCATGGGCAAGGCGCTGATGGAGACGGAGGCCGAGACGCACGGGCGCTGAAGAGCCAGAAGCATGGGGCACGGGAAACGACGCGCGTGCGAGGGACGCGCGAATCTGAGAAGACGCGCGTGGGAGTGGCCGTGGGCGACGCGCGTGGTGCTCGCGGGGAAAAGGTCGGCGGCGCATTAGGGAAACCTTAGGGTTTCTGCTGGCTTATGACTTTGTGCCATTGGGCCCCTGTAATTGGGCTTTTGATTTGTTTGTTTTGTAAATGGACTTTGGTGGACTGGTTCTTTTTATTTTTATTTTTATTTTATTATTATTTTTTTGGCTTAATTTTGGTTTTGTAAGAAAAGTTTGGAATTGCACTATAATGGGCCCGCCCCTGGGTTTCGTAACTGGGCCGGGCAAAATTTGGGTCTTACATTTAGTATTATTAATATATTGATAACATATGATAATATGATAGTGTATGAACTTAAACATTATCAATACATCAAATACAAACTTTAACTTAAATTAACACTAGCGAATATATGTACAACAAATTCATGCTAAAAATTACTCAAATTTAACCTTGACAATCACAACATAAAAAAAAAAAAAAAAAGGTAGGGTTTCCCTACTAATATCAGCAATAAGGATGGAGTTTTTAGGGTGCCACAACTGGTAGCTCAGTGCATTCTTTGTCCACAGCAGCTGATGAACAATTTTGATTCAGCAGTTTCTGCTCTTTGGTTTTGCCCCACAGCACACTGTATAGCCCACAAATCAACAAAACCCCCCCTACCACACTGGACAAACCATAACAAAACTTGAGGTTAGACAATATGGAAATCCCAAGGTTAAGATGGTTTTTTAAACTTAATAACCAAAAGTAAATCAATAACCCACCTTCCTAAACTGATAAACTGGCATAAGAAAAATGCAGAACACAACATTGTGAAGATGAGATTCAATGGTGTTGACATGGCCAAGAGCACTGGTCCCTTCTTTTCAATAACCCATGCTTGTAGGTAATATGTCACGCCTGTCACCACAATTCCCTGCCAATAATAATATTACCATCAATACACGTAATACGCACATTTTTACGTGTAATAATATGAAAAAGAGTAGGGATACGTATTAGATATTTACACAGTAAGCTACAGAAACGAGTCGAACGTTCCAGCCGAGTCGCCATTCATATGGATCTCTTACCAAAGCAATAGCGATAGCAAATGACTGAATTGTGCTTAAGAAGCACTGAAGAGCTGTAAAGAGAAGCTTCGAAGGGTAGGTCTTCAAAACCGGACCCTGGTAAATATTTCAAACCCAATTAGCTTGTTTATTTTCAATTGTGGTAATGTAAAAGTAAAGATTTTTATTGTAGGGCACAATCTGAACCTGCAGGACGAGCCATAAGCCCCAAAGGATGTTGGAAAGCAACATGAGGAAAGAACCTTTAATCCAAGTGAGACCAGAGGAAGTTGGAGTAGTAGCAAGTGTTTGGTCATGGTGGTGCTGAAAGAGGTGATGGAGGCAAAAAAGTTTGAAACGGGGACCCTTGAAAAAGGCAAGGGTGAGTGCACCAGCCAAGCAACTTAATATGCCCATAAGTTTTGCTATCCCTGCACTTGTCTTTAGTCTCAACGTTTCCACCCTGCCATGCAATAAATATTGTACTTAAATAAAATATTAACATTATACATAAAATTGCATGCGGAAGAAGAAGAAGAAGATTATACATGTTAGGGTTCAAACTCTAAACGTAAAACACATCACTTCAATGATTTTGTAAATAAACTAGACTAAAACTTAAGTTTTAAGACACCCAGTTTTTGACATTATGTTATAGCAACCATGATCTTCATTATAGCCATATGTTATTTAACACAACAAGTAAGTGGTGAAATAGTGGACAGTTCAGGTTCTGCCACAAGCAAAATTGTATTTGCATGGAGACCATAAATTCAGTTGTTTGATTCTATTGAAAATCTGATACTCATAATTCACAAGAAAATATCAACGAAAAAGACCAATATATATTATATAAGGCTTTTATGTGAAGAGAGTTAAAATGACAAAATTGGTAAATGAAGGAGCAAGTATATATCTATATATATGAGCACGTGTTGGGAAATGTTTCTGAAGTTAATACATAGTGGCTTTTTCCTTTGACGGCTACATCACCATGGGACCCTATGTTCCTATTTTCGATTTTGATTGAAAGCCATTCATTAACTGGCCCCCAAAAAACCAAACAAATTGCATCTAAGGACATTTTTTTGAATATTTTTTGCAGATACCAGCTTGATGCAGAAAAAGAAAAAGGCGAAAACTGTCGAATATCAGTTTTTAATTTTTAATTTTTTATGTTTGGAAATTAATTTTTGGGGAAAAATAAAAAGTTTTGAAGGTTTTTGGGAGTAAAATTTTGAAGAAAAGTAAATGGGAGAGTAAAATTTTGGTGGGAAATGGATTTTGAGTAGATGGGAGGGGAGTAAAAGTTTTGGGGGAAAGTGGGAAGGAGTAAAAGTTTTGAAGGAAAAGTAAAAAGGTTTGGGAATTTGGGGTAAAAATGTAAAATATTATAGCTTGATATTCAAATTATTCAAGTTATTCGAATTCGAAAACTCAACTCGATTCGAACTCAAAATTTGAGTTGACTCGAATAACTCGATCCGTTTAATTTGAAAATAGAATTTTTTTTTTCGATTTTATCGAGTCGAATCGGGTTTTGTTCACCCTCGTTGTCGTTAATATTTTATGATACCACAATAATAATAAATAAAAAAGTTTAGAAACCCTAATAATAAATACACCGCTTTATGATTTTTAATTTGATAACACACCTATTGCATTATTTTAATATTTTTTTACTTAGGGTGGTATTATGTGATCATTGTTTACCATGTTGCATTTTCCCTTTTAATAATATATTTATTTTATGATAAAATTGGTGTCAGACTTAAACATAAATCTTATATGAAATTCCTATGATTAAAGGGATTTCTTTTTCAGGGCCATAAAAAGGATAGAAAATCAAGCGACTAGCACTACTAATTAAATATTCTCCAACCTTTGTATTCCTTCATGGCCTAAAACATATTCTCACTTTTTCTTTTAATTATTATCATTAAATTTGTAAAACACTTCTATTTCCTGATAAATTGCAACAATATCCTTCCCCATGAAGCAACCTTGTAGTAATTTTTAATGAATCAGATTCAGTGGGTAAATTATATATTTTTTCTATTTTTAGATGGCTCATTTATATTTCATAATGTCATTCTAATTTTGTTTAGTTTTAACATAATTATTTTAAAAAGAAACACATTTATTACCATTCCATACCCATGATCTGTAAATACCATCAACCATATGGAAGCTACACCTACACATATGGATGAATTAGAAAACTGAGTTGAACGCCAATGGAAGAATTTTATGAAAGAAATAAAAACTGGGTTTAACTCAAACCATACATTCATATCTGTAGTTTCCAAGGCGAATAGTACAAGGCTTTTGGCATCAATATTTCATCCAAATTTACCAAGGTGATAAAAATGGAAGGGAAAGCATTATAAAAGAGAGAATCAAATAGTTGAGAAATCCAATTTTCGATGCTTATAGTTTATATTTTTTTTTCAATAAATTCTAGAAAAATTCAATGTTTTTGTATTTTTCTTTCAAAATTCTAATTATCTATTTTTAAATATAATTAATTAAATTTAAATTAATTTTGAGAGAATATTAGATATAGATGAATGTGTAATAATATTTTTAAATTTTTTAAAAATGAATGAGGTGACACATTTTTATTGATACCTAAAATTTAAAATCATAGGTTATTGATAGAATTTATCTTTGGGGTCTAATGAACCAGTCACATTTTGTTCTTACTCTTCTGCAAATTTGGCAGCAAAGATCTGAAACTTTCAAGCATCTAAAAGCCTTGAAACATATTTCCATGTCCCATGCTAACATCGTTTCCTTTAAAAAGTTGCAACTAGCCAATGCCTCTTTTACTAAAAGACCTTCTACTCAATGGGTGTTTCATGTTAATTACATAATGAAAGTACTAATCTCTAAGAAGACATTGTGAAGTAGCTAATTTACAAAGTCTAAAATTTAAACATAAAATACAACTCTAAGATGAATTTCATGACTAAAAATGTTCATGTCACATTAACTCAGAAACCCAACCTAAATGAGAAGAAAAAAATAGATACATACATATAAAATTGGAAATATATTAAGAAGTAGGGATAATTTTACCCGAGTAACACAGCCAAGAAAAAGGTGATGACAGGCAGACAATTTGTTGTAGCAGCGGCTAAAGTTGCAGAGGTATAAACAAGGGCTATACCATTGATATCCAAGCTTAAAGTTATCCTGAAATCCAAAATTTCTCAACAGTTGATATGATTTCTTCCACTGTAATAGCTGCGCAATCTTAATTCATCAAGTGTTTCTAAATGTTTTCACTTACCCGAATAAAGACAGCAAAAATATCTTGCTGAACGTCACGAATGATAGTGGGGGCGCTGTTTTCCTTTAGATTCCAAAGCAAACAAAATTTAATAACATGATTCTATTTATATTGTCTTCAAGTTTGGCATAAAAACCAGGGCAGAAGCTTAAAATTACCATTCAAGAAACAAGGCAAGAGGGATCAAGACAACGGTAGCAGCGGCCTGCCTATAGAAAACGAAGACGAAATTGTTCATGCCACCATCGAAAGCTGCTTTGGACACCAAGAACATGCCCGCATATATAGATTGAATGAGAGTAATAGCAAGATAGGGCTTTTTGTTATCCATTCTTTGTTTTTTTTTTTTTTTGGGGGGGGGGGGGGGTTTAGAAAGATGTGTATTGCAGTTTGAAAGTGCAACACTGGGGGAGGGAGGATTTATATAATGGTAGGTTGGAGTGTGGAGATGGGACAATGGAGGGATTGGCCATTGAAAATAACATGCTTTTTCTTTTGTATTGGGACGTGTGTGGTGAAGATGAAAGGGCCCCTTTTTTGAGGCCAAAGGGACCCCTTTATTATTAATGAAAAATTGATATTAGGATTGGCTTCTTTGACACTTGACATGTCATCAATAGGGTTCCAACCTTTTCTTTTTCTTTTTTATTCAAATTTAATCTGTTCAATTATTTTAAGATTGGATGTAATTTAATTCTTGAATTTGATATTTTTTTTCGTATTTAAATTTTTTTTAATTTAGTACTTAAATTTAGTACTTTTTTTTAATTTGGTACCTTATAAATTTGTCAAACGTTATACAAAATACTCTCAAACACTAATGCTGTTAGTTTTTTTATGATCGACATGTGACTGATGCCATGGAATTTAATAGTGGAAATGATTACATTTATTTAGAGTTTCTTATGTTTCACTAAACAATATGCTTAAATTTTACTTTTCATTAGGGCTAAGATTATTTTGATTATTAGTGGAAGGAATGATTCAAGAGGGTTTGCATGCATAAAGCATAGTCCGATCTTTACAAAGCCCTCAATTTAATAAAAACATCGTTAATATTAGAGGAAATTCGTGCTAAAAAAGTATGCATTGAATTATGCTTAATGAATTAATATTGAATAAGAAAATAAGAGTTTTAAAACTCCAAAATAAAAGGAATTCAGTATTTTAAATTAGGGTAAACTACCAAAATAGTCACTTTTGTTTGCCTCATGTTACATTTTAGTCACTTATGTTTGAAACATTATACTTTAGTCATTTACGTTATCGTTTTGTAACATTTTAGTCACTGAGCAGTTAATTGTCATTAACAGTGTAACAGTAAGCTGACGTGGCATGTTAAATTATCATTTCAAACAAAAATTTTAGGTTAAATTCTATAATTGGTCCCTATATTTTTCATTTTGAGCAATTTAATTTTTTTCTTTTAGCTTTATTTTTTTAATTTTCTATTCTCTTTCGCTTCTCTCTCTATTTTCCTCCCTTCTTCATTTCTTTTAAAGTATAGGGACTAGTTTTAACAAATGGAAAACATAGAAAAACTACGTTAAAAGAAATGGAGAAGGGGAAATAGAGGGAGAAGCATAAGAGAATGGAAAAAAAAAAGAAAAAAAAAAGAAAATTTAAAAAAACATAAAAGGAAAAAGTTAAATTGCATAAAACAAAAAAATATGGGGACCGATTGTATAAATTAACCTAAAATTTTTGTTTGAAATGATGATTTAACATGCCATGTCAGCTTACCGTTATGCTGTTAACAACAATTAATGGCTCAGTCACTAAAATGTTACAATACGATAACGTAAATGACTAAAACATAACATTTCAAACATAAGTGATTAAAATGTAACCTGAGGTAAACAAAAGTGATTATTTTAGTAGTTTACCCTTTAAATTAATAACTTAAACTGAAAGTAAACATTTAAAATACAAAAAGGAAATTTCATGACATGTATCACATGTGATCATACATTAAGTATTTTTGCTACCTCACAATAAAAAAGCGTTAGTATATTAAAATAATTTGTATAATGTTTATCAAGTTCAACTACCAAATTCAACAACAACAAAAAAAAGATTGAATATCAAATTAAGAAAAAATTGTAGATATCAAATGCTATATTTAGCCTTTTAAAAGTATTAAAAAAACATTTATATCAATACGAAATTATAGTACACCCACGAGGTGGGTAAAAACTATTATGTAATAAAATTATTACGAATTAATATAAAAACTAAAATTTACTTAGATTGAAACGGTAAAGTTGAGAAATTATTTGTTTGGTACTTTGGGTTCAAATCTCATTATAAGTATGTAACTTCCTTAGATTTAATAATAAAAAAGTATTTAAATTAATATTTATTGCTTTGTTAAAATAAAGGTGTTTTGATAATTCAACAATTGAGTTGAAACTAAGTATTATATGACACAACTCAATCCATGTTTATATATTTTATAATTAAATAATTTTATTATTAAATGAATAATAATTCGAAACAATCAGAAATGAGAAATTAGTGCCCTCGAAACTCCAAGGTAAACACTTGGTACCAAAAAAGGAAGTCCAAGGAACACTGCAATTGGTGACCTTGAAACTCCATTGGATTCAATAATTCCAACTTTGGATATCTATTTGATATCTCATTTCATTCGAAAAACATGAATTAATTGAAATTATTAAACTTAAAAAAGTTATTTTCATGGGTAAAAATTAAAAGAAAAGTTTAAATGATTAGTCTTTATTGATTGAAGATGTTGTTTTAGTGTGGATTAAAAATATTATGTGGGCTCGTGTAGGAGGAAAACTAATCAATAAAACTGATCCTATTAATCTTCACTTTATACTTCTTAAGGTATCATAGGTTAATTTGTTTGTATATTTTAAAATTATTGGATAGTATTTTTTTTTGTTCTTTTGTAACCGTCTAACTGCTTTCTTGATTTAATGAATTTCATCATTCATCCAAAAAGAAGAAAGAATTTATACTAATATCTTATTCTTTAATATAATTGAGTTTGTATCATGAGTTAATTAAGTATTAACTCAATTGGAAAATTATCAATAACAAATTTTATTATAATAATATTCTTCTTACCCGTAATGTAATTTAAAGTTAAGTCATCATAATTTTAAAAATCTCAACTTTACCGTTTAAAATTCAGTCAAACACATGTGTTTAAAATAATAGTTGACCAAGCATGAAAGTGAGTTTTAAAGACTGAACAAAAGAATTAGAGTAGAAAAAAGAAAATGGTGATTTATATTAAGATCATGTCAAGTCCAAAAGGATAACTAATTCATTCTCACATGTAACACACCGGCCGATAACTTAATCCATCCTTCAATTATCGCACGTGCAAATTGAGTTACCATTGAAACCTACTTACTTTTCCTCCCTACTATTTTATCACCAGGTGGAAATGCTAAACGTCTCTATTAATTTTAGAAGAGATAAGGGTAGGAAATAAAGTTTATAATACTATTATTTTTGAAAAATGTGAAATGACTGACCTGTTTTTATATTTAGATAATTGGTAATTTATTGCATTCAACTTTTGGATTGTATCTATTCAATCAATGAAGATCATATCATTTTGGAAAACATGTTTGAAGGATCAGATCGAATCACGTCTATCTTATCCCCTGGATAAATGAAGTTATAGATTTGGATTGGAACGTTGAAGACTTAACTGCCATCAATCCTTGTTTATCTTGTTTATTATTGTATTCAACTAGTTCAGTTGTTGTTTAATCGAGATTGATATAGATCTTTATTATGTTAGCAACTCTAAAAAAAATTATTTAATTGAAAGACATGTATAGATTATTGTACTGATTGTAAAGAGTAGGGGTGTAAATAAACAGAACGTTCGATGAACTGCTTGTATAATGTTCGTTTATTAAGCTAAATAACAAGTATGAACAAATTTTTTATGTTCGTTTAATAAAGGAACGAACACAAACTGAGGTGTGTTTGGTTCGTTTATGTTTACGAACAAGCTTGTTTATAAGCTTGTTTATTTATTAATGATATTTTCTTATAAAATTCCATTAGTATATATTAATAAAATTATATTGGTTTCTATTTTTTTCATTTATAATATAATTATTAATATTTATATTTGATTATTTTATATCTAAACAATATATGTGTATATGTATGTATTTATTGTTTGTTTGTTTATTATTTATAAACATTGTTCATGAACATGCTCGTGAACATTAAACAAACAAACATGAACACACATATAATTTTAAATAAACGAACATGAACAAAGTTTTATTCGTTCAAGTTCGGGTCATTTATAGCACTAGAGCACTTAACCTTTTCAAGTGAGGAACATTATTTATGAGAGTGCATTTAACTATAAAACCTTTTGAGTTATGATTTTACAAGTTAAGTTTATAAGGGTGAATTTAGTGGTGAGAATATCAATATTTTAGGATACAAAAATGGGGAAATTATCACTGGGGTGTGATAGACTAGATTCACTTGTGGTAAGTATTGAAGATAATGACTAATTCTCATTGAGTTAAACTCCATAGATATAGGAAAACCGAACTGCATAAACAATATTTGTGACACCTGTTTTGGTTTGTATTTCGGAATGGTGGGAGAATTGTGAACTTCACAACTTATTAAATATTATTTTAATAATTGTATTCATCAATTCTAGTAATAACAAAATCATGAATCTCAGTTATAGTTTTAGAGTGATTTCTCTGGTCTTCCCACGATAAGTTAACAGCAATTCCCACGCTATCTTTATGTTGAATGTATTAAAAAAAAAAAAAGAAAAAAAGTTGCAGACTGAAAACAACAAAAGAAAAAGTGAATTTCAACTATACAAAAAGAAATATCACATGTTAAAAAAGAAAGTTAATCATTGAGAACAAGTTACTTAAAAGTAAAAAAAATTAAAAAAATTAATTTGGTTAAATCCACGACTAGAAACGTCAAAGTTGACAATTGCTATTAAATTATACCTCATTTACATAACACCAGCACTTGTTTGTATTAAAAATTGGGTTGTAACTTGGAGATTTTTGCATAATTAAGAAAAAAAATACCAAGGTTTGGTAATAATTGCGGCTATGCTAGCTTGCAACTCATCACGTTGTTTATTATGCCCCTTTCGAAGTGAATATATGTGAATCTCATGCACCACTCTGATTGTTCCTCCTGTTCAACTCGGTGGACCAAAATTGAATGTTTCTTTTGGTGAACCAATAATTTAAATTTAAACTGAAATATCCTTTCCAAAAAACAACACTTTAAACTTAAATTTAAACAAAGTTTCAATATCTAAATCATTTAAGATCTTGAATGTATAGCACGTTTTTATGCATGAACAAGCATTAAATTATTTAGTTAAAAGGTGGGATCCCGAAAAATCTCAACTCTGGTCGGTACATTAACCTGGAAATATTTGCTTTTAGTTGAGAGACTTAAACCCTTCAATTTGTAGGATATGGAAGTTATGTGAGTACCAAATCAAGAAGATGAAATCTTGAGATACATACATATATAGGATATGTAAAATATAACACTATCAATCAGATTCAAAGCATGTTTCAAATACTTGCAATTAAAACATGTCGGAAAATCAATGGATTATTTCACTTGTGATGGAATAATATAAATTGGCAATAAAGCTCGCCCCAACTGCTTCATTGATTTATCTTATATATATAAAAACATATTGAAAATGTTCGAAAAGACTGTTTCATGATGCCTCTTCCATGTTTTTAAAAGGTGGCTGCAGCACTACGATTTTAACAAATAATTCTGTTTTTTTTTTCAATTTCCTTTTCGGAAAGGCTCTGCTTTT
The DNA here is from genome assembly GCA_005393395.2 of Gossypium australe. Lineage (NCBI taxonomy): Eukaryota > Viridiplantae > Streptophyta > Magnoliopsida > Malvales > Malvaceae > Gossypium > Gossypium australe. Next base: position 12,240,981 of record CM016615.1, on the reverse strand, counting down.
TTATAATTTAAACTAACAACAAATGGTATCTAATCTGAATAAACCATATATTTAATTCCTGCTTTCTTTCCTCATTTCTTTTGACCCTTGTTTAAATCCACCATCGTTGGCTTTAAAAAAGGGCTTACGCGTTTCTAAATTATTAACCTAAATTAAGGAATATAATATGCCACTTAAAAGCATATATATCAAAAGAGGTTTTGATAGTGTCAGCAGTATCCAAGTTCGAATTCTATCATACCCGATTATTATGTATGAGTTTTTAGTTTCATCAAGAGATAAGTTTTGTCTGTTTATATAAAGGTAAAATATTTTCGATTGTTATTTAAATTGGACTCAATAGAATCAAAATCGAGTCCCATCAAAGAAAAGCAAACCTTTAATTTCTTAAGATCAGATCTATTTTGGGGCAAGTTTTCACTACCAAGCAAAAGTTATGTTCTTCTTCTTTTCTCTTTTTTTTTTTATATTATTAGAAATGAAAATTTCTGGTTGGAATTCTAAAAATCATGTAAATGATTTGAGTTATGTTTAAAGTGATGAAATTGAAAATGACAAGAGAGAAATTGTGAAAAATGATTCACATATGGAACCTACGTAACACTTAAAAATGGAAACCAATTCAAATCCAAATACTTTGAATTAAGCTTTGGGACGTGCATTTCGTCTTGCTTAATGTGACATTGGAATTATGACCAAAAAAGAAAAAAGTGACAATATTGGTCTGGTATCCGAATCAAAGCAACAATTAACGTATATTAACTCATTGGGTCAAACTTATATCTGTGGCACTTATTTTCCCCAAAGAGAAAACATGCAAGAATCTTTTGAGAAAGAAACATGATATTCTTTAAAATTTTTGGATGGCCTACGATGAGTATCAGTCATACTAATGAAGTATAAGCTAGTTTTTTAATGCTAAAAGATGGTTGATTTTTGCAAGGTAGATTCAAGCTCAAATATACAGAAACTTTCTATATCCATCGAGATTTACTTAGAGTTACTTTAATTAGGATCATTATTACTAAAGTTAATCTAATATACTTCCTATATCTATTGCACAAAAGTTAATTCACCCTACTTCAACCTCACTTTAAACACGATTACTCTTATACTCACTATTGTTCAACCTCACTCTAAATAAGATCACTCTTGCACAACAAGTCTCATATACTTTAATCAACATCACTCTTGCCCAAAAAGTTAATCCATCACACTTCAATTAAGGCTTTGTTTGTTTCACTGAAAATAACTTCCAGAAAATGATTTACTTTTTTGAAAAAGCTAATATTTTCTGGTGTTTGGATGAATCTGTGTAAAATATTTTCTCTTGTTTGGTAGATTTCTTAAAAATATTTCATAAAAATTGTTTTCAATTAAACAAACATACATTTGAGGTTTTCTTATTTTTTTCATTGTTTAATTGAATTTATTTTTATCTATAATTTTATATTTTACATTGTTTTTGCATATAGTAAAAATATTATGTTAAATTCAGATTCGTTACAACGCCATTTTTTAATTACATGACTACTAAGTGAGCATTTTTTATTTAAAAATGTGACATCAACAAAATTGACAAAAAAAATTTACGATGTCAACAATTGGACTTGATTTTTAAATTTGAAAAGTAAAGGGACTAAATTCTTAAAAATAAAAGTATAAAGACTAAATTACAAATCTGTGAAGTGTACATAGACTTATGACATATTTTAAGCTTTATACTACAAAACATTTATTATTAATATATTTATAATTGTAACAAATATTTATTATTAAAATATTAATATTGAATATTTTCAATAATATGTGAATATTATTTAAATTATTATTTTTAAAATTTATTATTAAAATAAAATTGAAATATTAAATAATTTATTAAAATAAAAATTTATATTTATTATATTGATAATTTATTATATGATTAAATATAAATGATTAAATATGTATGTTTAATAATATTAGAAAATATAATATTTTAATTATTTTTAAAAATAAAAATAAAAATTATTATCAATATAATAATATTAAGCTTGATTTAAGTTAATTTTTATATAGAAATAAAATTATCTATAGATGAGCTCTTTTTCGGAAAATGACTTGCGCTTTTCAAAAGGGTACCTGTAAGTCATTTTCCGTTGACCAAACTATTTTCTGTGAATAAAACACAGGAAAATGCAAAAAAATATTTTCCGTAAAACATTTAACATGTAAACAAACGGACCCTAGGATTACTGTCGCCCAAAAAGTTAATCCATTGTACTTCAACCTCATTCTAAACACGATCACTTTTGCTCAAAAAGTCTCATATACTCTAAACAGAATCACTCTTGTCTAGAAAGTTAATCCACTATAGTTCAACCTCACTCTAAACGAGATCACTCTCTCACTCTTGTACTCACTCCTACACTAAACTACGTAAACTACTCTATAGAAGATCACTCTCTCCTTGAAGCTTAGATGTAAATTATTTAAACTAAGGGCTAGTTTAGAAATGCTTCTTAAAAGTACTTTTAAGACAAAAACATTCCTAAACAAATTGTTTTTTTAGAGAAAAAAGTGTTTTTCCCAAGCCAAAAATTAGCCCAAAAGTATTTTTTTAGAAGTTGAAAATTTTAGTTTCTCCCCAAATATTTTTTTTCTTTCCCAAAAGCATTTTTAATAAACATTCCTAAACTAGGCCTAAATGGCCCACTTAAGTTTACTTTTACAAAATATGCACCCAAAATAACAATTCCTAAATAAACAAAATGAAGTGCTCTCTCAATCTCATCCCCAAAATTAGAAAATATAGTTCTTTAAATATGCAATATAATACTTTGTAAAAGAGCAAGTGTGATCTGAATGAATCTCTGAAATGTCACCTTAACTAAATCACTTATTAATTATAGAATATAATAAAAATGGAACTTTTGGACTTTTATCTTATTCAAAATCAATCCCTCTTTAAATAAGATAAATAGATCATACTACGACTTACTTGATCCGAACTTTTCTCCAACTATAATTTCATGATTTGTTGCTCAAAATCTTTAAAAATATGTAGGCAAGTCATCAAGATAAGTTGATCAAGCTTACCAACAAACAAAGCAATTCCAGTATACCTCAAGTTGCAACTGTTGGTATAGCTAAAAGATAAAAGTAGAACTAACAAACACTTTATATATAAATATACATTCTTTTGCACAAATGCCATCTCATTTAAAAGGTTTTAAAATAAGTTAAGATAACTTTATTTCTAAGAAATGCCATAATTTGATCAAAATTAAAATGTATGGAAGAAAGTACGTTGATTTCACCAAGTCCACACAGATTCACAAAGAAACAAAGTAGTAAGTGTACATTGCTTTCATAGAAAAACATATATTTTTTGATGTTCACAAATCAACTTTAAACGTTAAAGCAAGATGTTGATAACTCTTCATTAAATAAATAAAAAAGAAAGAAGAGATGCTGATAACTCAAACTCTTGGCTCTATTCCAAACAAAGAGATGTGTTTTTATTACTTTTCCCAACCAGCAAATTCAACCATACAGTTCCATTGTGGCGGGGCTTCTTCTACATCTTTTTTATTTTTATTTTATTTTATTATCAAATACTAATTTGAGATAGGTATAATACTAACCACTGTATTTTATACCTTTTTACTTGAATTTATGTCATTATAATGGTATTTTTTATTTTATTTTTTTATATTTTGATATAAAATCAATAAAAATTCACATTCGCTTAAACTTAACACATTATTGGATGATTTCATCTTTAGCGATTCAACCAAAACAACATTTGATTCTTACATAAATTTTTAATAATTATACTCTCTTATTTCTTACGGTAGTGAGGGTACATAAAAACAAAACTACTAAAAAAAATTATATTATTAAGGTTATCTATACTATTAATAAAGTCCTTGATTGATTTGATGTCAAAAGTTAACCGGACACCAATTCGGTTAAGAAAATTACAAAAATATCATTCCGTAATTAAAATAAGTTATATTATTTGAGGGTACTCTAATCTTTTATTTTAACAAAAATCATTAAAAATATGAATAAGGAGGGATTTAAGCTCATGCCAATTGGATTAGTAAACACTTAAATTTATCACTCAACTAAAGCTTCATTTTGTTGTTTTGTATATTTTTTAATTTTAATATGCACAATTAATAATGTTGTTGATTGAGTTGGTGCCACAATTTAACCTGATACCAATTCAAGATTGATGACAACACCATGATAAACAATTATACTCATTTGGTATTCTTGATCAATATATTTAAGTGTTTAAACTTCGTTTTACTCACAATGTAATCTAATTTTTCTATTTTAATATTGTTCATTTTTAATTTATTATTAATTAGTTTCAAATCATACGTTTCATTATTTATTGTATGTTATTTTCAAACACACATCTTTATTCTAAATATGTGATCTCGACATGCATACACGTGTGATATAATTTCTAGTATTAATAATTTAAATTTTCATGTAAATGAAATTGTTTTTTATATTTATCAACACTTCTATTTTTACTCCCATTTCTACTTTATATTTAAAAATATATTTTTATTGTGAATATTTTATTATTAAGTGGATGTCCATCAAAATCTGTTGGGGCTAGTACCCTGAATGTAGTATATTCGTTTGTAAATTTATAATTTTTTCGAACAAATTGGTTAGTAAAACAATTTATTAATTACATTAATATACTTTGCATAATTGTCCTCATGTGGTTTTTGCATACAAAGCAAAATAGAAGCAAATATTGGCTCACTAGTTGTCTAATGTTTAAACTAATACTAAACGATCTTACGTAGTCGGATCGTAATACGGAAAATAAATTATATTAGTAAACGAACATAAACATGTCCTTAGTCTAACCGAAAATGAGCAAATTGATTGAAAGGCTAATATGTTGTCTATCAAGTCCAATTAGAGAGATGCCTAGTCTTGGGCACCAGAGCAGATAACTCCTAGAAGATAGAGACATAAATGTGATTGACTAGACTGATAGTACATCAGACTGAACCCAAAAAGAGTAGACCTTGAATCCATTTATGGATTTATTCACTTATGACTTTCAAAGTGTGACACACCTTAATCTTGTGTAGATGACGGATTATATATGCGTGATTCGTATACTTTGATGTAAGTAAAAGCCTGAGTTCAAATAGATAAGGAACTGAAAGCTGGTGTGTTAGGTATATGACTTCTGCAATATGTAGCATCATTCACAACAGTGGAATTTATAGCTCGAGATATGGATAAATGATATTCTCTCATTGACATTATATGGTTGATGAAAAGTAAACGTGTCCACAGGTCGTTCGTCTTTGTGATGAATGACTTGATTACTATTTAATAGTAATTGACTTTTCATGAAGGAAAATGTAATGGTTGCCATGAGATAAAATAGGAACATATTGGGAGAGCGTGTAACACCCCATACCCAGCCTAGAAGTTTCGACCAGATTTTGGAGGTCATATTGGCCACCGAGATAGCTCAAAACAAAATTTCATTTAGTTATCTTAAAACCCTTTTATACTCAATTGAAATTTCGAACAAACACTTAAAATTGTCTAATTTTCCAAGTAACCAATATACTTTAAATCAAATGCCAAAGCACAGAAACAATTAAGTTAACTTAAACTGAAAATCTCATACCGCAGTTTACTTAAACTTATTTACAAAACCAACTAAACTAGGTCAAAATACTATAGAAAACTAATTTGAATCAAACCAAAATGGAAAACTCTAATATCCGCCTTTTCGCTGAGTCCGAGACTTATCCACTCAGTTTACCTGGAACAGAGAAAGCTAAGGGAGTGAGCTATGAAACCTTAGTGAGAGTCTAAAACAAATGTAATTAAGCGGAGTTGAACAAGTCATTAAAAAATATCCTATCAAATGAGTGAATCATATCAATATCACATAACAAATATAAAACGTATTCATGTGGGGTTACTCAAACAAAAATAACTGAGACCAAATTAATATCAGATTCCACATCAGGTTAACACATTGAGTTACATTAACAATAAACATATACGTAAAACTTAAACAAATAAAGAATGTCAAGTCCTCACCTATCTAGCCTCTACACACCAACTTTGACACCCAGCACACACCAATAAAGGCATACTAGGCCCTTTCCAACCTCTACACACCAATATTTGGGTTATGGTGGACCCATCCAACCAAACACACCTTAATGTGGTCATTTTCCACTTGATTTATTAAGTAGTCAAGCTGTTAATATTATTGCAAGTTTGCAGCACAATTTAGTAATGCAATTAAAACTGCCAAATCAAACTTCCTTCTCTTCATAACCGTATCCCAACCATAGATGCAAATGCACATGCAAAACTCACAAAAAATACATATATCGTATCGATTTTTCTCACATTCAATTACAAAATAACAGAATCCACGAAAAGTAAATTTTCTGATCACCATATCTAGACATTTCCATTTATCAGAATATTATACACAGTATCATATAATTAGCTTCAATAAATAGTCCAAAACCATATATTAGAATCACATATATATACAAAATTATTCTAACAATATTACGCATTTCGAAGACCAACCATAACCAGCATTCGTGTCTCAAAAAAAAACCTACAGAGGCTTAAACGTGCAAAAGAACACTCAGGGACCAAAACAGGTCACTTAGCAAACACTACGAAAAAATTGCAAAAATAAAACCACACGGTCGTGTGGGAGGGTCTATACCGTGTGACAGGGGTACACGATAGTGTGGCAGAGGGAAACGCCCGTATGATAGGGGTACACGGTCATGTAGTTCACTATCAAATTCAATAGCAGAGGAGACACGCCTGTGTGACCAAGGTATACGCCCGTGTGACTGAGGTACACGACCATATAAGCAGGCCGCTTAACTCACTAACTTACAAGACACGAGGGAGACATGGTCATGTGGCCAGGCCGTGTGACACCAAAATAACCTAACTTCTAAGCAGCACATGACCATATGGACCACCCGTGTGGTTGCTCGTATGGTTCATAGACCACCCCAAAAAATGCTGTAAGTAACGTATTTTGACACCAAATCGACCCTAAATTACATAAGTTTAAGAAAACCACCTGGAAAAATAACTTCAAAGAACTAACAATAGATCGACACACCCCAATTTAACGATCTGAGACTTAATACAAGAGCACACAAGAACTTATAAGTATTTTGATCGAAACCAATCATAGGAGAATCAAAGAACTAACGTAAAGCTCACAACAACGGCACTTACATTTATCCAATTCAACACTTGATTCAACAAAGAACAAATTTGAGAAGCGGCAATTAACAATTATATGGAAACCAATAAGAGGAAGAGGAAAAATGAGAGACAAAAGAGAAAGAAAACCAAAGTCTGAAATTTTTGGAAGAGAGAGAGATTGACGAGAGAGAGGGAGTAGAGAACGTGAGAGAATTTTGGGAATTTCTCGTTTTCAAAAATTAAAAAAAATAATAAAAGATTTTAATAAAACTTTAACCTATCAAAATTTTCAGAATTGAAACAAAAAATAATACAATTCTCACTTAGCACACACGAGGAATCGAACTCGAAACTTAAGGGAAAACTTATGCTTAACTACTGAACCATTAGGCTCATCATTATCTCTTAAACGCAAAAGAAAACGTAAAAGTCTACCAGCAACCAATGGCCCACTTGCAAATTTTAATTCTTTCAAGCCCAATTTCGGGGTGTGATAGAGAGGATTTATCCTAAAGTGATTAAGGATATCCTAAGAGGGTAACACACTTATGATAAGGTTATTGGACGAGCACTGATCGAGTTGCTTTCGTAATGGTATGCCATCAGGGAGAGCTCAATCACAGTACTATAGTGTAATGACTTCATGACTAAATGAGTTTATTATTAATAGGAGAAAAGCTGGAACATAATTATAAATAATTTGAGCTCTAATCATATATGTCCAATCTGTCTCTTTACTAGCTCGTTGAAACCAGAAATAAATTGCATGTTGAATCAAATGAATAGAAATGATAGAAATTGTAAAATTAGAGAAACGGGAAACATTCAGAAATTAATATGGTTTTTTTTAAATGAAAATGAACTGGAAAATGAATTTATGGATTTTCGAATTATCATTTAATTAAGTGATTAAATAATTGAAGTTTAAAAATGGAAATAATTTTTTTGTCACGGTAAATCCGTTGAATGTAGAAATATTAAATATATTTTATCATAGATTTTTTATGATAAAATTGTCATGATTTTAACGGAGTTCAAATTCGATTGAGAAAATTATTTAATTGTGAAATTAATTTATTTAAATTAATTTAATATCTTTATTTTAGAAAATAGAAAAACAAATATCAGGCTGGATTGAATTATAAAGTATTAGGTTAAAAGTCTAGGAAGTACGTGTAATTGGACCTGATATAGGAGAGGCACAAAATCCCCTTATGTTTAATGTTAGGGACGACAAACCCTAGTTTGTTTAACTAGGGTTGTCGCCCCCACCTAATCTTAGTAAAGCTAGGACTTCGTTTTTCTATTGAAATAGACTTCTACAATTCAACAAAATTCAACAAGGGTTTTCACCTCTTCTCCCTATAAATAAATGGTACCGATAGGGATACATATATACAACTTTGAGATATTATTATTCTGCCGGAAAATAGTGAGATTTTATTATCTAAGTATTAATTCTATATTTCGGAATAATAATTCTGTCAATTTCTATTGAAAGAGAATTTTGCTTTCCTACTGAAAGTAAAGTAAACTATTTATGGTTCTTTGTTTGATTCGAGTCATTCGAACCCACACTCGAAGTAGTTCGTGGTACGAGAAAGTGGAGAAAGTTGTTCGGTTGAAAGCCAGAAACGACAAGGATCCGTCTAGCCGAAAACACAAGTGCAATTTTGATAAAGGGTTTATTGATATAAATATCACCAATCGGTTCAATTTTCAAAATTTTTATTTTCCGCTATGCAAGAAAATCTTTTTTGAATCGGTTTTTTTCAACAAAACCAAGAGAAGTTTGACATTCTTCAGGATTCTAATAGTTATTAGAAGTAGAGTTTTGTTTCATTTATACTTCTTTTACTCTCCAAATTTCTTTGTTCTTACTCTTTTTATCTTTATTTCATAACACATTAGTAGCACGATGATTCTTGTTAATACAAGATTTAGTTGGTAGCTGAGTTGGCCAATTCATCTTCTTCCTGATATAGGTGGTTTGAGTATAGGGAAAAAAGGTTTCTTGTGAAAAATGAGATAAGAAAAAAGTGGAGTCTTGAGAGAGCAAACCCCCTTAAAGAGGGTCATTTGAAGTCTATACAAGGAGCTTTTTTCGAGACGAATTCTAGGTCACCAAAGCGGATTAGATTTCAAGTCGGGTTATGATATATTCTATAATAATTATATAATAATTTGTACTCCATCTTACCGAAGAAGAGTTATAAAGTGACTCTTCTAAGATAGACTTTCATGCGTGCAGCGTGTAATTGGGGGCTTACTATGTAAGTTTTAACTTGAAACTTTACTGAGGAAGTTTTGTTTTCTGATAGTGTGGTATAGAAGTTAAAAGGCTATTGAGGAAATGATTTTAAAGACCATGAGATTCTTAAAATTTCGTAACTAGAAGGTCGTGATCGTAAGCCAACGGATTGTAAGAATGGAGTTACGATTGTAAATCGGGGAACTCTTAATGAATTGTTCAGTATCGTAAATCAATGAACTGAAACTGTGATCATAAATCAGCAAGCAATAAAAGTGTCAGTTGTGATCGTAAATCAACAAACTGTTTAAATGGATTTATGATCATAAATCGATGAACTCTTAATGAATTGTTCATAATCGTAAACCAGGGAGTTTAAAAAATGACAATTGTGATCGTAAATCAACGAGCTGTTTAAATGGAGTTGCTATCGTAAATCAACAAACTCTTAATGAATTGTTCATGATCATAAATCAATTTTCTAAAGTCGTGATCGTAAATCAGTGAGCTTTAAAAATGATAACTGTGATCGTAAATCAGCAAATTATTTAAATGAAGTTACGATCATAAATCTATGAACTCTTAATGAATTATTCATGATCGTAAGTAGTGATCATAAATCAATGAGCTTTAAAAATGACAGTTGTGATCGTAAATTAGTAAACTGTTTAAATGGAGGTGCGATCATAAATCGATGAACTCTTAATGAATTGTTCATGACCATAAATCAATGAATTGAAGTTGTGATCGTAAATCAGTGAGCTTTAAAATGACAGTTATGATCGTAAATCAGCAAACTGTTTAAATGGAGTTGCGATCATAAACCAACAAACTCTTAATGAATTATTCATGATCATAAATCAATCAAATGAAGTTGTGATCATAAATTAACAAGCTTTAAAAATGACAGTTGTGATCGTAAATTAGCGAAATGTTTAAATGAAGTTGTGATCATAAATCAGCGAGCGTTAAAAATGATAGTTGTGATCGTAAATTGGTGAACTGTTTAAATGGAATTGCGATCGTAAATCGATGAAATTTTAATGAATTGTTCATGATCATAAATCAATGAGCTGAAGCTCTGGTTGTAAATCAGCGAGCTTTAAAAATGACAATTATGATCGTAAAATCAAAAAATTGTTTAAATGGAGTTGCGATCATAAACCGACAAACTCTTAATGAATTATTCATGATCATAAATCAATCAACTGGAGTTGTGATCGTAAATCAACGAGCTTTAAAAATGGCAGTTGTGATCGTAAATTAGCGAATTGTTTAAATGAAGTTGTGATCGTAAATCAGCGAGCGTTAAAAATGATAGTTGTGATCGTAAATTGGTGAACTGTTTAAATGGACTTGCAATCATAAATCGATGAACTTTTAATGAATTGTCCGTGATCATAAATCAATGAGCTGAAGCTCTGATGTAAATCAGCGAGCTTTAAATCCGATTCATGATTTCTTAAAATCTTGCAAGCATAAGGTGGATTCTAAAGCTTGCATCTCTTTAAGGTAGAGTAAGGCTTGCCTTAAATGCAAAGTGTAAATTTCGAATCATGGATCACAAAAGAGATATAAATAATGTTGATGTTCATGGAAATAACAAATGGTATGCATTACTAATTAATTGAGAAAATAATGAGAAAACTAAGTCTTGCGATGTATTAGTAACTTTGGCTTTGCATAAATCAATATAAAGGAATATATGTAAATGGAGGTGAGAATCTATACATTTGTTAACAAAACCTATATTGATCAAGAGTTGTAATTTGGCACGGTGTTGTTGAGTTCGGTGAGGCATTTTTCATGGAATATTTACCCTAACAAGGTGTGTTGCAAGAAAATTGTCCCTTTGTAAACAATGCTTCGCCAAATTTACCACAATTGCCAATATTGATTCCCTCTCCAAAATTTGTAATCTTCGTTGAAATTCATTACTCTCAGAAAATTTCTAAACTTTCATTGAGGTAGACTTGAAAAAATTTGGTGACTTTGCCCACTTGTAACTTATCCCTTTGACGAGCCATAGTGGAGATAAATTTAGTGAAGTGCTAAACCTAAGAAAGACATCAATAATTTTTTATATCATATAATTATACTTTCGTTGATGTGTGCTTGAAAACGCTAAGGGACTTTGTCTTTTATACTTATCTTTGCAACACATGAGAAAAATATTAGTAATTTTTGTAATAAAAAATTTATACGCTAACTTTAGTGAGTTATGCTTTAATTACAACACTTGAAAAAATTACTCTAGCACAAACACACCTTCGCCACCTTGAAAGAAAAGTCATCTATATCTCAACAACTAATGGTGAAGCGTGGGTGTAATAAAACATCGCTTGCCAAATCAAGGCAAAGGCTTGTCGAGCCTTGAGCTGGAGAGGTTATAAAGAATTTAAAACATTTGGTGAAGGATAAACCCTCTAAATTACAAATGATGAGCTATTTACATATATCACTTACTAAAATTTGCATTAAAAATGGCGAAGGTATTACTCATCTTATTTGGTTTTGGAAAAAATAAATAAATAGCTTCACAAAACACTAAATGTAAATAGCTTCATCCGTTTTCAATGGTATATATATCCATGTTTTGTCTATTTTAATAGTGTGTACACATATGAATATGCTTCGGCAACTATCATACAATATACATGCATGACTTGTCAAGCTCATTATGTGTATCTAAATATGAGCATACACCCTTGCCAGCACTAATATGCATAAATATGTACTCATAAACATTACACATACTTTCACTAAAGCCATCAACAAGAAGAAAAATGGAAGGGAATAGAAAATACCATTTACGATATTGACAATGAGAAATGGTGTAATTAAACTAGACGTGATTTCCCCTGCCATAAGGAGAATAAAAAGCTAGCACTCAAAATTAGCTAAAAGATAAAAGAGCATGAGTCAAAGAGCATACCATATAAGATACGCAGAAAGGGAAAATGGGTGATATAGAGATAAACTCTCTGTGTTCAAGTCTGTTGTACTCAATCTGTATGCAGGACTACTAATGATAACAAGTACACATGACATGATCAGGTGCACAACAAACGCCAAATTCACCAATTCTCTACTATTACAAGGGCAAACAACAATAAAATTAACACTATCTGGAAAAAGCCCCTGCTTCATCATTCCTCGAGAATTATCAATAGTCTGGATATTCTTCCCATACATACCAAGGCCCTGAATACAAATTGATCAGTGCCTCCAACAAATTGGATAAGTTCTATCCTATAATGTTTGTAATGTATGAATAATCCCATCTTCTAAACTCTAACAGCCTCGATTGCTAGCATGCCGACAATACACAACAATAGTAACTCAATTAGATTTCCCATTCTCTTTTGGCATTTGCTCCCCTACTTTTATTTTTATCATTTTATCAAACACTTTTTTTAAATCATCAACTTCTCCACACAAACATTTCTTTCTGAAACTTCATTAAAAACATTCTTTGCAAACTATAAACCATCACAACTAATCATATATGAATCAACACATTTATGACGAATAAATAGAAATCAATCGAAATTTCTAACCTATCTTACCATCTGAAATCTGAGTGCCACGATTTGGACGCAGCTAAGAATAATCATGTCACCATGAGAAGCACAAAAATTGATATGTAACACCTCAAAATTTGGGGTTAGAAGTTTTGAGGTTTTTAGTTAGAGGCAATGAGTAGGTTGAGCAATTGTGTTTCTTTCCGCATGTTCATGTTAGAGTGAGCCTGTTGGTTCGGTGGTGGAGTGTGTTGTTAATTTGCCTTGGTCCCGTGTTCGAATTTTAATGTGAGAAAAGAGGGATTTTTATTTTATTTTTGGGGTCTTTTAGAACTAAATTAACTTTATTTATTTTCTCAAGTAGATTTTTATTTTTACTTTCTCTCTCATGTTAGCCTATTTTTCCTCTCCTTCTTTCACACGTTGGTTTTCTTTTCTCTCTTCTTTCACTATCATTTATTTTCTTTTCTTCTTTTGGCTATTGTGCTTTCCTTTGCATCCCGCTGGTCGTGCATTAAAGCTTTGATTTTGGTCTTTCAATAAAGGAATTGCGTGATTAGTTATTTAAGTTCTGAATCGTGCAAGTGCCTTTGAATTTTGATTTGGCTTCTAGATTCTTTACTATTGTTGATAAAAGTTTTAAAGTAGTTGTCCGTTTTCAAAATTGAGTTTCAGATTAGTTAAGTTGAGTCGAATCGACTGGTTTTCGGTGTTGGAATCGCGTTCTAAGGTGTGTTTCTGAACTTAAAAGGGTCGTTTTATGGTGATTTCATGATTTCCAATTGTTTTCGATGTGGGGTTTTTAGAAATATTGATGTTATGAATTTGTTTCATTAAGGAAATTCACGTTCTTCAGCCTATTCCGGTGTGGTTTCGTGACCACACGAGTGGCCACACGGGCTTGTGCTGCACACGGGTGGTTCACACAGCCGTGTGATGTTAGGAATTAGGATTTTTAGGTGATTTTTTGTGCCACACAGTCGTGTGGCCATGATTTAGGGATTTTTTTCATTTTTCACACGGGCGTTTGTCTTAGACACACGACCGTGTCCCTTAGCCACACAGGCGTGTGAGGTTTCCACATAGCTGTGTCTACTCTGCACCTTTTTTTGGCACTTTTAGATAGTAAGTTACATGAGCTACTCACACGGCCATGTAACTCGTTCACACAAGCGTGTGTCTCCTCCATACGAGCGTGTGCAACTTGCACACGGGCGTGTAGACCACTATACGAGCATGTAGACCTCCACTGGGCCGAGGTATACGGCCGTGTGTCATTGTTTCGTAAATTTTTACTATAAGTCATAAATTGACTCGTGTTATGTATTGTCCGACTCTTAGTTAGGCCTCTGCACGTGTGTTGGGACTCTATTTTCAGCTTAGATTTGGTGTGTGTATTTACAAGTGTAGGGTGTATGTCAACTGTTGCTCATGCATTAAGGTGATGTGATAAATGAATATGAGGTATTTCTACTATTGTTATTTTGACTTTAAAATCGGTCTATTGATTATGTATTATGTTCTGTGAGTCTGTTAGCATATTGAGTGCACTCTGACATTTGCATCGAAATTTGGGATTTTGGTTGTGAAGAGAAGGAAGTTTGTGCTGGGTAGTTAAACTGATAGCGGTATGTCCACAAGTATCATATGTCATCTCAGCTGCATATTATTATTGAGTGGGTTAGTTCTACATACGTGGTGTGTAGGGTGGATGGACTTAAGATGGTCCTATGTGGTGTGTAGGGTGGATGGGCTTGATATGTGGTGTACAAGGTGGTCGAAATGGTGTTCGATTGGTTGGGCGAGTTTTTAATCTGTTGCATTTATTTCATGTTCAGTAATAAGTATGTCTGTATGATTGTTGGGTTAGCTGCGAAATAAATTGAATAGCTCGACGTGTCTGAAGTAACTAATATGTTGGAAATAATGTCGCTATGGTAAGTGTGATACACGAGTCTACTTGTAAGTCTGATTACTACTATAAGTTATATTTTGTATGCTGTAAGTGTACTATTATCTAGGATATTTGCTTTGAAATCCCGTATTGGTTACCTTTTTTATTTCGGACTCACACTGAGCTCGCATAGCTCATCCCCTTAGTATTCTTCCTTTCAGGTGTTTCACTAGACTAAGCTACTGACTAGGCAAATCAGAGGTCTTAGAAAGTTTGGTTTGATTTGTTTGTGTCGAAATTTTCATAAATTTTATACGGCTGGTTACTTAGAATATTTATAAAGTGATTATATAAACCGTGGTTTGGGATTGGGTTTGAATTTTTTCGTTAAACTACGTGATTTCGGTTTTGAACAACATTTCGAAAGTTTCGTGCACATTTGAGAAAAACAACATATTTTCTACACAATCTCTAAATCTGAAAATTTCGAGTTACAAATGGCAAAATTGATGCATTTTGAAACTGTACAAGAAATGTTAAATTATTTTATTCCAAATTGTTTTTAACATCACTCAATTACTGTTTCAAAACATAATTGTTAAACAATTTAGTTCAAATTAAGCAACCTGTTTTCGGATTGAGTTTTCAACAGTTATTTTGGTAAGTTGTTTTATGATCACTTTGGTAGTCAATGTGACCTTCGAGATCCGGTCAAAACTTCTGGGTCGGGTTTTGGGGTGTTACATGAGAGGTCGTTGATCCCTCTAAAGTTCATAGCCGATGATCCTAGTAATCAACATTCCAGAGCTAGAAAACTCAAAGAGCTTGTCAGTATTGGAGAAAATGATGACAAGAACCTCATCATTGCATAGAATGACAAGTTCCTTAACCTTCTTGAGCAAGTCAGCACTTCTCTTGGAGAATGTAACTTTGATGAAGAAGAGTAAAGGTTGTTTTGGTGGGTTCGATCCACTCTCACTGCACCATTGTTGATGCAAGATTTAGTTGGTAGCTGAGTTGGCTAGGTCGTCTTCTTCTTGGTATATGTGGTTTGAGTGTGAAGAAAATTGGTTTTCTTGTTAAGAAGGAGATGGGAAAAAAAGTGGAGAGACTTGAGAGAGCATACCCCCATAAAGAGGGTCCTTAAAAGTCTATATAAAAAGGCTTTTTTGGGGACGAATTATAGGTTACCAGAACGGGTTTAATTTCAAGTCAGGTTATGATGTATTCTATAATAATTCTATAACAATTATCAATTTTTTTCGCTTTTCAAAATCTTTGATGGTCAAATTTTTTCACTATTCTCGATTTTTTAAAAATATACTTCTAAGTCTTCTTCTAAACTTTGTGATTCTACAAAAAATCTATTACCCGTCAGGAATGAACCAGAACCCTAGCTTTCAATATTCAGTCCTTTCAATGAAAATATTGAACGCCAACAGCAAGATTCAATCTTGCATCCCAAGTTGCACATTGTAACACCCCAAACCCGACCTAGAAGTTATGACCGAATCTAGAGAAATTACTTTGATTCGTTTGAAAACCTGATTTCAGTAAGTATGTAGCAAATATAAATTTCACAAACAGTCACTAGAAAGCTATTAGTTCTTTTTCAGAAAAAAACTTAAGAAATTCCTAAATTTGCAGTAGAAAACCTTTTTTAGAGTTTTAGTTTTTAAAACTGAAATATGTTTTATTGACTTAAGTGATTTTGCAGTCTCGTGTTAGAAAATGTCAATTACCATTGAATGAAGCAAACCCAAAATGAGTTCAGAAACATATTACAAACCCAAAAGATCAAAATGGTTAATTTCGAAATTCACCATGTTTACATTAAGGGAGAAAACAATTCGAGCTCCCACACGTAGTCCGATCCTAAGTCAAAGGTTTACCTAAACAATCAAAGATAAAGCAAAGGGGTGAGCTATAAATCTCAATGAATAACAAAACTCAAACAGAGATCAAACACACACAATATACAAAATAGAGTAACACAGAGAATGTCATAACAATCATATAACCAAAGTGGAACTAATCAGAGTATCACAAAGATTTTCATAACGATCATATAACCGAACAGAGGATGTATGATTATGTCAATGCGGTGTTCTTAAAAAATCAAAATGTAGATTTATCAGAAAACATCATATCCAACTCTGATACACACCAAAATAGAGTTTCTCATAACTCATCCAACCAAATCACACCAACAAGTAATTGTGGACAGTGCCACTAGAATTGCAGACAAGTTGCCAGCCAGTATTGTGGAAAAACCACCAGATAATGCAGATCATTAAGCTGCTAGAAACTTTCTCCTTTCACATCATCCCAACCCCATGAAATGTATCATAGCATGCATATACAGAATCAAAGTGATGAGCATGTTGGACATGATATCGTACAATAACATAATAGAAGACATGGTAATCCACGCTATGTAGAACAGATTTCTCAGATCTCAATGAATCATATCATATTTGCCATGAAATTACATGCATGGTTATATATCAGAATCAGTATTAAACAAATTAACATATTCAAATATCACATGTTCTCATTCAACAAGGTACACAGAGACGTGCCATCAAAATTAATAAAGTACGGAACATACCTGTACAATTCACATATCTTAAAAACTTCCCAAATAAAAGCACATCATACACTAATAGATCATACCTACTTAACTTATTTCATATTAGACATACATACATACATCGGATTATACACTAACAACCACCATATATAAAATTTTATAACATAACTCAAACCATATGGGCCTCGCGTAAGGTTTACGTTTGATTGGAAGAATGTTTACGGACCTAGGGAAAAAATTCAATTTTAAAGTTCACACGCCTGTGTGGCTTCATGATAAACCATAAAAGTAACATATTTTTATCCCACATTTAATATGCTTTTGGATGATTTATCCCTTATTTTATATAAAAAGGTGCTGTTAATCCTTTCTTTTCATGTTTTATACTCAGGAAAGCACCCGAGGATGAAAAGAACACAAAACGGGCCTAAAACGAAGTAAATGGGCCTTTATACGAAATCGACACGGCCTGACCCAAAGCACACACGGCCGTGCCTCGACGAACACCTAGAGCACGGCCTCAACCCCGTCACACACGGCCGTGCCTCAAGAGAAATCCGAACACGGTCAGGTCTCGATTCACACGGGCGTGTGACATGGCCGTGCCTCTGACGCTGGAAAGAGCAATTTTAGTCAGAAAATGATACTTAGAGAGAAAGAATCGCGTTCCAAGAGCCTATAAATAACCCCCAAGTATCACCAGTTGAGGGGAGCGAAAGCGAGGCCAAGGAGCCAAGTCGACAAGGTCAGATTTAGAGATTAACGCGAGGATAGCCAGTTGATCCATCCCAAGAAGCCGGAATTATACTCAAGACAGCGAAATTCTCCTTTAATTCCTTCAGGGGGTTTTAGAGTTTTCTTATGTTTTGTTTTATCTTTTCTCTTGCGATGGTTTGTTTATTCATTATGAACTAAACCCTTCAGATACCTGAAGGGGATGAAACCTAGATGGATTTTGTTATTCAATTTTTAAGCTATATGATGAATTACTTAGTTTGTTCTTAATTATGTTGCTTAATCCAAATCTAATGTGCTTAGGTGGAGGAGGAATAGACCCTGCCTAAGAGAAGATCTAACATAATTAAGCGGAGTTGATCGAACGCCTAGAGATAGGGTTACGAGATTTTCCCGGATTAGGGTGAAACCTAATATGGGGGTCCATTGATCGATTTACTGCTATCCTAGGGGGTTATTATAGGTGAACGAGAATTCCACTAATTAACCTAGGGTTAGACGTTATTCGCCTCGTGAGAGGGTTTAATATAGGTTAGGGAGTCTCACGGATCAAGCTAAGTAAAAGAGATCGTATAATTGAAGGTTAGATAATAAGTGAAGTCTAGGTGGATTCTTCCCGAGGGTATCATCAAAATCAACTGAGTTTTTCCTCAAAGTTATTTTCCAATTCATCTTCTTGTCTTTGTGTCCTTAGTTTAGCTGTCGTCAATTTAGTTTAAAAAGAAATCTTCACTCTAACTTTAAGACTAAATAATAAAAAGAAAGTGAGTATTAATACTTTTAGTTCTTTTGGGTTTGATAACCGGTCTTGCCTAGCTATACTACTGTTCGATAGGTACACTTGCGTTAATATCGTTGTCAGAGTTAGCCTCCAGGTTTGATAATTCTTTTATAAATATTTAAAACTCTGATTTTACAGCGATCAAGTTTTTGGCGCCGTTGCCAGGGAACTAAAGTATTAAGAAAACATTTTTATTAATTTAGTCCTAATTTTTTATTTTTTGCAATTTAATTTTCATTTTTTTATTGTTTACTGAAATTTTCTCCCTTTCTTTTCCAACAGGTACCTCTAGTTTATGACTAGAAGGAACCCGAGGGGACCTTTGGTATTCGACAACGAAATCAAAGCTACCGCTCGTGGGAATCGTCGGGAAACTAGGCGAACCCTAGATTATACGGAGAGAGAGGAAGAAGATAGATCCAATCCTACTGAAGGGATGGAAGAAAACAACCCACCACCACGCGATATGGGTGACAACAATGCTCCACGCACAATGTTCGATTATGCGAAACCGCATTTAACAGGAGTAGAATCTAGTATTGTCAGGCTTGCTATATTTGCTAACAATTTTGAATTAAAGCTTAACACAATACAAATGATTCAACAATTTGTTCAATTTAATGGTTTGCAGGACGAAGATCCAAACACTCATATAGCTAACTTTTTAGAGTTTTGTGATACCTTCAAAATAAATGGCGTTTCTGATGATGCCATACGTCTTCAGTTATTCCTTTTTTCATTAAGAAACAAAGCTAAACAATGGTTAAACTCGTTACAACGAGGGTCAATCACTACATGGGATCAGATGACCGAGAAGTTTTTGATGAAATATTTCCCACCGGCCAAAACGGCCAAATTACGAAATGATATCTCTTCTTTTATGCAGATGGACGTAGAGACACTCTACGACGCATGGGAGAGATTCAAAGATCTCTTGAGAAGGTGCCCACACCATGGTCTACCCTTGTGGCTACAAGTCCAAACCTTTTATAACGGTGTAAACCCCTCAACGAGACAACTTATAGATTCAGCCTACCGGTGGAACATTGAATAACAAAACTCCAGAAGCAGCCTACGAGTTCATTGAGGAGATGTCATTAAACAATTATCAGTGGCAAGCTTCAAGGACCAAACCGAAAAAATTGGCAGGAGTTTTCAACATCGATGCCATGACCATGCTATCAACACAGCTAGTGATGATGAATAAAAAGCTTGATAATTTGTGTTTATCACAAGTACATTCAGTCATGCAGTACGATGCAAGTGGAACTGTGGCGAAGCCTGAGTACCCACCCTACCAACCAGGAGCAGAAGATGAACAGATGAATTATATAGGTAATAATTTCCGACCTAATAATAATCCTTATAGTAATACTTACAATCCAGGTTGGAGGAACCACCCAAATGTTTCGTGGGGAGGACAAGGAAATCAAGCAAATCAAAGGCAACAACCTCCTCAGAACTTCCGAAATCAGTCGTATCCACAAGAAAAGAAACCAAACTTTGAGGACCATCTTCAAGAATCTGATAGAGCAGTCAAAAACAACGAGAGAAGACTCGATGAAATTGCTAAATAAGTCAAGGAAGTGACTAATGCAGTCGAACAACTCGCAAAACTAATGTCAGAACGACAGCAAGGACGTCTACCAAGTAACACTGAGGTTAATCGTAAGGAGCAAATTCAAGCAATCACAGCTCAGGACAGTAACAAATTAGTTGAACCAAATTCACTACAGGAAAAGAAGGTAGGCGAATGTAAAGCAGAGGTACCACAAGAGAAGCCAAACCCGGTAATTAAAGAATACCAACCTCGCATACCTTATCCTGAAGCCTTAAAAAGGGACGATTTAGAGGAACAGTTCGGTAAGTTTCTTAAACTCTTAAAGAAATTACATATTAACTTTACTCTTCTTGAAGCTCTTTTTCAGATGCCTGATTCAAGAAAATTTTTAAGACAGCTTTTGACCAACAAACGCAAAATAGACGGAGAGCACCATGTGGAACTAAACCCAACATGCTCGGCGATGCTACAAAACAGACCCAGGGAGTTTTACAATTCCATGTTTAATTGGTAGCCTACATATTGACAATGCATTAGCTGATCTAGGGGTAAGCATAAACGTCATGCCTTACTCACTGTTTAAACGACTAGGTCTAGGAAAGCCCAAACAAACTAGGATGAGTATTCAATTAGCTGATAAAACTGTTAGAATTTCTAGGGGCATTATCGAAGATGTTCTTGTCAAAATCGATAAATTTGTTTTCCCAGTAGACTTTGTTGTCTTAGACATGGATGAGGATAATTCAATCCCTTTAATTTTAGGAAGACCTTTTCTAGCAACTGCCAGAACTAAAATTGATGTTGCTACAGGTGAGCTTATACTTCGTGTAGGAGATGAATCAATTAATCTTCAAGCTCTCAACTCGGCTAGAACAACAGTCAATGAAGGTAAGAAAGCCATTACAGTTAATAACCATAATATTCAATCTTCATTACAGGAAACAACACAACGCCTAAGCCCTGAGCCGGCCCATATAGACAATCTAGAGAATCAGAAGACAGAAATCAAAAGAGAGCTAGATTCACACGAAGAGAAACCCGAGGAACCACAAGAAGAGCTCATGGGGACATCGAATCACTTCAAAATAGGAGAAGTATTGTTAGACAAAACCGATCCTCAAATCACTACCACAGACCTGAAGGCAAAGGGAGAAATCCTTCTCAAGGTACATGATATCTTCCCAAACAGTGTAGTCGAGGTAAGCAATCCAATATTCGACACTTTCAAGGTAAACGCTCCTCGACTCCAACTTTGTCAAGAGAATAAAATCGTAAGCACGAGGGAAGATATTCAAACCTTTAAACCTCCCTAAATTTTTCAAACACAAGGAAGTCTAGCTTAAGACTATAAACGAGCGCTTCTCGGGAGGCAACCCGAGCACTAAACCTTATTTTTTCCCTTTTTGTTTTTATCTTTTCCTTTTTCTTCTCTTTTTTTTTACTAACAAAAATATGCAGGTTTTCCAGACCACACGGCCTTACACACGGCCGTGTGGACCACCTAAACCAGCACACTGATAGGGCATAGGCCGTGCAGTCAGCCCAACCACCCTCCCCAACGTCACGAATCCAACAAACCCTCCCCACGGGCACCGACAGAAGGGCACGCCCTTGCCCAAAACCGTGTGAAGATACTGACTTGCACACCACGGTGAAAACACACCCATGCTACCCAACCCCTTACTCACGTCACGGTCGTGTTCACGCTACAGACCACCAAGACACCGCCATGCTCTGCCGCGCTGACCATCTTCCCCACCCCTGGTTCCATTTTCTTCAATCTTTGATGGCATTTATGTTTACTTTCAGACTTTGTTAGATTTAGAAGAACATGATTTATTTTTTTTTTAAGTCTCCTTAATCTGTGATTGCAAATTTATTTTTTATTGACAAGCATGATTTATTCTTAATAACAAGTTTATTTTTTATTTTTGTCTAGAACTTGCCTGATTTTTGGTTAGGGGATATACTCACAACATTCATGACCAGAGTACTTTTGGTTGCTGATTAATCCTGTTCTTAGACATAAAAACTACCACTTCTCTTGATATCGACTAAAATTGATACATTGGTCATAGCTCTTGTTATATTTCTTGATGATTCTTCCAGGTACCATGTCGTCACGAACCAAGCGAGCAGTCCCAAGCAAAAAAAGAAAGGGGCCCGGATCATCATCCGCAACTGCCTCTACCAAAAATCGGCACCCATTTCTCCGGTTCCCCCAACCAACTCAAGAAGAAAATTACAAAGCAATTCGGGGAAGACCCATAGGCACCGGTCGACGCATCGGTTGGAATGCAGTGCGACAAGTTGGGCTCGAAACTGACATTAACGCCCTTCTCTCAACCAAACCATGGGAAAACTTCTTCCAAATCAACGAACCCACATATATGGAATTTACGTTAGAGTTCTGCACCACATTCATCCTGCAAGCAGTGACGAGCCAGTTTGACGACCCAGGTGCCATCCAATTCCGTCTAGGAGGCTCGGTGCACCGATTAAGCGTACCCCAATTCGGCATGGCTCTCGAACTTTACACGTCGGAATTCATACAAGAAAACCCTCTTTCCTATTTAAATAGAGAGTTTCATCACACTCCGCTCGAATGTTGGGAAAGCCTATGTAACATCCCGAAATTGGGCCTAGTAGGATTGAGCCCAATGGGCCTTAGGCGTAGTAGCGTTTAAAATTTTTGGAGAACAAGAGAATGGCTTGGATGCAAGTTGGACCTATTAGATAAGTGATTTTGCAAGGTTAAAGGGCTTCTATGAAGTCCCGGGATCGAACTTTGGCTTTGGGGAAATTTTGGTTTTAGGTGAAAAAAACCCTGGAAGTTGGCAGGTAGGCCTTAAGAATAAAATATGGAGAAAAATGACACAAGTGGAGTGTGTGGTGTAGTGGCAAAGTGACGCCACATAAGAGACAAGGGGGTGACGCCACAAGGAAGGAAGGAGGTCCAAGGTTCAAGTCTTGGCTCTTGCATTTTGGTTTTTTTTTTTACATGGACTTTAGAATTTGGCTATAGATTCAAATTTTGTTGCGCATGGTTTAAGACACAAGAGGAGCTTGTGGCCAAGTGGTTAGCGGCGTGGATTATGTTGCAAGGGAGCCTGGGTTCGAATCTCATGACAAGCAATGGAGTACTTATTTTGCGGAATGGACGGTAAGAGTTTCAGTTGAATTTAAACTCTACTGACGAAGGGATCCCACATCAGAAAGATACAAAAAAGGAAGGTGAAGAGCTAGCTATATAAAAAGCATCCTAGGAGGAGAGTAAACATACCTTGGTGGGCGTTTGGGTACAGGAGTGGTCGCAGCACGGATTAGCACCAGATTCCTATCAGGTGTGTACTTCTCTACTCTAGCTATAGAGTGGAAAATGCCGAAATGCCGGTCACACGGTGATAGTAGTCGCACGGGCGTGCGAGCGCATGTGTGGAGGCTTCGACTCGATAGTTGAGGCCATCAGTAGTGTTCTGGTGGGCTGTGGCTGCTTGATCCACAGTGGGCCGAAGTGGGCCCAATGGGCCCGTGGGCCTACATGAGTAAATTGTATGATTGTTTAGTATATGTTGAACTAGACTAGGTGGAACTTATATACATGGCTAGATTAGTGCTAGGTGGGCCACACGAACGTGTAGGCCCGAATGGGCTGAAATCGAGTTTTAGGTCCAATAGTCCGGTAACGACCGGAAATGGTAGTTGAGTCGCTCGTGGCGACATTGGGCCTATGGAAGGGCCATTGTAGGTGCGAGATTACCGAAATACCCTTGGTGGGTAAATTATGAAAATACCCTTGGTAGGTAAAATTACTGTTATACCCTTAGAGGTTAATTAGCTTGATTATGTTGCATTGGTTATTCTGATTATGATGGTAATTCGTTTCATACGTTATATTTGATATATGATTTGCATACATGTCATACTGCATACACGAATTATTATGCCATGACATGTTGCATGGGCTTGGGATATGATATTGAAAGGGGAAGTGCAAATAGGATCGCATGGTCGCTTGACGACTGTGGATCCACCGAAGGCTTTTTAGCCACCGAGCAGCTATGCTGCACCGTTAAGGTAATGCCGTAATCGGTGTTACATAAGGAGTGTTCGGATGGGTGGGTTGATTAAATCCCCGTAGGAGTGCACGGTTGGACAAGAGACGGAGTGTTCGGTTGGTATGGGCATTAATGCATTGCATATATGGATTATATTACTTTGATGGGCTTAGGCCCAGATTTATATATGATATGTCACATATGATATGGGTTAAGGCCCAACCGAGGCTATTTTGGGCTAAGGCCCAATTGCCACCGTTATTGTAATGGGCTTCGGCCCGGATTGTTTTGATGCATGATCTTACTGATGAGGGTGTACACACTGAGTTTTCGTAAACTCACCCCCTCTTTTTATTAAATGTTTCAGGTAATTCCCAGCGATAGAGGTTTGGGAGCCATGAAGGACTCGAGGTGGCCATGCGTTACTATTTCTTCCGTAAACTACATTACCTTATTTTGAACTTATTATATTGGGATTCTGTTATGTAATAAGGCCTATGGTATTTTATTTGATTTTAGCTTTTAATTTGGTTACTGCTTATTATTGTTAAATGTTTAATTTGGGATTTTCCTAAAATGTTAATAAACCGTTTCTTATTCAAAATTACTTAAACTCGATTTTTCACAACAAATATAAAGAATACGAACTTTTTAACGAACGCACAGTTTTTAGACATTCCTTTCATGTGACATGCCTAAACCCTACGCCCCACTACATGGCAATACGACCCCAGCCGCTCTAAGGCGACGGCACTTCCCCCAGCCCTACGGTACTTACACACCATTCATGCATGTCTGAAGGACATGTTTTCGACTTGGCATATTTTATGGCGTGCGTAATTCAACATCAGACAAAGCAACATAGGAAGGGGATTTTGTCAATGGGGCCCTACAATACAAGGCTAGCTCGGCACTTCAACCTCCTCAACACCGATGAGCAAATCACCTCCCTAACACTGATGGGCAACATGGTTCCTCAAGGCATCCAAACCATGCTACATATGAGGATGATAACACAAAGACGAGGGACCAATCCTCCCCAGTACAAACTAAAGAAACCAATCAACGAGGAGGAGGACGAGGACATTCCTGATGATGTCCAACCACCATCAGAGGAGGCAACACATCCAAGCCAACATCCATACCGAGCAACAACATTAGCAGACATATCTGCTTGACTGGATCAGTTCGAGACACATGTCGCTAGGCGCTTTGACGGGTTGGAGGCGACGCTCCAACAAATATGCCAACACCTCAACATTTCATCATCAGTACCAGCACCAGACCCAACCATGGATAAGGACCTCTGAGTCCATTTAATTTATTTTCCTTCATTTTTAAGACTTTATTTTTATGTTATGTTGTTTAAATTTGAACTTTTTATTATTATTGCAAACTCTTATCATTGGCTATTCAACCAATTAAGCACCCCTAACAACATACCTCTTTCATCGAAAGGATCATTACCAAGTGACTTTGCAGAATAAATTATTCATTCCACCTACACAAAAGCACAAATAGGTGAAATGCAAAAAGTCACCTGATGCCACATACTGTCCACATCTCCAAGGAAACAGTCCACACTTCAGGGAGTATTCTATCCCTTCCCTTTTGATTTTAAATGCATTATCTATCTTTGTACATTGAGGACAATGTACATCTTAAGTGTGGGGGGTAAAAAGGCATAACTTTCTGCATTATTCTCAAATCCCTGAGGTTAAAAATGGAATAAAATTGCCAAATTTTTTTCATTATTCTCAAATCCCTGATTTAGTTTTGTTTTTATGCAAAATTGTCATATTACTAATTAGGACTAAATTTCTAATGATTTGTGATAATTATTGACATGTTTTAGAATAAGTCATAGTTAATTATACATTGATGTTTAATTTAAAGAATACTAGAGAATCAAGCATGATAAGTCTGTTTTTCAGGAATTAAAATTTTTGCTAGGTTATTGACCTAAATTTAAATACTACCTTGAAATTTAAAATTAATAAGGATGATGTCAAAACACCCATAATTTTTGTGAGTATTTGAACCTTATAGAGCATACATTCTTTTTCATGCTCATTTTTTGATTATGAGTGTGTTAACTATGGACTGTTATTCTAGAACTTGCCTTGATTATACATGTGAAGACCACAGTTATGATTTGATATTACAGAAATGATGAAGGCACCTAGGTTTTAACCCACTAATTCCACTAAAAAAGCCTACCTTTATAATTAACCCCTAGTGAACCCTGTTGAGCCTAACAACCCTTTTTATTAACTCACCTACTAATTTTAACCAAAAAAAAAAACCTTTGTATTTATCATCACCAATTTTTTTAACTACCTTTTTGTCGAGATTTGGTGTTAAACAAGTTTCCTAACTATGTTTTAATATTCCAGTTGTAAAAATTCTTTATTACTAGTATGTTAGTTTGTTCTTAAAAAAAAAAGCTCGTGTTATTAGTGTTTAAGATTAAGTTCATTTTTTTCTAGTTAGTACTTGTCAAGCCAATCTCAATTCTAACACTCTAATTTCAGCCTGTGACCACACCTTGTACCCTAACCCCGTTACAACCCTGTTAAAGACCTTTTGATCGGTTTGTCATCTCATATTACAGTGGTGGAGATTTGATTTTCAGGCAAGCCTATGGGATTAACTTTTCAGGTTCGACTTATGAGCGATTTTCTTCTGAACCAAACACTTTAGAGTGATTTGAGTGAATCCTAAGTGAAGATTCAATCCTTGTCGATTTTGAATTAAAAAGATAGTTATTTAAAAGAGGGAAGACACCTACGTTTTCGAGGTACAAAATTATGACTTATCTCGTTTGAATCTTTAGGACGCTTTGAATGAAATCATCCATGTATAAATTCTCTATGAATAAGGATAAGACATTGTTGATAAGAATTGCAGATCATGGAAAGTTTGTCTTAATTGTAAGTTGAGAATTTTGCTTGAGGACAAGCAAAAGCTTAAGTGTGGGGGTATTTGATAAACCATAAAAGTAACATATTTTTATCCCATATTTAATATGCTTTTGGATGATTTATCCCTTGTTTTATATAAAAAGGTGCTCTTAATCCTTTCTTTTCATGTTTTATACTCAGGAAAGCACCCGAGGATGAAAAGAACACAAAAAGGGCCCAAAACGAAGTAAATGGGCCTTTGTACGAAATCGACACGGCCTAACCCAAAGCACACACGGTCGTGCCTCGACGAACACCTAGAGCACGGCCTCAACCCCGTCACACACGGTCGTGCCTCAAGAGAAATCCGAACACAGTCAGGTCTCGATTCACACAGGCGTGTGACATGGCCGTGCCTCTGACACTGGAAAGAGCAATTTTAGTCGGAAAATGATACTTAGGGAGAAAGAATCGCATTCCAAGAGCCTATAAATAACCCCCAAGTATCACCAGTTGAGGGGAACGAAAGCGAGGCCAAGGAGCCAAGCTGAGAAGCTCAGAGTTAGAGATTAACGCGAGGATAGCCAGTTGATCCATCCCAAGAAGCCGGAATTATACTCAAGACGGCGGAATTCTCCTTTAATTCATTCAGGGGGTTTTAGAGTTTTCTTATGTTTTGTTTTATCTTTTCTCTTGCGATGGCTTGTTTATTCATTATGAACTAAACCCTTCAGATACCTGAAGGGGATGAAACCTAGATGGATTTTGTTATTCAATTTTTAAGCTATATGATGAATTACTTAGTTTGTTCTTAATTATGCTGCTTAATCCAAATCTAATGTGCTTAGGTGGAGGAGGAATAGACCCTACCTAAGAGAAGATCTGACATAATTAAGCGGAGTTGATCGAACGCCTAGAGATAGGGTTACGAGATTTTGCCGAATTAGGGTGAAACCTAATATGGGGGTCCATTGATCGATTTACTGCTATCCTAGGGGGTTATTATAAGTGAACGAGAGTTCCACTAATTAACCTAGGGTTAGACGTTATTCGCCTCGAGAGAGGGTTTAATATAGGTTAGGGAGTCTCACAGATCAAGCTAAGTAAAAGAGATCGTATAATTGAAGGTTAGATAATAAGTGAAGTCTAGGTGGATTCTTCCCGAGGGTATCATCAAAATCAACTGAGTTTTTCCTCAAAGTTATTTTCCAATTCGTCTTCTTGTCTTTGTGTCCTTAGTTTAGCTGTCGTCAATTTAGTTTAAAAAGAAATCTTCACTCTAACTTTAAGACTAAATAATAAAAAGAAAGTGAGTATTAATACTTTTAGTTCCGTTGGGTTCGATAACCGGTCTTGCCTAGCTATACTACTGTTCGATAGGTACACTTGCCTTAATATCGTTGTCAGAGTTAGTCTCCAGGTTTGATCATTCTTTTATAAATATTTAAAACTCTGATTTTATAGCGATCACTTCACACAGCCTACAGGGCTGTCCCATGTGGTCCATATGGTCGTGTGCCTCATATCTATACCTCTCACGATCTGTCATACGGCCTAGCACAGGAACATGTGACCCAAGTCCCAAAATATATCTCACACGGCCTAGACACACGCCCATGTCTCTAGCCTGTGTGCCTCCGATTCCAAAAAAGTAAGTTACATAGCTTGGACACACACTCGTGTCTCTAGCTCGTGTGAACCTAAATCTAAAACAGTGACTTACACAGCCTAGCACACGGTCGTGTGAGTCACAAGACCGTGTAGCATCGGCAACCATGTTTTTCGACGTTCGCAATTCGCAAAAAATCTAGTTTTCGTTACACACTTAATACAATTTCGGTGCAGAAGAAACACAGACAATTTTGAAACCTAAAACGACAATCAATTGACCAAACAAATGATTAATTCGGAATCAAATCGCTAAAACAACATTCAAAAATTGAAGCTTCGTCAAGGAACTTTCGACACAAAACCTCAAATCGAAACTTATCGATAAACAAATTGGACCAAGAAGGAGAAGTCAAACCCCGTATAGCATCAATTTAACACAAGATAGCAAAAATGAATGATAATTTAAAGAGAATGAATCAAAACAAAGAGAAAAAAACTAACGAGAATGGAAAAAATAAAAAAAAAATGTGAACCACCAAAGAAGCTTCTTGGAGAGAGTTTAATTAACTAAAAAAAACTAAATTACCTTACAAGGCAGTAAAAACAAAAAAACATTTCCATTGCTTTCACAATGATTCGAACACAAGACCAAAAGAAATACATAAGCTTAACCATTGAACCAGCAAGCTCATTTTTGTCATTAATTGATCGAAAATAACTTATAACACAGATATCTAAAAATAGGGGTTTAGTCAAATAGCAAAAATTTAATAGACGAGATTCAAATCCAGAACCTCACAAACATAAGCACAACACTTAACCACTGAACCAAATCAAATTGCTTGCAAACTTTTCAAAATCTTAACTCAAAATTGAGAGATAGTCACTCTTGATTTCACTAACTCAATTTCTTCTAACCCATTTTTTTGGGATGTTGCACACACCAATTGCATTTAACCACTTAGCTACTCTAGAATTTTCAATATCTTACACCAATATATCTATAAAACCAATTTTCCACCATTCTCCACTTTTTTCTCCTCAAATCTAATTCGAACCAGAAACAAATTTAGATAGGTGTGAGGCTTCGACCATTCAGCCACATCAAATTTTCATATATAGTTTTATATCTAGTAATATATTTTAATCAAATTCATACCCACTATGTTTCTAACTTTCTTAAATTTTTATTTTTGAGATTATATTTTGTTGAATATATTGAATCGAATCAGATCTGATCCACCATATTGGGGTAGAACCTAAACTTGTTAAAGTTATTAAACACCAGTTAGCGAGAAACTGCCATGGAAAGTTTATATATAAGGAAGTTTTTTTCCTATAAAAACAATTGCTTCGACACTTTTCTTTTCCAAAAAGAATAATAAAAATTTTCATACGACCATTACAAAAGTTTAGAATGACATTATCCCATAAATAAAGGGCATTTGGCTATTTGAACAAAAATGACTTTTTGTCATTTCTATTTATTTTTAAGTGACTTTCGCAATTAATGAAATTAATGGCACACAGATATAAAAAGAAATAAGTCTCTCTTAGATAATGCAATACTTTCAAAGAAAATAATGAGAGTTATTAAGATAACTCTTTAAAGGGCAATAATAACTTATTTTATCAATGTGATATAAAAGATCATTGATCACATACCTGTCGTATGCCATGATATTTTGTTTCTAATAATATTCTTTAAAGAAAAAATATATATACGTGTCTTGTTGACAATGTAGTAATGAATATCATCCTTACAGGTAAAAAGTATTTATCTTATTTGGTATTGAAACAAGCAAATATTATTGTAATATTTGGTAATACAAAATTAGTTGCAAGCTCCAAAAGAGGTAATATGTCAATATTTTTTTTTGATAAAAAACGACTCGAGGGTCAACCTCATTTTATTTCTTCACGAATAATATCATTGTGGATTTCCATCGAATAATCCAAATTAAAATTCAAAGTACATTTATTCTTAATAGCAAGCCTACTAAGTAAATCAGTGATAAACCATAAAAGTAACATATTTTAGGCCCACATTTAGCATACTTTTGGATGATTTATCCCTTGATTTATGTAAAAAGGTGCTCTTAATCCTTTCTTTTCATGTTTTATACTCAGGAAAGCACCCGAGGATGAAAAGAACGAGAAACGGGCTTAAAACGGATCAAATTGGCCAAAATAGAAATCGACACGGCATGGGCCCAAGACCACACGGTCGTGCCTCATTAAAAGTCCAAACACGACCTGGCCATGACTCACACGAACGTGTACCATGGCCGTGTCCCTGTCGTAGAGAAGAGCAATTTCACTCGGAAAAGGATACTTAGGGGCAAAGAAACCTATTTCAAAAGCCTATATAAACACCCTAAGTATAACCTAGAAGGGGGACGGTTAGCTAGGCCAAGGAGCCGAGCCAGAAAGGTCAAATTTGTGGAGATTTACACGAAGATAGCTAGTTGATTCATCTTAAGAAGCCGAAATTATACTCAAGACGGTGGATCTCTCCTTCAATTCCTTTAGGGGGTTTTAGGGATTTCTTATGTTTTGTTTTATCTTTTCTTTTGAGATGTTTTCTTTTATTGTTATGAGCTAAACCCTCAGATACCTGAGGGGATGAAACCTAAGATGAATCTTGTTATCATTTGTTGAACTATATGATAAATATTTAACTTGTTCTTAATTATGTGTTCTTAATTCTTGTGTTGATATTTCCAGGATATTAATTCAAGTATGATGTGCTTAGGTGGAGGAGCAAAAGTCCCTGCCTAAGAGTAGATCTAGCATAATTAAGCAGAGTTGATCGCGTGCCTAGAGATATGGTGACGAGATTTTACCAGATTAGGGTGAAACCTAATATGGGAGTCCATAGATCGAGTTAATGCGATTCTAAGGGTTTTAATAAGAAATATATTTCAATTAATCAACCTAAGGTTAGACGTTAGTCACCTCGAGAGAGGGATTAATATATGTTAGGGAATCTTACGGATCAAGTCAAGTGAATACATCGTCTGGTTCAGAGTTAGATAACAAGTGAAGTCTAGGTGGATTCTTCCTTGGGTGTCGTCTTAATCAATTGGTTTTCTCTCAAGTATTTTCCTAATTTCATCAAGTATTTTCCTAATTTCATTCTCTTTGTCTTTGCATCTTTAGTTTAGTTCTTAGTTAATTTTAGATTAGATAAATAATTTCCCTTAATTCTTAGGCTAGATAATAAAAAGAAAGTTAGTATTAGTACTTTTGGTTCCTTTGGGATTCGACATTCCGGTCTTCCCTAAACTATCCTACTATTCGATAGGTGCGCTTGCCTCAAATCGTTGTCATAGTTAGTTTCCAGGTTCGATCATTCTTTATATAAATTTTAAGACTCTGACAGCACGATCAAGTTTTTGGCGCCGTTGCCGGGGAACTGAAATATTAAGAAAGCTTAATTTTTATTACTCTAGCCATATTTTATTTTTGCAATTAAATTTTATTTTTTTATTTAACTTTGCTAATTTTCTTCTTTTGCTCCTTTCAGGTACCTCTAGTTTATGACTAGGAGGAACCCGATAGGACCCCTACTTTACGACAGTGATATTGAAGGTACCGTTCATAGAAATCGCAGAGAGATAAGGTGAAGCTTAAACTACATAGAAGAAGAGCAAGAAGATGAAACCAATCCTACTGAAAGGATGGCTGAGAAAAACCCGCCACCTCCAGAGATGGCAGAACATCATGCTCCACGTACTATGTATGATTATGCTAAACCTAGTTTAACAGGAACTGAATCTAGTATTGTTAGGCCTACTATTACTGCAAATAATTTTGAATTGAAACCTAACACCATACAGATGATACAACAGTTTGTTCAGTTTGATGGTTTGCAGGATGAGGATCCTAACACACACTTAGCGAATTTTCCAGAATTCTGTGATACCTTCAAAATAAATGGCGTTTCTGATGAAGCTATCCGTCTTCGGTTATTTCCCTTTTCTTTGAGGAATAAAGCCAAACAGTGGTTGCATTCTCTTCCACGAGGGTCAATCACTACATGAGACCAAATGACCGAAAAATTTTTATTAAAATATTTTTCGCCTGCCAAGATGGCCAAATTAAGGAATGATATCTCTTCTTTTGTGCAGATGGATACTTTACGACGCATGGGAGAGATACAAGGATTTGTTGAGAAGGTGCCCACAGCATGGATTACCTTTGTGGCTACAGGTCCAAACTTTTTACAACGGTGTGAACCCCTCAACAAGGCAATTAATTGATTCAGTCGCCGGCGGAGCTCTGAATAATAAAACTCCTGAAGTAGCCTACGAGTTCATAGAGGAGATGTCACTAAATAACTATCAGTGGCAAGTTACAAGGACAAGGCTAGCCAAAGCAGCCAAAGTTTTCAACGTAGACGCAGTGACCGCACTAGAAAATCAGGTAGAATTGCTACATAAGAAATTTGATAGTTTATGTGGTTATTCGCATGCACATCCAGTTATGCAGTGTGACGCAAGTGAAGGAGTGGCGAATCCTGAGTACCCACCCTACTGACAGGGCATGGAGAGCGAACAAATGAACTATATGGGTAACAATTTCCGATCTAGCAATTACCCTTATAGTAATACTTATAATCCAGGTTGGAAGAACCACCCCAATTTCTCATGGGGTGGTCAAAGAAATCAAAGACAACAGCCATCCCAAAACTTCCAACAACAGGCCTACCCATAGGAAAAGAAGCCGAACCTTGAAGAGGTGCTGACAATTTCATGGCAGCCACAGAAACACGTTTCCAAAAGGTAGAAACAAAACTTGAAGTAATGGCACAAGAATTCAAGGATCAATTCGGGCAACTTGCTAAGCAGATCTCTGAGAGACCACAGGGAAGACTACCAAGCAACACCGAAACTAACCCAATGGAGCAAGTTCAAGCCATAACAGCTCAAGATAGTGAAGGGTTAGACGAGTGTAATTTGAAACAAAAGAATATGGAAGAAGAAGATATGGTTGAGGTCGATAACAAGTCGAAACCAGTAATTAAAGAGTAGAAACCTCGCATACCATATCCCGAAGCAATAACGAAAGATGACACAGAGGAACAGTGCGGTAAGTTTCTTAAAGTTTTAAAGAAACTACATATTAACTTACCATTTCTTGAAGCTCTTTCGCAGATGCCAGATTCTAGGAAATTTTTTAAAAAAACTATTGACAAACAAGCGAAAGATAGATGAGGAATCACATGTGGAATTAAACGCAGTGTGCTCAGCATTGTTGCAAAATAAACTACCACAGAAATTAAAAGATCCAGGGAGTTTTACAATTCCATGCTTAATTGGTAGTTTAACTATTGATAATGTGTTAGCTGATTTAGGGGCAAGCATAAATGTTATGCCTTATAAATTGTTTAAACAACTAGGTCTAGGGAAACCCAAACAAACTAGGATAAACATTCAATTAGCTGATAAAACTATTAGAATTCCTAGGGGTATAATTGAAGATGTACTTGTGAAGATTGATAAATTCGTATTCCCAGTAGACTTTGTCGTTTTAGACCTGAATGAGGACAACACAATCCCCCTAATTTTAGGAAGACCATTTTTAGCAACTGCCAGGACAAAAATTGATGTCAACGCAAGTGAACTCATACTCTGTATAAATGACGAGACAGTCACGCTTCAAGCTCTCGACTCTGCTAGGACATCAAATAATCAAGGTGAGAACATCAATCCTATTAATAACCATTCGGTTAACTTCTCTTTTCAGGAAGCACCAGAAAAGAACACAACTGAATCCAATCCTAAACCTCGTACCAACAAGGAAATAGCTCACGAGGAACAAGGGATTTAGACTGATGAACTAGCAAAGGGGAAGACGCATCTTAAGAAAGAATTAGGGATACACAAAGCAGAACTGAAGCCACAACATGAGGCAGACAGGTTCAAAATCGGAGTTCAGGTACTATTAGACAAAGCAGACCCACGAATATCTCCACCTGATCCTAACACAAGCAAGGAAATCCCTTTTAAAGTAATCAATGTCTTCCCATATGGAACAGTCGAGGTAAGTAATTCCATGTTTGGCACTTTGAGAATAAACGCTACTCGTCTTACACTTTATCATGATAATGGAAATACTAGCAGGAGGAAGGACTTTCAACTCCTCAAACCACCATGAATACGCGAATGAGAGGTAAGTCTAGCTTAAGACTATAAACAAGCGCTTCTCGGGAGGTAACCCGAGTACTAACCCCATTAACTTTTACATTTTTATTTTGTCTTATTTGTTTTATTTTATCCTTTCTTTATAGCACCTAACTATAAATTAACCAAAAGTACAGAATTTCAAGCCACACAGCCTTGCACACGGCCGTGGCTGTGGCCTTGTGGACCTCATGAATCTCCATACTGATATGGCAAAGATGGTATGAATAAGGCCCAACCAATTTTTGAAGTCACGGACCCAACCACCACACCACGGGCACCGACAAAACCCCACGACCGTGTGACGCGACCGTGGTCGACACTGTTAGATCACACACGGGCGTGGCGACATGAGCATGTGCGTGGGAGAAACGAACGAAGCCCACCACGACCATGCAACAAGGCCGTGTGAAATCACACGCCCATGGTACACGGGTGTGGGCAAGTACCAGGTCCCAAAACTCTATTTAACCCCACCCCTCTTTCTTCTCACCTATTTCTCACCCTTCTTCCTCCCTTACACCCTTCTACACCCTCCATTCTCAACATTCTTTGTTTTCATAGCATTCGTCTCAATCTTTTGGCCATGTCAAAGAAATGGAAAGATTCAAGCATAGTCTTCCTTAAGAAGACCGATCTACATAAGTTCATGCTGGCCGCTTCATAAACTCGAAAAGCCAAGGATCTTTGAAACCATTTAATTTTTCTTCTTCTTTACTCTTCTCCTTTATTTTCCTTCACTTTGACAATCTTATGCTTAATTTAGTTTATTTTATTTTAGTTTTTTAGTGTCAGGTTCTTCAGACTGCTAGGGAATCACACCGAAACCACGACCACTGACTCCACGCAGCCCTAGAAATAACACCCACTTCCCTTATTTTTTTTCTCTTTAACTCTCTTATGCTTAATTTAGTTTATTTTATATTAGTTTATTAATCATAGTTTCTTCAGGCTGCTTAGGAATCGCGCCACTTCCGCCACCGCCAGCACCTCGGCAGCCTTAGAAATCACACCCACCTCGCGAACCATCCAACAATAAAGACTCCCCGGTCCATTCATCTTTACTTTTAATTTTATTTTACTTTCTGTTTTCTTTCCCTTTATTTTTCTTGTCCTTTAATACATAATTAGTTTATTTTAAATGTGTCTTAATAATTCTTCACGAGCTCCCCAATTTCTCCATCTAGCACAAAGCTCGTTAGTAATCACCACACCAAAAGACGACACCTCCAACGTATTTTTCACATCCTCTAAGGAATTCATCCATAATTCAGGAAGTTTCACTTCTCTCCCTCTCTTTTGATCATCTTACTAAATGCTATTATCTATCTTTGTACATTGAGGGCAATGTACAACTTAAGTGTGGGGGGTTAACTATAGTATTATTCGAAAATCCCTAAATTATGCCTTTTTCTAAAGTAAGTTTCTCATATTATGATTAGAATGAAATTCCCCTGATTGATGATTTTTGTTAATATGTTTTAGAGTAAGTCATTGATAATTGTGCATTGATGATTAAAATTAAAGGATACTAGAGAATCAAGCATGATAAGTCTATTTTTTAGAATTAATTTTTTTTAGGTTGTCTACCTGAATCTAATTATTACCTTGAAGTTTGAAATTTACGAGGTTGACATCAAAATACCCATAATTTTTGTGAGATTTTGAGCCTTACAGAGCATACATTCTTTCGTGCTCACTTTTTAATTATGAGTATGTCAACATTGATTTGTTATTCTAGAACTTGCATCGATTATACATGTCGAGACCACACCTTTGATTTGATATACAGAGATGACAAAGGCACTTAGGATTTAACCCACTTACTCCACTAAAAGCCTACCTTCATAATTAACCCTTAGTGAGCTCCTTTGATCCTAACAACCTTTTTTATTGACTCACCCACTAATATTAACCCAAAGCCCTTTGTATTTCTTATCACCATTCTTCTTGACTACCCTTATATCGAAATTTGATTTGATCGATTGCCTGATTATTTTTTATTTCAATAGGTAAATTCATCCTTTATGACTTGTTCTTAAAAAAAAACGAAGTATATTCAGTATTTGTTTTATGTAAGAGAGACTATACGAAAAATTCCAAATCTTAAAGGAAAAGCTCTTATATTATTAGTTTTCATTTGATGTAATTATCAGTTCGTGTTTCTAGTTAGGTAATTTGTCAAGTCAGTCTCGATTCTAACCTTCTAATTTAGCCTTTATCCACACCTATAACCCAAGCCCCGTTACAACCCTGTAAAGACCTTTTGATTTGTGTATCATCGCATATTATAGTGGTGGAGATTTGATTTTCAAGCAAGCCTATGAGATTAACTTTTCATGTTTGACTATTGAGTGCTTAATTTTGAACCTTAAACACTTTAAGTGATTTGAATGAATCCTTAATGAGAATGTCAACTCTTGTTAATTTTGAATCAGAGGTAATTATTCAGGTAAGGGGAAACACCTAAGGTTTTCGGGCTATAAATGTATGACTTTGATTGTTTGAATCTTTAGGACTCTTTGAGTTAAATTATCCATGTATGAATTATCTCTAAATTATGATAAAACCTTATAAGTGATTATTATGAATCGAGGAAAGTCGTTTTAATTTGTGACTTGCGAATTTCGCTTGAGAACAAGCAGAAGCTTAAGTGTGGGGGTATTTGATAAACTGTAAAACTAGCATATTTGAGGCCCACATTTAGCATGCTTTTGGATGATTTATCCCTTGATTTATGTAAAAAGGTGCTCTTAATCCTTTCTTTTCATGTTTTATACTCAGGAAAGCACCCGAGGATGAGAAGAACGAGAAACAGGCTTAAAACGGACCAAATTGGGCCAAAATAGAAATCGACACGGCCTGGACCCAAGATCACACGACCGTGCCACACTAAAAGTTCGAACATGGCCTAGCCACAACTCATACGGGCGTGTGCCATGGCCGTGTCCCTGTCGTGGAGAAAAGCAATTTCACTCAGAAAAGGATACTTAGGGGCAAAGAAACCTATTTCAAAAGCCTATATAAAGACCCTAAGTATAACCTAGAAGGGGGACGGTTAGCTAGACCAAGGAGCCGAGCCAGAAAGGTCAGACTTGTGGATATTTACTCGAAGATAGCCAGTTGATTCATCTCAAAAAGCCGGAATTATACTCAAGACGGCGGATCTCTCCTTCAATTCCTTCAGGGGGTTTTAGGGATTTCTTATGTTTTGTTTTATCTTTTCTTTTGAGATGTTTTCTTTTATTGTTATGAACTAAACCCTCAGATACCTGAGGGGATGAAATCTAAGATGAATCTTGTTATCGTTTGCTAAACTATATGATAAATGTTTGACTTGTTCTTAATTATGTTTTCTTAATTCTTGTGTTGATATTTCCAGGATATTAATTCAAGTATGATGTGCTTAGGTGGAGGAGCAAAAGTCCCTGCCTAAGAGTAGATCTAGCATAATTAAGCGGAGTTGATCGCGAGCCTAGAGATAGGGTGACGAGATTTTACCAGAGTAGGGTGAAACCTAATATGGGAGTCCATAGATCGAGTTAATGCGATTATAGGGGTTTTAATTAGAAAGAGATTTCAATTAATCAACCTAGGGTTAGACGTTAGTCGCCTCGAGAGAGGGATTAATATATGTTAGAGAATCTTATGGATCAAGTCAAGTGAATACATGTCTGGTTCAGAGTTAGATAACAAGTGAAGTCTAGGTGGATTCTTCCTTGGGTGTCGTCTTAATCAATTGGTTTTCTCTTAAGTATTTTCCCAATTTTATTTTCTTTGTCTTTGTATCTTTAGTTTAGTTCTTAGTTAATTTTAGATTAGATAAATAATTTCCCTTAATTCTTAGGCTAAATAATAAAAAGAAAGTTAGTATTAGTACTTTTGGTTCCTTTGGGATTCGACATTCCGGTCTTGCCTAAACTATACTACTGTTCTATAGGTGCGCTTGCCTCAAATCGTTGTCATAGTTAGTTTCCAGGTTCGATCATTCTTTATATAAATTTTAAGACTTTGATAGCACGATCAATCAGCGACAACATTACTATTACGGTCCACCCATTGAAAACAGACCGAAGCAAACTTTCTAAGGATCATGCATTCCTTGTTGACACATCGGCCCAAAATGGTGACATCGTTCTCACGCTTATTGACAATGTTGATTAAAAGCACGTTGTCAGACTCCACATTTAATTTTGAAAATTTCATAGAGTCGGCCAGCTTTAACCCACGGACAAGGCCTCTAGCTCCGCCCAAATAACATCAAGGGTTTTATTAACCAAACCATAACAGCTACCCAAGACAAAGCCATTAGCATCTCTCGCTATTACCTTGTACCCGATACACCTTTCTAAAATCGCAGCATCAACGTTGACTTTTACAAACTCTTTCAGAGGTTTCTTCCAACCTTTACACCCCGGCTTAGGGAGAATCACAGGGGGTTCATTGAGATTGAAGATTCTAAACTCGTTGCTTAGCGTCTGTGCCCTCTCCCAAACCACCATAGCCTAGTCTTCCTTGCCCTGGAACACCAGCTTGTTCCTGTTATTCCAAACATTCCAGAGAAGCGTAAAAAAATCTGCAGCAGCCTTTGAGTCGAGCTCACGAAGAGTATCTTCTAGCCAATCAATGCACCTATCATATCTGCCTTCAATGATTCTGTAATTTAACACCCAAAACATAAAAACTTCTCGGGCCTTCGGGCAGTCTTTCATGGCATGAAGCAATGTCTCTGCATTATTATTGCATCTAGAGCATGTTGTGGAAAAATCCTGACAGATGCAAGTAATGTTTTCGTAGGTTGGTAAAATTTCATCGCCGATTCTCCAACTGAAAACTTTAATCTTAGGAAGCATTTTAAGCTTCCAAATGACTCTCCAAATCAGTCTGTGAGGGCCAAAACTGATTCTCTTAAGAAATAACTGTAACACCCCCAAACCCGACCTAGATGTTATGACCGGACCTAGCATGTCACATAGAAGGGTTGTTTAAAAACTTGCACGTTCGTTAAGAAGTTTGTATTCTTTTTGAAACTTCGAGCTTAGTTGCTTGTGAAAATCAACTTTGTATTTATGATTTTCTTGTAAAAACATTATTGTTGTTATTATCGTTATTTTTGAAAACTTTGTTTACAACAGAAATCAGCTTCAGTGAATTGCGGAAATGCGATATTTTGAAAACAGTTATTGTCGCTTTAAGAAAATCTAGAGTTTAATCGTTTTTAGTTTTGAATAAACTAAAATGGAAGCTTAAAAGAAAATTTAAAGTCCAATGGCCTTATTACAACATTTAACCCAAATTAAAATAATTCTCAAAATATAGCAAAACAGAAATTTACTAAAGTTTGGGAGTACTACTCCGATGTATGGCCACCACAGAGTCCCCCGCAGCCGAAATCCTCAATGCTGGAGATTACCTACAAGGTTAAAGCAAAGGGGTGAGTTACAAGAACTCAATGTCTAATCCCCTAAACGGTCATTAATTGAGCCCGAGCCCATACAGAAGCAGACTGGGCCGAAGCCCTATTTGGTAATAATCTGGGCCTAAGCCCTATAAACATGATAATGCAAACAAAATATGCAGCCCAACCTAACAATCCATCCGCTACACACCCCCGTACCAGCCCAACACACCTGTGGGGACCAAGTCAACCCACCCAGCCCAACACACCAATATGGCAGACAAGCTGCTCATCACAGAATTTGTGGCGGAGCCACCAGAATAAAAGAATATACGTGGCATAGCCACCAGACAGAATTGTGGTAGAGCTACCAGAATAACACTTCCTCCGATCATCAATATCCCAATCCCATGCAGAATGTCATCCATACAAAGCATATATCAAAAATGATGTATGAAATAATTTACCATCATAACCAGTTAAATAGAATACACATGATCATACTAATCAACCCTTAAGGGTATAACAGTAATTTTACCCACCGAGGGTATTTCTATAATTTACCCTCCAGGGGTATTTCGGTAATTTACCCACCAGGGGTATTTCGGTAATTTACCCTCTAAGGGTATTTCAAAAATTTTGCATTTAACGGCCTTTCCAAAAGCCTACTGTCGCCTCGAGCAACACGGATCCCTTTTTGGGTCTCTACGGAACTATTGGGCCTAAAATCCATTTTAGGCCCAAACTGGCCCACACGCTCGTGTGGCCCAAAATGCATGGTTTCGGTTTCAGATTTTTCGACTTTGCGTTCGGATCCATCATTTGGTAGTTTCCCAGCAGTTTTGCCCGAGTGGGCCAGATAGCCCATTGGGCCCATTTGGCCCGTTTCGGCTAGATCAGGCCCGTTACAGCCTCAGTTTCGCAATAGTGCTCGTGACACTCTCAATGACTTACCGTCATTATTTGAATTTCAGTTTACCACTACGAGCGCTCACACGCTCGTGTAGTCACATTTGCCGGTTTTCGGCTTTTTGGCTTTTGACCGAGTCACAAAACATTGCATGCACTTATTCAGAGGGGTGTGAGATTACACACCTGTTATGAGCGTAGATTGATCCCTTAAGATTACGCACCTATGAGATCAAACCATCCTAATCCATTAGTCTCATCACCGATAAACATAACTAAAACTTGAATCCGAATAATTACCAATCACCACTTACCACAAGATGTGACCCCTATGACAAAGTGGCAATATTCGACTTTACTCCTTAGCTACTGAAATGAGTTCTTAAAACAATTAATCGATGACCAAAAAGGTTAGCCTCAATTCAACATTTGCCCCCCCACAAGAGTGAAGGAAAAACGATGTCATCCCCGTAAAAAAGGGTCACAAGAAAAACACTAATCATCGAATTAAAAGAGGGTATACGAACAACTTCACCCTTAGCGAAACCAACGTTAATTAACTCCACCCATTGCTTGCTAGAGAATTCGGCCTAGTCCCCCCTCTGAGAAGAGTGCTTCGGCTTAGGAAATTCGGTCAAGAGATGAGCTGTAAGTAATCCACCTAAACAATTGGGAGAAAAGATTGAGAAGGAGATGCACGAGTGGTCAGTTTTCTGCAGATTTGGCTAAGATTCAAATGAGGAAAAGAAATGAAGAGAAGAGTGTACGAAGGGAATAGAAGAAAATGTACAAAACAAAGAACCCGAAATGTCTAAGGAGAATGCCTAAAACGCAAAAATGCTAAGAACCACTAGAGAATTTCGGCACACACACCAAAAGGTTTTGGTTTTCCTTCTTTGCTACCCACCCAATGCCAAATTTCCTTGCCAAAACCAACCCTAGCCGAACTTCTCCCCACACACCCCACATTCGGCCAACCACTACCTCTGACCCTCAAATCCCCTGATTCTCTCCTCAGTTTGCTCTACTATTCACTCCCCACCTCCCATTCAAAACATTTGACCAGGTCTCCCATCCACCTTGCAGAATCCCACTCCAACTCCACATCTTCTCCTCTTTAAGCACAAAATAAAACTCCCATATGCTACATGTGGGATTCAAACCCCATCTCACCTTGCTTCTACATGTGACGCCACCACCATTGTGCCACTATCTTACTTGTGTTAGCAACCACATTCAATTAAACCTTAAGTCCTGCTTCCACATGATCTCCTCA
The DNA here is from genome assembly GCA_005393395.2 of Gossypium australe. Classification (NCBI taxonomy): domain Eukaryota; kingdom Viridiplantae; phylum Streptophyta; class Magnoliopsida; order Malvales; family Malvaceae; genus Gossypium; species Gossypium australe. The sequence continues at coordinate 12,198,057 of CM016615.1, read as the reverse complement.
CTAAAGTGCCCAAAGACCAAAATTCCACCAGGGCTTAGGCTCGAACCTGAGCCTCCCCAGGACCCCCAAACACACCCAAACAACTCGTAGAGCAACCACAACATGCATTTACATAAATATCACAGACCCCTAAATTCAGGATGTTACAATAACCAAGAAAAAATAGACTTTGAAGTATAAAAACCATGAGGATTTTGAATCCACGTAAGGCTTTCTTTTATATCATTATGAGGAAAGGTTAAATTGCATATCTGCTCCCCTATATTTTTTCCATACAGCTCCATAACCATTCCTCTTTTCCACTGCTTCTTTTGTTGGTCCCACAAATCATGAACTTTGTTTTCATTGTTGGTCAACAGAGTCTGATCCAGAGATTTCCCATTCAACCCCTTTATGCCCCATTGGTGCCAGCGAATATACATCATGCTGCCATCCCCGACCTGCCACATAAAACCATCTTTAATTTTGGCCACCGGCTTAGCAATGCTCCTCCAAGTAAATGACGATTTATCACAACATTTTGATCTGAACACGTCACCCTCAGGAAAATATTGAGCACTCAAGACTCTAAAGCATAACGTGTCTTTGAAATTTGCAAGCCTCCACACTTGTCTTCTTAGAAGGGCCAGATTAAACACGTGCATGCCCCCTATATCCCATGCCTCCCATCCCTTTTGGATAGCATAACCGCTTCCAAGCCAACATAGCCCAGCCACAAGTCTTCTCATTACTCGTCCACCACATTCGACCCATTATTGAATGAAGCTCCTCAATGGTTCTTTTAGGAGCAAGGAAAATAGAGAATGCGTATGTAGGAATAGATTGAATAATGGCTTTCAAGAACACCTCTTTCCCACCATAAGACGACAACCTTTTTGACCAATTATTAAGCCTGCAATTGCACCGATTAATAATGTTAGTAAATGCATTTGATTTTTTTCTATTAATGGGTAAAGGTAAGCCTAAGTAATTATCAAGAGTTTCAACCATACGCATTCTGAGCAAAGAGCTAAAATTTTGTCTTTGAATAAAGGATTTTTCGGGCTAAACAAAATCATGGACTTGTCAGTATTAATCTTCTGGCCCGATATATTAGAGAAGTTTTTTAAAATATTGTCGAACTCCTCCACATCTCGTTTTTTATTACGAATGAAAAGAAGCACATCATCGGTAAAAAAAAGGTGATTAATACGAGGCCCATTAATACTACCCTTAATTCCTTTTGACAAATTTTCATTTTGAGCCCGAATAAGTAATTTAGAAAAAGCTTCCATACAAAATAAAAAAAGATAAGGAGAGAGAGGGTCTCCTTGTTTGAGGCCTCTTTCCGGCATGATAGTCTCCGAAAGGGTTGAATTGCTCCATTCACAATATTATATTTGCTCCATTCCCTGGAGCAATATTAAATTTGCTCCATAACAATATATAAATACGTAATATTAGACGTGGATATAGTAAGTGACTACATAATAATCATAAAAAGGGTGGCCATATTAATTCTTCTGGCCACCAAAAGTGGAAAATGAAAATAAATAAGAGAAGAACAAGATTTCCCAAGAGAATCCTTTATGGAGTGAAGATATCATATGTTGTCGATTTGGTATAAGAGGTCATTGATTGCGTACTTGTCATACGCCTAAACATCAAGTATGAATTGCATCCTTTTTTTTGGATTGTGACACCATTTACTTTAGATATCTTACTAGAAATAATTCTTTTACCATTAAAAGTGGAGATATAGAGGTAAATAATAGAATAACAAGAGTTCTCAATATACCCTTCAAAAAAGAGAGATAATTTATCAAAATTTGTTGGCTATCTACCTGTCGTGCACTTGAAAATTTTATTATTCAATTAATGTCTCGTAGATAATACAATAGTGAATACTATCCTTAGGGATCAGAAGCATTTTTCTTGTTTGGTAATGAATGAACCAATTTTTGGTGGTACAAAATTGATTTAAGGCTCCAGAAAAGCTAATGTATTGTTACTTTATGTTCAATGTGGTAATGGAACATGTTAGTCTTTCATAGTACAAAATTAGTTCAAGGCTCTAGAAGAGCTAATACATTGTTATCTGAATGAACAAAACGATAATTAATGTGCTACATTCTAGTCAAACTCAAACAAAATAATTTATTTTAAAAGGATATATGCTGTAATAGATATCATATTATGACTATGGATGAGAAGATGATTGATTAAATATATTATATCGAATAAGAATTTTGTATTGAAAAACTATCATCTTTTCCTTTAATTGGTACTATGTATATATTAGTATGGTTAAATCATATGAGATGGTAAATTAAAATTTTAGATTAGTATCATTGCATCATGTGCATAGTAAACTAGAAGTTTACTAGCCCAAATATACTAATTAGTTGGCATGACCGGTTATACCATCCCAATCAATAGTGATGCAACAAGATGAAAATTTATATGAATATTCATTAAAAAACCTGAAGATTTTTCATTTTTTAAATGTTTCTTGTTTTCAAGGAAAATTCATTAAACCTCACTAGCAAAAATTACGATTGAATCTCTTACATTTCTGAAAGAAATATAAGCCCATTTATTCGAAAAGTGGAATGCTTTGATATTATTTTAGTAGATGCATCTACAAGATAATCACACGTGAGTTATCAAATTGTAACATATAGTTTGCAAGATTACTTGTTTAATGATTTGTTTAAGAACAAAACCTTCAGATTATGCAATCGAGACAGCAGTTCTTGCTAATGTTGGTGAGTTTATTTCTTAATTTTTAAACAAGTATTGTATGCTAGATTGTCAATGTGAATAACTATCACAAAGCTTGTTGCTTATACGTATAAAATGGTTTAGCAAGATTAATGATTAAGATGCCTCTAGTTAGTAGCTAAATCATTACTTTTTAGAACAAAACTTTTTGTATATGTATAAGGATATTATATTTTACATGATTTGGTACTTGTACGCCTCATGACAATAAGTTGTGATAAATACTCCCCATTACAACTGGCTTTGGTTAGGAGCAAAATATAGTCCATTTTAAAATTTTTGAATGTGTGATATATGTTCAAGTTGCTCCACCACAATGCATAAAATGGGTATTCAAAAAAAGCTAGGAATATATATTAATTATGAATCTCCTTGTATTATTAGATGTTTTAAATAAATTGGAGATTCAATTATGACATGATTTGTTATTTCTATTGGATTTAATAGTTTTCCCAATATTAGGGGAGAGAAATATTAATTGGATAAATAAATTACTTGAGTGAATGATCAATATCTAGATCCTCGTAGAAAGTGATTTGAACTAGATGTTCAAAAAGATAATTCACTTTATTACAAGTTAACTACCGAATTCATTTACTAACCTGATGAGAATAACCAAGTGTTATATACCAGCTAATGTCTTTATTTGGATTGAAGTCCTAATAGGACAACTTGTTAGAATAAATTAAAAGTAATACATGCCTGAAACATGGTAGATTCATTGGTTTCAAATATGAAAATTCTCGTAAAAGAAAATAATAAATCAAGATAATAATATAGTGGAGACAAGTCCTCTTAAAGAGACTAAGACATAACTAATTATTCAAACTCTATAAAAAAATTCAGGTACCTGAATATGAAAATGTTGAAAATGAAGAGATCTCGATTAAGTTATGTCAATACGAGAAAATATGGAATAATGAAAATAGAAAGTTGTTGACAACAATTTTGCATGCAATATTATCATTGGGATAATGAAAGAAAATGAGGATATTGAATAAATTTGTTAAGAAATATAGATATGAATAGATTGACCAAAATAGAAAGACGCAAACTAAGTATAAATTGTGAAGTTTTTGGTTAGCAGTCCAAGCATCTAAAAGTGTAAAGCCAATGAGGATACAAATGAGTAGTTTTGTGAAAACGAATTAAGAAAGATGATTTTTTTGCTAAGTCCAGGCATTAATTATTAGAAGATGTAATATTCTTTTATGGTGGATGCAATAACCTTTAGATATCCAATTCGTCTAGCAGTTTATGAAAGATTTAACATGCGTCTAATTGGTTGCTGTTACAACTTTTTATATGAATTACTATATAATGAAGTTTATATTAAAATCCTTAAAGAATTTAGCATGTTGGAAGCATAGAAATTCTCGAGAAATTGTTCAATATATTTATTGACTTGATTTGAATACATGCATTTTTATAAAAGGATCATAATCAAAGTTTTGTTATAATTATTGTTGGAACTCATGAAGAGATCATAATATTTTCTGGTAAGGTTTTTAATGAAGCATGTCATCCGCATTATAGATAAGTGTATTTTTTTCCTTCACTAATAATTTTTTTTGATAGGGTTTTTATCTTAGTAAGGTTTTAATGAGACACATTATCTACCAACATAAATATTTTATTATTAAGTGGATGTCCATCAAGATCAAGATAAGTTTGATATACTTTAGAACTCTGATTATAGTCATTAGAATTAGAGTTTAATTTCATTTATACTTATTATGTCTATAAATATAAGCTTTGGAGAAGTATTGTAAATATCCCTATTTTAATCAATTAAATATATTCTCTTTTAAAAAAATTTCTCCAAGATTTTGAGGTTTTTCATTCTTGCTTTTTGGCGTTTGTGTCCATCCCTATTCTTTCTAAAAAATAATTGGATGGTTGAGTGTGGTGGGGGTCCATGCATGCGGTGGGTTTTGTGTTGAAGCAGTGGTGTGCCACCCGATGGTGTATGGTTGATTCATACGTGGTTGGCTTTGAATTTTCTTGCCTGCACTAGGCCCTGCTAGATGGGAAAGATCATCGTTCCTGCCAAGGTTTTGTTGTTTCCTTGCTTTTATTAACATTTTTTTCTCTTAAAGATTTGTGTGTGTGCATGGTTTTGTACGTCTTTCATGCATGGTTTTGTATCACTTTGTATGGTATAGCATTAATAGCTTATTCTCCTTTTGATTTTTCTACGTTATTAGTAAATAAGGTCATTCTACATCATGATAATATAAAAATGCATTTAGGTTATATGGTTTAGTGTTTTTCAATATATTAGGGTTTCTATCATTTCTTGTATTAAGAAGCAATAATGAGTTTTGGTCATTTGACTAATTGGCTTTGTATCGTCTTCTTGATAATTGTTGTTTGTGTAAATCTGCCTGGGTTCGAGGTTTTGGGGTTTCTTGAAAGGGCGAGTCTCATTTTGGTGACTCATTTAGTTTTCAGTTTTCTTGGGGTACTGTTGTGTTTGTTTCCCTCGTTCTGTTTCCTTCGTAGTCTTCTTGTTTCTACTTAGTCTCTTAATCCACTGGACGGGAATGTGATTCACCGCCATTGCATGGTGCATTTGTGGATGCCATAATGGCAGAAGATATCAACGAACTTCTGAAGAAATTAAGTTTCTCAAAGAAAGAAGCAAAGAGGGTCGTGAGCACAAAGGTGGGATCTAATAGTTCACAGGGCTTAGAAGCCTAGGCCATTGAGAAAGTGATGTCAAAGGATAAAGTCAATAGAGAAGCAATGTATCGAGTATTTAAGTCATTTTGTTTCACAAAAGGAGGAGGTTAACTTCATTGCCCTAAAAGAATGTGCTATTTTGGTAAAGTTTGGTAATGTTAAAGATAGAAAGAGGATACTAAACCTCCCTCATTGGCTTTTTGACCAGTGCTTATTCAATATGGTAACCTACGCCAAAGACCAAAAATGGAGGCTTATGCCTTTAACCATTCTCTATTTAGGGTAAGAATTTCTGATAAACCGTAATATATATATATTTTAATCCCACATTTGGCATACTTTTGGATGATTTATCCCCTGAATTGTGAAATTTGGTGCTCCTAATCCTTTAATTTCATGTTTTATACTTAGGAGAGCACCGGAGGATGAAAAGAACGAGAAACGGGCCAAAAATGGAGAAAATGGGCCAAAGTACGAAATTCACACGGTCTGGGCTTGAGACACACGGCCGTGCCTCTTTAGCAGACCCTCACACGATCTGGGCTCGATTCACACGGGGCGTGCCACACTGGCATGTCCTTGACGTGACCTGTTTTAATTGTATTCGGAATAGGGTACTTAGAGGCAAAGAAAGACATTCCAAAAGCATATATAAATACCCTAGATGACAACCTAAAGGGGGGCGTTTAAGTAGGCCAAGAAGCCAAGCCAGAGAGGCCGAATTGTGGGAAATACTCGAAGAAAGCCGGTTGATTCATCTCAAGAAGCCGGAATCATACTCATGACGAAAGATCTTCCCTTCAATTTCATTCAGGGGGTTTTAGGGTTTTTCTTATGTTTTTTTTTATATTTTCTTCTGAGATGTATTCTTTTATAATTATGAACTAAACCCCTCAAATACCTGAGGGGGATGAAACCTAAGACATATCTTGTTATTGTTTTCTGAACTATATGATAAATACTTAATTTGTTCTTAATTACGTGTTCTTAATTCTTGTTTTGATATTTCAGAATATTGATTCAAGTACTAATGTGCTTAGGCAGAGGAGGAATAGACCCTGTCTAAGAGTAGATCTAGCATAATTAAGCGAATTTGATCGCAACCCTAGAGATAGGATGACGAAAATCTGTCGGATTAGGGTCAAACCTAATATGGGAGTCCATAGATCGAGTTAATGCAACTCTAGGGGTTTTAATTAGAAAGAGATTTCAATTAATCAACCTAGGGTTAGACGTTAGTTGCCTCGAGAGAGGTATTAATATAAATTAGGGAATCCTACTGATCAAGTTAAGTGAATAAATCGTCTGGTTCAGAGTTAAATAACAAGTTAAGTCTAGGTGGATTCTTCCTCGGGTATTGTCTTAATCAATTGGTTTTTCTGATAAACCGTAATATATATATATTTTAATCCCACATATAGCATACTTTTGGATGATTTATTCCATGAATTGTGAAATTTGGTGCTCTTAATCCTTTAATTTCATGTTTTATACTTAGAAGAACACCAAAGGATGAAAAGAACGAGGAACGGGCCTAAATCGGAGTAAATGGGCCAACTTACAAATTAGGCACGGCCTGGGCATAAGCCACACGATCGTGCCTCCTTAACAGACCTGACTACGGCCTGCCCACGATTCACACGGGCGTGTGCCATGGGCGTGTCCCTGCCATGACAAAGAGGAATTTCACTCGGATTAGGGTACTTAGAGGCAAAGAAAGCCATTTCAAAAGCCTATATAAACACCCTAAAGGCCAACCTTCAAGGGGGCGTCCAATTAGGCCCAAGAGCCAAGCCAGAGAGGCCAGAATTGTGGAATCTAGTCGAAGAAAGCCAGTTGATTCATCTCAAGAAGCCGAAATCATACTCAAGACGAAGGATCTTCCCTTCAATTTATTCAGGGGGTTTTAGGGTTTTGCTTATGTTTTGTTTTATATTTTCTTCTGAGATGTATTCTTTTATTAATATGAACTAAACCCCTCAAATACCTGAGGGGGATGAAACCTAAGACATATCTTGTTATTGTTTTCTGAACTATATGATAAATACTTAATTTGTTCTTAATTACGTGTTCTTAATTCTTGTTTTGATATTTCAGAATATTGATTCAAGTACTAATGTGCTTAGGCAGAGGAGGAATAGACCCTATCTAAGAGTAGATCTAGCATAATTAAGCGAAGTTGATCGCAACCCTAGAGATAGGATGACGAAAATTTGCCGGATTAGGGTCAAACCTAATATGGGAGTCCATAGATCGAGTTAATGCAACTCTAGGGGTTTTAATTAGAAAGAGATTTCAATTAATCAACCTAGGGTTAGACGTTAGTAGCTTCGAGAGAGGTATTAATATACATTAGGGAATCCTACGGACCAAGTCAAGTAAATAAATCGTCTGGTTCAGAGTTAAATAACAAGTGAAGTCTAGGTGGATTCTTCTTCGGGTATTGTCTTAATCAATTGGTTTTTCCCACAAGTATTTCCCCAATTCATTCTCTTTATCTTCGCATCTTTAGCTTAATAGTTAGTTAATTTTAGATTAATTAATAATTCCATTAATTCTTAGGCTAAATAATAAAAAAGAAAGTTAGTATTAGTACTTTTGGTTCCTTTGGGTTCGACAATCCGGTCTTGCCACTAAACTATACTACTGTTCGATAAGTGCGCTTGCCTAAATCGTTGTCGTAGTTACTTTCTAGGCTCGGTCATTTTTTTGTAAATTTTTAAGACTCTAACACAAGATCAAGTTTTTGGCGCCGCTGCCGGGGAACTAAAATATTAAGAACGCTCAATTTTTATTACTTTAGTCTTTTTTATTTTTGCAATTTACTTTTATTTTTTATTTTGCTTTTAACTTTACTAATTTTCCTTCTTTTATTTCTTAGTAGGTACCTCTAGTTTATGACTAGAAGGAACCCAACAGGACTCCTAATTTACGACAGTGATATTGAAGGTACTGTTCGCAGAAATCGTAGAGAGATAAGGCGAAACTTAAATTACATAGAAGAAGAGCAAGAGTCGAAACCAATACCACCGAAGAGATGGCTGAGAATAATCCGCTACCTCCAGATGTGGCCGAAAATCTGCTCCTCAAACTATGTACGATTATTCTAAACCTAATTTAACAGAACTGAGTCAAGCATTGTTAGACTTGCTATTGCTGCAAATAATTTTGAACTGAAACCTAACACTATTCAGATGATACAGCAATTTGTTCAGTTTGATGGTTTGCAGGATGAAGATCCAAACAATCACTTGGCGAATTTCCTAGAATTTTGCGATACTTTCAAAATAAATGGCGTTTCTGATGATGTCATCCGTCTTCGATTATATCCCTTTTCTTTGAGGAATAAAGCTAAACAATGGTTGCATTCTCTTCCACGAGGATCAATCATTACGTGGGAACAAATGACTGAAAAATTTTTATTAAAATATTTTCCGCCAGCTAAAACGGCCAAGTTAAGGAATGATATCTCTTCTTTTGTGTAGATGGATTTAGAAACACTTTACGATGCATGGGAGAGATACAAAGATTTATTGAGAAGGTGTCCACACCATGGATTACCCTTGTAGCTACATGTCCAAACCTTTTACAATGGTGTGAACCCCTCAACAAGACAATTGATTGATTCAGCCGCTGACGAAACATTGAATAACAAAACACCTGAGGCTGCCTATGAATTCATTGAAGAGATGTTACTGAATAACTATCAGTGGCAAGTCACGAGGACAAAGCCAACAAAAGCAGCCAGTGTTTTCATCCTCGACGCAGTATCCATGCTATCAAACCAGGTAGAACTTTTAAATAAAAAGATTGATGGTTTATATGGTTCTTCGCAGGTACATCCAATTATGCAGTGCAATACAAAATGACCAAGTCAAGCGAATAAATCGTCTGGTTCAGAGTTAAAAAACAAGTGAGGTCTAGGTGGATTCTTCCTCGGGTATTGTCTTAATCAATTGGTTTTTCCCACAACTATTTCCCCAATTCCTTCTCTTTGTTTTAGCATCTTTAGCTTAATAGTTAGTTAATTTTAGATTAATAATTCCCTTAATTCTTAGGCTAAATAATAAAAAAAAGTTAGTATTAGTACTTTTGGTTCCTTTAAGTTCGACAATTCGGTCTTGCCACTAAACGATACTACTGTTCGATAGGTGCGCTTGCCTAAATTGTTGTCATAGTTACTTTCTAGGCTCGATCATTCTTTTTTATAAATTTTTAAGACTGTGACACACGATCATTTTCCCAAAAGTATTTTCCCAATTCATTCTCTCTGTCTTAGCATCTTTAGCTTAGTAATTAGTTAGTTTTAGATTAAACAACAATTCACTTAATTCTTAGGCTGAATAATAAAAAGATAGTAATTACTAGTACTCTTGGTCCTTGAGGATAGGATACTTCCAATCTTAATCGTTTCCATAAGTTAGTTTCTAGGCTCGATTATTCATTATATAAATTTTAAGACTTTCTGACACGATCAAGTTTTTGGCGCCGTTGCAGGGGACTAAGATACTAGGAACACTTGATTTTTATTACTTTAGCCATTATTTTTATTTATTTGCAATTTATTTTTATTTTTACTTTTCTAAATTTTTCTTTTCTTTTCTTTGCTTCTGATAGGTTTTTCTAGTTTATGACTAGAAGGAACCCGTCAGGACCCTTGATTTTTTACAGCGATATAGAAGGAACCGTTCACAGAAACCGAAGAGAGATAAGGCGTAGCCTACAATACATACAAGAAGAGCAAGAAGACAAAACTAATACTACTGAAGAGATGGCTGATAATAATCCGCTACCTCCTGTGGTTGCCGCAAACCTTATGAATCAAAATCCTGCTCCTCGAACTATGTATGATTATGCTAAACCTAATTTAACAGGAACTGAGTCAAGTATTGTTAGACCTGCTATTGCTGCAAATAATTTTGAACTGAAACCTAACACTATACAAATGATACAGCAATTTGTTCAGTTTGATGTTTTGCAGGATGAAGATATAAATAATCACTTGGCGAATTTCCTAGAATTCTGCGATACCTTCAAAATAAATAGCGTTTCTGATGATGCCATTCGTCTTTGGTTGTTTCCCTTTCCGTTGAGAAACAAAGCTAAACAGTGGTTGAACTCGTTACCACGAGGATCAATCACTACATGGGAACAAATGACCGAAAAATGTTTGTTAAAATATTTTCTGCCGGTTAAAACGGCCAAGTTGAGGAATGATATCTCTTCTTTTGTACAGATGGATTTAGAGACACTTTACGATGCATGAGAGAGATACAAAAATATATTGAGAAGGTGTCCACACCATGGATTACCCTTGTGGCTACAGGTCCAAACCTTTTATAACGGTGTGAACCCCTCAACCAGACAGTTGATTGATTCAGCCATCGGCGGAACCCTGAATAACAAAACACCTGAGGCTGCCTACAAATTCATTGAAGAAATGTCACTGAATAACTATTAGTGGCAAGTCACAAGGACAAGGCCAACAAAAACCGCCAGTGTTTTCAACCTCGACACAGTAACCATGCTATCAAAATAGGTAGAGATGTTAAATAAAAAGATTGATGGTTTATGTGGTTCTTCGCAGGTACATCCAACTATGCAGTGCGAGATGAATGGAGGAGGGATGAGTAATACGAAATACCCACCTTACAACCCGAACGCTGAAAACGAACAAGTTCACCATATGGGTAACAATTTTAGACCTCAAAATAACCTTTATACTAACACTTACAATCCAGGTTGGAGGAACCACCCCAATTTTTCATGGGGTGGTCAAGGAAATCAGAGACAACAACCCATCCCAAGTTTCCAACAGCAACCCTACCCACAAGAAAAGAAGTCGAACCTTGAGGAGATGCTAACAAAATTTATAGCAGTGTCAGAAACCCATTTCCAAAACACTGAGACAGCACTCAAAAATCAGAAAGCATCGATTCAAGGGATCGAGAACAATTAGGGCAACTTGCTAAGCGGTTCTCTGAATGATCACAAGGAAGCCTGCCAAGCAACACTAAAACTAACCCGAATGAGCAACTTCAAGCAATAATCGCTCATGATAGTGAAGGGGAAGATGAACCCAAAGCAAGCCGAGAGAATGTGGTAGAGGAAGGTAAGGTTGAGGTAAACCATGATAAGCCAAAGCCGGTAATTAAAGAATACCAACCTCGTGTGCCATACCCCAATGCGATGAAGAAAGACAACACAGATGAACAATTCGGTAAATTTCTTAAACTTTTAAAGAAATTACATATTAACTTACCGTTTCTTGAAGCTTTTTCGCAGATGCCAGATTAAAGGAATTTTTTAAAAGAGCTTCTAACAAACAAACGGAAGTTAGACGAAGAGTCGCATGTGAAACTAAATGCACTGTGCTTAGAAATGTTGCAAAATAAACTACCAAGAAAATTAAAAGATCCAGGGAGTTTTACAATTCCATGCTTAATCGGTAGTTTATCTATTGATAATGCTTTAGCTGATTTAGAGGCAAGCATCAATGTTATGCCTTCTAAAATGTTTAAACAGCTAGGTCTAGGGAAACCCAAACAAACTAAGATGAGCATTCAATTAGCTGATAAAACTATTAAAATTCCTAGGGGTATAATTGAAGATGTACTCGTGAAAATTGATAAATTCATATTCCCAGTAGACTTTGTTGTTCTAGACATGGATTAGGACAATAATATTCCTTTAATTTTAGGAAGACCCTTTTTAGCAACTGCCAGAACTAAAATTGATGTTGGTACAGGAGAGCTCATACTTAGTGTAGGTGATGAATCAATTACTCTTCAGGCTCTTGACTCAACTAGGACATCAAGTAATCAAGGTGAGAACATAAATTCTATTAATGACCATTTGGTTCAACCTTCTTTACAAAAAACACCACGAAACTACACAACTGAGTCAGATCCTAGACCTTATGCCAACAAGGAAATAACTCACGAGGAGCGAAGGCTTTAGATTGATGAACTAGACGAATGGAAGACACACTTCAAGGAAAAACTAGGAATACATGAAGCAGAACCAAATCCACTCCATGGGACAAACAAATTTAAGATCGGAGATCAGGTATTGTTGGATAAAATAGACCCTCGGACCACCATTTCAAACCTTGATACAAACGAAGAAATCTTTTTTAAGGTACTCAATGTCTTCCCATATAGAACAGTCGAGGTAAGTAATCCTATATTCGACACTTTTAAAGTAAACACTACTCGATTTGAACTATATACTAATAATAGAACTGATAGCATGAGAAAGGATTTTCAACTCCTCAAACCACCATGAATGTGGGAATGAGAGGTAAGTCTAGCTTAAGACTTTAAACGAGCGTTTCTCGAGAGGCAACCCGAGCACTAACCCCATTAATTTTCATATTTTTATCTTATTGTTTTATTTTCTTTTCATTTTTACTTTCAGCATTTGACTACAAACTAACCACATAGATTTCCATACCACACGTTCTTGCACACGGGCGTGGTCGTGGCCATGTGGACACTATAGATTTCCGTCCTGGCATGACAGAGATAGTACGAAACAGGAATGAAAAATATATTCAAGCCACGGGACCAGTCTAAACACCATGGTCGTGCGATACAGCCGTGGTCGACATTGTTTTAACAACCTGCACAAGGGCGTGGGAGAAACGAACGATGCACAACACGGCCGTACGATACGGCTGTAAGACCTAACACGCCCAAGGTACATAGGTGTAGGAAATCTCCAGACCCCAGTTTCTATATAAACCCCCTTTTTCTTCTCACTTTCCCCACCAAACCCCCTTCCTCTCAACCCTAGCCACCAAAATTTTTCTTTCTATTTCACCATCCTTACCACTATCACTCAATGCCCAAAGGCAAGGCCAACACCACCATTCCCATGTTGAAGAAGCGAAAGGGCCCTAACACAGTCTCCCCGTGTGAGACCAATTTATATGAGTTCATGCTGGCCGCTTTATTAATTTACCGAGCCAAGGACGTTTGAGTCCATTTACTTTTTCTTTTTCTTTTCTCTTCTCCTTTATTTTCCTTCCCTTTATCTTTCTTGTCTTTAATTGTTATTCTTACATTTTGTTTTCTTTGATTTAGGTTCTAAAGGCTGTTAGGGAATCACCACACCACGCCCTTAGAAATCACACCCACCTCACGAACCATCTAACAATAATGACTTTTCAGTCCATTAATCTTTTCTTTTAGTTTTATTTCAATTCTTACACTCTTTCTTTTTATCTTTCTTTTCTTTAAATATATTATTAATGTATTTTGAATTATTCTTATTATTTCCTAATTAATTCTTCACGAGTTTCCCAATTTCTTCATCTAGCGTGGAGATTGTTGGCGGCCACCATATCACCACCAAAGACGCCTCCTCCAACTTATCTTTCACCTCCAAATTGAATTTCTACACTCCCAACTCAAGCAATCCATAATTCAGGAAGTTTCACCTCTCCCCATCTCTTATGATTTCATATATATCTTTGTACATTGAGGGCAATGTACATTTTAAGTGTGAAGGGTGAATTTTATTTTGAAAAGTTCCTAACCTTTTACATTATTCTCAAATCCCTGAATTATGTCTTGTTCTTAAGAAATTTTCTCATATTACTATTAGAATGAAATTTCCTTTGATTCATGATTTTTATTGATATGTTTTGGATTAAGTCATTGATAATTGTGCAGTGATGATTTAAACTTTAGGAGGCTAGAGAATCAAGCATGATGAGTCTATTTTCAAAACTTAAAATTTTTTATGTTGTCTACCTGAATCTAATTATTACCTTGAAGTTTAAAACTTACAAGGCTGATATCAAAAACCCATAATTTTTGTGAGATTTTGAGCCTTTTAGAGCATACATTCTTTTCTTGCTCACTTTATTGATTATGAGTGTGTCAACATTGATTTGTTATTCTAGAACTTGTTTCGATTATACATGTCAAGACCACATCATTGATTTGATATATAGATATGATAAAGGCACTTAGGATTTAACCCACTTATTCCACTAAAAGCCTACCTTCACAATTAACCCCTAGTGAACCCTTTTGATCTTAACAAATCGTTTATTGACTCACCCACTAATATTAACATAAAAACCACATTGTATTTGTTATCACCATTTCTTTTAACTACCCTTATATCGAGATTTGATTTGATCAGTTGCCTAACTACATTCTCTATTTCAATTGTTAAAATCTATTTATTTAATTATGTGTTCTTAATTAAAAAAATGAAGTATATTTATTAGTTCTACGTTAATTGAGCTTATACATTTAAATTCCACGTCTTGAGAAGAAGCTCATGTTATGAAATTTCAGTTGATGTAATTATTTGAATCTTAGTTTATCTTTCTAAGTTAGGTAATTTGTCAATTCAATCTCGATTCTAACCTTTTAATTCAGCCTTTATCCACACATTTAACCCGAGCCCCATTACAACCCATAAAAGACCTTTTGATCTGTGTATCATTTCATTCTATAGTGGTGGAGATTTGATTTTCATGCAAGCCTATAGGATTAACTTTTCATGTTCGACCTTTGAGTGCTTAATTTTGAACCTTAAACACTTTGAGTGATTTGAGTGAATCTTTAGTGAGGATGTCAACTCTTGTCGATTTTGCATTAAAGGGTGATTATTTAGGTAATGGGAAACACCTATGTTTTCGTGCTATAAAAACTATGACTTTGACTGTTTGAATCTTTAGGACCCTTCTACTTAAATTATCAATGTATGAATTATCTTTGAATTATGATGAAACACTATTGATGAATATTACGAATTGAGGAAGTTCATTTTAATTGTAAGTTGAGAATTTTTCTTGAGGACAAGCAAATGCTTAAGTGTGGGGGTATTTGATAAACCGTAATATATACATATTTTAATCCCATATTTGGCATAATTTTGGATGATTTGTCCCCTGAATTGTGGAATTTGGTGCTCCTAATCCTTTAATTTCATGTTTTATACTTAGGAGAGCACCGGAGGATGAAAAGAATGAGAAACGGGCCAAAAATAGAGAAAATGGGCCAAAGTACGAAATTCACACGGTCTGGGCTTGAGACACACGGCCGTGCCTCTTTAACAGACCCTCACACGGCCTGGGCTCGATTCACACGGGCGTGCCACACGAGCGTGTCCCTGACGTGACCTTTTTAATTCTATTCGGAATAGGGTACTTAGAGGCAAAGAAAGACATTCCAAAAGCCTATATAAATACCCTAGATGGCAACCTAAAGGGGGCGTTCAAGTAGTCCGAGGAGCTAAGCCAGAGAGGCCGAATTGTGGAATCTACTCGAAGAAAGCCAGATGATTCATCTCAAGAAGCCGGAATCATACTCAAGACGGAAGATCTTCCCTTCAATTTCCTTCAGGGGTTTTAGGGTTTTTCTTATGTTTTGTTTTATATGTTCTTTTGAGATGTATTATTTTACAATTATGAACTAAACCCCTCAAATACCTAAGGGGGATGAAACCTAAGACGGATCTTGTTATTGTTTTCTGAACTGTATGATAAATACTTGATTTGTTCTTAATTATGTGTTCTTAATTCTTGTTTTAATATTTCAGGATATTGATTCAAGTATTGATGTGCATAGGCAGTGGAGGAATATTCCCTGTTTAAGAGTAGATCTAGCATAATTAAGCAGAGTTGATCGCAACCCTAGAGATAGGATGACGAAAATCAACCAGATTAGGGTCAAACCTAATATAGGAGTCCATAAATTGAGTTAATGCAACTCTAGGGGTTTTAATTAAAAAGAGATTTCAATTAATCAACCTAGGGTTAGACGTTAGTAGCCTCGAGAGAGGTATTAATATAAATTAGGGAATCCTACGGATCAAGTCAAGTGAATAAATCGTCTGGTTCAGAGTTAAATAACAAGTAGGTGGATTTTTCCTCGGGTATTGTCTTAATCAATTGGTTTTTCCCAAAAGTATTTTCCCAATTCATTCTCTGTGTCTTAGCATCTTTAGCTTAGTAATTAGTCAGTTTTAGATTAAACAACAATTCACTTAATTCTTAGGCTGAATAATAAAAAGATAGTAATTACTAGTACTCTTGGTCCTTGAAGATACGATACTTCCGGTCTTGCCATAGCTATACTACCAAACGATAGGTGCGTTTGCCTCAATCGTTGTCATAAGTTAGTTTCTAGGCTCGATCATTCATTATATAAATTTTAAGACTTTCTGACACGATCAATTTCCAATATACCTATGGAGTACATGGATAGACTGATTACTTTGGAGGTGGGCAATGCGATTGGAGAAGTGATTTCCATAGACTGACGCAACAGGGATGGTGGATAGACAGAATACATGTGGCATAGGTTATAATCAATGTTCTCAAGCCTTTGCGTAGGGTTGTTCAATTTGTTAACAATGAGGAAGTTGAGTTTGTTTATGCTATTAGATACAAATGTTTGCCGAGACTTTGCTACATTTGTAGGCTTAGAAGTCATTCTACTCAAAGGTGTGATAAGAAGGAGGAAAGTAGTAAGTCAAACAAGATGGGATTCCAATATGGAAATTGGTTAAGAGCTTTTACAGGAATGCCTAACCAAAATTGTAGGCTCTCGATAAATGGAATAGAAGTCATTACTGACAATAAAGTTAAGGAAAGCGAATTAACTAGGAAGACACAAGGAACTATGGATGTGAATGAACTTACAGAACAGATGGGAAAAGAAAAAGTCAAAAATGTAGAAGATGAGTTAGAATCGAGCACTCAACTAGGAAAACGCCCTATGAAAGTAACGTGCGAAGGGCTCAGGAAAATGAAAACCAAAAGAAAGATATCAAGAAGAAGCTATGGAGAGCAAATCGAAGAAAGTCCAAACAAAGCTGTTCGTAGAAAATTATTGGAATGCTTAACACCATCAAAGGTGGCAGTTGGCGAACAGCCCCGCCAAGAACAATAAAGTTCCTATGCTGGAACTGTCATGGGTTGGGGAACCCCGCGACAGTTTGGGAGCTTAAGCAACTCCTTATTGCTAATAACCCCAATCTTATTTTCCTTAGTGAAACTAAAATAAAGGCTAATGACTTTTGTCGTGTTCAGAACAAGTGCAGGATGCAGAATGGTTTACCTGTGAGCTCTGAAGGTCGAAGTGGTGGCCTTGTGTTGATGTGGAGGGAAGGGGTGAACTTTTCCATTCAAAACTATTCAAAGCACCACATTGACTCCATTGTTCTGTTGGAAAATCATAATAAAATTCATATCACTGGCTACTATAGGCATGTGAATCCTACATTTAGAAGTAGTTCATGGGATATGTTGCGTAGGGTTGGGGTCTCAGTGAGGGAGGATTGGGTAGTTGGGGGGACTTTAACGCGATTCTGAATTAAGCTAAAAAAGATGGTGGTCGAAGAATGGTGAGGGCGCATATGAATGAGTTCAAAGACATTATGGATGATTTAGCCTCGTGGACATCAAACCCGATAGAGGTTGGTTTACTTGGGTAAACAATAGGAGTGAGGGTAGCTTGATCAACGAGAGGTTAGGCAGGTTCTTAACTCCGGTCTGATTGATTGAGAAGTTTTCGTTTATGGCTACCAACGTGGTGCGACAAACACAATCTGGCCATGATGCAATTCTCTTGGACATGTGGGGACGGAAGCCTAAAGATTATCCTAGAAACCATAGGTTGTGTTTCAAATTTGATGATTGTTGGGCTACTGACAGAGAGGCTAAAAGTGTTATTAGTAGTAAGTAGAATAGGGACGCGTTGAACTATGTTAATAAGCTAAAGAGGATTCGTGCGGTCCTTGGCCCGTAGCAGCGTGATAAATATGTATTAGTCAAAATCAAAGCACCTTCGTCCCGGGAAGAATGATACATGATAATATGTTGATGGCGCACGAGCTTTTACATTATCTTCAAAGCTCAAAAAACGGCCCTAATAAAAGATTGGTTATTAAACTCGATATGAACAAAGCATATGATCGGGTGGAGTGAAATTTTCTCGAGACGGTTGTGAAGAAAATGGGGTTTGTTGAGAAGTGGACTAACAAAATAATGGGATGCGTTCGGCCGGTAAGATATTTGGTTAAATGTAACAATATTTTATTGGATATTATAATTCCCGATAGGAGACTCCGTCAAGGGGATCCCCTATCCCCTTATTTGTTCCTATTTTGCATGGAAGCATTTTCGAGGATGTTTATTCATGCACAAGGTAAAAATATTTTAAAAGGAATTCGGGCTAGTATGAACGGCCCTAGGATTAATCATCTCTTTTTTGCCACAACGCCCTTCTTTTTGTGAGAAATAAAAAGAATGATGTTGAAAGTCTTGTTAATATTCTGAAGGTGTTTGCTAATGTTTCAGGTCAAGAAATTAATTTTGAAAAATCTATGGTTCTTTTTAGTCCTAATACTCTAGGGTACAGAGACAGATTTTTGGCGATCTTCTTGGCATGAAAGTGGTTGAGAAGCTGGACAACTATCTTGGCCTCCCCCTTCCTATCGGCAAAAAGAAAAAAAGTGGCTCTCCAAGAGATTAACAATAAGCTGTCATGCAGGATTAATAGTTGGACTAACAGGCTCCTTTCCTTCGGTGGCAAAGAAGTTTTCATCAAAGCGATCCTCCAATCTATTCCAACATATGCATTGTCAATTTTCTTGGCTCCCAAAGGTATGATTGAAGACATTCAAACAAAGTTAAGTAGAGTGTGGTGGTCGGGCAAGGAAAAGGGCAGATTATGGACGATGCTTCCTTGGAAGACCTTGTGCCATCCTAAAGGCATGGGAGGTCTTGGCCTAAAGGATATTCGGCTGTTCAATTTGGCTGTTCTTGGGTGTCAAGTGTGGAGGCTCATCAACAATAAAGATACCTTCTGTTTTAAAGTGTTATCCTCTAAGTACTTTCCTGATGGCAATATCTTTCACTCCAAAAGAGTTGACAAAGCTTCCTTTACATGGACCAGCATTGCGACTGCGGCAGAAGCCCTCAAAGATGGTTTTGGTTAGCAAGTTGGGA
This sequence comes from Gossypium australe, assembly GCA_005393395.2. Classification (NCBI taxonomy): domain Eukaryota; kingdom Viridiplantae; phylum Streptophyta; class Magnoliopsida; order Malvales; family Malvaceae; genus Gossypium; species Gossypium australe. The sequence goes on along the minus strand of CM016615.1, from coordinate 12,178,631 downwards.
GTGGTGACAGGATTAACATACGGGTTGACAACAGGGGGTGAAAGGCTTAAATGGTGGTGCCTTTAAAGTTGATATGCTTAACCCTAATGATAGCAGTGTGCAGGATCTTTGGTTTGAGGAGTATAGACGCTGGAACATGGATAAAGTCTACAGGTTGTATGGGCAGGATTGGAGGGATAAAATTTTCAATTTCTCTATTGGGAGTAAGGGCCATGGCGAAAAAACAGTATGGTTTCATAACCATCATGGTTGTTTCACGCCAAAGTCTGCTTATTCATGGTTATTGTTGAAGGAGATGGGGTGTGGCCCTTATAGTTTTTTTGGAAGGCACTTTGTAAACTCGATACTATTCCTAAGGTTCGAGTGTTTACTTGGGGTGTGGGGCACGGATTCTCCCAGCGAATATTAAGATTGTTTCGATTCGGAAATGCTTTGAGCAAAGATGTCCCAGATGCGGGTACATGCACTTAAAAACTACCCCACATATCGGACGGTTCTTTCTATAGGAGGGTGGGATGAGAATACGATCTCGAAGAAGTATAGTCGATGCATTGACTAGCTGGAAGATATGATGCGGGTTCTTGACAAGAAAGCTATGGCCGATCTCATGACAACCTTATGGAACACCTGGAATAATAGAAACAATTATATGTTCAGAGGAAAAGAAGAGGATGCGCAGGTCATATGGGAGAGGGCCAATACCCTTAGCAAAGACTTTCGGATTTGTAACATGTTGAACGAGCCGTTGCTTTCCCTGAACATTGTTGTTAAGAAATGGATTAAACCTCCTAAAAGGGTTGTAAAAATAAATTTCGACGCTATAGTAGGTGATAATAGAATTGGGTATGGGACGATTGTTAGGGATGATGAAGGCTTTGTGTTGGGGGACGATGGAGGCATTATTGAAACAATGATGTCGGTGGAAGAAGCTGAGTGCTTTGCGTTTGAGGCTAGCATTAAATTGGCGTGTCAGTTGAAAATTAAAGGGCATGTACTTTTTGAGAGGGATCACGTTGGCCTTGTTAATAAGCTAAGGAACCTAGCTACAGACGTCACCATCATCGGCGCACGAATTAAGGAGTGTAAAGATGCCTTCAACAATTTCAATTCTCTGATTTAATTTGGACCAAACGGTCTTGTAACACTGTTGCTGATTTAATATGTACGAAAATGTGTAACAAGGCTAAAACTTGGTTTTTTTTATACTAACCCAAAAAAATTTAATATTTGCACAAATAACCTTGGTTCAAAAACATTCATTAAAATGATCTGAAATGAACAGTAAAATTGGGTTATGGGCAATAGATGGTCGGCACCACCTTTTTTCTATTAAAAAAATAATTTTTAGGGTTTTGGACACTAGATGGCCGGCACCATGTAATTTTTTTTCAAAAAAAAATTTGGGAGGTGCTGGCACACTGATGGCCGGCACCCCCTGTATCTGATTAAAAAAATAATTTTTTTGGGAAAGGTGGTGCCGGCCATCAAACACCCAAAATCACCCAACAAAAAAATGGAAATATTGCAACATAACTCCTCCTTGTTTTCCCATCTTTTTTTTTCCCAAGTTTAATTACATATTTTATATTCTAAAATAATATTGAACTACTTATCATATTTTTTAATTATTATTGCATCACTCACATTATTATTAAATTTTAAAAGTAATTTAAAATAGATTGAATTACATATTTTATAAATTATAATTTTCATGATTGAATTTTCCCATCATATTTGAATTTTCATGATTTTTTTTTTAAATTTTTGTTTTTATTTTGTTAAATATAACTTGATTTTTGTTAAACTCAAGTATAAATGATAAATTAAGCCTAAAAATTTATATTTATTTTAAATGTAATGATAATTTTTTGGAGGTGGTTTTTATTAACTTGATCTTTGTTAAACTCAAGTATATAATAAATTAAGCCTAAAAATTTATATTTATTTTAAATATAATGATAATTTTTTGGAGGTGGTTTTATTTTAATATATTATTTAAGAACTTCAAACGAAAATGTAATGATAATTTTTAGGCTTAATTTATTATTTATACTTGAGTTTAACAAAAATCAAGTTACATTTAACAAAATAAAAACAAAAATTTTTTAAAAAAAAATCATGGAAATTCAAATATGATGGGAAAATTCAATCATGAAAATTATAATTTTATAAAATATGTAGTTCAATATATTTTAAATTGTTTTTAAAATTTAATAATAATGTGAGTGATGCAATAATAATTAAAAAATATGATAAGTAGTTCAATATTATTTTAGAATATAAAATATGTAATTAAACTTGGGGAAGAAAAAGATGAGAAAACAAGGAGGGGTTATGTTGCAATATTTCCATTTTTTGTTGGGTGATTTTGGGTGTTTGATGGCCGGCACCACTTTTCCCAAAAAAATTATTTTTTTAATCAGATACAGGGGGTGCCGGCCATCAGTGTGCCAGCACCCCAAAAAAAAAAATTTTTTTGAAAAAAATACATGGTGCCGATCATCTAGTGTCCAAAACCCCAAAAATTATTTTTTTTAATAGAAAAAAAGGTGGTTCATTTCAAGTCATTTTGGTGAATGTTTCTGAACCAGGGTTATTTGTATGAATATTAAATTTTTTGGGGTTAAATTGGTAAAACAGCCTTATATGGGCTACCTGGTGGAAATTCATAATGCAGTAATTTGTGATGTTACGTAATAAATGAGTTGACCCTTGTGGTCGTTTTTTTGTTCAAAAAATACGTTCTCTTTTACTCTCCTAATTTATTTATTATTTACTCTTTTTATCTTTTATTTCATAACAATTTCACTCTTTCCATTATTAAAAGTTATTAGGGATTAAATTTCAACTATATACTCACTCCATTCTTCTTCTCTTCAGGTTCCTTTTTAACTTCTATTTTTTTGAAAAATAACTCTGTTATACCGTTCACACTTCTTTTAATCTTCCAGTATTGATTATTATTCAAAAAAGTATTAATTAAATTGGTAGTAATATCTATACCACTATAGATGAAAGAAAGGCCCTACGGATCTTACTGCCTCACGTTTCCTACTCTTTTTGGTTTGACTTTTGATTCTTCTTCTTCTTTCTTTTCCTTTTTTAACTATAAGATAGTGTTGAAGTTACACTTTTGGCTCAAAATTTTAAATTTTAATTTTTATATTTCAATTTTTGGTATAATTTAATTTTTTATTTTTTATAATATTATTAGTTAATCTAAATAGTTAATGATGTTAACTATTCCGATTAAAATGCTTATGTCATATTTTCTTTAAGAATATTATTCCAAAAAAAATTATCATAATAAGTTCGAATGTATGTTTTTAAGAAAAATCAACATCAACATTTTAACCAAAGTAGTTATGGTGTTAATTTTTTGGATTAGCAATATCATTTTAGTAGTATAGAGATCAAATTTTATCTAAAAACAGTATAAGAACTAAATTTTAAATTTAAATATAACAAAGGGATTAAAGCTATAATATGACAAAAAGACAATTTATACCTAAAACAAATTATACCAAATAAAATTATAGGGACTAAATTTCAGATTTAAGCGTAGTAAAATGATCAAAGCTATAATATAATTAAATACAATCTATACCTAATATAATTGTCCTTAATATATAGTATAATAAAAAAAATTCGACAATATTCAACCTATTTTTTTATGAATTCATATATTACAGATTCAACTATTAAAATTTATTATTTGATGTCGATTCATAGTGGCCATACAATATTAATTATCCAATGGCATTTCTTATGTGATACATGTCATAGCCTTTTGTACTTTTTATTTTTAAAATTATATAATAAGTTTCATTTTCCATTTTTATGCTATGTTTAATTTTGAAATTTATTTTCTATATTTAATTTTTGAAATTTGGAGCGTTTATTTTTACAATGTTATTAGTTAATTTAAATATTATTTTTTAACTAAAATGCTTACGTTAATACTGTTAAAATTTTCTATCAAATTCAAAATATTACAATATCGTTTTTATTATATGACTATTAAATAAGTATTTAAAAAGAATCAAAATTTAACACTAACGAATTTAATAAAAAAATTTAACGATGTTGATAAATAAATATAAATTTTTATATCCAAAATGTAGAACTAAATTCATGAAAATAAAAATATATGAATTAAATTTTAAATTTATAAAAAATAAAAAAATATTGAACCATATTTTAACATTTAATTATTTATATAATAAATAATAATTAATCCAACACGAAATATATATCAAAACCATTCTAGTTTGATTAAATGTAGACTTCTTTAATATTAACGTATCTGTCCAAACACGAAATATTAGACTAAAACATATTGTTTTGGGCGAAAACTAATGCCCATATACTAAACAAAAGGGGCTTTAGCTCCAACACTCTAGGCCCAGTCCAAACTGACCTAACCTGTTTTCCTTTTAAATATTATATATAATTTATATCTATACATAATATATCTATCATTTATATTTATTAATAAATCTAATACAAATTAGGGTAATTACATTAATAGTCTCTAAACTTCATTTAAAATTATGCTTTGGTTACTAAACTTTTAAAAATATTATAGGATTGTTACATTGTAGTTACTCATTCACTAAATTTTGTTACCTCATACGAAATGATGATGTAACACTTTAATTCAATAGATTAATAATTAATTTGACACTTAAAATATAGTTGAAATATCAATTTGTTAATTTTCAAATATATCTTAATAATAATTCTAAAAATGTCTAAAAATATCAGAAAATTCATAAAAAAAATCTTAAATTTTATTTTTTTTAAAATTATAATCATACGATTTTTAAAAAAAAAATCACAAAGCGAGCTTATAATATATAAAATAATTGAGGATAGTTCAAGTTTGAAATTTATTTAAATAATCATTTAATTTTAATTTTAAATGATTTGGTCTGCACGTCTACTTGCAAATATGTATCCAATCTGTTGCAAGCTATTTTATTTATTTATTTTTAAATATTGTTTTATATTGAACAAAGCTCACACAATACCTAGAATAGTTGATGATGTTAGAAACCTAAAAAAAAAAAAAACTTAATTAAAGTTAAACATATATCAATAAACTAAATGATGTATTTAAAAAGAGTTTGATCCATATGTTTACTCACGATAAATGTATTCGTGGGTCGTGTAATACCAATGCTTAATTTAAAAATAAATAAATATAGCCTAGGATGAGTCGACTCCACCCTATCTAAAAAACACATATTATTGCTTAAAAATAGTAAGATGTTTAAAAATATATTATTTTATATTATTTATATGTATTTATAATTAAATTCAAATAAAAATATTTTCATTATTTCTTAAACAATAAAACAAGTCACTTGAGCAAGTCAAGCCGAGCTTGAGCCCAGACGTGGACCTGGGCGTAGAAATTTTTTAAATCAAGCCTTAGTCTAGCCTTTGGCTCCTTCTAATGATCCTCAGTATAGGAGATGTGGTGGTTCGAGAGAGGATATTGTGCATAACATCTATGATTGTCCTTTTTCGAAGGAGGTACTGATTTTGAGTGGTATTGAGAATAACTTATTGTGTGCTTCTTTTTGTAGAGTGATTGATTGACTAGAGTTTGCTACGAATAAGCTTGAGAAGGAGGATTTCACAAGCCTTTTATTGTTCCTATGGCAGCTCTAGGAAGCAAGGAATTTTGGGATCATTCAAGAAAGACTATATCTCCACAATATGCTTTGATTCATGCTTGCACTCTCCATAAGGGCTTCAGGGTGCAGAGCCTCTTATGCGTATCGTTGCTGCTTAGGGGATCAAGTACTGAAAGGTAGGTGATAAACCGTAATATATACATATTTTAATCCCACATTTGGCATACTTTTGGATGATTTATCCCCTGAATTGTGGAATTTGGTGCTCCTAATCCTTTAATTTCATGTTTTATACTTAAGAGAGCACCGGAGGATGAAAAGAATGAGAAACGGGCCAAAAATGGATAAAATAGGCCAAAGTACGAAATTCACATGGTCTGGGCTTGAGACACACGGTCGTGCCTCTTTAGCAAACCCTCACACGGCCTGGGCTCGATTCACACGAGCATGCCACACGGGCGTGTCCCTAACATGACCTGTTTTAATTCTATTCGGAATAGGGTACTTAGAGGCAAAGAAAGACATTCCAAAAGCCTATATAAATACCCTAGATGGAAACCTAAAGGAGGCGTTCAAGTAGGCCGAGGAGCCAAGCCAGAGAGGCCGAATTGTGGGATATACTCGAAGAAAGCCAGTTGATTCATCTCAAGAAGCTGGAATCATACTCAAGACGGAAGATCTTCCCTTCAATTTCCTTCAGGGGGTTTTAGGGTTTTTCTTATGTTTTGTTTTATATTTTCTTCTGAGATTTATTCTTTTATAATTATGAACTAAACCCCTCAAATACCTGAGGGGGATGAAACCTAAGACGGATCTTGTTATTATTTTCTAAACTATATGATAAATACTTGATTTGTTCTTAATTATGTGTTCTTAATTCTTGTTTTAATATTTCAGGATATTGATTCAAGTATTGATGTGCTTAGGCAATGGAGGAATATTCCCTGTTTAAGAGTAGAAATAGCATAGTTAAGCGGAATTGATCGCAACCCTAGAGATAGGATGACGAAAATCTATCGAATTAGGGTCAAACCTAATATGGGAGTCCATAAATCGAGTTAATGCAACTCTAGGGGTTTTAATTAGAAAAAGATTTCAATTAATCAACCTAGGGTTAGACATTAGTAGCCTCGAGAGAGATATTAATATAAATTAGGGAATCCTACGGATCAAGTCAAGTAAATAAATCGTCTGGTTCAGAGTTAAATAACAAGTGAAGTCTAGGTAGATTCTTCCTCGGGTATTGTCTTAATCAATTGGTTTTTCCCAAAAGTATTTTCCCAATTCATTCTCTGTGTCTTAGCATCTTTAGCTTAGTAATTAGTTAGTTTTAGATTAAACAACAATTCACTTAATTCTTAGGCTGAATAATAAAAAGATAGTAATTACTAGTACTCTTAGTCCTTGAGGATACGATACTTCCGGTCTTGCCATAGCTATACTACCAAACGATAGGTGCGCTTGCCTCAATCATTGTCATAAGTTAGTTTCTAGGCTCGATAATTCATTATATGAATTTTAAGACTTTTTGACATGATCAATTTTTGGCGCCGTTGCCGGGGACTAAGATACTAGGAACACTTGATTTTTATTACTTTAGCCATTATTTTTATTTATTTGCAATTTATTTTTATTTTTACTTTTCTAAATTTTTCTTTTCTTTTCTTTGCTTCTGATAGGTTTTTCTAGTTTATGACTAGAAGTAACCTGTTAGGACCCTTGATTTTTTACAACGATATAGAAGGAACTGTTCGCAGAAACCGAAGAGAGATAAGGCATAGTCTACAATACATACAAGAAGAGCAAAAAGACGAAACTAATACTACCGAAGAGATGGCTGATAATAATCCGCTACCTCCTGTGGTTGCCGCAAACCCAGTCAATCAAAATCCTACTTCTCGAACTATGTATGATTATGCTAAACCTAATTTAACAGGAACTGAGTCAAGCATTGTTAGACCTGCTATTGCTGCAAATAATTTTGAACTGAAACCTAACACTATGCAGATGATACAGCAATTTGTTCAGTTTGATGGTTTGCAAGATGAAGATCCAAATAATCACTTGGCGAATTTCCTAGAATTCTACGATACCTTCAAAATAAATAGCGTTTCTGATGATGCCATTCATCTTCAGTTGTTTCCTTTTTCGTTGAAAAACAAAGCTAAATAGTGGTTGAACTTGTTACCACGAGGATCAATCACTACATGGGAACAAATGATCGAAAAAATTTTGTTAAAATATTTTCTATCGGCTCAAACGACCAAGTTGAGGAATGATATCTCTTATTTTGTGCAGATGGATTTAGAGACACTTTGCGATGCATGGGAGAGATACAAAGATCTATTGGGAAGGTGTCCACACCATGGATTACCCTTGTGGCTACAGGTCCAAACCTTTTATAACGGTGTGAACCCCTCAACCAGACAGTTGATTGATTCAGCCGCCGATGGAACCCTGAATAACAAAACACCTGAGGCTGCCTACGAATTCATTGAAGAAATGTCACTGAATAACTATCAGTGGCAAGTCACAAGGACAAGGCCAACAAAAACCGCCAGTGTTTTCAACCTCAACGCAGTAACCATGCTATCAAAATAGGTAGAAATGTTAAATAAAAAGATTGATGTTTTATGTGGTTCTTCGCAGGTACATCTAGCTATGTAATGCAAGACGAGTGGAGGAGGGATGAGCAATATAGAATACCCACCTTACAACCCGAGCGTTGAAAACGAACAAGTTCACTATATGGGTAACAATTTTAGACCTCAAAATAACCCTTATAGTAACACTTACAATCCAGGTTGGAGGAACCAACCCAATTTTTCATGGGGTGGTCAAGGAAATCAGAGACAACAACCCCCTCCAAACTTCCAACAACAACCCTACCCACAAGAAAAGAAAAAGCCGAACCTTGAGGATATGCTAGCAAAATTCATTTCAGCGTCAGAAATTTATTTTCAGAATACCGAAACGACATTGAATAATCAGCAAACATTAATTAAAGGGCTTAAAAATCAACTAGGACAGCTAACCAAGTTAGTTTCCGTAAGGCAACCAGGTCGTTTACCTAATAATACCGAACCTAAACCACAAGAGCAAGTGAAGGCAGTAACATTATGGAGTGGGAAGGAATTGGTTGAAGCAGAAAGAAGATGCCACAAGAAACTAATAAAAGTGAGGGAATCGAGAATGTAACACCGGTACGTGAAGAATTTTAGCCCCATATCCGGCAAAGTTGAAGAAAGATCGCTTAGACGCACAATACGGTAAATTTCTTGAACTTTTTAAACAGTTACATATTAACTTACCTTTTGTTGAAGCTATTTCGCAGATGTCGACGTACGCAAATTTCCTAAAAGAGCTTCTAGCAAATAAATGGAAGTTTGAAAAGATATCAACTGTGGAACTCAATGAAAAATGTTCAGCCATCCTCCAAAACAAGCTACCAACCAAATTGAAAGATCCAGGAAGTTTCATTATTCCCTGTTTAATTGGTAGTTTAAACATTGATAAAGCACTAGTTGATCTAGGTGCCAGTATTAATTTAATGCTTTATAAAATGTTTAAGCAATTTGGTGTTGGGGAACCAAAACCCACTAGGATGAGTATTCACTTAACTGACAGGTCAATTAAATATCCTAAGGGAGTTATTGAAGATATTCTGGTAAATTTTGATAAATTTATATTCCCTGTTGATTTTGTTGTGCTTGACATGGAAGAGGACGTTAAGGTACCTTTAATTTTGGGGCTTCCCATTTTAGCTACTGCTAGGGCTATTATTGATGTAGGTGATGGTAAACTTGCGCTAAGGGTAGGCGACAAGGAAATTATTTTTCAAATTTACGATGTTATGCGATATTCTAGAGAACAAGATGATTCCTGTTATTTTATTGATGCCATTGATCGTTTTATTCAAGATTCTTTGCAGAAAATCATACATTACGACACGATGGAACTGTGTCTTACCCAAGGTGAGGGGGTAGATGATGATATCGATGAGTTGAACTCTAATACATCTTCCTCTAGACAAAAGAATGACAAGGGCATTGAAATCAACGACGAACTAAAACAAAAACCCTCTATTGAAGAGCCACCTAAATTGGAATTGAAACAGTTGCCAAATCACTTAGAATATGCATTCGTCGATGACAATTCTACGCTACCAGTAATCATCTCTTTAGAACTGGAACCCAAAGAGAAAGACGAGTTGCTATAGGTACTAAGGGAACATAAAAGAGCCATAGCTTGGAAAATTTTTGACATTAAAGGAATAAGTCCATCGTTTTGCACCCACAAAATTTTAATGGAAGATGAATATAAACCATGTGTGCAACCTCAAAGACGATTGAATCCTAAACTTCTAGATGCTAGAATAATTTATCCTATTTCTGACAGTACTTGGGTAAGTCCTGTGCAGGTCGTTCCAAAGAAAGGAGGCATGACTGTTGTAGCTAACGAAAAGAATGAATTAATTCCTACAAGAACAGTAACGGGTTGGAGAGTCTGTATTGACTATAGAAAGTTGAATGATGCCACCAGAAAAGATCACTTCCCTTTATCTTTTATTGATCAGATGTTAGAAAGATTATCTGGGCATATGTACTACTGCTTCCTAGACGGACTCTCCGGCTATTTCCAAATCCCAATAGCCCCTAAGGATCAAGAAAAGACAACATTTACATGTCCATACGGTATGTTTGCTTATCGAAGAATGCCTTTTGGATTATGTAATGCTCCTGCTACTTTTCAGCGTTGCATGCTGGCCATCTTTGATGAACTTGTGGAAGACATTATGGAGGTATTTATGGACGACTTTTCGGTATTTGGTAATTCTTTCCATCTGCGCCTTAAAAATTTAAAATGAGTTCTAATGAGATGTGAGGAAACGAACGATGTGCTTAATTGGGAAAAATATCACTTTATGGTTCGAGAGGGGATTGTGTTAGGACACAAAATTTCTAGTAAAGGGATTGACGTTGATAAAGCAAATGTTGAAACCATAGAAAAATTACCTCCTCCTAGTTCAGTTAAGGCTATTCGAAGTTTTTAGGACATGCTGGAATTTATCGAAGATTTATTAAGGATTTTTCTAAAATAGCTAAGCCTTTAACAAAACTACTAGAAAAGAATGTGCCTTTCAATTTTGATCAAGAATGTTTAGATTCATTTAACACCCTTAAAAATAAATTAATAGATACCCCAATTATAATTGCACCTGATTGGAACTTACCCTTTGAACTAATGTGTGATGCGAGTGATTTTGCAGTAGGTGCAGTTTTGGGACAGCGGAGAGACAAGCATTTTCAGCCAATTTATTTTGCTAGCAAAACATTGACGGTTGCACAAGAAAACTACACCACCACAGAAAAAGAATTGCTAGCTGTGGTTATTTGCATTTGACAAATTTAGACAGTATTTGATATTATCTAAAGTTGTCGTTTACACTGACCATTCAGCTCTTCGTTATCTTTTAACTAAACCCGATGCAAAACCTCGACTCATAAGATGGATTTTACTCTTACAGGAATTTGATTTGGAAATTCAAGATAAGAAAGGAGCAGAAAATCTTGCAGCAGATCATCTTTCTAGGCTTGAAAATCCACATATCAAAGAACTAGATGAGAGTGAGATAAATGACTCGTTTCCTGAAGAACAACTATTCGCTATATCTAACTCCGAGGTACCCTGGTTTGCAGACATTGAAAATTACTTAGCTGCTAACATCCTACCAAAAAAGGTTAACACATCATCAAAAGAAGCGATTCTTTGCTGATGCGAAAAACTATTTTTGGGAGGATCCTTTTCTTTTCCGTATATGTACAGATCAAGTAATTCGGAGATGTGTTACAAAAGCAGAAGCAAGCAAAATCTTTGAACATTGTCATTCAAGACCTTCAGGAGGACATTACAGTGGGATCAGGACAGCACACAAAATGCTCGAATCAGGTTTTTATTGGCCCACCTTGTTCAAAGACGCTAACAGGTATGTTGCTTCATGTGATAGATGTCAGAGAACAGGTAATATCTCTAAACGCAATGAAATGCCTCAAACATACATGCTATCATGCGAAATTTTTGATGTATGGGGTATTGATTTTATGGGTCCATTCCTTAGCTCATTTGGGAATAAATACATCTTAGTAGCAGTGGACTATATGTCAAAATGGGTGGAAGTTCAAGCTTTACCTACTAATGATACCAGAATGGTAGTGATATTTCTTAAGAAACTCTTCTCTCGATTTGGGACACCCAGAGCAATTATTAGTGATAGGGGTACTCATTTTTGTAACTCAATTTGACAAGGTCTTAAAGAAATATGGAGTACACCATAGAATAGCTACCCCTTATCACCCTCAAACCAGCGGACAAGTGGAAGTAGCAAATCGAGAGCTTAACCGTATTCTAGAGAAATAGTTGAATCAAAGAAGAAAAATTGGGCATTAAAAGTAGGTGATGCTTTATGGGCCTATAGAACAACGTTTAAAACTCCTATAGGAACATTCCCATACAAACTTGTCTATGGGAAAAGTTGTCATCTACCATTTGAGTTAGAGCAAAAAGTTTTTTGGGCTATAAAATTCTTAAATTACGATCTTAAAACTGCAGGTGAGAAGAGGATGATGCAGTTGAACGAGCTAGATGAATGGCGAGCTAATGTAACAGCCCAATTTTAGTTGTGTCGGAACAGTGATTCAAGATCACTAAATCTGACGAAAAAGTTAAAAAACTTAATTAATCAATAATTATAAGTTAAGTGTGATTTTAGAAATATTTTTGAAATAGTGAATTTTGTGATTTAAAAAGGTAAATTGGGTCGAAAATGAGGTATTTAGACCTCGATATTATAAATTGTGGTGTAAATAATTTTTATAAATATTTACGAAGTTAGTTGTATGTTTAATTAAATGTTGATTTGGTGAATTTGACTTAATTAGGAGAAATTAAGAAAACAGGATTAAATTGTAATAGAGGTAAAAGTTTAATTATAGATTAAAGAAAAGCTAAAGGGACTAAAAAAGAAATTATGTCATTCTTTATAGTTGAGGCGGCATACACATAAAAATATCAAAGATTTTTATGATTAAAATATATATATGATTACTTAATAGATAAGAATATTATTATTTATTATATTATATATATATATATTATAGTATTATATAAATAGGTAAAAAAGAAACATAAGGAAAAAGAAGGAAATTGAAACGAAAAGGTGGAGAAAGAGAGAAAGAGAGAAAGGGAAAAAAAAGAGTTACAGAGAAGAAGCAACGAAAATAGGGAAGAATAAAAGGAAAGAAAAGAAAAAAAGGGGAAATTAGAGATTTGAAGCTTGGAGCTCATTTTGGTAAGTTAATCAAGTCTTTTTCTTTTAATTTTGAAATTTAGAAGCTTTAGAATAGGCAAACTAAATAGAGAAGGAAAGAAGGAAGGAAAAAAAAGAAAGAAGAAAGGGAAGATTAAATTTTGAAGCTTGGAAGTTGATAGGTAAGTCAATTTAGCCCTTTTTACTTAATTTTGATGTTTTAGAAGCCTTGGAACGAGGTTTTGATGAAGCTAAGTTGTCATATTGAAAGTTTATGAGCTCTCAAGTATAGTTTATGTTGAACAAAAACATGAATTAGGGACTTAATGGAATGAATTTCAAGTTAGAATTGAAAAATGGATTTAATTGAGAAGTAAACTTTGCAAAATAAGTTATAAGAAACAGTTTTAGACAGCAGCAGTAGACTAACTTTGAAAAATCATAAAAAATTGTATAAATCGAATGAGAGGATGAATAAAAAATGTAATTAAAGCTTATTGAGTCTAGTTTCTTATAGAAGAAACACTGTAAGTAATGGATTTGTAAATCATGAGATATGATAGTGTTTGTGAGACAATGTCAGAATGATTTTGGGTTTCCCTGTTTTGAATTTGGAAAATCATCAAAAATTGGATAAAAATAATTAGGGCTTAAATTTATAAGTTTAAAATTATAAATGAGTCTACTTTAAAAAGAAACAAACGGGAACATCATCTGAATTTCGTATGAGGAGATAATTGATTTTTAGTGAAGAAGGGTCGAAACTGTCAGACAGTAGAATAGGGGTGACTTTAAAGAATAAACTGTACTTATTGGCTAAACCAAAAATTCTGAAAATTTTATAGTAAGAAGATACGTAAGTCTAGTTTCAGAAAAAATTTACGGATCTTAATTTTGAGTTCTGTAGCTCAAGATATAAATAATTTAGTAAATATGACTCGAATGGACAGTTTTGAATATACATATGAGTAAATAGTGAAATTATTGATAATGTTACTTATAACATGTTATATACAATAAGGATGTGGAATGGAGAGGAGGAGGAGGAAAATATGTATGAATATTCAGCTAGCATGGCTAAATTGTAATGTTTTAGGCTCAGGGACTAAATTGAATAAAAGTAAAACTTTATGATTAATTTTGTAAAAATGTTGGAAATGACCAATTTGCATGAAATGGATTATTTTATTATTTAAAATTGTAAAATTGAATGAAATTATTAATTTAAATTAAGATCGGTTGAAAAATTGATGAAAATAGAAAATTTCCAAAATACTCTTGAATCTTGATATTTCTGCAAATTTAGCCAGATAAATTCGTGTAACTTAATTATGTGATATAAGGAAATATGAGTTGTTAGTACGTGAAATATTGATATGATGAATTAACTGATTTATGTTTATGAAGAAACGATAAGAGCATGATATTTATCATGACATGTAAATATGTGATTATCTTTAATATGTTAATACAAGGTAATTAAATATGTTGAGACGAGTAATAAATTCAAGTAAGACATGTCGAGAAAAATAAATATGTTTAAGGGACAATATGTTTGATTTTGATTGGTTTCAAATATAAATGCAAGATGAAATAAAATGTCTGATAAATAAATTTGTAATTCCGGTAATGCCTCGTACCCTATTCCGGCGTCGAATACGGGTAAGGGGTGTTATAGCTAATGCCTATGAGAACTCACGACTATATAAGGAGGCAACAAAGCGATGCCATGATGCTCGTTTTAAAGCAACCAAAGCAATTCAAAGCAGGAGATTTAGTCTGCCTATACAATTCAATGCTCAAATTGTTTCCTGGAAAGCTTGAATCAAGATGGTCAAGTCCATTCATAATCAAAACTATTTTTCCCTACGGCACAATCGAGGTAACTCATCCGACTCGTGGCACATTCAAGGTAAACGGCCAGCGACTGAAACTTTATAATGGTGAAGATTTTAGGGATATGAGAGAGGAGCTTCGGCTCTGTGAACCTTCATTTAGAAATGAAAACAGGGTAAGTCTAGCTTAAGACTTTAAACAAGCGCTTCTCGGGAGGCAACCCGAGCACTAATATCACTTACATTCATATTTTTGTTTTAGCATCTAACTACGAACTAACCAATTTAATAGGCGCAGGAATTCTCATCCGTACGGCATACCACACGGGCGTGTCTATAGCCATGTGAACACTATGGGAAGAGACATAGGTGTGGTGGTGGCCGTGCGAAAAACTTTTCCCCAACACGGGGTGCGACAAATAGCCACGCCCGTGCAATGCAACCATGGCCGATACTGATTAATTGCCACGGCGTGCGGCACACCCATGCATCCAAACCGTGGTCAACACTGAGTAAATGACACGGGCGTGTCGAACGCCCGTGCTCCAAGGCCGTGGTTGACACTGATTTACAAATACGGGCATAGGATCCTTTACACAGGCGTGTGAGAAGCAAACGAGACAATACACGGCTGTGCAAAATGGTCGTGTGACCCAACACGCCCACGTAATATGGGCGTAGGACACGATTCAAACGCACTTAAATTTAAAATTCTCGAAACACACGGCCCAAACAAATAAAACACAGGCGTGGCCCCTGCCCGTGTGACCGATTTCCTATTTAAACCCCCTCTTATTCATCTTCTTCCCCAACCCCGCCAAACCCTAGCCGTTCCCTCCAAGCACTCCCAAATCCTCCTCTCCTTCCCAGCCACCATTGATAACTCCCCTTTCATCCCTTCACTTCCCCTCTAACCTTACCCTCATTCACCTCTCTATCCTCTTTATCTTCCTCATCCATAACAACACACGCAGACCACGCCGTGCGAAGTCGCCACGCCCGCACACCTTCCCACGATCGTGCGTCGTCCCCACGCCTCCGTCGGTTCACTCTATTCTCCCCCTCTCTGCTAATTTTATTTACTCCATGTTTATTTTCTTTTAGACCTTAAATTTATCCCTTTACATTTTTAGTCTTCATTCATGATAATCATACTCAATATTGATAATTACTTAAGTGTTAGAGGTATTCTAACTCCGAGTTTGCACCATTAGTATTAGGAGAATACTTTGGAAAGATCTTCATTGTTAATATCATGAGATAATAATTTTGGAATCATACGTTTTATCACTCTTATGGCAAAATATAGAATAATGTTTTTCAAATCTATCTGGTAGGACCATAATGTCGTCTTCCCACAGCAAGAAAACCACAGTCCCTATTTCAAAAAAATGAAAGGGACCCGGCTCATCATCAACAAGCGCATCGGTCAAAGTGAGACACCCATTCTTAAGGTTTCCTCCAGGAGCTCAAGAGGAACTTTTTCAGATCCTACGAGCGCGACCTATCAGTCAAGGCAGATATATCGACTGGGCCGCCCTGGAACAAGTGCAACTGACTGATGATGATTGGGCCTTACTAACCACGGACCCTTGGGAGCGATTCTTCAGTATTGTCGAGCCCACATACCTTCAACTAACATTAGAGCTGTGCTCCACTTTTCATTAGTAGGTGGTAATGACGAACCACGACAACCCAGGCACCATCCAATTCCGCCTAAGAGGTTTGGTTCGCGAAATGAGTGTCCCCAAATTTGGAGTTGCTCTGGGCCTCTACACGAATGGGTTCATGAGGGAATATATTCTTGCGAAACTCCATCGCCACATTCATAACTCCCTTGTGAAATGTTGGAATAATATGGCCCCCACCTCAACCACTTATAACCCTAGTCGCTCCAAGGCGACAGCTCTCGCCCCATCTTTGAGGTACTTAAATGCTATCTTAGCTCATACATTGATAGGAAGGCGAGAGAGCACCGAGGTAGTTAACACTCATGATGCACACTTCTTATGGTGCATAGCGAATGAGTACGTCTTCGACCTTGCCTACTTCATCGCTCTGGCCATCGAACATCAGATGGAGCGACATCGTAAGGGGGTTATTTCCATGGGGCCTTATGTAACACGACTCGCGAGACACTTTGGTCTCCTCAACACTGCAGCACAATCAACCTTGCTCACCTTGATAGGCCAGATGTCTCCACAGGGCATCTCGATGATAATAAACATGCGGATGATCAAGCGTCGTCGTGGGACCGATCCTTCCCAATATAAGCTAGCCCATACCACCGAGGAGGAGGACCCTGAGGACATTACTGACGATGCCCCACACCCACATGAGGAGTCAACACCGAGTTATCGCCCAGTTCATGCGGCAGCTTCTCTTTCGGACATATCTGAGCGCCTCACACGATTTGAGCAGCAATGCTTCCAACGTTTCGACAAAATCGACGCCACCCTCCACCAAATATGTCAGTACCTTCACATTTCATCGCTGCCCCCACCACGCGAGCCATCTGGTGATGAGGACTTTTGAGTCCTTTTTCTTTTATCTTTATACTGTTTTCATATTTAAAATTTTAACTTTCATTTTATCTTTTACCTTGGACTAATGTTTATTTTAGTTATTTTTCAGTTCATAATCACTATTTTCCAATTTACATTTTCTGGCCATATTTGAGTAATCCTTACAATGTTAACAAACTGGCTGCTTTTATCACAGTTAAAAAAGCACAAAATAGACCATGGAATACCCAACTTTAAGAGGAAAATCACCACACCACGACCACTGGCAACTTAAGGAAACATCCAAAATTCAGGAAGTTTCACCTCTCCCTATCTCTTATAATTTCATATATATCTTTGTACATTGAGGGCAATTTATATCTTAAGTGTGGGGGGTGAATTTTATTTTGAAAAGTTCCTAACTTTTTGCATTATTCTCAAATCCCTGAATTATATCTTGTTCTTAAGAAATTTTTTCATATTACTATTAGAATGAAATTTCCTTTGATTCATGATTTTTATTGATATGTTTTGGATTAAGTCATTGATAATTGTGCAGTGATGATTTAAACTTTAGGAGGCTAGAGAATCAAGCATGATGAGTCTATTTTCAAAAATTAAAATTTTTTTAGGTTGTCTACCTAAATCTAATTATTACTTTGAAGTTTGAAATTTACAAGGTTGATATCAAAAACCCATAATTTTTGTGAGATTTTGAGCCTTTTAGAGCATACATTCTTTTCTTACTCACTTTATTGATTATGAGTGTGTCAACATTGATTTGTTATTCTAGAACTTGTTTCGGTTATACTGTCAAGACCACATTATTGATTTGATATACAGATATTATAAAGGCACTTAGGATTTAACCCACTTATTCCACTAAAAGCCTACTTTCACAATTAACCCCTAGTGAACCCCTTTGATCTTAACAAATCGTTTATTGACTCACCTACTAATATTAACCCAAAAACCACATTGTATTTGTTATCACCATTTCTTTTAACTACCCTTATATCGAGATTTGATTTGATCAGTTGCCTAACTACATTCTCTATTTCAATTGTTAAAATCTATTTATTTAATTATGTGTTCTTAATTTAAAAAACGAAGTATATTTATTAGTTCTACATTAATTGAGCTTATACATTTAAATTCCACATCTTGAGAAGAAGCTCGTGTTATGAAATTTCAGTTGATGTAATTATTCGAATCTTAGTTCATCTTTCTAAGTTAGGTAATTTGTCAATTCAATCTCGATTCTAACCCTTTAATTCAGCCTTTATCCACACCTTTAACCCGAGCCCTATTACAACCCTTAAAAGACCTTTTGATCTGTGTATCATTTTATTCTATAGTGGTGGAGATTTAATTTTTATGCAAGCCTATGGGATTAACTTTTCATGTTCGACCTTTGAGTGCTTAATTTTGAACCTTAAACACTTTGAGTGATTTGAGTGAATCTTTAGTGAGGATGTCAACTCTTGTCGATTTTGAATTAAAGTGTGATTATTTAGGTAAGGGGAAACACCTATGTTTTCGTGCTATAAAAACTATGACTTTGACTGTTTGAATCTTTAGGACCCTTCTACTTAAATTATCAATGTATGAATTATCTTTGAATTATGATGAAACACTATTGATGAATATTATGAATTGAGGAAGTTCATTTTAATTGTAAGTTGAGAATTTTTCTTGAGGACAAGCAAATGCTTAAGTGTGGCGGTATTTGATAAATAGTAATATATACACATTTTAATCCCACATTTGGCATACTTTTGGATGATTTATTCCTTGAATTGTGAACTTTGGTGCTCCTAATCCTTTAATTTCATGTTTTATACTTAGGAGAGCACCGGAGGATGAAAAGAACGAGAAACGGGCCAAAAACTGAGAAAATAGGCCAAAGTACGAAATTCACACTGTCTGGGCTTGAGACACACGGCCGTGCCTCTTTAGCAGACCCTCACACGGCCTGGGCTCGATTCACACGGGCGTGTCCCTGACGTGACCTGTTTTAATTCTATTCGGAATAGGGTACTCAGAGGCAAAGAAAGACATTCCAAAAGCCTATATAAATACCCAAGATGGCAACCTAAAGGGGGCGTTCAGGTAGGCCGGGGAGCCAAGCCAGAGAGGCCGAATTGTGGGATATACTTGAAGAAAGCCAGTTGATTCATCTCAAGAAGCCGAAATCATAGTCAAGACGGAAGATCTTCCATTCAATTTCCTTCAGGGGGTTTTAGGGTTTTTCTTATGTTTTGTTTTATATTTTCTTTTGAGATGTATTCTTTTATAACTATGAACTAAACCCTTCAAATACCTGAGGGGGATGAAACCTAAGACGGATCTTGTTATTGTTTTATAAACTGTATGATAAATACTTGATTTGTTCTTAATTATGTGTTCTTAATTCTTATTTTAATATTTCAGGATATTGATTCAAGTATTGATGTGCTCAGGCAGTGGAGGAATATTTCCTGTTTAAGAGTAGATCTAGCATAGTTAAGCGGAGTTGATCGCAACCCTAGAGATAGGATGACAAAAATCTGCCAGATTAGGGTCAAACCTAATATGGGAGTCCATAGATTGAGTTAACGCAACTCTAGGGGTTTTAATTAGAAAGAGATTTCAATTAATCAACCTAAGGTTAGACGTTAGTAGCCTCGAGAGAGGTATTAATATAAATTAGGGAATCCTAAGGATCAAGTCAAGTGAATAAATCATCTGGTTCAGAATTAAATAACAAGTGAAGTCTAGGTGGATTCTTCCTCGGGTATTGTCTTTGTAACATCCTGAATTTTTGGGCCAATGCGTTTAATAGGTAGGATATGTTTAATGTGTTAATTTAAGTGTTAGGGGTCCAAATTGGGCTCAGGCTTAGGTAGAGGCCTTGATTAAAATTTTCTGTTTGGGTATTATAGAGGTTTAAAAGGTAGTATCTATGTTTAAAATGCCAAAGTGGGCTTGTGGCCCAATCTTAGGAGGTGACGCCACACAAGGGAGTAAGGGGCCCAAATTTAAGTTTCATGGAGCCCAATTCTTTTAATTTAAGTTAGCTAAATTTTGGGCACTAGGATTAGGTGGAGTGGATGGCAACAAGGCTAGAATTTAGGGGTTTTAATGTTTAAAATATGTGGATAATAAGCAGATAAATGTATTATTTAGGAATTTATTTTATGAGGATAATAAGCAGATAAAGGCTAAAATTTAGGGATTTTAATGTTTAAAATATGTGGATAATATGCTGATAAAGGAGGGAGGAGTTAGAGATAATTAAGTCTCTTTTAGATGAGCTAGTAGATTAAGATAAAGAAGAAAAGATAGGATTTATCTGCAAGGTTAGGTAAGTGCCGAAATTTCTATAAATAGGGGGAATATCTCTTGAATTTCGGCATTTGGGGGTTTTTCTCTCATTCTTTTCTCTTCTTCTCTGAGTAAAAGCCGAAAACTCCTAAAGTTCCATCTTCTTCTTCATTCTCTGCAAAAGCCGAAATCTCTAAGCCTATTCCCTCATCTTCACTTTGATTCAAAAGTCGAAACTACACCTATTCTTCTCCTTAATATTCATTGGCCGAATCTCCCTTAGCCATCTTTTTAATTTTTAGTTCTTTCAAAAGCCGAAAGCGCGATAGATCATCTTTCCGGGATTTTTCCTAGAAGCCGAAACTCATAGATCTCTAAGTTATAGAATCGTGTTACATTCGGGATTTCAAGGTAAGAGGATTTGTTTATTCATATATATAAAATCGGGTAGAATACTAACTATGGCCGAATATAGGAGAGGCCTATTTTCACATCTTTCTGGCTTTTTGAAGCAAAGCGTAGATCGGTTTAGCAAGGGTATCTACATTAATCAGGTGTGTAATTCTTCACACCATCTAGATCTGTTTGATAAATATATGATTATAAGTTTTATATGTCTTGATAAATGCCGAAATTCCGGCTTAATGATGGAAACCCAAAGAGGGTAAAAGCAAATCACCAGGTTAGTGAATGTTCTGATTAAATGATATAAGTATATTGATATTCTGTGATTGCATGGGTTGGGTTGATGAAAGGAGGAAGTTATACGTTGTAGCGGTTTTTACCGTGATCTGTTGTAGCGATTTTTATCGTGATCCGTTGTAGCGGCTTTTGCCGTGATCTGTTGTAGTGGCTACGGCCATGATCTGATGATGAGCAGCAAGACTGCCATCAAGGCGTGTAGCGGTGTGGGTTGATTGTAGAAATCTCCAATGGTGTGAATGGCTGGTACGGGGGCGTGTAGCGGATGGAAACCTAGGATTTGGGTTGGGCTTGCATATTAATTTTTATTATGTATATTAAACTGTTTATTTTGTTTTATGGGGCTAAGGCCCAAATCTAATGGTGAATGAGGGTTGCACACTGAGTCTCGCAACTCAACCAATTAATTAATATTTCAGGTAGCACTTAGTGCATCGGACCGAGCTGGAGAGGAGCAAAATGTGGCCATGCAAAAGAACATTTGGATTCAGCAAAAAGACTCTAGTTTATTATTTTATATTTTTTTAATGGGTTTTAAATCTCGTTGTAATAAGACCATGAGCCACTAGTTTATATTTTGTTTTATTATGGGCTTTTATTACTTTTAGTTATTTAAATTTTTATTTTAATTGAACTAAGGCATATTTTATTTAAACTATCAACTATTTATTTTTCCAACTATTTATTTTTCCCGAATAAAAGGATAAACTTCAGAAAAATATTTTCTGAAAATACGATATGTTTTCCAAAATTTTCTTAGTGACATACCAGATCCGGTTGTAATGTTTGGGCCGGGTTTGGGGTGTTACAGTCTTAATCAATTGGTTTTTCCCAAAAGTATTTTCCCAATTCATTCTCTGTGTCTTAGCATCTTTAGCTTAGTAATTAGTTAGTTTTAGATTAAACAACAATTCCCTTAATTCTTAGGCTGAATAATAAAAAGATAGTAATTACTAGTACTCTTGGTCCTTGAGGATACGGTACTTCCAGTCTTGCCATAGCTATACTACCAAACGATAGGTGCGCTTGCCTCAATCGTTGTCATAAGTTAGTTTCTAGGCTCGATCATTCATTATATAAATTTTAAGACTTTCTGACACAATCAATAGGAGGCCTTAAATGGTGAGCATTTCAAGATCAATTTCGATGTGGAATGGTGGGCTAAGAAGCAAGCGGCAACCTTTGGAGCAATGGTTCGTGACTCTAAGGACATGATGCGCGTAGGGTGTGCTTGACAGCTTGATGGTGCATTTGGTGCTCTTTCACCAGAGGCACTTGCTATTGTCAACATCCTCAAGATGATTAGGGATTTGGACTTCCATGACATCATTGTTGAGTCGGACTAATAGTAATAGTTTGGATTAGTTCTTTTTATTGTCGAATCATTAAGGAGGGCCATACTTTGTGTGATTGATTTTTTGTTTTGTTTTGCTCATTGTTTGACCAATGGTGCTGACCATACTCTAACCCAATGGGCCTTCAATGAGAATATGAACATTTCTTTCAGTTTAGATTATCTAGATAAATCCATCGGCTTCTGTTGAATGATATTCGGCTGACCTAAAATTCTTGTAGTAACTGATATGGACCGGTAAGCATCTGTACTACAGTATTAACCGAAACACATAAAAAATTTAACAGCAACTAAACTTAAACTATTTGATATCCACTGCCGTGATTTAACCACAAAAGTCCCACTTTTATTTTGATTTCAAGAAGTGGCCCTCTAAACTGTGTTTGTTTTCTTCAAAGCCGTGAACTGTGTTTCGGTATAACCAAACATGAGTGGTTGGGTCAAACTCAACGAACCAAAGATTTTGGATTGGCTAGCCCAATTTGAAAATGGCAAATATTGGGTTAATTTTCTTTTGCTAGGCAAAAGTATCTAGTATTACTATTAATCATCAAAGTATAGTAACACAAACTTGGTATAAACAACAATTTCGGAAACACAGATTCCGACATTAAACCAACCAAAACAAGATATATTTGAAACATTAGAATAGATTCGGTCCGACCCATAATGTAATAATGCGTTACTAAATTAGTATTCTAATATATCTCCTCGATGCACATTAATTAATTAGATGAGGGTAGTGAAAAAGTTGGGTGTGGGAAGCAATTATAAACCATTAAAAACTGCATTTAAGATTTCAACTGCCCACTTCAAAAACAAAACAATGCTTTCAACTGCCCACTTTATCTGGATACTAATGGCCATTCCTACAAGGGAAGCTATTAATGCATTGTTCACAATCCCATATAAATATATCATTTCTATCTTAAAAAGGATTTGATTTTGATAGATTTTTAATGATTACTTTGTAAAAATTTTCTTTTAGTTTTAGTTCGGTTTTTGTGAGTTCATTTGAACAAAATTCGTAATTAATTAATAATATTAGTAAAATTAACTTAAAATCCGAAAAAAAAACACAAATATTAGATTGTATTTAACAAATTAAACATAAAATTAAATAAATTCACTAATGATGCTAAAATTATTCTTTTAAAATATATGAAAATTCAAATATGATAATATTAACAATTAACTTTCAATAAATCAAAACTTGATTTGGACACTAGAATGTTAATATTGTTACTTTTGGTATTAAAATGTATAACTTTAACAAATATAATACCACATTGGGCTCGAAAAAACATAAGTAGACATCTCTTGTTTTCCTTTTCATAGATGGCAATATACTTCTTGTGGCGCAGACATAACTTCTCAATCACCTTTGTGCTAAGGGCAAGTTTCAATTTAACTAAGTTTTGTAAATTTTATAAATGTTGAGGGCTAAATTTATTAAATATTTTAGAATTTGAGTTAAAATGACAAACTTTGTAAATATTGAGAGCTGAATTTATTGTTAGACTAATAAAAATTTCACATAAATACTTTCATCAAATTTCAAACGATTGTTAACTTCGGTGATAAAAAAAATTGATTTCAAATAGTTTAATGACTAAATAAAAAAATTAAAAGTTTAATGATCAAAATAAATATAGATAATAATTTAGTGACAGTGTACTTTATCCCAAAATTTATCTATTAACCAGAGATTTCTCTTATTTGCACCAGCGAATTTTAGAAAATATATTTTCTTTAAAAAAAAGACCCGGAAAAAAACGAAAATAAAGGAATAATACATCATGTAAAAAGGATTGAATTTGAAAGGGGGCTTTGTGAACCTAGTAAATATAAAGGCATTTCAAAAAAGAATGATAACAGTTCGAAATTCGATTGTTATGAGTATTGTTATTAATATATAAATATATAAATTTAAGTGCATTGAAATACATTGGAGAAAAATTATGAATAATTCTAATTATTGTATTTGAAAACTAACGTCCGGTATAACTTTTAGTAATATTAATTATGATTTGAAATGTTTTGATATTCAATTAAATTTAAATTTGAATTTAGTCTAAATTTATCTTTTAAAAAATTGTATTAATAATATAATTGAAGTATAAATATAAATATAAATATAAATCCCGAACTTATAAAATCGAATTATTATAACATTATTGAATATAAAGATGTCAAAATATTAAATCACAAATGTAATTTCTTTCTAAAAAGTTAGGAACCCTAATTTTTTATATTCGCGTTACTCTAATTCAAGATGTTACTTAGAAAATTTCGAATCCAACACCTTTCGGATATAGGAGATTAATTAAATAAATACCTAAAAATTCAAAAATACTTAATTCACCCACAAAACATGAGTAAATGCAGTGGCAGACCTGCCTAGTAGTGCCTATCTCCCTTCTATATATTTTGTCCCCCACTCACTGGTTTTACTTGTACTCATCAACCAAAACACAGCAAAAAAGAAAAATGGCAAAATCAGCAGAGGAAGAGAACCAACAAAAAGCTTTTGGTTGGGCTGCTACTGATAATTCTGGAATCCTCTCCCCTTTCAATTTTTCCAGAAGGTAATTCCATATATCTCTTACTTAATTCTTTCTTTTTCCTTCTTTGCTATTTTCTGCCCCATTTTTTTGCATTTTACTCCACGTGTGTTTTTGGCTAGTTTTCACGTGCGTTGTGGTTGATTACTAAATGCAACGTTTGATCGATGAAAAATATAAACTTGACTGTTGATTAGTAATAAAAATAATATGAAAAAGATGGAACTTTTTGATTATTTAATAGATAAATCCTGTGTTAGTGACTTAGTTTATTATTTGACCTTTATTAAATTTATCCCTACACGTTTTTTCATGCAAAAGGATAAAATAAAATGGAAAATTCATGTAAAAAGATGTGCCATTGAAGAAGTAGCTCATGCACTAGCTAGTTATGGCGCCATGGAGCGATCTATATATGAAAAGAAAGAAGGGCCTTTCTGGGTTTTGTGCAACTGTTAATGGAATATCTAGTTTGTCCAAAAAAAAAAATTCAATCTTGACTCTTTTTTTTTTGGTACACTTATTTAATCTCTTTGATGACTATAGCAGGAAGGTGAGCCAACAACCGTTTGGACTAACCAATTTCAAATTTAAGTTCTATTTTTTAGGAGAGAGTTTTTTGTTTACCTCATTGGTATCCAGCATGAGGATTATGACATTAACAAAACAGTTAATTCAATCTTTACCCTATATGTATATTTGGTGTGATCATGGTTGTTACAAATTTTATTTCAATATTTTTTCAGGGAAAATGGTGATGATGATGTCACTTTAAAAATTCTTTACTGTGGAGTGTGCCATTCAGACCTACATACTTTGAGAAATGAATGGGGTTTCACCTTTTACCCTGTTGTTCCTGGGTATGATACATAATCTTATATGGTAACATGTATTGTAAATTATGAGGCTAATCTGCTGTGATCAAGGATTTAGCTATAGTGTGTTTTGATGGGGTAATGTTTCTTCTTTCTTCATATCATGTTATCTAGATGCGCTAAGATAGCTCTTGACTAGTATTAGAACCAGCCATATTAAGTAAATATGTACTTCTTAAATTGTGCAAAGCAATTCCTATAAACTTGTTTAACCTCAATAGCACTCCCATGCATTACTGATTTTCTGTAATATCGTCTTTAAATTGTTCTTCAGACTATTAAAGCATAACATTTTATCTGATGCATCTTATAATTTTCTTCGTCAAAGAAATTGGGGGTCCTGCTATGAAATAAGCTTGGCTGCCAACAACCATGCAGTCTGCAATGCTGGTTGAGGATTCATGTTTCTCCATGTAAAAGAGAGTTGAGCTGACCAAGCAGGCCTAGAGTAGTTGCTAACTGTTTATCTATCGTATTAATATTGTTACGTCTTATGTAGATTTCTTTTCCTTTCCTTTGAAGCATTGAGAACTGATTAGGAACTTTTTGGTTGAGTTGCCAGTTAAATGGTTTTATCGAGTATAGTGATATCGTTTGATGGACATTGTTATCTTCCTAGTCCATCTTACTGGAACGTGCATAAATAATGCATGCTTTGTCGCACAGGCATGAAATTTCAGGTGTTGTGACCAAAGTGGGGAAGAATGTGACAAAATTCAATATTGGCGACCGGGTTGGGGTTGGGGTTTTGGTTGGTTCCTGCAAGACATGTGAATGCTGCGAGCAGGACCTGGAGAACTACTGCCCTCGTATAATATTTACCTACAACTCTTACAATCCAGATGGGACAAAAAATTATGGTGGTTATTCGGATATGATTGTGGTTGACCAGCGCTATGTGCTACGGTTTCCTGATAACTTGCCACTGGATGCGGGTGCACCATTGTTATGTGCTGGGATCACAGTGTACAGCCCTATGAAGTATTATGGAATGACCGAGGCAGGCAAGCATCTAGGTGTTGCTGGACTTGGTGGGCTTGGTCATGTTGCTGTGAAGATCGGTAAGGCCTTTGGATTGAAAGTCACTGTCATTAGTAGCTCCCCACAGAAGGAGTCTGAAGCAATCAATAGACTTGGTGCTGACTCATTCCTTGTTTCTAACGATCCGGCAAAAATGAAGGTACACAATAAGTTGACTTAGGCCTCTTGATGCCTCAGAGTTTGAACGGTTCAATCATGATCCAACACTGAAGCAGCTGGCTCGATTATGAACTGCTCTTTCAGCTGTTGGCAGACATTTTGGCTAAAAGTTTCATTGTGGTTCGATTATGAAGTGCTTACTAGCACTTCAATGCTTATAAATTGTAATGGTTTAATCTAGTTTGTGCTTACTCTTTGCAGTCAGCTATTGGCACCATGGACTATATCATTGACACAGTGTCTGCGGTCCATCCCCTACTTCCACTGCTTAGTCTGCTGAAGGTGAATGGAAAATTGGTCACTGTGGGATTGCCTAATAAGCCACTCGAATTGCCCGCTTTTCCTTTAGTCATGGGTAAACTTCCGTCTTTATAGGCCTTAAATTCCACCAAAACATTTACAAAATAAAGTTATATATATAATTCCCATAGCAGAACTTTGCATTGGTAATGAAGGTAATCACCTACTGACTGCTGTGAACTTGGCTTGATTATTTTGGCTTACAGGACGGAAGCTTATTGGAGGAAGTGATGTTGGAGGGATGAAAGAAACTCAGGAGATGCTAGACTTCTGTGCCAAGCACAATATCACTGCAGATATCGAGCTGATTCGGATAGAGGAAATCAATACGGCCATGGAAAGGCTTGCTAAATCTGATATCAGATACCGTTTTGTGATCGATGTGGCAAATTCCTTGTCACAGTAGGGTTCATTGTGAAGGAACTAGTCCAGTAAGTTTAAAGATTATGATCTTAATGGAGAAGAGAAAACAGATGAACTTTGATGGCTTGGGACTTGTAATGCTATATAATAATCATTTATATGAAATGATTTTGTGGTGTTCTGCTTCATGTTATCACTGTTGGTCGGATGGAATCTTTATTTTAACCTCACTATTATTTCTGCAGTCAATAAAAGGAAATAGTTGCCTAATGAAAATAAACAAATTTCATTGCCTTGTGCCGTGCGACTAGGAGTCTTTACATTTTAACCCATCTTCAAAGGATGATGTTGCAATAAATCACCACCATCTAAATTGCTAACTCTTGCATGCTTCTATCTCAAATAAAGGGTATGTTATTTCGGTTGATTAAAAGCTGAAAAAGTTTATCTCTAATCCAGTGTGTTGCTTCGGTAAGTTCAAAATTACAAGTGATGTCCATTCGTTAAAAGTATTAAAGCAC
This sequence comes from Gossypium australe, assembly GCA_005393395.2. Taxonomy (NCBI): domain Eukaryota; kingdom Viridiplantae; phylum Streptophyta; class Magnoliopsida; order Malvales; family Malvaceae; genus Gossypium; species Gossypium australe. The sequence continues at coordinate 12,150,156 of CM016615.1, read as the reverse complement.
TTTTGGATTTGAGTTAGAATAATTTAATAGTCTAATCAATTTTGAGAGAAGAATATTTTTTATTACTATATGTTTTTTCATTCTACTTTATAATTATTCAAGAGTACAACATGTAGATGGATCAAATTGAAAATCAATTGTTTGGATTGGAAATTGAGAATACCCGCGGTTGGACCACGAACTACGAGCCGAAAAACCTGGATGGACTGAATTTAAAAATTTTGGGTTAGATCAGCCAGGGCCAAGCCAAAAAGCCCAAACGGCCCAAAACCGCAAAAGTCCACAACATTTTTAAACTTCAGCCCAAAAAGAAAAAAAAAGCGAAAAATTTTAATTTAAAAAAAAAAAAATGATCAACAAGTCCTACACTATCAGTCGATTTGTCCCTAGGCCTAAAGACCAAGTCCCAACACTCCCACTCCAAGTCTCCCCCACAAAGATACGAAAGCAACCCCGCTCACTGTGCTGGCTGCTTGTTCTGCTTCAGCCTGCCATTCACAGTCTCACACCTCCCCGCCGGCCACCTGGAGCCTGGAGGTGAGAGTGAGACTTCTCTCCCTTTTTAAAGCTTAATAGTTGATGGTTAATACTTGGGTTTTTGGCTTTGCTTATTATGGATTATTATTTGTTAATGCTATTATATTATGTTAGTGACTTAGTGCTGTTAGCTTAGCTTGTTAATTCAAAATGTTAGGGGTTGATTAGTTATTATTTATATTTTTAAAGAAATATCATTTTATTATTTTTAATCACTTAAGTATTTGTCTATATTTGTGATTATAGCATGAACATAATCGATAGCACAAATCCATCAAGTCAACCATCATTTGAACAATCTTCTCGATCGGGTCGTTCTAAATTTAATCCTGCTTGAGCATATGTGGTGGAAGGGAGAGCCAATGCTCGAAAGAAGAGGCTCACATGTACATTTTGTGCCAAACTTGTTAAAAATGTAGGTATACATAGAATGAAAATGCATCTTGCTGGTAGAAGGGGTGATGTTGGGCCATGCAAGAAAGTGTCTTTAAATGTGCAGTACCGCATGGAAGAAAACTTAGCTGAATATGAAGTTCACAAAAGAGAGAATGAAACAGTAAGAGAAGCATCGAATTCATTCTGGCGTAGTGTGCATCAATTTGAAGGTGACGTGCCAGAACAGCAAGATGTTAAAATCTTAGTGAAGGCAATATCATGACAAGCAAAAAGAAAAAAGAAAACGGCTTGCAAATATTGCTTCTTATTTTCTAGTGGGACAACTGTCGACTCACAACCCACTATCAAGGCTGCATTAAAAGCAAAGAAAGGTGGCATCAAGTGGACATGACAATGGCTCGATTTTTTTTAATGATTCTTGTATCCCGATCAATGCTTCACATTCATATTATTATCAAAAAATGGTTGATACCATAACATTTGTGGGATTGGAATACAAAGCTCCGTCATGCATTGCGAACCAATCTACTAAACGACTTAAAGAGGGAATTACAATTGCCTGTTAATTCCTATAAAAGCATTTGTGCGAAATGTGGATGCACCATAATGGGAGAGGGATGAAAAGATATGAGACAAAGGTCATTAGTCAATTTTAAAGTGTATTGTTCTAAAGAATTATGCTTCATCAAATCCATTGATGCATCTGATTTGATTTCAGATGCCAAAACTCTTTGCAAAATATTTTCAGAGATTGTGGAAATTGTTGATCTGAGCAATATGCTGCAGCTAATTACAAATAATACAGCAAATAATAAAGTGGTTGGGAGATTACTTAACGGGAAGTATCCGGACATCTTATTGTCACCACGTGCAACACATTGTATCAACTTGATTTTGAAGGATATTGGTAAAATATCTGATGTTGAGTGTGCTTTTTCTATTACCGTTTTTTGTGTATAATCATAAATGGACTTTGGGTTGGTTAAGAAGAAGAGAAGGGTGGACAAAGATTTGTCGTCCTACTGAGACACGCTTTGTTACTACTTTTATTGCTTTGAAGAGTTTGCATGATCATAAGTGCTATTTGCAAGTGTTAGGATCGACCCGATTAAGCAATAGGAAAAAATAGCGGAATAAATTAAGAAATTGAACACACAAATTTAACATGAAAAAACCCCTCCAAAGAGGATAAAAAACCATGGGTAAATATAATTTTACTATAATGGCAAAAGAACGAAGAGTACAAAAGATGGAGATAAAAACTAAACCCTGAAAACCTGAAAACAAAAAACCTTAAAACGTAAATACAAAATTCTCTAAATGTGTTATGAGTTCTAATATCTAATGGGTGTCTTTTCTAATGTTGTAAAAGAGCCTATTTATAAGCTAAATTCATAGGTCAAATAATAATAAAATAATCTAAACTAATCAGTGTTTGATTAAAACAAATAAATAAAGTTTAACTAGAAGATTATTTCTCAAATTTGACTGAAATAGAAGTCATACTTAACAGATCTCCACCTTGACTCATATTTCCACAACGCCATCTTTGCCAAAGCCCGCCATGAGCCTATCTTGAACCATGCAGGGAATTAACTGAGTCGAATCTGTACTTAGAAACTGGAAGACTTCTAGCTTTCGACTTGTACACTGCCAAATCAAAACTAACCCGGGTTCGATTTTCACGAACACAGTGCCCTAACTTTTCAAAATCTGCATCCAAAAGAGAACCTCTCTTCAACGAAACGGTCATACATTTTTCCCTCATATGACCAAATTGTCTCCGCTCGAAACGAGTTGACTTCCACTCTGTAATGGACGAGGGACGTCCGATTTCACCGGTCACTGTAAAATCTTCTAAAATATAACGACTGTCAGTTCTTTTACCTTTTAACAAAATGAGAGCTCCACGAGATACTTTAATGCCGCTTGACTCGATATTGATTCTGCATCCTTTCAAGTCTAAAATACTCAATGAGATGAGATTCTTTCGTAAATCAGGTACATACCTGACATTTGAGAGTGTCCTAATCGTCCCATCGTGTATCCTAATTTTAACAGTACCAATACCAATTACCTTACTAGATGAATCGTTTCCCATGCGCACAACTCCACCTTCAACCAAACTGTATGTGAAGAACCATTCTCTATTGGGACACATATGGAAAGAACATCCCGAATCTAGGATCCACTCGAACGTGAGCTTGGAGTTATCGCTCATTGACACTAACAAGAAATCATCACTGCTTTCATCGGCCAAATTAGCACCAGCTACATCTCCTTCGTTACTCTCAGCAGCTCTTTTATTTCGCAGTTTATAACAATCTGCTTTGACGTGACCTAACTTTTTACAATAGCGACACCTTTTGCCTCGTTTCTTTGATGCTATCAAAACGGAAGCTTGCTTATCTGCCTTGCTATCCAAACCAAACTCATTGTCGAGTTTGTCTCTACTCAACAAATGAACCTTCACATCTTCGAACGAGAGTTTGTCTCTGCCATAAGTTAAGGTCTCCCTGAAAGACTTGTATGAATGGGGTCAAGAGCACAATAATAGTATAGTCTGATCTTCATCGTCAATATGAACCTCAACATTATTTAAATCTTTTAAAAAAGTAATGAATTGACTAATGTGATCTCTAAGAAGCTCACCTTCGTTCATGTGAAACGTAAATAAACGTTGTTTCAACACTAAACGGTTAAGCAGAGACTTAGTCGCATAAAGAGTTTCTAACATTTTCCACAAGGCGGATGAGGTTTTCTCCATCAATACCTCCTACAATACCGTATTCGTGAGGCATAACTGGATTGCAGACAAGGCCTTTTCATCAAGCTCTTCCCATTCTGTTTGATTTAGATTCTCAGGCTTTTTACTGGTAACAACCTTTTTTAAGCTGGTTTGAACTAGAATTGCCACCATCCGAACTTGCCATAGATTGAAATTTGTCTCACCATCGAACTTCTCAATTTCAAACCTTATTGCTGCCATATCTAAATGGGCTGAGATCTATGAAAATTGAACTAGCTCTGATACCATTTGTTAGGATCGACCCGATTAAACAACAAGAAAAAATAGCGGAATAAATTGAGAAATTAAACACACAAATTTAACATGAAAAAACCCCTCCAAAGAGGATAAAAAACCACGAGCTAAGATAATTTTACTATAATGGCAAAAGAACGAAGAGTACAAAAGATGAAGATAAAAACTAAACCCCGAAAACAAAGAATCCTCAAAACGTAAACACAAAATTCTCTAAATATGTTATGAGTTCTAATATCTAATGGGTGTCTTTTCTAAGGTTGTAAAAAAGCCTATTTATAGGCTAAATTCATAGGTCAAATAATAAAAACATAATCTAAACTAATCAGTGTTTGGTTGAAACAAATAAACAGAATTTAACTAGAAGATTATTTCTCAAATTTGATTAAAATAGGAGTCATACTTAACAGCAAGCCATGGTCAGTTCTAGAAAGTTTTTTGCTTGGAATGGCTCCAAAACTACCAAGGCATAGAATGTTCAAAATATTATTTTGGACAAGTTTTGGAATAATTGCTTGGTGGTCATGAAAATTGTTGGTCCATTTTTACGGTTGTTGAGACTTTTGGATTCAAAATGAGAAACTCGCTTTGGGCTATGTTTATGATGGAATACTTAGAGCAAGCAAAGCCATTAGAGAAAACTTTCGGCACAAACGAAGACTGTACGAGCGTTACACTTCGATTTTGGAAGATAGATGGGGGCACCAAATGCGTCAAGATATCCATGCAGCTGCATATTGGTTGAATCCAACATTTCAATATGAGGCCAAGAACCAATGTCAAGACGTAGCTGTCATGGAAGGATTTTTATTAATTCTTGCCAATAAACATATTTCAAGTGGTAGAAGATTGGTCGAAGAGTGTTGGTTTTTTTTTACAGCATAATGGTAAATTTGGAAGAGAGTTAACATTTATTTATAGCAAAACTAAAAGGCCAACTAAAAAAAGGTTATCTACTATGTTACTTATCTATTTATATAATTGTAAATTTGTAATATATTATCTAATATATTTGTTTTCCTAGACGAGTGGTGGAGGTTCTTTGGTCATGGTGCTCCAATTTCGCAAAAGCTAGTATAAGACTTTTGAGCCAAGCTGTTACATCTTCCGGTTGTGAACGAAATTGGGTTGTGTTTGAAAGAATACACACAAAGTGAAGAAATAGATTGGAGCACCGAAGGTTGAATGACCTTGTCTTTGTGCATTACAATCTCCCTTTAAAAAATAGGCAAGTTCTCTAGTGCATTATGGATTTTTTATTTAGTTATGTTGAGTGAAATATTTAAATTTGACTACATTACTTTAATTTGCAAAATTTTTAACAATAACATATTTTTAGATCCTATTGATTTTGAGTGTATTGACAAAATTGATACTTGGATCATTCAGGATAAAAGTTTGGCTCAACCCAACTTGGACATTGAAGAGTTAGAAAATGTGATGGGTGCAGCCTAGACCCGTTCATGGGTCGGGCCACCCAGCCCGGCCTGAAGACCAGCTTGAAATTTGGGAAGGTTCGGGCAAAAATATAGACATGAAAAATGGGCTTGGACAAAAAAAATAAAAAGACAAGTTGGGCCTCAAGTAAAGTATTTTTGGCCCGGGCTCTACTCGACCCGAATTCACTAAAGGACAAAAAAAATATTACATAAAAAGATAATTATAAGAGAGAAAAAAAATGAAAAGATGAGTGATGGATTTAAAATTTTAGTTAGTCATTGTATATGTATGTATGTATATGATCATTATTTTATATATGGATATGTATATGATCACAAGATAATTGTCTGGACTATAATAAAATGCCTTAATAAGCTTGGTGTCATAATTCAAGTGATACCAACTCAGTTGGTAAAAATACGAAAATGCCAAAGTTATTCTTTTTAATATAGACTATAGAGAGAATTTTATCATTTAAATATTTATAAAATAAATTTAACTTTATCCAATACTCTTAAACTAACTACGTAAATAATTTTCTCAATTAAAACTACTCATTTGTTTTTTTGTCTTTATCCATGTAACTTCTAATTATTAGAGAAAAACAAGTGATCCACTTTTATTCTAAATATTATTATTTCTTAGCATGTAAAATTTATATATGAATTATTTTTTAAAATGTAAAATTATATATAATATATTATCTTTCATATGTGTGATAAATTCTAGTCACTAATTAATTATGTTTTTTAATTTTATTATTATTATTATTATTATTTTGAGATAGGCCTGCTAAAGGACTAGATTGTTCACACAACCTTAAGGTGTGCTCGAAATATGGAAGAGTTTGAACAAAAATATAAAGCTCGGAAAATGGGCTAGGGCAAAAAAAAATTCTCGTTGTAAAATATGAGTTAGGTTTGGGCTCCAACATTCAAGGATCAAGCCTAGCCCATTTTCTATTTTCTAATATATAAATATTTATTTTATATTTATATAGTATGTAATTTATATAAAATAAAATATATAATACTATAATGTAAGCATTAGTCGATATGTTTAGTTATCTTTGATTAAAATTTAATAAAAAAGATTCACTAAAAGATAAAAATAAAAAATATTAAACTAAAATAATATATTTTAAATGAATTAAAAATAATATGGATGAACTTAAAATAAGCTGGGGTTATCCATTTTCAAATATGAGCAAACTTAGACAAAACTTGTGGCTCATATTTCAAGTCGAGTTGAGTTTAGGCAAGTATAAAGTATGTTAATATCACTACATAGGTCTGACCCATACACATCTCTAATTGAAGATTAGATTTTTGTTTAATTCATATGTTAAGGATGACTCCTATTTCAATAGCCTATAAATAGGCTCTTTTACTGTAACACCCCAAACCCGGCCCAAACACCACGACCGGATCTGGTATGTCACTAAGAAAATTTTGGAAAACATGTCGTATTTTCAGAAAATATTTTTCTAAAGTTTATCTTTTTATTCGAAAAAAATTTAATAGTTGATAGTTTAAATAAAATATGCCTTTATGAATTAAAAACCCAAATTTAAATACATGCATTAGTTCAATAAGAATTTAAATAACTAAAAGTAATTAAAGCCCAAAATAAAACAAAACATAAACTAGAGGCCCATGGCCTTATTACAGCGAGATTTAAAATCCATTAGTTAAAAATATAAAATAATAACTTGAGTCTTTTTGCTGGATCCAGATGTTCTTTTGCATGGCCACCTTGCGTTCCTCTCCAGCCCGGTTCGAAGCACTAGGTATCACCTGAAAGGTTAATTAATAGGGTGAGTCGCGAGACTCAGTGTGCAACCCTCATGCACCACTAGATTTTGGGCCTTAGGCCCATAAAACAGATTAATAATTTCATTTATAAAAATAACAAATAATATGCAAGGCCCAACCCGTTTGCCTAGGTTTCCATCCGCTACACGCCCCTGTACCAGCCATTCACACCATTGGGGATTTCTACAATCGACCCACACCGCTACACGCCAAGATGGCAGTCATGCTGCTCATCAACATATTATGGCCGAAGCCCTTATAACAGATCACGGCATTAGCCGCTACAACATATAACAGATCACGGTATAAACCGCTACACATGTACCGTATAACTTCCTCCTTTCATCAACCCAACCCATGCAATCATATACAAGCAAATTACTTATAACATTTAATCAGATTATTCACTGACCTGGCGTTTTGCGTTACCCTTTTTGGGCTTCCCACATTAAGTCGAGATTTCGGCATTTATCATAACATATAAACTTATGAACATATATTAGTCACACAGATCTAAAGGGTGGGGAAGTATTACACACCTGATTAATGTAGATACCCTTGCTAAACCGATCTACGCTTTGCTTCAAAAAGCCGGAAAGATGTGAAAATAGGCCTCTCCTATATTCGGCCATAGTTAGTATTCTACCCGATTTTATATATATGAATAAACAAATCCTCTTACCTTGAAATCCTGAATGTAACACGATTCTATAACTTAGAGATCTATGAGTTTCGACTTCTAGGAAAAATCCCGGAAAGATGATCTATCGCGCTTTCGGCTTTTGAAAGAACTAAAAATTGAAAAGATGGCTAAGGGAGATTCGGCCAATGAATATTAAGGAGAAGAATAGGTGTAGTTTTGGCTTTTGAATCAAAGTGAAGATGAGGGAATAGGCTTAGAGATTTCGGCTTTTGCAGAGAATGAAGAAGAAGATGGAACTTTAGGAGTTTTCGGCTTTTACTCAGAGAAGAAGAGAAAAGAATGAGAGAAAAACCCCAAATGCCGAAATTGAAGAGATATTCCCCCTATTTATAGAAATTTCGGCACTTACCTAACCTTGCAGATAAATCCTATCTTTTCTCCTTTATCTTAATCTACTAGCTCATCTAAAAGAGACTTAATTATCTCTAACTCCTCCCTCCTTTATCAGCATATTATCCACATATTTTAAACATTAAAATCCCTAAATTTTGGCCTTTATCTGCTTATTATCCTCATAAAATAAATTCCTAAATAATAGCCTTTATCTACTTATTATCCACATATTTTAAACATTAAAACCCCTAAATTTTAGCCTTGTTGCCATCCACTCCACCTAATCCTAATGCCCAAAATTTAGCTAACTTAAATTAAAAGAATTGGGCTCCATGAAACTTAAATTTGGGCCCCTTACTCCCTTGTGTGGCGTCACCTCCTAAGATTGGGCCACAAGCCCACTTTGGTATTTTAAACGTAGATACTACCTTTTAAACACCTATAATGCCCAAACAAAAAATTTTAATCAAGGCCTCTACCTAAGCCTGAGCCCAATTTGGACCCCTAACACTTAAATTAACACATTAAACATATCCTACCTATTAAACGCATAGGCCCAAAAATTCAGGATGTTACATTTCTACCCCCTTAAAGAAATTTCGTCCTTGAAATTTCCAACTAACTATTAATCGTACTACCTAAGTCTCACTACCATGCTTTCGCTGTGCACTCCAATTCTAAACCCAAAATAAACACTTAGTATTCTATGGTAGAGTACGCACCGGTATTCACATCTAGAGCGTCCTCGTCCCCTTGTACTCATGCTATCGGTTCGCGTTTATCTGATTAAAAATTTTATGAATTATTGGTTTTCTTCCACTGATTATCCACGAACAGACTTATGATTAGTTGTTTTAAGAGTAGTTCTTTCGAATTCGCAATTCAGTCTCAAGTTCACATTTCTTAGTTCTAAGAACTACATATATTCAACTGACAACATCCATACACCCACATTCAATACATAGGGGTATTTTCGTAATTTCACTACCCAGGGGTATTTCCGTAATTTATCCTACAGGGGTATTTTCGTAATTTTCAAAATAGAGTTCCTTGTTGATTTCATGAAATAAGGGTATTTTGATAATTTTGCAATCCAGGGGTATTTCGATAATTCTGTAATCCGGGGGTATTTCGATAATTTTGTAATCCGAGGGTATTTCGGTAATTTTACAAATCAAGGGTATTTTGGTCATTTCACAAATTAGGGGTAATTTGGTAATTTTACAAATCAGGGATAATTTGGTCATTTTGCAAATCAAGGGTAATTTGGTAATTTTACAAATCAGGGGTATTTTGGTCATTTGTAAAAATAATGTGGCTGGTCCCTTTCGGGTTTTAATTATAGATTTTGGCCCGTCAACAAATCCTCGTGGCTAGGGTGAACAGTCACTACGCACCAGGTAGGATTCCAGCGAAGAGGAGGTGAGTCACTAGGACTGCTTAAGTACCAGGCACTTCCGGATCCAATCCTAGACATGCGCATGCCTGTTGCCACACCCTAGTCTTGCGACTCGTTTATGGGTTTGTTTAGTGAAATTAAGTCTTATGAGATTTAAGGAGTTGTTTCAGCTAAGCCTAGAGTCCATCAAGTTCTAATCTAACTAATCTACGTCCCATAAAGCCCATCAAGCCCACATATTTATATCACACAATGGTTCAGTATACTTACCTGGCGGACTTGAGCCGGAGACGCAGGTGCCATGCCGAGAGAACCATCCTGTACCACTTGTAAATATACATGTTTTCAAAACCCATTTTTAAGAAAGCGTTTTGAGCCCAAAAACCCCAAAGTCGAGTTTTGAACCGGGCTCTGATACCAATTTGTAACACCCCAAACCCGGCCCAAACACCAGACCGGATCTGGTATGTCACTACGAAAATTTTGGAAAACATGTCGTATTTTCAGAAAATATTTTTCTAAAGTTTATCTTTTTATTCGAAAAAAATTTAATAGTTGATAGTTTAAATAAAATATGCCTTTATGAATTAAAAACCCAAATTTAAATACATGCATTAGTTCAATAAGAATTTAAATAACTAAAAGTAATTAAAGCCCAAAATAAAACAAAACATAAACTAGTGGCCCATGGCCTTATTACAACGAGATTTAAAATCCATTAATTAAAAATATAAATTAATAACTTGAGTCTTTTTGCTGGATCTAGATGTTCTTTTGCATGGCCACCTTGCGTTCCTCTCCAACCCGGTTTGAAGCACTAGGTATCACCTGAAAGGTTAATTAATAGGGTGAGTCGTGAGACTCAGTGTGCAACCCTCATGCACCACTAAATTTTGGGCCTTAGGCCCATAAAACAGATTAATAATTTCATTTATAAAAATAACAAATAATATGCAAGGCCCAACCCGTTTGCCTAGGTTTCCATCTGCTACACGCCCCCGTACCAGCCATTCACACCATTGGGGATTTCTACAATCGACCCACACCGCTACACGCCAAGATGGCAGTCATGCTGCTCATCAACATATTATGGCCGAAGCCCTTATAACAGATCACGGTATTAGCCGCTACAACATATAACAGATCACGGTATAAACTGCTACACATGTAACGTATAACTTCCTCCTTTCATCAACCCAACCCATGCAATCATATACAAGCAAATTACTTATAACATTTAATCAGATTATTCACTGACCTGGCGATTTGCGTTACCCATTTTGGGCTTCCCACATTAAGTCGAGATTTCGGCATTTATCATAACATATAAACTTATGAACATATATTAGTCACACAGATCTAAAGGGTGGGGAAGTATTACACACCTGATTAATGTAGATACCCTTGCTAAACCGATCTACGCTTTGCTTCAAAAAGCCGAAAAGATGTGAAAATAGGCCTCTCCTATATTCGGCCATAGTTAGTATTCTACCCGATTTTATATATATGAATAAACAAATCCTCTTACCTTGAAATCCTGAATGTAACACGATTCTATAACTTAGAGATTTATGAGTTTCGGCTTCTAGGAAAAATCCCGGAAAGATGATCTATCGCGCTTTCGGCTTTTGAAAGAACTAAAAATTGAAAAGATGGCTAAGGGAGATTCGGCCAATGAATATTAAGGAGAAGAATAGGTGTAGTTTTGGCTTTTGAATCAAAGTGAAGATGAGGGAATAGGCTTAGAGATTTTGGCTTTTGCAGAGAATGAAGAAGAAGATGGAACTTTAGGAGTTTTCGGCTTTTACTCAGAGAAGAAGAGAAAAGAATGAGAGAAAAACCCCAAATGCCGAAATTGAAGAGATATTCCCCCTATTTATAGAAATTTCGGCACTTACCTAACCTTGCAGATATATCCTATCTTTTCTCCTTTATCTTAATCTACTAGCTCATCTAAAAGAGACTTAATTGTCTCTAACTCCTCCCTCCTTTATCAGCATATTATCCACATATTTTAAACATTAAAATCCCTAAATTTTAGCCTTTATCTGCTTATTATCCTCATAAAATAAATTCCTAAATAATAGCCTTTATCTGCTTATTATCCACATATTTTAAACATTAAAACCCCTAAATTTTAGCCTTGTTGCCATCCACTCCACCTAATCCTAATGCCCAAAATTTAGCTAACTTAAATTAAAAGAATTGGGCTCCATGAAACTTAAATTTGGGCCCCTTACTCCCTTGTGTGGCGTCACCTCCTAAGATTGGGCCACAAGCCCACTTTGGTATTTTAAACGTAGATACTACCTTTTAAACACCTATAATGCCCAAACAAAAAATTTTAATCAAGGCCTCTACCTAAGCCTGAGCCCAATTTGGACCCCTAACACTTAAATTAACACATTAAACATATCCTACCTATTAAACGCATAGGCCCAAAAATTCAGGATGTTACATTTACAACCTTAGAAAACACACCCATTAGATATTAGAACTCATAACACATTTATAGAATTTTTGTGTTTACATTTTGAGGGTTATTTGTTTTCAGGTTTTCGTGGTTTAGTTTTTATCTCCATCTTTTGTACTCTTCGTTCTTTTGCCATTATAGTAAATTATTTTTGTCTGTGGTTTTTTATCCTCTTTGGAGGGGTTTTTCCACGTTAAATTTGTGTGTTCAATTTCTCAATTTCTTCTACTATTTTTACTTGTTCGTTGCTTAATCGGGTCGATCCTAACATCATATATAAATACATATGTATATTATCACTAGTTTATATATAGATATGCATGCATATGAAATAACTTTAAATTTTAAAGATAATAACTTAAAATATTTTAAATTTTATTTTAAATAACATTTATTACCTTCTATTTTATGTATAAATGTTAAAATTGAAAAATAAAAAGTTGTTTTGTCTTTTCCAACTGAGTTGGTGTCTAGTTGACTCAATCAATAAGTATGATTTCTTCCTTATTTTACTTTTTTTTTAAAACTTAATTTAAACAATTTCTTTTGAGATTCTTTTTTTTAATATATGTAATTTAATTTTTCAAATAAACTAGTATATATGTATGCATATGATAGTTAGTTTATAGTTACCAGAACTAAACAGACTATCAAATGAATCAAGAATTGATTGTCCAATCGATCCATCCAATACCATAAAATCAGTAAAAAATCAATTGAGTCGCTAAAAACCGATTAGATCAATTAAAAACTAATTGAATTAAAATGAATGTTTATACTTCTTCCTATTTTTCTTAATTTTTTTCTAATTTTCTTTATGAATTTTTAAGATTTTTTTGAGTTTTTATAATATTTTTCATAATCGAACTAATGATGAATTAGTTAAATTGAAAATTAGCGGTTTGATGGATTAGATTCCCTATTTAATTTTCACCCCATTGCATATCTTATCCATCATGTTTTCACATTATCACTATGCATGTATGTATGTAATCACTAGTTAAAATATTAAAAGATAACACTCTCTTGATTTTAAATTTCAAACATAACATAGAACTCTTGTGCAAATAGTCTTGTTTATGATTTGTTAATTAGATTTAAATGGTTCGTTGTAAAATTTGTTTCTATTTTAGTTGTTAATGTTGTGTAAGATTATTAACTCGTGAATCAAATTAAATTTTAATTTTAATTGTCTTAAAATATTTTACATGCCTTTATTCATAACTTAATTTTAGGTTACCTAAGTTTTATTTTTGGCATAATTGCAAGGACTACCCTCAACGTTTATGAGTTTTTAGGTTTTAGCCCTTAACCTTTTTATTTTTTGATTGACGCCCTTAATGTTACGATTTTTTTAGAAATCAATCCAATTTTAACGGTAAACATGAATTGACCGTCAATCAAACGGCAAGTCAACAAAATAGCCTATACATACATAATCATGATGTCATAAATGATGTCATCTATAAAAAAAATTTTCGAGTGCAGCAAAATATTCAATGAAAACTAATAGTGAAATAAATAAATAAATAAATAAAAATTTTCTTCTACTAAAAAAAATAAAAAATTTCTTCTACATAAAATAGATCATCAAATAAATTGCAAATACTAATGAAAACTAACAGCGAAACAAAAAAAGAAAAAAAGAAGATAATTTAATTAGTACCTTGTTAAAGTTCAGTTAAGTACCCCAATGATGAAGAAAATAGTAGAAGTAATCAAGCATCTCCGATAATGACCTGAACTCCTTTGGACCGAGCTGAACACAACCCTAATCCGGTGACTCATTCGACTTCTTCTCCAACCTTTCTTTCTCTACGAGCTTCTCCACTTTCTGCTTTTTGGAAACATCTTCTGTTTCTTCGTCGTCTTTCTCTCTCCCACGCTTCAATTTGGAGTCACCGTTGCCGTCATCTCCAGAATTAGGGTTTTGGGCAGAGGAGACAAGGTTTTCAAGATCCCATGTCTTCAGTTGGTGGGTTGGCCTCGGTAGGCTCCAGTGACGCCTCTTTCTCTGCCATTGAGGAAGATAAGATTTCAAACCCTAGAATGTTTAGCAGAAATAGAGGAGTTAATAGAGTTTGCACAGAGGTTTTGTTTAGTTTCCCATAGGTAGATATGTGATGAGGAAGACGAATCGAGCTGCGCATGTACTAGCTGATGTAGGAGGCTCCGTTGGCAATGGAGACTGCGATAGAGCAAGATAGTTGGTGGGTGGATTTCTAGAGAACGGATTTGTGAGATGCTACCTAAGGAAGCTTGCTGGTTTTGTTTTATTGGTTTCCATATGATGCAAAAACGATGAAAAAGAAAGAGAGAAAGATAAAAGAAGAAAGAATGGAAATAAATTGGAAAAAAAATTATAACATCGTGCTTATGTGGCATGCACATAGGCTAATTTGTTTATCTGCAGTTTGATTGATGGTCAACTAACGTTTACCATTAAAATTGAGCTAATTTTTGAAAAAATCGTAATGTTGAGGGTGCCAATAAAAAAAAGGTTAAAGGCACAAAACCAAAAACCCCTAAACGTTGAGGGTATTTTTTGCAATTATGCCTTTATTTTTTTTTGTTTAATTATGAGTTCACCCCTTTATTTTATGAAAATTCAAAATTTAGATTTTTTTTTTACTTTTATTTGTTAGAAATTAGTTATCATATTTTAGAAAAATTAAGAAGTTAATCTAATTGTTGGTAAATGCATAAACTTTAATTGTTAATTTTTGCTAGTTTATTGTGATAAATGCTTGGAATATTGGTTTTTGATAATTCATTGCTATTAATTTCCAAATCAACGAATTAACAGTAAAATTCAAAAACGTTACCAATTGTATTAACTTATCAATTTCCGTAAAATATAATCAAAATTTAGAAGATTAAAATAAAGATACTAGATTAATAAAGTAGAAGGATGAAATTAAGAAGTATATCTATTTTTTAATACCAAAATCATATACAGTCAAATATAATATGTACTTTTATATCTCATAGACATACAAAAATTATATTAATAAATATATTGATATATTATATATTATTAAATTAAAAATTATGGGTAAAAAATTACTGTATAGCAACACTGAGTAATGTGGAGTAATAATGAATGTAACAAATATTCATTGAGCCAATGTAGATTGTAGAGTGATACGAAATATTTTAATTTTAATTTTCTTTTTTATCATTGAATTTAATGTTTTGTTAATAGACATTTTTAATATTAATTTAAGATTAAATTTCATATTTATTTTATTTTATTTAATTTTATTGTTGTACCAAAATATGTTTTCATTGAAAATATTGCATAATTACGTTGTCATGTATAATAAAATTTTAAAATTATTTTTTTAAAATGCATCATTTTAAAAATGTTAATATTTATAGCTATTTTGTTTAGGAAAAAAAATTAGATTTATTGAATGAAAAAAAATAAGTTAATTTTTTGGGGTTTAGATAAAGAAAAAATAAGTTGATCAATGGGTATTGAGTTGGGTTGATTAAGAAAGGAACCATAATAAATAATATATCTTTATATGAGATAAAAAAAACAAAAATTATAATAATTTCAAGTACAAAGCCCAAACAATAAATGTTATTAGCGCAACTCAAACCTAAACCATACTTGAAAGGATAAATACCCTTAACTATTAGTCCATCACATAAAGTTTTTTAAATTTTATTTTAAAACACTATAAAAATAAACTTGAGATATCAAGAGACCAAAACTCAAGTCTAAACATTTCGAGTAGAAATTCTCTAGACACATCAAATTTTTTTTTATGAAAAAGAAAGATAATACAATAATTACATTAGACTATCCATATTTAATGGATTTTCTCAAACAATTGTAGACCTTCATTCATGTTAAAAGTTAAACTAGCACGCAATCAGTTTCTAAATTTTTTTCTCTAAGGAGTATAAATAATTTCCCATTGAACCATTACAGACAACATCTGCTGAATGTGTCTAACAAGTGTTGAAATAGAGGACTTTCAATGTAACACCCTTAACCCCTGTCCGTCGCCGGATTGGGTTGCAAGGCATTACCGAACAAAACACAAGTAGCCATAAACAATTACTGCTCACATAGTCATATCCGAAAGCAAATTAAACAACACGAATATGCTTAGATAATAACATACAAAAATTTAATCCCTTTAATGATATTCACAAATAACTCATCAATATAATTAACAATGAACACTGTCCACTTGATATTTTAAATCACATTAGCCGAATATACACATGCTTGAAATGGCTTTTCTTAAAAATAAATAAAAATCACTAAATATAAACATACATATGTATAGTTGCATGGTATCTTGTTCAATCATATTCAAATAAACTAAATAAACACATCTAAGCAAAGTATGTCTCAATTTATTAATAAGAACATAACCGAATCTGCAATTTCGTCATAAAACTATCTTCTCAATTCGTTTTGCATTTGATCACTTCACAGTAAATCCTTCTCAATCTTTAAACCAAACACATTCGAATATGGTACTAACCATTTCCCAACTTCAACCTTATTGTTTCAAATTACAAAATATGACCAACTACTACATAATGAACTTTCCATTCATGATTTATCAAAACATGCATAATAGAATCACATTTGTCAACCACCTCAACATTTCGGTCAAGTCATATGAATATCCATCACACACGTGATATACAATAAGATATATTTCTAAGATAAGCTAAATACATGATCCTATGCCTGACATGTATAACATAAATCAACCATGCTACTATCACATGCACAATCCCATTATGAAATACACTATCATGGTGCTTAAATGCCATGGCCGAAAGCAATGAAGACTTTAATACCATAATTCAGTCGTTAAATTAAAAGAAACATTAAAACACAAACAACATCTCATTGTACACCTAAGTCACATATACATATTAGTATACCTAAACTTCATATCATATTCTTTTAACTATCTATTTCAACTAATCAGAACATACATATTAGTATACATATATCAACTCATGCACCACATTATTAACGAAACATAACAATCATATACTACATATAATTAAGTCATAATCAAATCGATATAACCAAAAAAATTAAACGCTCAATCACGAACTCATAATGCCAAGCCTAATTCTAATGATCCAAGTAAAGCCATTTTCGCATGGCTAATATATACAAGGACAAATTCATAGCTCGAAACTTAGTCTAGCCTATACATGCCTTTAGTTTAAAAAATCCAAAATCAAAAATACCAAAATAGGTTGATAGTGTGGATGACTTTGTTGACGATCGCCTAAGCTCTTAGCTTGATCAAAATCTATAAAACAGAACGATGAACACACGGAGTAAGCTAATTTAGCTTAGTAAGTCTTAAGCAATCATAATATACCAATTGGACATTCAAGCATTTTAAAACAATCAAGTAATAACATTGAATAAAACAGCTTAACTCGAAAGTCCTTCAAAACCGAATGCTTTTACCTCACTTAACATAACACTTATCATTCCCATACCATTAGCATACAACTTACCAACACAGCATCAAATTCAAAATATAAAACATCCTTTCTTTATAATATATTCATAATACACATACATGAAACTCACTAAGTTCACATAAATATTCGAACAAGTAAAGGGCCGTGTACATCCGATTTACCTCTTTAATTACATAAACACATGTTCATTTAAACTCTCATATATCCAAGCATCTAATATCAATAGTTTAAAGCTTAGTACTTAAATGATCTACTAATGTCGAATGCTAATGCTCATTTAGCTTAACCATCATCACTATTTTACCTTTAAACTTCAATTTATAATCTCATCATATAGTTCACATATAGATTAAATACTCTTTTCCAACTACTCATATTTTCGATACACATAATTCAATAGGATCACATATATATGTATATACAATAAGTATTTACTTTACACTTAGTAATTTCACATAAAAGGAAATATATTCACACACACATATATATATATATATATATATCCATTTAACATTTCATACATTCGTATACATGGCATCAAAGTAATCCCAATATGTCACGTAAACATAAGCATAAGGCTGAATATACAGGATCAATTAGTATCATTCATATCAATATACTTATACGAATACCTTTAACCACTTTATGCTTTCATATAACCAATTTCCTCATGGCATAGTTTATACACAATTTGCATCTACCAATTGTACATCACATTTCTTTCACCAGTTCATTTACTTATTATCATCGCATATATATATGTATAATACATGAATATGAATAGCACATACCTTGTAGCCGAATTAACAAACTCATTTTTAAATGCTTAAGCTCACTTGATTCATTTCATGACTTTACTAGTACATAATCTAAGCTTGGAATTTCAACTCACCGGTATAAAACCTGCTAGGCATTTGCCCGAATCTCACATACTGGCATTAGACTTGCTAGACTCAAGGTCTGAAGTTCGAACACCGGCATTTAGCCTGCTAGGCAATAAGCCCGATATAATTCACCGGCACGAGGCTTACTAGGCATTAAGCCCGATAAAGATCACCGGCACAAGGCCTGCTAGGCTCGAAGCCCGATATAAATCACCGGCACAAGGCCTGCTAGGCTCGAAGCCCGAACATTCATATTATTGAGTCATCTCATTCACATCACATACTATCAATATCACATATATTTCATATAATTCAATATCACTTTCACACCTTACCAATATCACATATATCCTATATAATTCAATATCACCTTCACATATTACTTCAATGAGTTCGATTACATACATTGCTAAATTACTTCCTCACATTCGGTTTTAACATGTTTAACTCCACAAGTTCATAACTCAACATATATGCTAGATTATAATCAATTCTTATGAAATTAATTTGCTTAAGGACTTACCTCAACTATCGACGGACGACGAACACCGGCTATTCGTAAACTTTCGTTTTTCCCCGATCCAAATCCGATTTTCTTTGTTTTTGATCTAAACATATTTAAAATAAGCTCATTCAAGTACATTTCATCTCAATTTAATCCAAAAACACCTAAATAGGAAAATTACCATTTTGCCCCTAATATTTCACATTTTTACAAATTAGTCCTATTTGCACAAAACACAAAATACAAAAAATTTCATTACACAACCTAAGGGCCGAATATTCATAGGGACTATATAAGTCCATTTCTTTCATTTATTTTGCATTTTAGCCCCTCAAAAATTTATTTTCTCAATTTAGCCCAAAATACTCAATTTCATCAAAAATCCAAAGACAAAACATTTTAATCTAACACATATATTTCATAATTCATCCTTAATCAACAAAAACAACCAACTATCAACAATGGCTCAACTCAAAATATTCATCAAACTCAAAAATTAAAACATGGGTCTTGAAGATTTCTAAGCAACGATCTCAAAAACGTAAAAATTTTCAAGAACCGAAATCAAACTAACCTTGAATTTGAGACTATAATAGCCGAAAATCAAAGAAGCCAAGCCCTTGTTCTTTCCTCCACATTCGGCCAAGAAATAAAGGATGATAATGGTCTTTTTGTTTTGTTTAATCTTTAACTTATAATATGTATTTACTAATTTACAAATTTAACCTATTATAATTAATAAAATAAAACATAAATAATGGTTTAGTTGTCTTTCTACCATCCACTAACTTTAAAATGGGCTATTTTCCCTTTTGATACCCCAATTAAAAAGCCATTATCACATTAGCACTTTTCATTATAGTTTGCTACTTTTACACTTTACTCGATTAAGCCCTTTTTGTCAAATTAAACACTCAAACGATAAAATTTTCTTACGAAACTTTCACACACATTAATTCACATATAACAAACACCGAAAATAATATCTAAAAATTTTTCGGACTCGGATTCGTAGTCCCGAAACCACCGTTTCGATTAGGGTCAAATTCGGACTGTTACAACTCTCCCCCCTTAGGGATTTTCGTCCTCGAAAATCTTTCCGCTGAACAATTTTAGATATTGTTGTCTTCTTGAATCTTCAGGCTGCCATTTCTTATTTCTCAACTCCTTTACTTCACGGCTAAGATACAGATCGGCTTTTCTTCATATGTCATATTAGATCAGATTTCTATTTCAGATGGGGCTATCACATGTGACGGGTCGGATATATATCTACGAAACATTGAAACTTGAAATACTTTAGCGTCGATCTCCAATTCTATATCTTTTTGTTTCAAGTCTGCATAGGACTACTGAAGATCAGATGCTGCATTCAAACAATCTCGGATCAATTTCACTTCCTGTTCTGTATCCTTTATCAAATCAACCCCGTATAATCTCACAATCTCAGTAATATAAAACTTTGCCAATTTCTCAAGTGAGAAATCAGACCTAACCGGAATAAAACTGGCAGATTTAGTTAATCAGTCAATTACGACCCATATTGCATCTTTCTTTTTCGGAGTCAAGGTCAATCAAAAACAAAGTCCATTGTTACTCTATTTCATTTACACTCAGAAACCAAGATCGGATGTAGTAATCCATACGGAACTTGATGTTCAGTTTTCACTTGCTGACAACTAAACATCTCAAACCAAAGTCAGAAGTGTCTTGTTTTATACCAGACCACCAGTAATGTTGCTTTAAATCATGGTACATTTTAATACTTCCCAGATGAACAGATAAACCTCTATTATGTGTTTCATTCAAAATCAATTGAATCAACCTTGGATTTTCTCGAAACACAGATAATATCTCGATATTTCAAACAATCATCCACAATTAAAATTCAAATTCAAATTTCATTTCCCACTGGGCTCATTTCGCTAGCACTTCATTATCAGTCTTCTGAGCTTCATATATCTGTTGTAAAAACATCGGTTCTATTCTCAATTCCTCTATTACAAAACTATCATCAGACAAGTCTAACTGAGTATTCAAAGCCTGTAATGCAACAATGACTTTCTACTCAGACCATTAGCCACAACGTTTGTTTTACCCGAATGATAATCTAACACTAGCTCATAATCTTCAATATCTCAAGCCGTCTTCTCTGATGCAGGTTCAAATCTTTTTGAGTCATCAAATATTTTAAACTTTTGTGATCTGAATAGACATGACATTTCTCTCCGAACAAGTAATGACGCCAAATCTTTATCACGAATATAATAGCTGCTAGCTCCAAATCATGTGTCGGTTAATTTCTTTTATGCGGCTTCAATTGTCTCGAAGCATAGGCTACGACTTTGCCTTCCCGATTCAGGCTGAACTAACACTGGAGCTTCAGTCAAAAGGGCTTTCAACTGATCGAAACTTTTCTGACACTTTTCCGACCATTCAAATCTGACTTCTTTCTAAAGCAGTCTGGTCAACGGAGTAACTGTCACTGAAAAACCTTTTATAATCCTGCGGTAATAACCAGCTAAGCCCAGAAAACTACGAACTATAGACACATTTTTCAGAGGTTTCCAACTCAAAATAGCAGAAATCTTACTCGCTGAATTTCGCATATAATTGTTTTTCTCTCAAAGTTTGCAACAAAATTCTCAAAGGTTCAGTATGCTCCTTTTCGTCACGTGAATAAATCAAAATGTCATCTACAATTACCACAACAAATCAATAACAAATTCAACTTCATGAATCAGAGGCAAACCTGGTAACTCTTCAGGAAACACATTAGAAAACTCATAAACAATAGGCACTGATTCAATTTTCTTCTTAGATACTTTTGAATCAATCACGTAGGCAAAATATGCCTCATAACTTTTTTTTTCACTTAACTCGGAGCTTTCAAAACAGATATTACAGCAGGCAATCCACTCAAATCATCAGACTCAATCCGTATTTTCTTATCCTTTGGACATCTCAAATTTATAGTCTTTCTTTTGCAGTTCACAACAGCATCAGGCATAAACAACCAATCCCTTCCCAAAATAATATCGAATTCATCAAACAGTAAAAGCATCAACTCAGCGGGAAACAGATATCTCGAAACCTTAACGGACAATTCTTGCATACTTTATCAACCAGAACACTTTTACCAAGGAGTTCGTTACTTTTATAGCAAATTTAGAAGATTCTACAGTCAAAGTCTTGCTGAATACTAAATTCATGCATACATATGAATGCGTAGAACCAGGGTCTATCAAAACAATTGCAAAAATATCATAAAGAGTAAATGTACCAGTTATGACATCAGGTGATGAGGCATCCTCTAGAGCTCGAATAGCCTACGCTCTGACTGGCACTCTGGCTTTAGATATGACAATATTGTCTCCTAACAAAGATATGGCACACTTTAAACATTCATCCGGAGTACAAGATAGCTCGTTGAACACACAGATAGTATTATCAAACCACAACTCAGCCTGCTCAGCATCATTATCATCATCATCAGTTTTAAACTCTTCGGTCTCATGTTTCCTGATTTTATCAACGGGAGGCCTACTAAATCTCATCAGATCTATCATTAGAGGTACCGTAGGTATCGGAGATGGATTATTCGGGGGTGGAGGTTATTGCACAGTCGGGTTAGTTCAGATATTGAGTAAAGCATTTGTTCATCATTTAGTAGAAGGCTTGCTTAGCCTCCCCCTCATGGCTACTCGAAATAGGTCGAGAGTCTACCGGCGCTGACCCATGTGCGGGATCAAGTGCTATGCTCTCAACATCATCAACTACGGCTCTATTGGGATCCATTTACAATATAAAATCACAATTCAGATGTCAGAAGTCACCACACTATCACATTATAATTTAAGGCATGTATAGCTAGACTCACACGTGATACGGTAGTCCTAGAATCGACTAAATCGTAAGCTCTGATACCAATCAAATGTAACACCCTTAACCCCTGTCTGTCGCCGGATTGGGTTGCAAGGCATTACCGAACAAAACACAAGTAGCCATAAACAATTACTGCTCACATAGTCATATCCGAAAGCAAATTAAACAACACGAATATGCTTAGATAATAACATACAAAAATTTAATCCCTTTAATGATATTCACAAATAACTCATCAATATAATTAATACTGAACACTGTCCACTTGATATTTTAAATCTCATTAGCCGAATATACACATGCTTGAAATGGCCTTTCTTAAAAATAAATAAAAATCACTAAATATAAACATACATATGTATAGTTGCATGGTATCTTGTTCAATCATATTCAAATAAACTAAACAAACACATCTCCGCAAAGTATGTCTCAATTTATTAATAAGAACATAACCGAATCTGCAATTTCGTCATAAAACTATCTTCTCAATTCGTTTTTCATTTGATCACTTCACAGTAAATCCTCCTCAATCTTTAAACCAAACACATTCGAATATGGTACTAACCATTTCCCAACTTCAACCTTATTGTTTCAAATTACAAAATATGACCAACTACTACATAATGAACTTTCCATTCATGATTTATCAAAACATGCATAATAGAATCACATTTGTCAACCACCTCAACATTTCGGTCAAGTCATATGAATATCCATCACACACGTGATATACAATAAGATATATTTCTAAGATAAGCTAAATACATGATCCTATGCCTGACATGTATAACATAAATCAACCATGCTACTATCACATGCACAATCCCATTATGAAATACACTATCATGGTGCTTAAATGCCATGGCCGAAAGCAATGAAGACCATAATACCATAATTCAGTCGTTAAATTAAAAGAAACATTAAAACACAAACAACATCTCATTGTACACCTAAGTCACATATACATATTAGTATACCTAAACTTCATATCATATTCTTTTAACTATCTATTTCAACTAATCAGAACATACATATTAGTATACATATATCAACTCATGCACCACATTATTAACGAAACATAACAATCATATACTACATATAATTAAGTCATAATCAAATCGATATAACCAAAAAAATTAAACGCTCAATCACGAACTCATAATGCCAAGCCTAATTCTAATGATCCAAGTAAAGCCATTTTCGCATGGCTAATATATACAAGGACAAATTCATAGCTCGAAACTTAGTCTAGCCTATACATGCCTTTAGTTTAAAAAATCCAAAATCAAAAATACCAAAATAGGTTGATAGTGTGGATGACTTTGTTGACGATCGCCTAAGCTCTTAGCTTGATCAAAATCTATAAAACAGAACGATGAACACACGGAGTAAGCTAATTTAGCTTAGTAAGTCTTAAGCAATCATAATATACCAATTGGACATTCAAGCATTTTAAAACAATCAAGTAATAACATTGAATAAAACAGCTTAACTCGAAAGTCCTTCAAAACCGAATGCTTTTACCTCACTTAACATAACACTTATCATTCCCATACCATTAGCATACAACTTACCAACACAGCATCAAATTCAAAATATAAAACATCCTTTCTTTATAATATTCATAATACACATACATGAAACTCACTAAGTTCACATAAATATTCGAACAAGTAAAGGGCCGTGTACATCCGATTTACCTCTTTAATTACATAAACACATGTTCATTTAAACTCTTATATATCCAAGCATCTAATATCAATAGTTTAAAGCTTAGTACTTAAATGATCTACTAATGTCGAATGCTAATGCTCATTTAGCTTAACCATCATCACTATTTTACCTTTAAACTTCAATTTATAATCTCATCATATAGTTCACATATAGATTAAATACTCTTTTCCAACTACTCATATTTTCGATACACATAATTCAATAGGATCACATATATATGTATATACAATAAGTATATACTTTACACTTAGTAATTTCACATAAAAGGAAATATATTCACACACACATATATATATATATCCTAACATTTCATACTTTCGTATACATGGCATCAAAATAATCCCAATATGTCACGTAAAGATAAGCATAAGGTTGAATATACAGGATCAATTAGTATCATTCATATCAATATACTTATACGAATACCTTTAACCACTTTATGCTTTCATATAACCAATTTCCTCAAGGCATAGTTTATACACAATTTGCATCTACCAATTGTATATCACATTGCTTTCACCAATTCATTTACTTATTATCATCGCATATATATATATGTATAATACATGAATATGAATAGCACATACCTTGTAGCCTAATTAACAAACTCATTTTCAAATGCTTAGGCTCACTTGATTCATTTCATGACTTTACTAGTACATAATCTAAGCTTGGAATTTCAACTCACCGGTATAAAACCTGCTAGGCATTTGCCCGAATCTCACATACTGGCACTAGACTTGCTAGACTCAAGGTCTGAAGTTCGAACATCGGCATTTAGCCTGCTAGGCAATAAGCCCGATATAATTCACCGGCACGAGGCCTGCTAGGCATTAAGCCCGATAAAGATCACCGGCACAAGGCCTGCTAGGCTCGAAGCCCGATATAAATCACCGGCACAAGGCCTGCTAGGCTCGAAGCCCGAACATTCATATTATTGAGTCATCTCATTCACATCACATACTATCAATATCACATATATTTCATATAATTCAATATCACTTTCAAACCTTACCAATATCACATATATCCTATATAATTCAATATCACCTTCACATATTACCTCAATGAGTTCGATTACATACATTACTGAATTACTTCTTCACATTCGGTTTTAACATGTTTAACTCCACAAGTTCATAATTCAACATATATGTTAGATTATAATCAATTCTTATGAAATTAATTTGCTTAAGGACTTACCTCAACTATCGACGGACGACGAAGACCGGCTATTCGTAAACTTTCGTTTTTCCCTGATCCAAATCTGATTTTCTTTGTTCTTGATCTAAACATATTTAAAATAAGCTTATTCAAGTACATTTCATCTCAATTTAATCCAAAAACACCTAAATAGGCAAATTACCATTTTCCCCTAATATTTCACATTTTTACAAATTAGTCCTATTTGCACAAAACACAAAATACACAAAATTTCATTACACAACCTAAGGGCCGAATATTCATAGGGACTATATAAGTCCATTTCTTTCATTTATTTTGCATTTTAGCCCCTCAAAAATTTATTTTGTCAATTTAGCCCAAAATACTCAATTTCATCAAAAATCCAAAGACAAAACATTTTAATCTAACACATATATTTCATAATTCATCCTTAATCAACAAAAACAACCAACTATCAACAATGGCTCAACTCAAAATATTCATCAAACTCAAAAATTAAAACATGGGTCTTGAAGATTTCTAAGCAACGATCTCAAAAACGTAAAAATTTTCAAGAACCGAAATCAAACTAACCTTGAATTTGAGACTATAATAGCCGAAAATCAAAGAAGCCAAGCCCTTGTTCTTTCCTCCACATTCGGCCAAGAAATAAAGGATGATAATGGTCTTTTTGTTTTGTTTAATCTTTAACTTATAATATGTATTTACTAATTTACAAATTTAACCTATTATAATTAATAAAATAAAACATAAATAATGGTTTAGTTGTCTTTCTACCATCCACTAACTTTAAAATGGGCTATTTTCCCTTTTGATACCCCATATTAAAAAGCCATTATCACATTAGCACTTTTCATTATAGTTTGCTACTTTTACACTTTACTCGATTAAGCCCTTTTTGTCAAATTAAACACTCAAACGATAAAATTTTCTTACGAAACTTTCACACACATTAATTCACATATAACAAACACCGAAAATAATATCTAAAAATTTTCCGGACTCGGATTCGTGGTCCCGAAACCACCGTTTCGATTAGGGTCAAATTCGGACTGTTACAACTCTCCCCCCTTAGGGATTTTCGTCCTCGAAAATCTTTCCGCTGAACAATTTTAGATATTGTTGTCTTCTTTAATCTTCAGGCTGCCATTTCTTATTTCTCAACTCCTTTACTTCACGGCTAAGATACAGATCGGCTTTTCTTTATATGTCATATTAGATCAGATTTCTATTTCAGATGGGGCTATCACATGTGACGGGTCGGATATATATCTACGAAACATTGAAACTTGAAATACTTTAGCGTCGATCTCCAATTCTATATCTTTTTGTTTCAAGTCTGCATAGGACTACTGAAGATCAGATGCTGCATTCAAACAATCTCGGATCAATTTCACTTCCTGTTCTGTATCCTTTATCAAATCAACCCCGTATAATCTCACAATCTCAGTAATATAAAACTTTGCCAATTTCTCAAGTGAGAAATCAGACCTAACCGGAATAAAACTGGCAGATTTAGTTAATCAGTCAATTACGACCCATATTGCATCTTTCTTTATCGGAGTCAAGGTCAATCAGAAACAAAGTCCATTGTTACTCTATTTCATTTACACTCAGAAACCAAGATCGGATGTAGTAATCCATACGGAACTTGATGTTCAGTTTTCACTTGCTGACAACTAAACATTTCAAACCAAAGTTAGAAGTGTCTTGTTTTATACCAGACCACCAGTAATGTTGCTTTAAATCATGGTACATTTTAGTACTTCCCAGATGAACAGATAAACCTCTATTATGTGTTTCATTCAAAATCAATTGAATCAACCTTGGATTTTCTCGAAACACAAATAATATCTCGATATTTCAAACAATCATCCACAATTAAAATTCAAATTCAAATTTCATTTCCCACTGGGCTCATTTCGCTAGCACTTCATTATCAGTCTTCTGAGCTTCATATATCTGTTGTAAAAACATCGGTTCTATTCTCAATTCCTCTATTACAAAACTATCATCAGACAAGTCTAACCGAGTATTCAAAGCCTGTAATGCAACAATGACTTTCTACTCAGACCATTAGCCACAACGTTTGTTTTACCCGAATGATAATCTAACACTAGCTCATAATCTTCAATATCTCAAGCCATCTTCTCTGATGCAGGTTCAAATCTTTTTGAGTCATCAAATATTTTAAACTTTTGTGATCTGAATAGACATGACATTTCTCTCCGAACAAGTAATGACGCCAAATCTTCATCACGAATATAATAGCTGCTAGCTCCAAATCATGTGTCGGTTAATTTCTTTTATGCGGCTTCAATTGTCTCGAAGCATAGGCTACGACTTTGCCTTCCCGATTCAGGCTGAACTAACACTGGAGCTTCAGTCAAAAGGGCTTTCAACTGATCGGAACTTTTCTGACACTTTTCCGACCATTCAAATCTGACTTCTTTCTAAAGCAGTCTGGTCAACGGAGTAACTGTCACTGAAAAACCTTTTATAATCCTGCGGTAATAACCAGCTAAGCCCAGAAAACTACGAACTATAGACACATTTTTCGGAGGTTTCCAACTCAAAATAGCAGAAATCTTACTCGCATCTACTTGGATTCCAAAGACTGACACAATATGTCTCAGAAAACTAACTTCATACAATCAAAATTCTCATTCGCTGAATTTCGCATATAATTGTTTTTCTCTCAAAGTTTGCAACAAAATTCTCAAAGGTTCAGTATGCTCCTTTTCGTCACGTGAATAAATCAAAATGTCATCTACAATTACCACAACAAATCAATAACAAATTCAACTTCATGAATCAGAGGCAAACCTGGTAACTCTTCAGGAAACACATTAGAAAACTCATAAACAATAGGCACTGATTCAATTTTCTTCTTAGATACTTTTGAATCAATCACGTAGGCAAAATATGCCTCATAACTTTTTTTTTCACTTAATTCGGAGCTTTCAAAACAGATATTACAGCAGGCAATCCACTCAAATCATCAGACTCAATCCGTATTTTCTTATCCTTTGGACATCTCAAATTTATAGTCTTTCTTTTGCAGTTCACAACAGCATCAGGCATAAACAACCAATCCCTTCCCAAAATAATATCGAATTCATCAAACAGTAAAAGCATCAACTCAGCGGGAAACAGATATCTCGAAACCTTAACGGACAATTCTTGCATACTTTATCAACCAGAACACTTTTACCAAGGAGTTCGTTACTTTTATAGCAAATTTAGAAGATTCTACAGTCAAAGTCTTGCTGAATACTAAATTCATGCATACATATGAATGCGTAGAACCAGGGTCTATCAAAACAATTGCAAAAATATCATAAAGAGTAAATGTACCAGTTATGACATCAGGTGATGAGGCATCCTCTAGAGCTCGAATAGCCTACGCTCTGACTGGCACTCTGGCTTCAGATATGACAATATTGTCTCCTAACAAAGATATGGCACACTTTAAACATTCATCCGGAGTACAAGATAGCTCGTTGAACACACAGATAGTATTATCAAACCACAACTCAGCCTGCTCAGCATCATTATCATCATCATCAGTTTTAAACTCTTCGGTCTCATGTTTCCTGATTTTATCAACGGGAGGCCTACTAAATCTCATCGGATCTATCATTAGAGGTACCGTAGGTATCGGAGATGGATTATTCGGGGGTGGAGGTTATTGCACAGTCGGGTTAGTTCAGATATTGAGTAAAGCATCTGTTCATCATTTAGTAGAAGGCTTGCTTAGCCTCCCCCTCATGGCTACTCGAAATAGGTCGAGAGTCTACCGGCGCTGACCCATGTGCGGGATCAAGTGCTACGCTCTCAACATCATCAACTACGGCTCTATTGGGATCCATTTACAATATAAAATCACAATTCAGATGTCAGAAGTCACCACACTATCACATTATAATTTAAGGCATGTATAGCTAGACTCACACGTGATACGGTAGTCCTAGAATCGTCTAAACCGTAAGCTCTGATACCAATCAAATGTAACACCCTTAACCCCTGTCCGTCGCCGGATTGGGTTGCAAGGCATTACCGAACAAAACACAAGTAGCCATAAACAATTACTGCTCACATAGTCATATCCGAAAGCAAATTAAACAACACGAATATGCTTAGATAATAACATACAAAAATTTAATCCCTTTAATGATATTCACAAATAACTCATCAATATAATTAATAATGAACACTGTCCACTTGATATTTTAAATCTCATTAGCCGAATATACACATGCTTGAAATGGCTTTTCTTAAAAATAAATAAAAATCACTAAATATAAACATACATATGTATAGTTGCATGGTATCTTGTTCAATCATATTCAAATAAACTAAATAAACACATCTCAGCAAAGTATGTCTCAATTTATTAATAAGAACATAACCGAATCTGCAATTTCGTCATAAAACTATCTTCTCAATTCGTTTTTCATTTGATCACTTCACAGTAAATCCTCCTCAATCTTTAAACCAAACACATTCGAATATGGTACTAACCATTTCCCAACTTCAACCTTATTGTTTCAAATTACAAAATATGACCAACTACTACATAATGAACTTTCCATTCATGATTTATCAAAACATGCATAATAGAATCACATTTGTCAACCACCTCAACATTTCGGTCAAGTCATATGAATATCCATCACACACGTGATATACAATAAGATATATTTCTAAGATAAGCTAAATACATGATCCTATGCCTGACATGTATAACATAAATCAACCATGCTACTATCACATGCACAATCCCATTATGAAATACACTATCATGGTGCTTAAATGCCATGGCCGAAAGCAATGAAGACCATAATACCATAATTCAGTCGTTAAATTAAAAGAAACATTAAAACACAAACAACATCTCATTGTACACCTAAGTCACATATACATATTAGTATACCTAAACTTCATATCATATTCTTTTAACTATCTATTTCAACTAATCAGAACATACATATTAGTATACATATATCAACTCATGCACCACATTATTAACGAAACATAACAATCATATACTACATATAATTAAGTCATAATCAAATCGATATAACCAAAAAAATTAAACGCTCAATCACGAACTCATAATGCCAAGCCTAATTCTAATGATCCAAGTAAAGCCATTTTCGCATGGCTAATATATACAAGGACAAATTCATAGCTCGAAACTTAGTCTAGCCTATACATGCCTTTAGTTTAAAAAATCCAAAATCAAAAATACCAAAATAGGTTGATAGTGTGGATGACTTTGTTGACGATCGCCTAAGCTCTTAGCTTGATCAAAATCTATAAAACAGAACGATGAACACACGGAGTAAGCTAATTTAGCTTAGTAAGTCTTAAGCAATCATAATATACCAATTGGACATTCAAGCATTTTAAAACAATCAAGTAATAACATTGAATAAAACAGCTTAACTCGAAAGTCCTTCAAAACCGAATGCTTTTACCTCACTTAACATAACACTTATCATTCCCATACCATTAGCATACAACTTACCAACACAGCATCAAATTCAAAATATAAAACATCCTTTCTTTATAATATATTCATAATACACATACATGAAACTCACTAAGTTCACATAAATCTTCGAACAAGTAAAGGGCCGTGTACATCCGATTTACCTCTTTAATTACATAAACACATGTTCATTTAAACTCTCATATATCCAAGCATCTAATATCAATAGTTTAAAGCTTAGTACTTAAATGATCTACTAATGTCGAATGCTAATGCTCATTTAGCTTAACCATCATCACTATTTTACCTTTAAACTTCAATTTATAATCTCATCATATAGTTCACATATAGATTAAATACTCTTTTCCAACTACTCATATTTTCGATACACATAATTCAATAGGATCACATATATATGTATATACAATAAGTATATACTTTACACTTAGTAATTTCACATAAAAGGAAATATATTCACACACACATATATATATATATATCCTAACATTTCATACATTCGTATACATGGCATCAAAATAATCCCAATATGTCACGTAAAGATAAGCATAAGGTTGAATATACAGGATCAATTAGTATCATTCATATCAATATACTTATACGAATACCTTTAACCACTTTATGCTTTCATATAACCAATTTCCTCATGGCATAGTTTATACACAATTTGCATCTACCAATTGTATATCACATTGCTTTCACCAATTCATTTACTTATTATCATCGCATATATATATGTATAATACATGAATATGAATAGCACATACCTTGTAGCCGAATTAACAAACTCATTTTCAAATGCTTAGGCTCACTTGATTCATTTCATGACTTTACTAGTACATAATCTAAGCTTGGAATTTCAACTCACCGGTATAAAACCTGCTAGGCATTTGCCCGAATCTCACATACTGGCACTAGACTTGCTAGACTCAAGGTCTGAAGTTCGAACACCGGCATTTAGCCTGCTAGGCAATAAGCCCGATATAATTCACCGGCACGAGGCCTGCTAGGCATTAAGCCCGATAAAGATCACCGGCACAAGGCCTGCTAGGCTCGAAGCCCGAACATTCATATTATTGAGTCATCTCATTCACATCACATACTATCAATATCACATATATTTCATATAATTCAATATCACTTTCAAACCTTACCAATATCACATATATCCTATATAATTCAATATCACCTTCACATATTACCTCAATGAGTTCGATTACATACATTACTAAATTACTTCTTCACATTCGGTTTTAACATGTTTAACTCCACAAGTTCATAATTCAACATATATGCTAGATTATAATCAATTCTTATGAAATTAATTTGCTTAAGGACTTACCTCAACTATCGACGGACGATGAAGACCGGCTATTCGTAAACTTTCGTTTTTCCCTGATCCAAATCTGATTTTCTTTGTTCTTGATCTAAACATATTTAAAATAAGCTTATTCAAGTACATTTCATCTCAATTTATTTCACATTTTTACAAATTAGTCCTATTTGCACAAAACACAAAATACACAAAATTTCATTACACAACCTAAGGGCCGAATATTCATAGGGACTATATAAGTCCATTTCTTTCATTTATTTTGCATTTTAGCCCCTCAAAAATTTATTTTCTCAATTTAGCCCAAAATACTCAATTTCATCAAAAATCCAAAGACAAAACATTTTAATCTAACACATATATTTCATAATTCATCCTTAATCAACAAAAACAACCAACTATCAACAATGGCTCAACTCAAAATATTCATCAAACTCAAAAATTAAAACATGGGTCTTGAAGATTTCTAAGCAACGATCTCAAAAACGTAAAATTTTTCAAGAACTGAAATCAAACTAACCTTGAATTTGAGACTATAATAGCCGAAAATCAAAGAAGCCAAGCCCTTGTTCTTTCCTCCACATTCGGCCAAGAAATAAAGGATGATAATGGTCTTTTTGTTTTGTTTAATCTTTAACTTATAATATGTATTTACTAATTTACAAATTTAACCTATTATAATTAATAAAATAAAACATAAATAATGGTTTAGTTGTCTTTCTACCATCCACTAACTTTAAAATGGGCTATTTTCCCTTTTGACACCGCATATTAAAAAGCCATTATCACATTAGCACTTTTCACTATAGTTTGCTACTTTTACACTTTACGCGATTAAGTCCTTTTTGTCAAATTAAACTCTCAAACGATAAAATTTTCTTACGAAACTTTCACACACATTAATTCACATATAACAAACACCGAAAATAATATCTAAAAATTTTCCGGACTCGGATTCGTTGTCCCGAAACCACCGTTCCGATTAGGGTCAAATTCGGACTGTTACATTAAATTTAATTAATTAATTTTAAATTAATTAACTAATTAGTCATATTTTAAAAAGAACATTTGAATTTAAATGCTCAAGATTGCAGCATCTCAACTTTTGTCCGGCCAAAATCTTATTGGCAATCAGATTTTAACCAGATTTGTATTTTATGTCGAATTAAAAATACACTTGTTTGGATAGTTTATATGTAAGTTTATCGTCATTACTCAAAATTGAATTAAACATAATTTTGTTTTTATTTAATATATAATTAATTTTAATTTTATGATATAAAAATAAATATTATATATTTGAAATAGTGAAAATAATTTATGTTTTTAAAATTATTATTTTTAATAAATATTTATGAAAAAATATTAATAATTTTTCAAATGATATTCAAAAAGTCATAAAATAAAACTTATTTTATCAAAAATAAATCTAAATTTCTATATATATATATATATATATATATATATAACTGAAAGTTAAATCAAATTATAATAAATTATTTTAAAATAATAAAAAAAAGTCAATTGAATCGAACCGATATCACAATTAAACAAGATAACGAGTTGCCTCATTTTGGGGCAATATTAGACTATTGCCTCATTTTGGCTTTTCCTGTAGTGCTCTTAACTAGCATTCATGAATAAACAATATCAAGTCCTGGAATCTGATTTTTGTGGAAAAAGTTATGAAGATAATACAGCATAGCACATGACTGGAATCAAAATTGAGAATGTAATTTGATTATGAGTGCTCCTTAAGTAATTATTGGAATAGTAGGGTGGCTACATGTTAGGGTTAGGAAATTAAGTTAGGATTTATTTACACATATAAAAAAAAAATCATATATTTTTCTTTCATACAATTTGAATTTTTTTTTTGTCATTTTGCGTCGGCTTCTCTTCAAAATTTAAACTCAATTAACTCAACTCAAATCCATCCCACTATAAATATCTAGAAAGCACAATATTTAAGATGCACAAACAAACCAAGTATAATAATTCAATCTCATTTCTATCTTGGCCTTCTCAGTTCTTTTGAAGAGTAAAAAAGATGGTTAAATTTTCACTTGTTTATTTAGTTCTTTGTGTGAGTTTTAATCAATTGATTTGGTTTCATGCTAATGCTCAGACCAGTGAATTTACTGCAGTTTCTCTATCACAATCAATTTTGAGCTGCAAAAACCTTACGATAAGTCTCCAAGCTAACGATATAATTTCAACAATGGCGTCCACACATTCTAGGTGTTTTGCCTATGACAAACCTCATACCACAACTAGCGATACTAAACCATATTTTAAATCATATTTTAAATTTTAAATTCATCATTAAACGATTATTTAGAATTTCAACAACCAATTATTTTTATTATACTAATTTTAGAACAATTTTAAATTTAAATACAATGTTATTCTTTAATACTTTTAATTATTTTATTTCATTTTGTATTGTATTCTTATCAGCCATCAAAATCTATATTATATTGTCATAGTACCACCATTGAATTGGGCAAGAACCAAAAATTAAAATATTTCAAACAAATTAAATTAAATTAAATATTTTTATCAATTTTTTTAAAAAAAGTCTAAATAACTTTTTTTTCTTTTTAGATATTTTTAATAAAAAAAAAGCCTTGAACAATAAGATAATAATACACCCAAAATTGTTGGTAAAAACTATTTGAGAAAAAAAACTGTTTAATAATAAAATGTGATTAATGAGCAAATTTTAATATAAGAATATTTCTTAGAAAAATACATAAATCTTTTTGAACATTATAATTATAATAGCAAAATATTTTATGAAATTCAGTTATGGGTAGCTCCAAGGGAGTAAGGTGGATCCAATTGCATTTTTGGTTTGAAAAATTAATAATTCAGTTTATATTTTTCTTAATAAAATTGTCTTTAATTTTGAAATTGGGTAAACTAAAAAAATAGTCACTTTTGTTTGCCTCAGGTTACATTTTAGTCACTTATGTTTGAAATGTTACATTTTAGTCACTTATGTTATTATTTTGTTACGAAGTGATCACTCTTCCATTAAGTTCCGTTGTCTCCCTAACGGTAACCCTACGTGGCAGTCCAACTAGATTTTAAATGCCAACTTGGATTTCTAAATGGGATAAGAATATATTTTTAATTAAATAAATTTAATTAATTAAAAATTTTAAACCCTAAATATTAGTTGAAAAAATTGTTCATCTCCTCTATTTTTTTTAACTTTATTTTTCATTTGACTAAAAAAAGCTATTATCACCAGAATTTTTTATTCACGTACAAAAACAAAAGAGGATTCAATGGAGGGTCCATGTATGTCTTATTTACCGACAAATTTATGTTCTAAGACTTAAAATCAAGTGGTTTGTTTGTTCAATCCGATTTTTGTTTGTTTGTTTGTTCTAAGACAAATTTATGTCTTCTTCACGTTCTTGAATAATTGGTTTCGCAATCCGACTTTTTCTGATCTAAATCGGCTTGTTTGTTCACAATCCCTTTGTGGGTATTGATATGGAACTAATATAAAAAAAAAATTACATTCTCAATCATCTGTTCTGCATCTGTTTTGGCTTTCTTTGATTAATTTCATTTTAGATGGAATTATTTCACTTATTTTGCTTTTCTTGTATGTGCGAAATCTTGTATAGAAACTCGTAATCTATCACTCTATCGTTTGTGCTATCATTGTTGTTGATATAGAATGGATTCAGGTTGTATACTTTATTCAAAAAATGAAAATCTTTCTTATTAATGAATACGAGGATAGACATCCCAACAGCCACAACAGCAGTAGCAACTGATGTATTAGATGCAATCACAGCCTACTCAGTTGCAGCAATAGTTGGGTTTGCAAAAGCAACCCAATCAAGTACAACAAAATATGCAACAGAGACTTCAAGCATCAGGTCAAACATCAAGTTCCTTGCTTCATTTGTATCAATCACAGAGAGCTGTTCCGGATACATCATCAAGTATGTTTTTGAATTTTTACAGTTACATATTGTTGCTCTTTACCTTATCTCTTTGTTGCTTTCTGATATTGTGTTATTTAGAATAGTCTGACTTTTCTAGCAGTTTGTTTGATTATGTCAGGTTGGTTCCACTCAATTTCTTTGTCCAACGTTTGTATCTTTGTTCTTCCTAGTAATCTAACTTTCAAGATATTTCCAACATGGAGCTCAACATGAAATATATGATTAGGAGATTGCAGTCCTTGAAATCGGCTTGTTACTATTTTTGCATCAAACTAGAGGGTAAACATGCTTGCAAATGTTAGGAGTTTTTTTGGAAAAGGATGCATGAAGAATGTCCAGATAAGCAAGTGATTATAACGAGGCATTTCTTTCCTGCATGAAATGGTCTAAAGGGTGTCAAAACTCTATTGTTTTAGTGGTGTCTTGGCTCAGTTTCACTGCTTCCACTAAGACATGAGATTTGTGCTGTAGATTTAGTTAAGTTTTATATCTGAACTGTACATCCCTTTTGTTTAATTTGTTCCACAAATCATTTTAATGCTTTAGTTTGATTCACCCTTATTAGCTACTTTATGATCCCTGCGTCTCCCCTTCTATGCTATGTGCACCTTAATTTATAACAAACCATTTGGAATATTCACTTATGTTTTATTAATATCGTAAAGTTGACTATCCTTTGTAATATACATCAATGAAACTTTTTAATATTGTACAGTTGTTATTAATACTCGGATTTATAACAAGCCATATGGAATGTTCGGTTCTGTTTTATTTTAATAACACATGAACGATGTCGACATTAATATTTAAGGCAAACTCGTGAATTATATAGTCAATGAAAGTTGGTAATATTGTAAAGTTATTTTTAATACTCGGTTTTATAACAAGTAAACACCCGGAACAAGAAAGTCCAAAATTTGCTCTGAACGTTTGCACATTGCATGTGTCGAAACCATTTTTAAGTTTTGGTAAAAACGGGAATCGACTTTAAAAAAAGGAAAATGGAGTTGCCACCAATCTTTTTTCGCTTAGGTGTGATCGGATCACCTTATAAAACATTTTATTTCAAAACATCGATTTTGGCCTACGAAATTTAAGAAAACGGGTTCGAGAGTCGGTTACGTACGAGGAAGGATTAGCACCCTCGTAACGCCCAAAATTGGTACCGGATTGATTAGTCATTGCCCTAATGTCGAAAATTTGAAAAGATTTGAAAACATGATTTCTTTAAAAATTTGAACAATTTGAGTTGGAATTGGAGATTCCTTTGTTCCGAAAGCATACAAACATCACATCCAGCACGTTAGGACGTGATGTTTTAAACCCTCGTAACCAAAATCATTTCATGATTTACAAAATTCATTAAAAGGATATTTAATTATTTGGACGAATGAAAAACCGAAACCCAGCACGTTAGGGCACAATTTCTCGAACTTCCAAACACAAAACATTGCCTTGTTTTATAAAATCCTTATCCCGAGATAACAAAACGTCATATCCAGTGAGTTAGGACACGACAATTTTGAATTCTCGAAAATAAGTCTTTATTTAACTTTTTTTAAAAAAAAAGAAAGTAATAAGTTTTTTTGGACTCGAAGAGAAAAATCAAAACCCAATAAGTTAGGGTACGATTTCTTTCGAACCCTAGAACGCAGAGTATTTGCTTATTTCAAAACCAAATTTTTGATGCATCAAAGAAAATATAATATGATTGTAATAAAATGAAAAATAAATTATAATGCCAACATGCTCAATGGAATAAAAGTGTGAGTAATAATATGAACAATAATAATGAAGGCAAAAATAATAAAAATATTAAGTAAAAATAATAATAGTAAATAAATAACAAATAAATAAAGAAAAGAAAAGAAAATAATAGCAAAATAAAGCTAATATCAAATTAACAAATAAATAAATAATATATACAATAATTTAAAGATAATAAAATAATAATAATAGTAATAATAAAAAAATAATAAAATGGAAATATGTTAATAAATAAATAATAATAAAATAATATTAACAATTATAAAATAAAAATAATAATGAAAATAATGATAAAAATAATTACAATAATAGTAAAAATAAAAATAATATTAGTAATAAAAAAATAATGATATTAAAATTAATAGTAGTAATATATAAAAATAATAATAGAAGTAAAATAAAAGTACATTAATAAAAATTAATATATGTTAATATACAAATAATAGTAAAAAAATAGAAATAATGAAAATAGCAATAATAATGGTGATATTAAAAATAATAATAATAACAATAATAATAAAAATAGCTATAATAATAGTGTATATATATAAAAAATAATAGTCAAAAAAATATAAATGAATATAATAATAATAAAGTTAATAAAAAATAACAATAGTGGTAATGCTAAAATAATAGTAAAAGCAATAATAATAATATTAACAATAATAAGAATTTAAAAATAAAATTAATAATGAAATAAAAAAGCAAAAAAAAAGAGACAAAATTGAACTAAAAATAAAAATTTGGGGCGAATCTGAAAAGAAATAAAAGGAAAAAAGGACCTATTTGAAAGCGCGAATAATATGGAAGGGCTAAAAGGGAAAATATTCCCTCCTTTCAAAACGACACCGTTTATTTAAAGGATTAAATTGAAATAAAATCAAAATTGCGCAGTAAAATTACAAGCAAAAACAAAGAAAGGATTTAATTGAAAATAGTCAAAAAGGTGGAAGGGCTAAAAGCGCAAATAACCCTTCCGCTTTAAAACACGCGGATCTTTCGGGTCAAATAGGGTCGGATTTCGGGTAAAGGCCAAACAGCGCTGTTTTGATGCTTATTACCCTAAGCCAAAACGACGTCGTTTTGATATTACTATATAAGTTAAAAAATTTTTAAAAAAAATCATTTCTCCCTCATTCCTCAAAAAAATCAAAGTGAACCCTCTCTTGCTGAGCGATTTTCGGCGATGTTCTAGGGGACTCCGGCGAAACTCCGGCGCTACCCTCCGCCGTCCGCCGCTGTACACGGCGGCTGAAATTTCATCTAAAATGAAATTAATCAAAGAAAAGCAAAACAGATGCAGAACAGATGATTGAGAATGTAAATATTTTTTTATATTAGTTCCATATCAGCATAAAATCAGCAGTAAGAAAGAAAATATGGAATACCCACAAAGGGATTGTGAACAAACAAGCTGATTCAGATCAGAAAAAATCGAATTGAGAAAACAATTATTCAAGAACGTGAAGAAGACGTAAATTTGTCTTAGAACAAACAAACAAACAAACAAACAAAAATCGGATTAACAAACAAACCACTTGATTTTAAGTCTTAGAACATAAATCTGTCAGTAAAGAAGACATACTTGGACACTCCATTGAATCCTCTTTTGTGTTTGTACGTGAATAAAAAATCCTGATGATAATAGCTTTTTTTAGTCAAATGAAAAAGAAAACTAAAAAAATGGAGGAGATGAACGGTTTTTTCAACTAATATTTAAGGTTTAAAATTTTTAATTAATTAAATTTATTTAATTAAAAATCTATTCTCACCCCATTTGAAAATCCAAGTTGGCACTTAAAATCTAGTTGGACTGCCACGTAGGATTACCGTTAGGGAGATAATGGAACTTAATGGAAGAGAGATCACTTTGTAACAAAATAATAACATAAGTGACTAAAAAGTAACATTTCAAACATAAGTGACTAAAATGTAACCTGAAGCAAACAAAAGTGACTATTTTTGTAGTTTACCCTTTGAAATTTTATATAGTTTAGCTCGTCTTTTTAAACCCTTTCTAGGGCTATGATTATTCATCTGGAGTATGGCAATTTGAGGGAGAGGCATACATCCCAAGCGAAACCGATTCAACATCGGTGATGCAAGTATTTGGTGGCTCTTCACGTGCAACTACCATCATGCTCCGAGTTTACTCAGCCAAACTCACGGTTTACAAGTCTCCGAAGGTGCTTGAAAACATATATAATAGATGGTTCAAGGTCAACATAATCCATGACGTGGGAGCTTCCAATGTCAAGGTTTACATTGATGACGAAGGATCTGGTGCTGTAGGAAACAATCATTACTTTAAATTTGGAGTCTATGCGGAAGATGGCGCCTGTGGAGTCAAGTTGGTGACAAATTCGAGTTCTTAGGAAGAACTAATAATGGCCAAAAAAGCAGATCCTCTATGCTAATATTGTTGTAACGGGCCAAATCTGCCCAGGCCCATTAAACCATGTAACATCCTAAATTAGGGGTTGTTTGCGATTTATTTTATTTTCATGTGATTGCCTGAAGAAATGCATAGGTTATGGTTGTTAGATATATTCCAGGGTCTAGTCATAACCGCGGGTTAGGTCTGACTTAGGGCTGAAAATTTCTTTTAGTGCCTAAGGGGAGGGAGCTAGGTGAGATAAGGGTTAAGAGAAATTTTTGGAAAGGTATTGACATGAGAAACCAAGTGGCGAGATGGTTGGGACGCTACCTAGGTGTTGAGGATGGTGCGACGAAGCAGGGGTTCGAGCTGCCGAGTTTGCGCCTGGGAGTTTTATCTTTGTGTTATGGGTGTTGGGCTAGGAAGGCCTTAAAGATTAAATGGTAAGGAGCTTGGGCATGAAAGTCGGTCTGGTGGAGTGGCTGGGGCGTTACCTGCAGTGAAGCTCCAGCAGGTCTAAAGTTCGAGGAGTGGGAGCAGCAGTTGGGCGTTTTTATTTTGGCTTTTGGCGTTAAGAAAAAAGGGAGCTAACGAGGGAGTGCTTAAAAGGAATTGGTGACGAGTTTATGTCACAAATAGACGCCATAGCAGAATGGCTGGAGGCGTGGAGTGTTTTCATCAGGTCTCGGGTTCGAGACCTAGGGGCAGCATCATGGGGGTTTATTTTTTTTTATGCTGGCGTGAGATAGTGGCCTGCATGGGCTCTCAAATAGATGAAGACATGTTGTTTTTGTTTTTAATTTTCTACTGGAAAGTATGCGGAATTTTTATTGTTATTTATTGAAGGAAGGAATTAAGTGATGGGAACATTGATAAACAATGTTTTATTGTAAATGGTGATAGAAATTATCACAAAAGGGGGAGGGAAGCATGGCCGAAATTCATTCTTTTGTTTTTCTTTTCTTTCCAATTTGTTCTTGGCCGAAATAGGGAGACTCCAAGGGCTTGAGTTTCGGTTTTGGAAGGAGTCCTAGGGTGGTATTTTCGGCTTGGAGCTTGGCCGAACCTTGGTGCATCTTCTTCTCTTCTCCTTGCTTGACACCTTAAAGGAATACCATAGCCAATATTTTAGTTATATCTTGAAGCCATAGCCGAATAGCAAAAAGGGTTCTTTTCTCTTCTTCTTGG
Organism: Gossypium australe; assembly: GCA_005393395.2. Lineage (NCBI taxonomy): Eukaryota > Viridiplantae > Streptophyta > Magnoliopsida > Malvales > Malvaceae > Gossypium > Gossypium australe. The sequence goes on along the minus strand of CM016615.1, from coordinate 12,108,190 downwards.
TCGCAAAGTCTTTTAATCCGAAGCAGGAAAGCCGAAACCTTTTTCTCTGGTAGTCATCGCGAACTTGTAGTGGTAAGTTCTCTATCCTAGCAATCGGTTTTTGGTCCTTTATTTTAATGTGCCGAATGCAAGTGTCCAAGCCTTGGTAAGGTTGGCCGAATGTGTTCTTAAGACAATAAGTGATTTGCTCTCTTGTGTGTAGTTAGTGTGAAGGTGCATTGAAGGAGGGGCTTTCCGGGATTTCGATTCGTTCTGGTAAGTAATAGGTAGTTTCGGCCAAGGGCCATTTGTCAAAGATTTGTACTTAAAGCCGAAACTAATATGTGCCATATAGGGATCTCAACGAATTCAGGAATAATAGCATTTTCAGGATTTGGTAGGAGACCAAATCGGCAACCAAGGTGAGGGTTACTTCGAGTACGACATATTTTTCGGGATTATTAATATAGCCGAATGGCTATTAGATCTTAAAGTGTGGGTGTTGGCCGATTGTAGGGGGAAACAATATCACGGGATTTTGCTAGTATAGCTCGGGATTCGCTAGTCTCGCAAGTAAACAGGTGTGTAAACTCTTACACACATTATTAGCATAGACTGCCTATTATATTGCTATATAACCTCCCGTGTAGTAACCTTGCCTTGTGGGCATAAGCTTGGATTTCGGGTAAGTCCCCTATTATGTGATCTATGATGTATGTTGTGTATGCCATCATATGCTGTTAAATGCTATGCTATATATATATATATATATATAAATGCACGATATATGGGATCATGATACTTGTTATGTGAGCATGATAATGGTGGGATTGATAAGAGGAGGGGGATATTTTCTATGGACTGTCACCAGTGGTTTTGACCACACGATGGGTTGGCCCCATCAGATTATTTGTGACTTCGGTCACCAGTGGTTTTGACCACACCGTTGATATAAATTGTGACTAAGTCCCAGTGGTTTGGTACCACCAGTGGTTTTGACCACATGTTGATAATTGTGACCTATGGTCATCAGTAGTTTTGACCACACGATGGGTTGGCCCCATCACTTGATATATTTGTGACTTCGGTCACCAGTGGTTTTGACCACCAGTGGTTTTGACCACACGGGGTAGTAAAAAGGAGTATGGATGGCTAGCTTGGGTTGCATGTTTGCACGTCTTACTAATATCTTGTGTATGAGTTGTATTTTCGGGTTGGGGATTTATACACTGAGTCTTGGTGACTCACCCCTTCCCATATCATTTTGCAGGTGAGTAGATCGCGGAGATGGAGCCGGAGAGGACTCGAGGCGGCCATGCTTGTTCCTTGGATTTGAAATTTTATTTCGCACCGTTAAAGTTTATTATTACTAAATTTTGGGTTGGTTTGTAATAAGGCCGCTAGTTGTTATTTTGGATGTTTAAGTAGTTGTTTTTACTTTACTTCTATTATATTAATAATGAACTTATAAACTGTTAAATCAATCGGTTAAAAGTAACGTTTTCAAAATAGGTAACCTTTACGAGTTTTCAAAGATGTTACCTTCGGGTAGCAAAACTTACCAAGTCAACAATAACCCTGATGTTTTCTAAAAATTAGATGATCAAATATTTTCAAAGGAAAACAAAAAGGGGTTTCAACTCAACCATGTTATAAATCAATCCCACCAAATGTTTTTCTTAGACACCGTTTTATAAACAATATTTTCAGATTTTCACCTATTAATCAAAATCTTTCAAAACGCTTTTACTCCGTGACATACCAGATCCGGTCATAGCTCATGGGCCGGGTTTGGGGTGTTACAAATTTGGTATCAGAGCCCGGTTCAAAACTCGGCTGTGGGGGGCCCAAGGCCCAAAAATGTTTTCTTGATAGGCCTCTGTGAAATATTATGGAAATGGTTTTGTGTTGAACAACATGGCATCGAGTCTCCGGCACCAATCCGCTCGGGTAAGTACTTTTAACCTCTGTGTGAATTATTATCTGTAAAGGGGTAGAAATGGAACGTAGATAGTATGAAAGATATGTGAACCCTAGGACTAGTTTACCCCAACAATCGCATAAGATTTTAAAGTGCCTAATTAAACAAACCTATGACTAAGTCGCCGAGTTAGGATGTGGTAACCCTTGTGCGCATGTCTAGGATTGGATCCGGAAGAGCCTGGTATTTAAGCAGTCCTAGTGACTCACCTCCTCTTCGCAGGAATCCTACCTGGTGCGTAGCTTCGGTTCACTCTATCCGTGAGGACTTGTTCATAGGCTAAACCCAATAACTAAAACCCGAAAGGGAACTAGCCGTATTTTTATAAAAACTCTAGTTTTAAAACTCTTAAAAATTACCCTTAAACTTGTGAGAACTCTTTTACAAAAAAATGGTCAGAAAAATTTTGATTTATGGAAATTACAAAAATGCCCCTGGTTTCTAAAATTACTAAGCTACCCCCAAATTCAACAAATTTTTTTTATTTTTTATTTTACAAGCATACCCAAAATCCCTAATTTGCAAAATATCAAAAATGCCATGATTTTGGAAATTTACAAAATTGCCCCTAACTTACAAAATTACCAAAATAACCCTGGTTTTCAAAATTTTTGCAACACTACCAATTTGGAGAACAAATTCAATCCTCAAAGATTTGCAACTCTTGAAATACCTCAGAATTATTAAAACCTTACAAATTTACCCCGGTTTATTACCAAAATACCCCTGTAGGGCAAATGACGAAAATACCCCCGGGATAGGAATAGGACAAAAAGGTGATGGAATAAGTGAATGTGTGTGGTAGGCGCTGCTGAATGAATGTGTATCTTTGAATTAAGATAGATGACTTGAAACTTGATTGATCGAAAGAACAACTTCTAAACTCCGTTCATAAAATTTCTTCGCTGATAATCAGTGAAACAATGACTAACTCATAAAACTTTTTAAGCAGATCGTGCAATAAGAGATGAGTTCTAGAGGACGTGGCCGTCGTGGACGCGGTAGATGCAGGATGGCTGTGTCAGAACCCATTAGGTTGGGCCAGGGGTCTGATAATGAGATACCACCGCCACCACCACCCCCAACTTTTGGTGTTGAACAACAGGATCAGACGGGGGGCGAGACAGTATCGCAGGCTGTGCTGCGAGTTCTAGAGATGATGGCTGGAGCAGGTGGAGGTATGGGAGCTCGGAAATCTGTACCTGAGCGACTCCGAGCGAATGGGGTGGAGATATTCCGGGGTGTATCAGGTGTGGCCCCCAGTACGGCGGAGTATTGGTTGGAATCAACTGAAAGGATCATGGATGACCTGGATTTTTCAGCTGAGGAAAAGCTGAAGGGTATAATCTCTCTACTTCGGGATAAGTCATACCAGTGGTGGCTCACCGTAAGGGATGGAGCGATAGCGGAGGATCTCACATGAGAATTCTTTAAGGCAGCCTACCAAAGGAAATATATAGGAGCTAGCTACGTGGATACGCAACGGAAGGCTTTCTTGAACCTAGTTCAGGGTAATAAGACGGTGGCAGAGTATGAGGCTGAATTTCTCCGATTAAGTAGGTATGCTCGTGGTATTGTGGGTACTGAGTATGAACGCTGTGTCAGATTCGAGGATGGGTTGAGGGATGAGTTGAGGATGATGATAGCTCCGCAACAGGAACGAGAGTTTGCTGTTCTAGTAGAGAAGGCTAAAGTTGCTGAAGGGGTAAGACAGTCTTTTAGACGGAATCAGGATAGGAGCTGGAATAAGAGGAGCTCCGGATCTTCGAGGTTTTCTGGAAATCAGCAGAAGAGGACAAGATGTGGTGGGTCAGATCAAGCTGCTAGGCCTGCTGCTGCTGCTACCAATACTCAATGGCCGCAACGGTGTGCTCGGTGTGGGAAGTCTCACACGGGGGAGTGTTGGAATGGTAATCGGGGATGCTTCGAATGTGGATCCGTGACACATCGAGTTAGGGACTGTCTGAAAAAGGCAGCTAGGCTAAGGTCTGAGGGTCAGGAACGTCCACTGAATAGGAGGGATAATCAGCAGCCACCGAGAGGTCGTGGTGCAGGAAGGGGAGGTAATGGTGCTGGCAGAGGTCGTGGGGCATCGAGTGGAGGTACCGGTGGTACTGAGGCTAGGCAACCTGGTTTGGTCTATGCCGCGAGGCGTCAAGAGGAGGGCGACGCACCGGACGTCATAACCGGTATGTTTTTGATCTTTGGAGTACCCTATAGCACCTTGATTGATGTTGGCTCAACTCACTCATACATTGCTAGTAGCGTGGTGAAAACTCTAAACTTAGACTTTGAGCTTACTTCTAGGAAGATGATTGTGTTAAGCCCTCTAGGTTACTCTGTAGAAGTAAATAAACTCTATAGGAACGTACCCCTAGAACTCCAAGGGGTCGTGTTCTTGGCTGACTTAATAGAACTACCGTTTAGGGAGTTCGATTTGATTCTCGGAATGGATTGGCTAGTAAAGTATCAGGCTAGCCTGGATTGCGCGGCTAAGCGCATGGTGGTAAAGACCATGGAAGGAGAGGAGGTAGTGATGATAGGTAAGAGGAGAGATTACCTATCTAACTTGGTTTCTGCATTGAGGGCGGAAAAGATGGTTAGGAAGGGTTGTGAAGCATATGTAGTGCATGTTTTTACTTTGGAAGCTAAGGATGCAGCTATTAGGGATGTCCGGACTGTAAGGGAATATGTTGATGTGTTTCCAGAAGAACTCCCGGGTCTGCCTCCTGATCGTGAGGTTGAGTTTGGTATAGATTTGTTACCAGGAACCGCGCCAGTATCTATAGCTCCGTATCAGATGGCACCGAAAGAATTAGTGGAGTTGAAGGCTCAGATCCAGGAATTGTTGGATAGAGGGTTCATCCGACCGAGTGCGTCGCCTTAGGGAGCTCCAGTGCTTTTTGTCAAGAAGAAGGATGGAAAAATGAGGATGTGCATAGACTATCGACAGCTGAACAAGCTGACAATAAAGAACAGGTATCCTTTGCCCAGGATTGATGATTTGTTTGATCAACTTAAGGGTGCATCGATTTTCTCTAAGATCGACCTTAGGTCGGGGTATCATCAGCTTAAGGTAAAGGAAGCTGATATCCATAAGACGGCATTCCGTACTCGGTATGGGCACTACGAGTTTTTGGTAATGCCTTTTGGTTTGACGAATGCACCAGCCGCGTTTATGGACCTGATGAACCGGGTTTTCCAACCCTACTGGATCGGTTCGTCTTAGTGTTTATAGACGACATTTTAGTGTACTCGAAGTCTGAAGAGGAGCATGACGCACACCTTCATGTGGTTCTGCAAATTCTAAGGGAGAAACAGTTGTACGCCAAATTCAGCAAGTGTGAGTTCTAGCTTAATGAGGTAACTTTCCTAGGGCATGTTGTTTCAGCTGAGGGAATCAGGGTGGATCCTAGTAAGATTGAGGCAGTATTGGAATGGAAACCACCAAAGTCAGTTACGGAATTCCGAAGTTTTCTGGGGTTGGCAGGATATTACAGAAGATTCGTGGAAAATTTTTCCTTAATCGCAGCACCGTTGACCCGGTTGCTGAGAAAAGGAGTTCCATTTGTGTGGTCTGAGAAGCAGCAAGAGAGTTTCGACAAACTAAAGAAGATTTTGACAGAAGCACCAGTCTTGATTTAGCTTGAGTCAGGAAAGGAATTCACTGTGTATTGTGATGCATCGCATACCGGTTTAGGGTGTGTGTTGATGCAAGAAGGGAAGGTGGTCGCTTATGCGTCACGACAGTTGAGGCCTCACGAAGGCAACTATCCGACACATGATTTGGAATTGGCTGCTGTGGTTTTTGCCTTGAAAATTTGGAGGCACTATCTGTATGGGGAGAAGTCGGTGGTGTACTCGGATCACAAGAGCCTGAAGTACCTCTTGACCCAAAAGGATTTAAATCTGAGGCAGCGGAGGTGGATTGAGTTGCTGAAGGACTACGATTGTTCTATCGAATACCATCCGGGCAAGGCTAACGTAGTCGCTGATGCTTTGAGTCGTAAAGTGGTGGCAGAATTGCGAGCAATGTTTGCTCACCTAAGTCTCTATGAGGATGGTAGTCTTCTGGCGGAATTGCGGGTAAAACCGTCTTGGATCGATGAGGTTAAAGAGAGGCAGTTGACCGACGAAGTTTTGAGTACTCGGAGGTTGCAAGTACAGAGTGGTGAGGCCGAGGGTTTCAGCTTGGGTAGTGATGGAGTGTTGTATTTTCAGGGGAGGGTATGTATACCTAAAGATGATGTTTTGAGGCAGCAGATCCTTAAAGAAGCTCATAGCAGCCCGTACGCTATGCATCCTGGAGGCAGCAAGATGTATCGGGATTTAAGGGAGCAGTTTTGGTGGCCGGGGCTTAAGCGGGAAGTAACCGAGTTAGTGGGCAAGTGTCTAACATGCCAGCAAATTAAGACTAAGCATCAGTTGCCATCAGGGCTGTTACAGCCGGTAAGGATCCCACAGTGGAAGTGGGAGGGGATTACGATGGATTTTGTAAGTGGGCTTCCCCTTACGCCCAGTAAGAAAGACTCAATTTGGGTGATAGTAGACCGGGTAACTAAATCGGCCCATTTCATACCAGTAAGGGTTGACTACTCGCTTCAAAGGTTAGCCAAGCTGTATATAGCTGAGATAGTGCGGTTGCATGGTGTACCTGTGTCCATTATCTCAGGTAGAGATCCCCGATTCACGTCGAGATTTTGGAAGGCCTTACATCAGGCATTGGGTACGAAGTTGAATTTCAGCACGGCCTTTCATCCGCAGACTGATGGACAATCTGAGAGAGTAATCCAGGTATTGGAAGATATGTTAAGGGGCTGTGTTTTGGACTTCCGTGGTAGTTGGGAGGAGTACCTACCCTTGGCAGAATTCGCTTATAATAACAGTTACAAAGCGAGCATTCAGATGGCACCGTATGAGGCGCTGTATGGTCGAAAATGCCGTACTCCTACCTGTTGGACAGAACTGGGTGAGCATCAGATGTTGGGTCCAGAGTTGGTGGCTGAGACGGAAGATAAGGATAGGGTAATTCGGGCTCGTCTTAAAGAGGCGTCAGACAGGCAGAAATCATACGCTGATCTTAAGCGCCAGGATGTGGAGTATGCAGTGGGTGATAAGGTTTTCTTGAAAGTATCACCTTGGAAGAAGGTGCTGGGGTTTGGCCGGAAGGGCAAGCTAAGCCCTAGGTTCATCGGGCCGTACACAGTGTTGAAACGTGTGGGACCAGTAGCTTACCAGCTCGGATTGCCGGCAGAATTAAGTCAGATTCATGACGTCTTCCATGTGTCAATGCTTAGGCGCTATCGATCAGATCCATCACACATCGTGCCGGTTGCGGAGATTGAAGTAAACGCAGACTTGACCTTCGAGGAAGAGCCGGTACAGATTTTAGATCGAGATGTTAAAGTTCTGAAGAGGAAGTCGGTACCGTTGGTAAAGGTGTTATGGCGAAACCATGGTACGGAAGAGGCCACCTGGGAACCCGAGGATGTGATGCGGCAGCAATACCCTCAACTCTTCTAATCCAGGTAATTTCGAGGCCGAAATTATTTTTAAGGGGGTAGAACTGTAACATCCTGAATTAGGGGTTGTTTGCGATTTATTTTATTTTCATGTGATTGCCTGAAGAAATGCATAGGTTATGGTTGTTTGATATATTCCAGGGTCTAGTCATAACCCCGGGTTAGGTCTGACTTAGGGCTGAAAATTTCTTTTAGTGCCTAAGGGGAGGGAGCTAGGTGAGATAAGGGTTAAGAGAAATTTTTGGAAAGGTATTGACATGAGAAACCAAGTGGCGAGCTGGTTGGGACGCTACCTAGGTGTTGAGGATGGTGCGACGAAGCAGGGGTTCGAGCTGCCGAGTTTGCGCCTGGGAGTTTTATTTTTGTGTTATGGGTGTTGGGCTAGGAAGGCCTTAAAGATTAAATGGTAAGGAGCTTGGGCATGAAAGTCGGTCTGGTGGAGTGGCTGGGGCGTTACCTGCAGTGAAGCTCCAGCAGGTCTAAAGTTCGAGGAGTGGGAGCAGCAGTTGGGCGTTTTTATTTTGGCTTTTGGCGTTAAGAAAAAAGGGAGCTAACGAGGGAGTGCTTAAAAGGAATTTGTGACGAGTTTATGTCACAAATAGACGCCATAGCGGAATGGCTGGAGGCGTGGAGTGTTTTCATCAGGTCTCGGGTTCGAGACCTAGGGGCAGCATCATGGGGGTTTATTTTTTTTATGCTGGCGTGAGATAGTGGCCTGCATGGGCTCTCAAATAGATGAAGACATGTTTTTTTTTTGTTTTTAATTATCTGCTGGAAAGTATGGGGAATTTTATTTTTATTTATTGAAGGAAGGAATTAAGTGATGGGAACATTGATAAACAATGTTTTATTGTAAATGGTGATAGAAATTATCACAAAAGGGGGAGGGAAGCATGGCCGAAATTCATTCTTTTGTTTTTCTTTTCTTTCCAATTTGTTCTTGGCCGAAATAGGGAGACTCCAAGGGCTTGAGTTTCAGTTTTGGAAGGAGTCCTAGGGTAGTATTTTCGGCTTGGAGCTTGGCCGAACCTTGGTGCATCTTCTTCTCTTCTCCTTGCTTGACACCTTAAAGGAATACCATAGCCAATATTTTAGTTATATCTTGAAGCCATAGCCGAATAGAAAAAAGGGTTCTTTTCTCTTCTTCTTGGTCGCAAAGTCTTTTAATCCGAAGCAGGAAAGCTGAAACCTTTTTCTCTGGTAGTCATCGCGAACTTGTAGTGGTAAGTTCTCTATCCTAGCAATCGGTTTTTGGTCCTTTATTTTAATGTGCCGAATGCAAGTGTCCAAGCCTTGGTAAGGTTGGCCGAATGTGTTCTTAAGACAATAAGTGATTTGCTCTCTTGTGTGTAGTTAGTGTGAAGGTGCATTGAAGGAAGGGCTTTCCGGGATTTCGATTCGTTCTGGTAAGTAATAGGTAGCTTCGGCCAAGGGCCATTTGTCAAAGATTTGTGCTTAAAGCCGAAATTAATATGTGCCATATAGGGATCTCAACGAATTCAGGAATAATAGCATTTTCGGGATTTGGTAGGAGACCAAATCGGCAACCAAGGTGAGGGTTACTTCGAGTACGACATATTTTTCGGGATTATTAATTTAACCGAATGGCTATTAGATCTTAAAGTGTGGGTGTTGGCCGATTGTAGGGGAAACAATATCACGGGATTTTGCTAGTATAGCTCGGGATTCGCTAGTCTCGCAAGTAAACAGGTGTGTAAACTCTTACACATATTATTAGCATAGACTGCCTATTATATTGCTATATAACCTTCCGTGTAGTAACCTTGCCTTGTGGGCATAAGCTTGGATTTCGGGTAAGTCCCCTATTACGTGATCTATGATGTATGTTGTGTATGCCATCATATGCTGTTAAATGCTATGCTATATATATAAATGCACGATATATGGGATCATGATACTTGTTATGTGAGCATGATGATGGTGGGATTGATGAGAGGAGTGGGATATTTTCTATGGACTGTCACCAGTGGTTTTGACCACACGATGGGTTGGCCCCATCAGATTATTTGTGACTTCGGTCACCAGTGGTTTTGACCACACCGTTGACATAAATTGTGACTAAGTCCCAGTGGTTTGGTACCACCAGTGGTTTTGACCACATGTTGATAATTGTGACCTATGGTCATCAGTGGTTTTGACCACACGATGGGTTGGCCCCATCACTTGATATATTTGTGACTTCGGTCACCAGCGGTTTTGACCACCAGTGGTTTTGACCACACGGGGTAGTAAAAAGGAGTATGGATGGCTAGCTTGGGTTGCATGTTTGCATGTCTTACTAATATCTTGTGTATGAGTTGCATTTTCGGGTTGGGGATTTATACACTGAGTCTTGGTGACTCACCCCGTCCCATATCATTTTGCAAGTGAATAGATCGCGGAGATGGAGCCGGAGAGGACTCGAGGCGGCCATGCTTGTTCCTTGGATTTGAAATTTTATTTCGCACCGTTAAAGTTTATTTTTACTAAATTTTGGGTTGGTTTGTAATAAGGCCGCTAGTTGTTATTTTGGATGTTTAAGTAGTTGTTTTTACTTTACTTCTATTATATTAATAATGAACTTATAAACTGTTAAATCAATCGGTTAAAAGTAACGTTTTCAAAATAGGTAACCTTTAGAGTTTTCAAAGATGTTACCTTCGGGTAGCAAAACTTACCAAGTCAACAATAACCCTGATGTTTTCTAAAAATTAGATGATCAAATATTTTCAAAGGAAAACAAAAAGGGGTTTCAACTCAACCATGTTATAAATCAATCCCACCAAATGTTTTTCTTAGACACCGTTTTATAAACAATATTTTCAAATTTTCACCTATTAATCAAAATCTTTCAAAATGCTTTTACTCCGTGACATACCAGATCCGGTCATAGCTCATGGGTCGGGTTTGGGGTGTTACAAACCAACCCAATAATAATCCCATTACAACCCAATACATTAACCCAAATCAGACCTAGCCCAAACCTAGCCAGAAAATTAGGGTTTCTAAAACCCTAGCCCTTGCGCCGTAGCCACCAACTGTCTGCCACTACCTGCTCCACCTCCCCACCTCCACTTGCGCTGAAAACCTGCAAAACAAAAAGGGAGAAATGACAAAAAGCAAAACAGTACAAAAATATATTGTATTTTTTATTTTTTCTCTTTTCAATCTCGGTTATAAAAATCAAAGAAACACCAATGTAAAAAGGGGGTTTTTCTCGATTAAAAAAAAAACGAACTACGAACACTTAGAAATCAAAAGAAAAACAGAAAACTTTCAAGGTTGATTTTATCTTTCTATCATTACTTACTATTTTTTTATTATTTCATTTTCGATATTTCAAAACTTTACAAACAAAAATCGAAAAAAAAGGAAAAGGGACATACCCGAAACTCCCTCGGTCGTAGCCTCGGAGCCCATCTTCCCCGTTGACTGAGCTCGGCTTGAGGAGGGGCATTGAAGGCCCTTTTCCTCTGTTTTGGGACACTGAGAGTTCGACCCTCAAAAAAGGGTTTCAAACAGTTCCTTAAGGCTCATCCTCGCGCCTCGTCGGCTACCTGAAACGGTGGTGGTGCGACGGTGATGGAAGAAGCCCGATCGTTGGGCGAAATGAGAGAGAGAGGGGGGTGTGGCTGCTGGTCTCTCCCTAAGAAAATATTAGGGTTAAAATCTGTTTTGTAACACCCCAAACCCGGCCCAAACACTACAACCGGATCTGGTATGTCACTAAGGAAATTTTATAAAAAGATGTGGCACTTTGGAAAACAATTATCAGATTTAAATATTTATACCGAAAACTTAATAATTTATTAAGTCATATAAGATATAAATTTATAAAATGCCTTGGTGAATTTTAAATAGAAACCGAAATTTTATACATGTCTTAACTTAATTCGAACATAAAATGTAAATGCCCAGTAATAAAAGCCCAACATAAAACCCAAAACATAAATAATAGTCTAGTGGCCCAAGGCCTTATTACAACAAAATTTAAAAACGCTTGATCAAAAATATTAAAAACAATATTCTAAGTAAAATCTTCTGCTGGATCAAGTACTCTCCTGCATGGCCACCTCGCGCTCCTCTCTAGCCCGGTCCGATGCACTAGTTGCTACCTGAAATTGTTAAATAATAGGGTGAGTCGCGAGACTCAGTGTGCAACCCTCGTGCACCATTAGACTTGGGCCTTAACCCCACAGAACATATAACAAAATATAATAGATCAGAAAATATGTGAAGCCCAACCCAAATCCTAGGTTTCCATCCGCTACACGCCACCCTTACCTGCCAGTCACACCATTTGGGGATTTCTGCAATCAACCCACACCGCTATACACCATTGATGGCAGACATGCTGCTCATCGTCAGATCATGGCCGTAGCCCCTACAACAGGTCACGGCAGAAGCCCCTACAACAGGTCATGGCAGAAGCCGCTACAACAGGTCACGGCAGAAGCCGCTACAACAGAACACTTCCCCTTTCAATAAACCTAACCCCATGCAATCACAGAAAATAGCATACTTATCACATATGTCACCTTAACAGGAACATTCACTTAGGAATGACAGAGATCACTAACCTGGTGATTCGCTTTTACCCTCCTCGGGTTTCAACCATGATGCCAGGATTTCGGCATTTATCAGAATATAACAGGTTTATAACATATTTTAACAGGTAATCTAAATGGTGTGGAAGTGTTACACACCTGATATCGCGTAGTTTCACTCCCTTAGTTAAATTCTTACTATCTGGATCTACAACCCTTAGTCTAAAACCTTGCTCAAAAGCCGGAAGAATACAAAGATTTGGGCTCCCCTACATTCGGCCAGGGGTTAATAAATACCTGAATTTCCACGCTAAAATCAACAGATCTCCTTACCTTGGAAATCCCGAAAGTAACTCGATTTGAGTGTTACTGAATTCTGACTTAGAGATCTACGCGATTGACTCCTCTTCAAATCCCAGAATACCGAAAATAAGAGAAAAAAATCAAGGTCAGTTTCCTTATAGCCATTCGGCTAGAGTCCCTAAAAAGCCGGAAAGGATTGAAATCTTATGAATCCACACTTACCTTCAGTTTCCTTCGAGATTCGGCACAACCAGATACCTCAGAGAGAATTCAGCAAACACAGGAGATGAGATCTAAGGATTTCGGCTTTTAGAAGATCTAAGTACAGTGTTTCGACTTTGGCTTAGAAAGAAAGAAAGCAAGGAGAGATTTAGAGATTTCGGCTAAAGTATTTGAAAGAGATGAGAAGGAGATTGTTAGAAAGTTCGGCCAATAAAGGAGAAAGAAAAGAAAGAAGGTTGAGAGGGAGAATGGAGTGGAGGTTTCGGCAGAGAAAAGAAAAAGATGACAAGAACTTAGCCACTAATTTTCGGCACAAAGAATGAAGAAAAGAGTAGGGTTTAAATGCCAGAATTGATGAGCTAACCCCCCTATTTATAGAAATTTCGGCACTTACCTATCAAAAACCGAAAGTGCCCTTCCTAATAACTAAAAATTCTAAAAATAAAAAGGGAAAATTTGGTACCCATATATACTAAAATAAATAAATAAATAAATAGAATAAACCTATACTCCCTAATCACTCAAACTTATCACCAATTAAATTCCTTTATTATCACTAAATTTTATCTTCAATCCTCATCCAAAAATTCCATTACTAGCCAAAAATCCAATTTGAATAACATTCAAATTGCTTCCCCCAAACAGCAGCCATCAATTGGTGTTTTGGTCCACTTCAAACACCTTCCCACGCCAGCAGCAAAATTTCAAGTTATTGCGCACAAGGCAACTCGAACCCGAGAACTGCAGGAACCACCACACGCTACCAGCCACTGCACCACAACCATTCTTGTGATATATTCCGTTGTCAACTTCTTTTAAAGCCTATTTTCCCAGCGACCGAATCATCCAAAGAAATCTAAAAATATTAACCAACACCCAGCTTCGAACCTCTGACCTCTTCACTATGACACACTCCCTTTGCCATTGTGCCGCCCGTTTCATTTGAGTCATAATTCCTTCCCAATTAATTATCAACCTTTATTCCGTGCTCCAGATTTACTTAAAAAAAAACCCAACATTTCGCGCACAACGCAACTAGAACCTTGCTCCCCCCTCCTGCTCCTAACGCCTTTGCCATTGGGCCAGGCGTTTCCTTGTGTCATGAAACAGCCCCAACTAATTATAAGGCCTAAACTCTGGCCTTCATACTAACATATGCGAAATAAATTTTTTTTGCCATACCCAAGACTTGAACCTTTGACCTCCAACTTATTGAGAACGCCCCAAGCCACCAGACCACCTACTTCATTGGGTTATCTTCAACCCAAAAATATTTTAAAAGCCTTCTAACTAAAACACCAACCACTCTTAAGGGTAAAACAAAATTTTTGCTAAATCCCTTGATCGAGCCTAGGACTTTTCCAACACTACCAACCCTTCCTAAATCACCTAAAAATTAAACTGAACATGCAAATCATAATTTTTTTTTAATCACACTTAATTCATTATTCCCTTTTTTTTTCCGATCGACAAAAATCCATTTTCTGAACACACGAAACCCATTTATTCTAGGCCCAAATTCAGGATGTTACATGTTTTTTAAAAAAATTTGGGCCCTTATATATGATTAGCAAAACGGCGCCGTTTGGATGCAAGGGAAGCTGCCATTGTCCCTTAAAAAGGATATTTGAACGATGGATCCCTCCTCATTGTAGCGCCTTTCAATCGGCCCTTTTTGTTATTTTTTCCTTTTTACAGATTTTACCCTCAAATTTCTTTGGGTTTTCAATAAGGTCCTTAACCCATGGACGCGCAAAGGGAATGAGAATAATTTCCCATATGGTCCCTACCTTTTTGCACGTATTTTAAATAAGCCCTTCGACCAGTTTCTTTTAAATCTATCCCTTTTACTTTATTTTAACTTCAATCTAGCCCTTTATGTTGTCGTAACCATTTTTTGAAAAAAAACGGGAATCGACTTTTAAAATTAGGGAGTCGCCACCGACCTTTGTTAGGTGTGATCGGATCACCTTTGTTTTAATAAAACATTTTGATTTACTAAAACAGTGTTTTTGGTCTACGAAAATTTTGAGAAAACGAGTTCGGGAGTCGGTTACGTGCGAGGAAGGGTTAGCACCCTCGTCACGCCCAAAATTGGTACCAAATTGATTGATGTTGTCCTAATGTTGAAAACTCGAGAATATCTAGGGTAAAAATTTTTTTAAAAAAGAGAATTCGCTAAATTGGGATTGAATCTCAAGATTATCTCGTTTCAAAAGGGGTGAAGGTATCATACCCAACACGTTAGGATATAACACCTTTACACTCTGACATCGAGATCATCTTTGATCTTTAAAAAGTACAAAGAGGTTATTTGGTTATTTAGTTGAACAAAGAATCGACACCCAGCACGTTAGGATGTAATCTTTCGTGCTTCTAAACACCTGACTATGGCCTTTGTTTTTTCAAATATGCGTTCTTAAAATCGGCTCGACATTTATTTTTTTTATGTAATAATATATTTGGGAAAAGGTTTGAGCATGTTGAAATTTGAAATACAGTACAATGATAAGAAGCGTAAACTTTAACCATAAAACATGCAAATTTAAAAATATTGATCGACGAACTATACAATACCTTACATAATAAAAAAAAGTCAGTAATGGTAATGGCAAGTAATAAACATGTAATGATATATACATATAAAGTAACATACGAACATTAATGATAATAACAAAATACTACTACTACTACTACTACTACTAATAATAATAATAATAATAACAGTAACAATAGTAATAACAGTACATATAATAATAATAATGATAATAATAATGTAATAGTATTAATACTCATAATGACAATAACAACGATAATGATAGTAGTAGTAACGGCAATAACAATAGTAATAGTGATAATAATAATAATACTAACAATAACAATAACAATAATAATATAATATTAAAAATAGTTAATTTAATAGCAAAATAGCTAATATGATCGAAGAAGGACTAAAATCGTATTGAAAACAAGTTGTTAGGGCCACTCTGTAATAAAAATAAAAGGAGAGGACTTATTCGAGACTCGCAGACAACGTCAGGGACCAAAATGGGCAATAGCCCATCCTTTTAAAACGCGCGGCATGGGCAGGGGTCGGATTGCGAACCACCTAAATTTCCGGGGTCCGATTAAAAATACTAAAAACTAATTTCAACTCCATCGAAAAGCGGAGGGGCTAAAAGTGCAATTAGCCCCTTCATCGAAAACACGCGGATCCCCTTTAGGTCCAGGTCGGATTCGGGTCGGATTAAACACCAAACGGTGCAGTTTTGATAATAAGCTAATCAGGTTTTAAGATGAATCTTCCTTCTGTTCCTTTTTTCTAAAAACCCTAGTCTTTTTCTACTCTTCTTCCGCCGCAGCAGAAGAACCGAATCGCGACCCTCTCTCTCCCCATCTTAGTTGAGCGATCGGACTCCCCTTTTTTGTCGCCTATCGCACCATCATCTCGTACAGTGGTCGACGGCGCGCGGGGTGGGTCTTTAGCCCCCGTTCGAAGCCCGTTTCAGACAGGTTTCTCTCTTTTTTCTTGTTATTATTTTAAAAAATATTCGAAATACCAGAAAAATGAATAAATAACAGTAGATAAAATGGAGAATAATGACAAATCAACCTTTCGAATCTCCTTTTTTTGATTGCTGGTAATGCGTAAAAAAATGGAACCAATCTTTAAGGTTTCTTTTTGTATCTGATTGAGGAATACTAATAAAATTTTTGAACAATGTGCGTTTTTTTTAGACGAAAGAGTGAACCCTTTTTACAGTGTCTTTCAAATGGCTTTATAGCCGGAGAACACAAACTGTTTTTTTATTATTCCATTGTTTTTGCTCCATACTTCGCTGTTGCTTGCTTTGTTCTATGTCTGCAGGATACGGGCGATGGCGAAGGTGTGCGGGAGTCCTTTGGTTAGCGTGCGTAGTGGTGCTTGGGGCTGGCCAGACGCGTGAGGGAGCTGACCGAGGCATGGGAAGTTGAAGTGACACGATGCGCGCGTGCGAAGGACGCGGCGGCGGCGCTGGAAAGGGAGACCCTAGGGTATCCTGACCGTTTAACCTTTGGGCCATATTAGGCCGGTCAGGTTTTGGGGTCTGGATTTTAGGTTGGGCCTTGTTTGATTGGTTTTGCAATCTGATATTTGTTTTTGTATCTGGACACTTCATGGACTGTTTATTGTATTTTATTGGGCCTGGTATTTGGTCTTTGTAATTAGGCTCCGAATTTGTTCTATAAATGGACTGGTCTATTTGTATTAAATTTGGGCCTGTAAAGACAGTCAAAATGGGTCGTTCTTTTTGGACTTTTTATTATATTGGGCTTTAATAGGCCAGGCAAATTTGGGCTCTTACAGCTGCCCCTCTTTGCTTATTTTCGTGTAACGGGAATGAAGCAAAGACTTTAAAGAGAGCCAAATTTGCTTATTCTTGCAAAATCTTGACTTCTCGGTCCTTGTCTTTTTCGAACATCTTCAAACTCCATTGTAACCTGTTGCTTTTGAGCCACTCCACCGCTGCTTCCGCGAGACATGACCCACAACTTCAATTCGCTTTTCCTCAATCTTGTTTATTCTTTAACTTGCTCCAACCAGAAAATTGTAGCTTCGATCTACTAACTGCTCCACGGGGACTTTGAGGAAATAAATCTAATCTTTTCAAACTGCTCCCTTATCCTCGCAATATGAGTTGATTTTAACAGAAATTGAAAAAATTGAAATTAAAATACCTCGGCGTGCTTAACCCGAGGCCCAACTCACCTTTCGCATGATGAGTTGATTTTAACAGAAATTGAAAAACAGAAATTAAAAATACCTCAATGTGCGTAACCCGAGGCCAACTCACCTTTCGCATTATGAGTGATTTTAGCAGAAATTGATAAGCAGAAATTAAAAATACCTCAGCGTGCGTAACCCGAGGCCCAACTCACTTCTCGCATTATGAGTTGATTTTAGCAGAAATTGAAAAACAGAAATAAAAATACCTCAGCGTGCGCCCCGAGGCCCAACTCACCTTTCGCATGCTGAGTTGATTTTAACAGAAATTAAAAATACCTCAGCGTGCGTAACCCGAGGCCCAACTCACCTTTCGCATGCTGAGTTGATTTTAACAGAAATTGAAAAATAAAAATTAAAACGTATCATCTAGTAGAGCTCGGATATCTCCTTTCTCCTTGGTTTGGTACAGCTATCGTCAGAACTTCTTGCTTTACTGGCGTACCTGTATGTGTCATGCGCGATGTTATTATGAAATGCATGCGTTTGTCCTAAATGCTTTTATGCCTACATGATTAAGCAATGCGCCCTGGGTTTGTTTGTTCGTCACACTTTCAGGATGACCTGTATTCATTTCTTCGATCCTTGATCCCCCTTTTAGGTTTTGTACTCGTCCTCAAGTTTTACGAGTAATCTGCGTTTCTCGTTTATCACTCTTTTGCCCCCTGTTGAACTTTGTCTTTGCTTTGAGGCTCTTGTACTTACCAGATTCTCATCCAGGTAATGCTCAACATTCCTTTTGTTTAGAGTATGTTATTTCACTATTTATCACTTAAATGGACCAAACATGAGATGCAAAAAAATGGAAAATAGGTATGAAAGAAACACCTCATATTCGTATTTATTTCCAAAAGCAATAAGCAAAGAAAATTGACAAGGAATAGTTCAATAAAGAGAACATTATAGAGAAAGGAAAGCAAATTCAAATGTCACAAATGTTCTAGATATTCAACGCATGAACTTCTCCACGTTTCCTGATCCTGGATCTTTTCGAACAAAGCTTCTTGTGTAGAAGATTTCAAGCTTCCGTGTCTGCTTCAAACATTAATATCTCGCCATTCGACTCCCAGTTTAAATCGCTCTTGCTCTTTGAGCCCCAAATCTGCTTCCTCAGGATGCCCTTTCGGGTTTTCATCCTAAACCTCTTTGTTTGCCAAGACGTCCTTTCCGGGTTTTCATCTTGATCTTTTTTTTTAGCGTAGTACTTCTTTACTGCATTTGAGTTCACTGGATTTGGTACCTCTTTTCCATCCATCTCAGCGAGAATCAGAGCTCCACCCGAGAAGGCCTTCTTTACGACATATGGTCCTCCCCAATTCGGTGCCTATTTCCCTCGAAAGTCTTTTTGTATAGGGAGAATCTTCCTCAACATGAGTTCTCCTTCGCCGAATTCCTCTGGTCGCACCTTCTTGTCATGGGCTGTGATCATTCTCTTCTGGTACATCTGTCCGTGACAGATTGCTTTCAAGCGTTTTTCTTCGATCAGATTTAGTTGGTCATACCGAGCTTGAACCCATTCTGATTCTTCTAGTTTTGACTCCATTAAGACTCGTAAAGAGGGAATCTCCACTTCGATGGGCAATACAGCTTCCATTCCATAGACCAGAGAGACAGGAGTTGCCCCCGTGGAGGTCCGCACACATGTGCGATATGCATATAGGGCAAATGGCAGCTTCTCGTGCCAGTCTTTATATGTCTCGGTCATCTTCCCAATAATCCTCTTAATATTTTTATTAGCCGCTTCTACTGCTCTGTTCATCTTCGGGCGATAAGGCGAGGAATTATGGTGCTTTATTTTGAAATTGATCGCACACTTCTTTCATCATCTTGTTGTTCAGATTTAAGGCGTTATCAGAAATGATTCTCTCAGGCAAACCGTATCGACATATGATCTCCTTTTTTAAAAACCTGCAGACTGCGGTCTTCGTCACATTAGCAAATGAAGCAGCTTCTACCCACTTTGTGAAATAATCTATGACCACGAAAATGAATCGATGTCCATTAGAAGCTTTTGGGGAAATTGGCCCTATAACATCCATGCCCCACATAGAGAAAGGCCACGGAGAAGTCATGACATGAAAGGGCGAAGGTGCTACATGAATTTTATCGCCGTAAACTTGACATTTGTGACACTTTCGTGCGTGACTAATGCAGTCGCTTTCCATCGTCAACCAGTAATAACCGAGTCTCATGATCTTCCTAGCCATAGTAAAACCATTGGCATGCGTTCCACAAATTCCTTCATGGACCTCTTCAAGTATCTTTCTGGCTTCAATATCATCCACGCATCTTAGGAGCACTTGATCTTTTCCTCTTTTGTACAGGATTCCCCATCAAGAACAAATCCCACAGCCATTCTTCTGATTGTTCTTTTGTCGTTCTCATTTGCTTGTTCGGGATACCTTTGATTCTTGACATATTCTAAGATATCGTGGAACCATGGCTGTCCATCTGCCTCTTTTCCGATGCTAAAACAATGCGCAGGGGCCTCATATATGCTCATCTGGAGAGGCATTATTTCTGTTTCCCGGTTTGCTTTGAACATTGAAGCCAAAGTGGCTAAGGCATCAGCCAATTGGTTTTCTTCTCGTGGGAAGTAGTTAAAAGTTACTTCTTCGAATTCTTTGATCAGCTCTGCCACGAGATCACGATATTTGACCAACTTCGAATCTCTCACTTCCCAATCTCCACGGATTTGGTAAATCACCAGCGCTGAGTCTCCGTATACCTCTAAGATTTCGATGCCTCGTTCAATAGCTGCACGAAGTCCCATGATGCAAGCCTCATATTCCGCTATGTTATTAGTACAGAAGAAATTTAATCTGGCGGTGAATGGGTAATGATTCCCTTCTGGTGACACTAAGACTGCTCCAACCCCATGCCCCAATGCATTTGAGGCACCATCAAAGCTCATCTTCCATGATTTCTCCTTTGACGACTCACATTCTTTTTCTGTAATGCACATTAAGTCTTCATCAGGGAAATCAAATCTCAATGGCTCATATTCCTCTGTCGTTCGAGTTGCCAAGAAGTCAGCTATCGCGCTCCCTTTTATCGACTTTTGACTCACATAGATGATGTCGTACTCTGATAGTAGAATCTGCCATCGTGCCATTCTTCCTGAGAGTGCAGGTGATTCCATCATGTACTTTATTGGGTCCAGCTTTGAAATTAGCCATGTTGTATGATACAACATATATTGCCTGAGCCTTCGACCTACCCAGACCAAAGCACAACAGAAATTTTCAATTGACGGGTACTTCGCTTCATACTCGGTGAATTTCTTGCTGAGGTAGTAGATTGCCCTTTCTCTTTTTCCTGACTCGTCATGCTGCCCCAGTACACAACCTAATGAGTTATCGAACACAGTCAGATACAATATTAAGGGTCTCCCGGGAGTTGGCGGTACTAACACCGGGGGGCTAGACAAATATTGTTTTATCTTGTCAAAAGCCACCTGGCACTCCTCATCCCATTTTCCAGGATTGTGCTTTCGAAGGAGTCGAAAAATTGGGTCGCATTGGTTGGTAAGCTGAGCAATAAATCGAGCGATGTAGTTCAACCTTCCTAGAAATCCTCTGACTTCCTTTTGTGTCCATGGAGACGGTAATTCTTGTATGGCTTTTATCTTGTCCGGATCAACCTCAATACCTCTCTCGCTGATGATGAAGCCCAGTAATTTCCCCGAGGTCGCTCCAAATATGCACTTGGCCGGATTAAGCTTCAGCTGGAACTTTCTCAGTCTTTCAAACAATTTCCTGAGGTTTCCAACATGCTCTCTTTCTCCCCGAGATTTGGCAATCATATCATCGACGTAGACTTCTATTTCTTTATGCATCATGTTGTGAAACAACGTCACCATTGCCCTCTGATATGTTGCCCCGGCATTTTCTAATCCGAATGGCATTACCTTGTAGCAGAATGTTCCCCACATCGTCACGAATGTAGTTTTCTCCATATCCTCGGGAGCCATCTTTATCTGGTTATAACCCGAAAATCCATCCATGAAAGAGAATAATGAATGTTTTGCCGTGTTATCCACCAATGTATCGATGTGCAGCAAGGGAAAATTATCCTTAGGGCTTGCTCGATTCAGATTACGATAGTCCACACACATCCGCACCTTGCCGTCTTTCTTTGGCACTGGGACTATATTAGCTACCCATTCCGGATATTTAGAGACTTGTAAGAAGTCGGCATCGAATTGTTTTTTGACTTCTTCTTTTATATTTAAAAGCATTTCGGGTCTCATTCGTCTTAGCTTCTGCTGGATAGGCTTGCATTCTAGTTTCAGTGGGAGCTTATGGACCACTATATCCTCGCTCAATCCTGGCATGTCCTGATATGACCATGCAAATACATCTTTGTACTCATGAAGCAAGGTGACCAAGTCATGTTTGGTGTTCTCTGAAATGGTGGTCCCGATCTTTACTTCTTGCCTCTTTTCTTCACTTCCCAAGTTCACCGTCTCAACAGATTCTTGATGGGGTAGTATCTGTTTGTCTTCTTGTTCTATCATCCTTAGTAAGTCGGGGGACGAGACATAATCTTCAGCGTTTTCCTCAGCTTCGAATTCTCCTAAACAGATAGCTTTCTCGAAATCGATTTTAGGATTTGTAACGGGATTGTTCACGTCGTGGATATTTGAGCACCTGAAAGGTAAATGGAAAAGAAAACTATAGTGAAATATCAAGGTGTTGGGACACACAAACATAATACCATGGCATGATATGAAATATACGTAGGGACAGATTATAAGAAGAGGGAATAAATATGAAGCCAATGAGAATGAAGAGACCATAACAAAAATGCATCTCTATTGAAGTTTATTTAAAAGATAAATAGCAGACATAAACTCTTGTAATAGTTTTCCCAATAACTTGGGGCATAAAAGGAGTGGACATTGAGGATTACTTTGGAGGAGCCCTAGAAACTACAAGAAGATCCTCAGCAGTCCAATTGCTCAAAACAAATCTAGGAGGACCAGGGCGTATCATTGAAATGTCTTCCATCGTATCATCCGCTTTGTCAATAACGTTTATATTGAAGTTCTGAAAATCCCTTTCAATCAATAACAGCGTGTTTCGTGAATTATCTCTTTCTAGGTACATCATTCCTGCAGATGTAAACGTTTTCGACAAGGGCGGATACATTATGGGCTCCCATTCCACTTCCCGGCCTGAAGCTCTGGCAATCCTCTTTTCCTGATCTTTCTGCAGCTGTTTCTTTCTTTGTCGCACATCCAGCTTGAACCCTAAACCGTATCGGGCCTTGTGGTGTATCGGCTTTAGCGCTCTAGCTATCCCTTGCTGGTATCTTCCTAAGCCCTTCCTCGCCCGGGCTCCTCTTCTAACCGTCAGTTTGATTCCCATCTTGGCATTCCTTGATAATCTGGGTGTGGGAATCTTGTTTCCCTCAGCAACAAAAGTAGCATTAATAAATTTGAGGAAACGGAAGGAACATTCCACTGCATCTTTGTTCACTTCGATATAAGGTGTGACAGCAGAAATAGATGCAACGATGTCTTCTTCGCCAGCGACCGTGATCAAGCGATTATCCATGATGAACTTCACTTTTTGATGGAGAGACGAAGGGACTGCCCCAGCAGAGTGGATCCAATGCCTCCCTAAAAGGCAATTATACGACGGAGTAATGTCCATGACCTGGAACTCTACGTTATACGTGCATGGGCCCACTTCTAGGGGGATTTCAATCTTTCCCATAACCTCTCGTCATGTCCCGTCAAATGCCCTTACCGTGGAATGACAAGGCCTTAGATAGGACATATCAACTGGCATCCTGGAGAGTGTGGCCAAAGGCATGACATTGAGTGTGGATCCATTGTCGATGAGTACGTTCGACACTATGTAACCTTTACAACTGGTCGTAATATGTAATGCCTTCACGGAGCCCCTACCGTTTGATGGTATTTCATCGTCACTAAATGAGATGAAATTATCTGCATTCAGATTGTTCACCCATCTGTCAAGCTTTTCTACAGATACATTACTTTCTACGTAAGCTTGATTGAGCACTTTTAGCAAGGCATTCCGATGTGACTCTGAGTTCAACAGTAGGGATAACACCGAGATTTTTGCCGGCTGTTTGTTCAACTGCTCCACGATGTTATATTCGCTGTGCTTGATGAACTTTAAAAATTCATGAGCTTCATTCTCGTTCACAGGTCTTTTAGTTTCTGGTTCCGATTGTATTTCAACATCCACCTCAGCCTCATGCATCGGTGTCTTTCCTCTCTGGCTCGAGTCAATGGCTTTTTCCTTTGGTTCGGCCATTTCCGGAGAATAGCACCTTCCGCTGCGAGTAAAGTGTCCTACTTTGCTGACATCCCCAACCACAGCCTTTGGTTTTTCAACTTCGGGTGCAACAATGTTAACACCGTATTTCCATGGCACCGCCTTATCGTCCCTATAATGGAAAGGAGAAGGCACTTTAATCACCACCGTCGGTTTGACTTCCTCCTTCTTTGCCTCATAATAAATCACCAGAGGCCGATCGGTACTATAACGAGTGACTGGTGGTTGGTTATCAGAGGCACACATTTCCCATTCTTCGGCCTCATCCATTTTATCAAGGATCTCGACTTCCTTGTTGTTCATCATGTCTTGGAGTAGTTTCCTGAATTCTTGGCAAGACTGGATGTCGTGCCCTTCGATACTATGAAAGATACAAAAACTTTGACCTTCCATACTTTCTTCTTCGAAACTTCTATGGGAATGACTAAACAACCCATTTTCCATCATCACCTTCCAGACCTTTCGCAAGGGTGTTTTTATTTCAGATACGCAGCTCTTAGCTCGCCGCGTGTCTTCCCTTATCATTGCGCTTACGTTCCCCTCGGTATGGTTAGGGAGCGGGTTTCCAGCCACATTACCAGTACCATTAAATCATAAAATCCCTGCATCAATGAGATCTGTACCCTCCTTTTGAAGGCTATACAATTTTCCGTGGAGTGCCCTTGGTTTCCCCCATGATACATGCAACTAGTATTGGGATTGTACCATTTCGGGTATGGCGGTTTCAATGGTGCCATATAATGTGGGGATATTAATTGTTTTTCCAACAATTTTGGGCACAATTCTCCGTACGACACGGGGATAGGGGTGAGTCGAGGTTTTTCAAGATTGGGTCTCACCGGCCTTTGTTCGTGTTTGGGTTGGCTTGGAGCAGGCGTGTTATTAGGTGGGAACATGGTGAATGGCCGTTGGTTATTCGTATTGTAGACAGGGTAAGAAGGAGGTGCTTGATAATAAAGGTTTTGGGGAGGAAAATAGAAATTTGGAGGTGGGCGATATCGGGGACGTGATTGGGTCGGGTATGAATTAGAAGCGTAGTGGCTCTCAGTCCCCACCATATGTGTTTCAGCCTCCTTCTTCTTTATAGGTACTGCCCTTTTCGAGCTCTCAGGGCCTTCCATCCTTCCGCTCTTGATGCCATTTTCAATGAGTTCCCCAGACATTACGACGTCGGCGAAGTCCTTTGTGGCACTTCCCACCAGCTTGTCATAAAATGGCGCTTTCAAAATGTTAATAAAGAGGACTGTTACCTCCGTTTTAGTTAGTGGGGGTTCGACTTGGGCTGAGAGGTCCCTCCATCTTTGAGCGTATTGTCTAAAAGTCTTCATTGGCTTCTTTTCCATCATCTGTAACATTAGTCGATCAGGCGCCATATCGGAGACATACTTGTACTGTTCACAGAATGCTGTTGCTAGGTCCTTCCATGATTGGATCCTCTCTGTGCTGAGTTGATTATACCACCGGAGGGCTGATCCGATCAAGCTATCCTGAAAATAATGTATTAACAATTTATCTTCATTCACATAGCCAGCCATCTTCCGACAAAACATAATAAGATGCGCCTTTGGACATCTTGTTCCATCATATTTTTCGAAATCCGGCACTTTAAATTTTGGAGGTAGAACCAGATCGGGAACCAAACTGAGCTCTTTGGCGCTCAGCGCAGAGAAGACTCCAGTACCCTCTATTGCCTTGAGTCTTTCTTCCAGACTCTTATACTTGTCCTGAGCATCATGATCCTTTATTTTCAATTTGGCTATTTCTGCCGGATCATCCAAATCTGGAACGATTGGATCAGCGGGATTAGCCCCGGGGCTCGATATGAATATGCCTTGCCCTAGATGAGCAGGTGGTGCCGGTGGTTGTTCCAGGCCTGTTGATTCCCCTTGAGGCCAGCCTCCATGCATCGCATGGGCGTGAGGTGGAGTGTATCTTGGGGGGTGGAGCGGACTCTGATTGACCCTTGAATGGGGCTCAGTAATACCAGGGCTCTGCGTGAGTCCTTTTCCTTTAACCAGAGCGGTCATCATTTCCATCATCTTGGCCATTTGACCTTTTTGCTCGAGCGATTCCTCTCAAGATCGCACCATCAGATCCCTTGCTTCTTGCTGTGACCTGGCCAACTGCTCTTGTAACTCCTTTTGGATCCTTTCCATCCTTTCAATTCTTTCGTTTAGTTCAGCATCCATAGCTCTAGCTCTTAGACGTGTTCTATAAGGATGATGTGATTCCAGATTCGTAGTGTCGCAACTGTGGATTATACGATTTTAGTCTTAGTAAATAATTAAGGTGATATGATACTAATGCATGCAATGTAATGCAAATGCATGGTATGAATGCAAAAAAGGTGTCAACTCTGATTCAATTCCCCGTAGAAAACTTTCTTAGAAAACAAAGCTCTTTACATAAGATAGATTACAAGAACAGTCTTGCTCTAACACCTAAGGCTTTAATCTTCGTCAGTAGGGAAGCTAATTCTCGTCCACGATCCGATCGTGTCTCGAACTGTACGCTCAATGTGTCAGCTTGTATAGCTAGAGTCTGTAAATACTCAGCTATCTCTCGTATCTGGGTTATAGCCTCCCCCATGAGGTAATCTCTATCTTTGACTTGATTCTGGGAATGGTACAGCTCCACTTCTCTTCGTTCTTCATTCTCTTTTAAATATCCAATATGATTCTGGCAGTTCTGCAGCTCCATTTCTAACTCTTCAGTCTTCTTCTCCATTTCTTTGATTCTACTCAAACTTTCCTTTAATTCTCTTACCGAGTTACGGTTTCGATAATGATTTAAGGACCTTTCCAACTCCGCCACTCTAGATTTCGATTCGTTTTCTCCGCTTTGGATTTCTATCACTTTCCTTTCTAGAGTCTCCTTCTGGACTTTCATTTCTTGGAACTTCCTTTCCCATTGTTCGGCCTTACCTTTTTCTTCCAGCAATTCTTGTTGCCATTGTCCTGAAGTCTTTCCCAACCCCGCGGTTCTCATTGAGAGACGCATCTTCTTGTAGTCCCTCTTTAGGCTGTCCAGCTCTTCTTCAGCTTTGCTCTTCCCCTTTCTTATATTTTCTGCTTCTGATTTCTGTATCTCTGCATCCAACTTCAAAAGCATCTTCTCTTCCTCCAACTGCTCAATTTTCTTCTCAAGCTCTGAACTTCGTTTTACAAAATCTTGCTTTATAATTTCTAATTCCGTTGGTATCATTTGCAAACGTTCCTCTATAGATTGAGCATTATCTGAACTTGGTCTCGGGATATTGTCGTTGATTCTTTTGTTTAGCCACACTTTATACTCAGAAGTCGCCGTTTCGTCCATAGTCAATCTCTTCATCCGGTAGGTTTGCTTCCAAGCATTTGCAATTTCCTTAATCTTCTTCTTATAACCTTCTCCTTTATAAGAGAATTCGCTTCGATCCAACCCACGTGTTGCTGGCACGAACTGTCTAGACTGGTATTGTCTTGCTGCTAGCAAAACGGCATACTAGATGACTCCCCAAATTCCGGGTAGAAGGACCCAATTAAAGTCTCCGCATCTGTAAAGGATCTCTCCAGGCACCATCCATGGAGCTCTCCACTCAATGTCTCCCTCCTGAAGATTCTAAAGAATTGTCCTCCATCCTTCTTCCGTTATATCTTCTCGTCTTGACACGGCTACTTCCTCTTTTATCGGTGAATAATCCTTATAAAAGGGTCGACAAGAGACTTTATCCATCTTCCAAAAATGCCCATAAAACCATACCATTAATAGCTGTGCGCATCCAATAAACCTTCCTTCTCCCGCTCTTCTGCATGCATTTAATGATCTGAAAGTCTCTGCAAGAATTGCTGGGACAGGTGTAACTTGTTTGTCCAATCGATCGAACAGATCCACCACTGCTTCATCTATGTGTCTTAGGGCTTTTGGGAAGATGACTAGTCCGTAGAGGCTTAAGGCGAAGATATCAACCTTCCTCCTCACATCAAGGTGCATCAAAATCAGATCCCTTAAATTTACCCAAGGAATACATCTCCCTTCACCTTTCTGTTGAATCTTGGTCGAGATCTACTGTTCACTCATTCTCGTAATTTTCATCAACTTCTTCACCAAAGGAGGGACATAGGCAGGCCTAATATAAACCTTGTCAACTTGCATCTCGGGAATACGAAGTAAAGTGGTATATTCTTCTATTGTTGGCACCAAGTCCTCTTTCCCAAAAGTGAAGCAACTGTATGCGGAATTCCAAAACTGGACTATAGCCCGAAACAGGTGTTTATCTATCTTAACATCCAATAAGTGAGAGATATCACCATAACGGTGGTAGAACATCTGTTTAGCTTCATCTTCCCAATGGGTCCAGATATCTCGCAACTCTTAAAGCTCATTTTGTGTCATGCTAACACGGGTGAAGTCCCTCAGCTCCGACGTATGACCTTCAACTAAGCTATCTCCTTTTTCTAACTGCAACTTTTCTGACCACGTGCGCACGGCCGCATTGTCCTCTACTTTATCAAGAAAGTCGTTTTCCATAGCAAACTTCCTATCTCAGCAACCAAACAGAAATTGACACCTCTACTATATGGAATGTCATGCAAATCAAACAAATCAGCACATGTTAGTATCGCATAATCAAAACAAGTAAGATATCATTAAACACTTATCTGGGTAACTATTTCGACATTCTGCCTAGGGTAGGCTCTAGGTTCCTATGTGGGGTTCGGTTCTAAAGAGGGGGTACCTGAACCAGCAGATTCCTCAATCTTCACCCATTATAGGCTCATACGGACCGAGTTCGGTTCAGGGGGATACATTTCCCTATGGCCATGCGGAGGTGAAAACCTCACGAAGCACATAGGTACAGATGTGTCCCGGAAGCAGTCCACTAGCCCATACGGAGGTGAAGACTTCACGAAGGCTTAGTTTCTCACTCCCACTTAAATTTGTGACCACAACGGTCATGTAATGCAAATGCAAGTATTATGAGACTCGATATTATTGCAGTTATAGCACAAACAAATACTTTAGGAGAAACATGATTTTTTTAAAAAAAAACAATCTTTCAAGTTTTCAATCAAAAGGACAAAAATCAATCAATTTACGGCCTGACCCTCAAGGTCCCCAGTGGAGTCGCCAAGCTGTCGTAACCATTTTTTGAAAAAAAACGGGAATCGACTTTTAAAATTAGGGAGTCGCCACCGACCTTTGTTAGGTGTGATCGGATCACCTTTGTTTTAACAAAACATTTTGATTTACTAAAACAGTGTTTTTGGTCTACGAAAATTTGAGAAAACGAGTTCGGGAGTCGGTTACGTGCGAGGAAGGGTTAGTACCCTCGTCATGCCCAAAATTGGTACCAAATTGCTTGATGTTGTCCTAATGTTGAAAACTCGAGAATATCTAGGGTAAAAATTTTTTTATAAAAGAGAATTCGCTAAATTGGGATTGAATCTCAAGATTATCTCGTTTCAAAAGGGGTGAAGGTATCATACCCAACACGTTAGGATATAACACCTTTACACTCTGACATCGAGATCATCTTTGATCTTTAA
Source organism: Gossypium australe (assembly GCA_005393395.2). Classification (NCBI taxonomy): domain Eukaryota; kingdom Viridiplantae; phylum Streptophyta; class Magnoliopsida; order Malvales; family Malvaceae; genus Gossypium; species Gossypium australe. The sequence goes on along the minus strand of CM016615.1, from coordinate 12,079,032 downwards.
AAAGTACAAAGAGAGTATTTGGTTATTTAGTTGAACGAAGAATCGACACCCAGCATGTTAGGATGTAATCTTTCGTGCTTCTAAACACCTGAATATGGCCTTTGTTTTTTCAAATATGCGTTCTTAAAATCGGCTCGACATTTATTTTTTTTATGTAATAATATATTTGGGAAAAGGTTTGAGCATGTTGAAATTTGAAATACAGTACAATGATAAGAAGCGTAAACTTTAACCATAAAACATGCAAATTTAAAAATATTGATCGACAAACTATACAATACCCTACATATAAAAAAAGTCAATAATGGTAATGGCAAGTAATAAACATGTAATGATATATACATATAAAGTAACATACTAACATTAATGATAATAACAAAATACTAATAATAATAATAATAATAATAATAATAATAAAAATAAAAATAATAATAATAATAACAGTAACAATAGTAATAATAGTACATATAATAATAATAATGATAATAATAATGTAATAGTATTAATACTCATAATGACAATAACAACGATAATGATAGTAGTAGTAACGACAATAACAATAGTAATAGTGATAATAATAATACTAACAATAACAATAATAATAATAATATAATATTAAAAATAGTTAATTTAATAGCAAAATAGCTAATATGATCGAAGAAGGACTAAAATCGTATTGAAAACAAGTTGTTAGGGCCACTCTGTAATAAAAATAAAAGGAGAGGACTTATTTGAGACTCGCAGACAACGTCAGGGACCAAAATGGGCAATAGCCTATCCTTTTAAAACGCGCGGCATGGGCAGGGGTCGAATTGCGAACCACCTAAATTTCCGGGGTCCGATTAAAAATACTAAAAACTGATTTCAACTTCATCGAAAAGCGGAGGGGCTAAAAGTGCAATTAGCCCCTTCGTCGAAAACACGCGGATCCCCTTTAGGTCCAGGTCGGATTCGGGTCGGATTAAACACCAAACGGTGCAATTTCGATAATTAGCTAATCAGGTTTTAAGATGAATCTTCCTTCTGTTCCTTTTTTCTAAAAACCCTAGTCTTTTTCTACTCTTCTTCCGCCGCAGCAGAAGAACCGAATCGCGACCCTCTCTCTCCCCATCTTAGTTGAGCGATCGGACTCCCCTTTGTTGTCGCCTATCGCACCATCATCTCGTACAGTGGTCGACGGCGCGCGGGGTGGGTCTTTAGCCCCCGTTCGAAGCCCGTTTCAGGCAGGTTTCTCTCTTTTGTCTTGTTATTATTTTAAAAATATTCGAAATACCAGAAAAATGAATAAATAACAGTAGATAAAATGGAGAATAATGAGAAATCAACCTTTTGAATCTCCTTTTTTTGATTGCTGGTAATGCGTAAAAAAAGGGAACCAATCTTTAAGGTTTCTTTTTGTTTCTGATTGAGGAATACTAATAAAATTTCTGAACAATGTGCGGTTTTTTTTTAGACAAAAGAGCGAACCCCTTTTACAGTGTCTTTCAAATGGCTTTATAGCCGGAGAATACAAACTGTTTTTTTATTATTCCATTGTTTTTGCTCCATACTTCGCTGTTGCTTGCTTTGTTCTATGTCTGCAGGATACGGGCGATGGCGAAGGCGTGCGGGAGTCCTTTGGTTAGCGTGCGTAGTGGTGCTTGGGGCTGGCCAGACACGTGAGGGAGCTGACCAAGGCATGGGAAGTTGAAGTGACGCGATGCGCGCGTGCGAAAAACGCGGCGGCGGCGCTGGAAAGGGAGACCCTAGGGTTTCCTAACCGTTTAACCTTTGGGCCATATTGGGCCGGTCAGGTTTTGGGGTCTGGATTTTAGGTTGGGCCTTGTTTGATTGGTTTTGCAATCTGATATTTGTTTTTGTATCTGGACACTTCATGGACTGTTTATTGTATTTTATTGGGCCTGGTATTTGGTCTTTGTAATTAGGCTCCGAATTTGTTCTATAAATGGACTGGTCTATTTGTATTAAATTTGGGCCTGTAAAGACAGTCAAAATGGGTCGTTCTTTTTGGACTTTTTATTATATTGGGCTTTAATGGGCCGGGCAAATTTGGGCTCTTACATATGTTATTTATCTTCTTTTTTAGACTCTAAATTTTTTATTAAGTTCAATTCAATACCACATTCCTTTAATGTTAAATTTTATATATTCTCTATGTATTATTTTCAGTATTTTATTTATTTTATTTCATGTATGGGTAATCTTATTTTTATCTCCTTATTATTTTTTACTTTTAATTCATATTATTTTGAATTTCTTTATTATTACTATGATTATTATTCTAGTTTTATTACTAGTACCGTTATTATACTTATTTTTAGTATTACTCTTATTTATTTTATTATTATTCGTTTATTAATGCATCGCTTATTATCATTATTATTTATTTTTATTATTATTACTATTAATATTATTATTATATTTATTTAGTATTTCTATTCTCGTTTTCTTGTTACTATTTATTATTATTGTTACCATTATTCATTTATTTTATTCTTATTCTTTATACTATTATTTGTTCATTATCATTGCTATTTATTATTGCTATTATTATTATTGTTATTACTATTACTATTATATTTTTACTATTATTTGTTTATTATTGCTATCTATTATTATTATTATTATTATTATTATATTATTATTATTATTATTATTATTATTATTATTATTTTTACTTATAATTATACTTTCTCTTTGTAATTATTACTTATTATTATTTTACTTTCATTTTACTTTTATTTTCGACTTGTTTATTTTATTCTCATTTTTATTATTGTCACTCACATTATGCAATTATTATTCTATTATGCGTGAAAATACCGTGATTCATGTTTTTCTTGTTTTCACAAATTCGTGCTTATTAACTTTTACCCAATACAAAATTGATTTCTTTCATAAAGGCAATATTCTGTATTTAGAAATTCGGGAGAATCGTGCCCTAACTTACTGGGTTTTGATTTTTCTCGTTTAACCTAAATAGCAAAATATCCTTTTAAAATAAATAAGTTTTGAATAAAAAGAAAGCTATTTCTCGAGAATTCGAGATGTTGTGTCCTAACGTATTGGATGTGACATTTTGTTACCTCGAGAAAAGATTTCTTAAAATAAAGGCAATGTCCCGTATTTGAAATTTCGAGAAATTGAGGCCTAACTTACTGAGTTCCGGTTTCTCATCTGACAAATAACGGAATATCCTCCTCAACTTAAATCCGAATTTTAAAGTCAAGAGATAAGCTCAGTTTTGGGAGTCCAAAATGTCGTGCCGTAACTTACTGAGTATGACATTTTATCTCTTCGAAATAAGAGGGTCTTATCATCCATTTTCGATTTGTTCAAGTTTTTAAAAATAAAAGAGGATTGTATTTTCAACTCTTTTCAACTTTTCAACATTAAGACATTAGATAATCAATTAGGTACCAATTTTGGGCGTATCGAGGGTGCTAACCCTTCCTCGTGCGTAACCGACTCCCGAACTCGTTTCTTTGAATTTTGTAGATCGAAGTCGTTGTTTTGACAAATCAAACTGTTTATTGAAAACAACCGTTTTACGAGGTGACCCGATCACACCTCAACAAAAAAGATTGGTGGCGACTCCTATTTTTACTTTCGTTTTCAAAACCAAAGTCGATTCCCCTTTTGCAAAAAAAATGGTTCCGACAGCTTGGCAACTCCACTGGGGAAACATATCGAGAGTCAGGCTGTAAATTGATTATTTTCTGTCCTAAGTCGAAAATTTGAAAATTTAATTTCAAAATTTGAAATTTGATTTGAAAATTACGATCCTTTTGTTGCATTTGTTTGCTGTTTTCTTGCGCACATTGCATTGCATGACCGTCGTGGTCACACTTTTTAAGTGGGAGTGAGAAGCTACTCCTTCGTGAGGTTTTCACCTCCGTGTAGGACAGTGGATCGCTTTCGAGATACATCCGTACCTATGTCTTCGTGAGATTTTCATCTTCGTACAGCCATAGGGAAATGTATTCCCCTAAACTGAACTCGGTCCGTATGAGCCTATAATGGGTGAGGATCGAGGAATCTGCTAGTTCGGGTACCTCTCTTTAGAACCGAACCTCATATAGCAAGCCCTAAGAGCCCACCTTAGGTAGAGTCACGCCAAACCCTAGTGGTTACCCGAGTAGGTGCTCTATTTCTTGCTTGCTTTAAGCTGTGTGTAAAATATTAATTTGTTTTGTTTTATTTTGATTGAATGGCATTTTCATCACACTTAGTTCACTTCCACGCATCATATTGCATAATCGTCCGATTTTTACCCTCTTAAGTTGGAGTAAGAAACTACACCTTCGTGAGGTTTTCACCTCCGCATGGGCTAGTGGATTGCTTCCGGGATACATCCGTACCTATGTGCTTCATGAGATTTTCATCTCCACATAGCCATAGGGAAATGTATTCCCCTGAACTGAACTCGGTCCGTATGAGCCTATAATAGGTGAGGATTGAGGAATCTGCTGGTTCAGGTACCCTTCTTTAAATACGAACCCCATATAGTGAGCCTTAAGAGCCCACATTAGGTAAAACCATTCCGAACCCCTAGTGGTCACCCGGATAGGTACTCTATTTTGTTTATTTCTCTTGTGCTAACGTGTTTCTTTTGTTTTCATTGCATTGCATCGCATCATCTTAGAAAGGAGGTGTTGGTTCATATTCAGTTGCTAATTAGAAGAGTTTATCATAAGAAAATGAGTTACTTGATAAAGTGGATTATAATACGGTCGTTTGAACATAGTCCAGGTAAACAAAGAGATAGGGCTGATAGTCCACAGAAGAATACAAGACTTTGCCCAAGGATTCAAGCCGACAAGGATTATTCGGGAGTCATCATGTCTCAATTTTCTTAAAGAAACTTATGAACATTGCGGAGGATAAGTGAGTGAAGAGGTATGGCCTGGACCAAGCAACAATGAGCTAGAAGAGGCATCTATTGAGAAAGTTCACAGGACACAACCATAACATCTGGATACGAATAAAAGGATTAGTGTTTTCACCTGGACTATGATGACAAAGCCATATATGCAATCCGTTTTATGTAAAGAAATTTATTTTCTAGAAAAGCTCTTCTAATGGAATTGAATTCATAATCAATGCCTCTCTTTTTTTTTTTTTGCATTCATTCCATGCATTTGTATTGCATTTCATGCATTTGCATTACACCATATCATATGTAGAAAGACCCTAATTAGGTGAAATTATTTTAGTTAACTTATAAGACATTGAACAAAGATTGGAAAAAATAGAGAAAATGCAAATACAGATGCAAGATCAATTGACCAAAATGCAACAAGAAATGCGGGAACAAATGAATTCCAAAGGAATATGATGGGCCAGTTAACCCAGTTACTAGCCAGAAGACTTGAAAAAAGGAGCGGCTCAGTGGTCAATAGTGTGGGTGATGATAAAGATATCGTTTATTCCCCTATAAGTGTCCCGACTCAACCAGACACGCATTCGCATGCGGTACTTGTCATTATCGGATCCCAATATCAGACTGATACCTCAGTACTGCTAAACATTTTGATGGGTCCTAGTGATAATCGAGTCAATCCTGTTGTTTTTGGCCTAGCAGAGACAAAAAAAAAAAAAAAAAGAGAGTGTGTGGGCTTCAAAGGCCTCAAAGAGGAAAGACAAGGATGTGAATAATACGAGTGGGTATAACAAGGGTCATTCGAAGCCGTTTATAGTAAACCAGCCAAAGAAGGCAGTTACCAATTATCTGGTCTCCTCAAAGCAAAAACCCAATCCAAGATCGAATTCAGAAAAAGCCCAGTTCACACCTATTCCCATGACGTATAGGGAGTTATACCAGAACTTTTTTGATATGCATGTTGTAGCTCCTCATTACACGAAACCGATGCAACCTCCATACCCAAAATAGTATGACCCAAATGCCCAGTGTGAGTACCACGCGGGGGTCACAGGGCATTCGATAGAAAATTGCCTTGCTTTTAAGAAATTGGTGGAAAATTCATCAACATGGGTATTGTGAAGTTAGATAACGCGCTAAATGCAGAAACATGAACCTGATAGCGTTTTGGACAATAAGACTGCGGAAGAAATTCCTGTAGTTTTTAGAGCTTACTTAGAGTAATGTACAAAACGCACTTGTTGCTTTAAGCCTAGAAGCAATGAGAAAAGAAATAGGCTTGTGTCCAAGAATTACTATTTCAGTAAAATGCATCTTTTTGAACAAATATTTTTTTTCTTTTTTCATACTATACATTCTTTCGAATATCCCTTCATTCTTCAGTCATAAATAATCATTCTTGGAATCATTTATTCTCTGGAATTTACCTTCATGCCCACAATGGGTCCCAGATATCAATAACATGAGCGACGCTGTTACTGACTCCCTTTCTAGTGAGATATGTGTCTAGAGGGATCTAAAGACTTTGAAGATGGTAGAGATTGCAACTTATTTCCTAATTTGTTAAGAATGGTAGATCTTACCTTACAAAGTGTCAACGGACACTACGAGCTAACGAAGGAAATGAAGATGGAAGCTTAGCTCACCGTAGGAATAAGGCAAGGCATCATTGAGTTATCTCCAACAATTCAAACATGTTTTCGCACAATCATATCAAGGCACACCAGGCTACTGAAACGTGGGTATGTTGTTAAGATTGGTGTTTAAAGAACCCATGTTAATGGTTCTACAATGGTCAGGCTAATCAAAGAGATTCGAGCTACTGGTTTACCAAAAAAGGGGAATTGCATCAGTTATGCCTTAAATGCCAGATGGATGAATACAAGACTTATGCGCCTCCTCTATTTCCTCATAGGTTCCCTAAATATTGGGCATGGACTATCAAGCCAATCTCCTCAAAAGCTTTTAGCCTACATCGATTCACATTTGTGGTCGTTGGTTACTTGACCAAAAGGGTGAAAGTCGCTTTTTATGCCAATCTTATAATGTTGACTGTCATCAAACCCCACTCTCAGTAAAAAAAAAACAACATAACAAGAATCATTAGAAAAATGATCAAGATTTGTAAAGATTGGCATATAGAAGTTACGTTTACCCTTTACGCTTATTAAACATTGGCCAAAACCTTCGTCGAGGCAACACCATTCTCGTTGGTTCATGAAAGGGAATTGATTTTGCCCATTGAAGTCGAGATTCCTTTTCTTCGAGTCTTGTCAAGAGCTAAATTTGGATGAGGCAGAATGGATCCAATACGATCAGTTGAATTTGAAGAGAAAATGTTAAAAGCTATCTGTCACGATCAGATGATGCAAGCTTACAACAAAAATGTTTGCCCTAGAAAATTTCATGATAGGGCTTTGAAGAAGATTTTTCTCATGCAAAAGAGACTTCAGAAGAAAGTGGATGCCAAACTGGGAAGGACCTTATGCAGTAAAGAAGGCCTGTTCTAGGGAAGCATGGATATTGACCAAGATGGATAGCAAGGATCTACCCAATCCGGTGAATCCAGATTCAATAAAAAGTTTTCCAAAAAAAACGGAAAAAGAAAAGAAAAAAAAAGAAGAAAAGGGAGAGGCCAAAGCGAAAACCCGCAAAGGGCGCTTTGAGACCAAAAGGGGATTTGAGTTGTAAACCCAAAAAGGGTGGCTCATATTTTGTTCAAAAGTGGGGCATACAGTAGTTTTGCTACGCTTGAATTAACAATGAAGAAGTATGTTACGTCTTGGGGCATCGACAAAGTACTGTTACGTCTTGGGGCATCGACAAAGTACTCTGGATCCCCTAAACACATATTGAGCTTAAAATGACCCTCAAGAAGTTTGAACAGAGAAGCTCAGGCTGCGATATCTAGGGCACCTAGTTTCCATTTTACCCATTTTTATTATTTGTGGTTATTTTATTCCTTTCAAAATACACTACCAATAAATTTCATTCTTGATTGCATTTGCTAGCTTTGATTAACTTGTTTGTTTCGAGCTATGCTCCCAATCAATTTCCTTCTTGTTTATTGTTACAATCTCTTTCAGGCATTTTGCATTGAAATAACGATTGGTGGACTAATAATACTTTCATAAAAGAAGTTTCGCATATTACTCTGGAAGCTTCTGAATAATACAAAGACCTGAAACATGACTATTGTTTGGAAATATTGGAAAAAGATGATTATCTCTTTGGACTTTTTATTGGTTGAACAAAAGACAAGACATTTCGTCGGTGATACAACCTCGAAAAATAACGAGCAATATCAACCCAGGTGTACAAGGGGATCATTATCGGAAAAAGAAAAATGATATTTTGCATTCATGCAAATATCAGGCATATATATCTGGTCATTACAACCAGCAAATGGTGTAACAGATCAAATTAATCCTGTACCTCAGAGTTGCAGCAGGATGGATGAAAACAAACATTATTCTCCTGAAGTTGCAGTGGGAGGTACAAACTTTATGTCCCAAAAGGTACAGTGGAAAGGACTCTGAAATTACAGCGGGGCAAGCTTGCTGAGCAGAATATGATTGTTTCTTTGGGTTTTCTATCAAAGATACCGGCTGAATAAGAAAGTATGGTAACGCATCAGTGATAGAACCTTGATAAACTATGAGCAGTGACAACCTAAACAGTAAAAAAGAGGATCATTCTCATTCATACATTTCCAATTAGGAGCATTTGATTCATTTCGATCATTATATCCTAATAGTTGTTAAAAAAAAAGAAGAGGGAAATCATTCTCATGACATTCTGCATTCAAATGTCATCCTTAATATCATTTAGTTAGGAGCATTAGATTCATCTCGATTATTGCATCCTAATCATTATACATTTTGGGGTCACTCTCATGACATTCTGCATTCATGTAAATGTCATCCATAACACATTTGAGTTTACAAGACATGTCTCTCAGAGGACGGTGTAGCAAACCAAAAAGTTCAGATTTCGTTCCCTAGAGATAGTAGTGGAGCAAACTGAAGATTGAAGTCTTCCTGAAGATAGTAAGGAAGTAAATTGTAAAGTTCAGATTTTGTTCCCTAGAGATGGTAGTGGAGCAAACTGAAGATTGAAGTCTTCCTGAAGATAGTAAGGAAGCAAACCAAAAAGTTCAGATTTTGCTCCCTAGAGATCGTAGTGGAGCAAACTGAATATTGAAGTCTTCCTGAAGATAGTAAGGAAGCAAATTGTAAAGTTCAGATTTTGTTCCCTAGAGATAGTAGTGGAGCAAACTGAAGATTGAAGTCTTCCTGAAGATAGTAAGGAAGTAAATTGTAAAGTTCAGATTTTGTTCCATAGAGATGGTAGTGGAGCAAACAGAAGATTGAAGTCTTCCTGAAGATAGTAAGGAAGCAAACCAAAAAGTTCAGATTTTGCTCCCTAGAGATCGTAGTGGAGCAAACTGAATATTGAAGTCTTCCTGAAGATAGTAAGGAAGCAAATTGTAAAGTTCAGATTTTGTTCCCTGGAGATAGTAGTGGAGCAAACTGAAGATAGTAAGGAAGCAAAATTGGAAAGTTCAAATTTTGTTCCCTAGAGATGGTAGTGGAGTAGGCTGAAGATTGAAGTCTTCCTGAAGAAAGTAAGGAAGCAAAATTGGAAAGTTCAGATTTTGTTCCTTAGAGATGGTAGTGGAGCAAACTGAAGATTGAAGTCTTCCTGAAGATAGTGAGAAAGCAAAATTGGAAAGTTCAGATTTTGTTCCTTAGAGATGGTAGTGGATCAGACTGAAGATTGAAGTCTTCCTGAAAATAGTAAGAAAGAAAAAAGTTCAGATTTTGTCCTCTTGAGATAGTAGTGGGGCAGACTGAAGATTGTAGATCTGGCATTCCTGAAATTGCAGGAGCAGATCGAAGATAGCAAATCTGGCATTCCTGAAGTTGCAAGAGCAGATTGAAGATAGCATATCTGGCATTCCTGAAGTTGCAGGAGCAGATGGAAGATAGCAGATCTGACATTCCTGAAGTTGCAGGAGCTGATTGAAGATAGCAGATCTGACATTCCTGAAGTTGCAGGAGCAGATGGAAGATAGCAGATCTGGCATTCCTGAAGTTGCAGGAGCAGATGGAAGATAGCAAATCTGGCATTCCTGAAGTTGTAGGAGCAGATTGAAGATAGCAAATCTGGCATTGCTGAAGTTGCAGGAACAGATGAAAGATAGTAGATCTGGCATTCCTGAAGTTGCAGGAGTAGATCGAAGATAGCAAATCTGGTATTCCTGAAGTTGCAGGAGCAGATCAAAGATAGCAAATGGCATTCCTGAAGTTGCAGGAGCTGATGGAAGATAGCAGATCTGGCATTCCTGAAGTTGTAAGAGTAGACGGAAGATAGCAGATCTGGCATTCTTGAAGTTGTAGGAGCAGATCAAAGATAGCAAATCTGGTATTCCTGAAGTTGCAGGAACAGATTGAAGATAGCAGATCTGGCATTCCTGATGTTGCAGGAGCAGATCGAAGGCATCAAATCTCATCTCTCGAGGTTGCAGTGGAGCAAACTAAAAATTAAAAACAAATCTCATCCCCTCGAGGTTATAGCAGGAGTAAATTGAAGCTACAGGTTCTATCTCTTTGAAGTAGCGACAAAGTGGATCGAAACAACAAGATGCAATTGACTGAAATGAAGCTACTCGAAGAAGAAAAGCACAGAAAGAAGCCAGAATTCAGCGAGACCAGGCAAACTTGGCCCTTGCATGTCTTTGCTCTATTCCCGTTGCACGACAATGAGCAAAGAGAGGTAGCTGTAGCGGGCCAAATCTGCTCGGGCCCATTAAACCAGCCCAATAATAATCCCATTACAACCCAATGCATTAACCCAAATCAGAACTAGCCCAAACCTAGCCAGAAAATTAGGGTTTCTGAAACCCTAGCCCTTGCGCCGCAGCCACCAACTGTATTTTTTATTTTTTCTCTTTTCAATCTCGATTATAAAAATTGAAGAAACACCAATGTAAAAGGGGTTTTTTCGATTAAAAAAACAACGAACTACGAACACTTAAAAATCAAAAGAAAAACAGAAAACTTTCAAGGTTGATTTTATCTTTCTATCATTACTTACTGTTTTTTTATTATTTGATTTTCGTTATTTCAAAACTTTACAAACAAAATTCGAAAAAAAAGAAAAGGGACATACCCGAAACTCCCTCGGCCGTAGCCTTGGAGCCCATCTTCTCCGTTGACGGAGCTCGACTTGAGGAGGGGCGTTGAAGGCCCTTTTCCTCTATTTTGGGACACTGAGAGTTTGGCCCTCAAAAAGGGATTTCAAATAGTACCTTAAGGCTCGTCCTCGCACCTCGTCGGCTACCTGAAATGGTGGTGGTGCGACGGTGATGGAAGAAGCCCGATCGTTGGGCGAAATGAGAGAGAGGGGGGTGTGGTTGCCGTTTGGATGTAAGGGAAGCTGCCATTGTCCCTTAAAAGGGATATTTGCGCGATGGATCCCTCCCCATTGCAGCGCCATTCAATCGGCCCTTTTTGTTATTTTTTCCTTTTTACAGATTTTACCCTTAAATTTCTTTGGGTTTTCAATAGGGTCCTTAACCCATGGACGCGCAAAGGGAATGGGAATAATTTCCCATATGGTCCCTACCTTTTTGCGCGCATTTTAAATAAGCCCTTCGGCCAGTTTTTTTTTAAAATCTATCCCTTTTACTTTATTTTAACTTCAATCTAGCCCTTTATGTTATTTATCTTCTTTTTTAGACTCTAAATTTTGTATTAGGTTTAATTTAATACCACATTCCTTTAATGTTAAATTTTATATATTCTCTATGTATTATTTTCATTATTTTATTTGTTTTATTTCATGTATGGGTAATCTTATTTTTATCTCCTTATTATTTTTTACTTTTAATTCATATTATTTTGAATTTCCTTATTATTACTATGATTATTATTCTAGTTTTATTACTAGTACCGTTATTATACTTATTTTTAGTATTACTCTTATTATTTTATTATTATTCGTTTATTAGTGCATCGCTTATTATCATTATTATTATTTTTATTATTATTACTATTAATATTATTATTATATTTATTTAGTATTTCTATTCTCGTTTTTTGTTACTATTTATTATTATTGTTACCATTATTCATTTATTTTATTCTTATTCTTTATACTATTATTTGTTCATTATCATTGCTATTTATTATTGCTATTATTATTATTGTTATTACTATTACTATTATATTTTACTATTATTTGTTTATTATTGCTATCTATTATTATTATTATTATTGTTGTTATTATTATTATTATTATTCTTATTATTCTTATTATTCTTATTATTATTATTATTATTACTTATAATTATACTTTCTCTTTGTAATTATTACTTATTATTATTTTACTTTCATTTTACTTTTATTTTCGACTTGTTTATTTTATTCTCATTTTTATTATTGTCACTCACATTATGCAATTATTATTCTATTATGCGTGAAAATACCGTGATTCATGTTTTTCTTGTTTTTACAAATTCGTGCTTATTAACTTTTACCCAATACAAAATTGATTTCTTTCATAAAGGCAATATTCTGTATTTAGAAATTCGGGGGAATAGTGCCCTAACTTACTGGGTTTCGATTTTTCTTGTTTAACCTAAATAGCAAAAATATCCTTTTAAAATAAATAAGTTTTGAATAAAAAGAAAGCTATTTCTCGAGAATTCGATATGTTGTGTCCTAACGTATTGGATGTGACATTTTGTTACCTCGGGAAAAGATTTCTTAAAATAAAGGCAATGTCCCGTATTTGAAATTTCGAGAAATCGAGGCCTAACTTACTGAGTTCTGGTTTATCATCTGACAAATAACGGAATATCCTCCTCAAACTTAAATCCAAATTTTAAAGTCAAGAGACAAGCTCAGTTTCGGGAGTCCAAAATGTCATGCCCTAACTTACTGAGTATAACATTTTATCTCTTTGAAATAAGATGGTCTTATCATCCATTTTCGATTTGTTCAAGTTTTTAAAAATAAAAGAGGATCGTATTTTCAAATCTTTTCGAATTTTCGACATTAAGACATTAGATAATCAATTAGGTACCAATTTTGGGCGTATTGAGGGTGCTAACCCTTCCTCGTGCGTAACCGACTCCCGAACTCATTTCTTTGAATTTCGTAGACCGAAGTCGTTGTTTTGACAAATCAAACTGTTTATTGAAAACAACCGTTTTACGAGGTGACCCGATCATACCTGAACAAAAAGAATTGGTGGCGACTCCTATTTTTATTTTCATTTTCAAAACTAAAGTCAATTCCCCTTTTGCAAAAAAATGGTTTCGACAATTGTGGTTTATACAATGTGAGAGTGATGAGATATCTTTGAAACTTCTATTGTGTAACTCAAATTCAAGAGGCCTTCTTTCTTATACTCCCAACAAAATAAAGTAGTCATGCAATAAAGTATTTTGTTTTATCCAAATTTATTAAATAATGTTTCAACTCTCCTTCTCATATTATAATTACTTTTAGTATCATCTACGTTTCACGTGATTTTATATGTTTATTTTTAATCATTAAATAATTTAAAAATATATTTATTAATTAAAGTAAAGTTAATCTAATTCATAATAAAAGTGTATTAATTTAAAAAAATTGAGATAATAAAATAATATTTAACAGTAATTATTATTAAATAATTAGATAAAATAATTTGTCGTTAAATTTATTAAAATCAATAAAAATAAAGCTATTGGATATCAAATAAAAATAACTAAACTTTTCAAATAGTAATAAAAATCATATCTTTTTTTGTGATGGAAATAAAACCCTAAAATATAATTTTTTTTTTAGTAATTACTTAGATGTTATTTAATGAAAATGTCTTGTTAATGCATATATTTATAGTACTAAATGTTAGTTTTAATTGTTACATAATTGTAACATTAATTAAATGATAATTAATCTAAAATAATAAGTTGAATTTAATAAGGATTCAAAATATAATTAAGTGATAAAAAATATTACACTCAAAATTAAAACATTATTAATAAAATAATTATAATCATTAATAATTTTTTATGAATGTAAAACTTATCTATTACTTTTATATTCAAGATTTAATATAAACATTATCAATAAAATAATTATTATCACATTAAAATAAAATTATACTTATAGATTTTTTTTATTAATTATAAAAATGATTTTAACTTGATAATTATTACCATATTTAAAATAAATTATATTTACATATAAAAATATTTATTTATTTAATTAAAACTTGTAACTAAAAAGCTTGGGTTTATTATTTTTAATTTATCTACATATATTCAATGTGTAACATCCTGGATTAGGGGATATGCGTTCGTGCGTAATTCATGAGATAGTGGGCTCAGTGGGTGTGTTGGATGTGTTCTGAGGAGTTTTAGGAACCCTAAGATGTAAGGAAATGTAAGGAAATGTATGGAAATGTATGGAAATGTAAGGAAATGATCTAGAAATGATTCAAAAGAGGAAAGTAAACATTTCGGGAAACTTGGAAATGTAAGGAAATGTTAAGTTTAAAGGAGGCAAACGAAAATTTTTGGAAACTTGGAAATGTAAAGAAATGTCAAGTTTTAAGGTTTAAAAAGAGGGAATTAAGGCAAGGTGGCCTTAAGAAAATTAATAGGAGGAATTTGACACACAAACAGGCTTGGAAAAGTGGCCTGAAGATATCACTTAGGGCCTCTGGAAATGGCGCCACATGCAAGGGTGTTGGGCCTGAGTTCGAGTCACATGGGTAGCAAATAAAAGAAATTTTATTTTTGCTTCCAGAAGCACAGAGGTGGACGGCAACAAGGCTTTTAAAAGGGGAGTTTTATTCTCTTTAAAATTCGGCTAAAAAGGGGATAAATAATGGATTTATTTTAGATTATTTTCAAGAGATAAATGAGGATTTATTCTTTAATTTTTAATAAAGTGATAAAGATATGAGAGTGGTGGCCAAGTAAGGGACTCTAGCCTAGTAATTTTGGCTATAAAAGGAAGAGCAAGGCTATTCTTCATTCATTCTTTTCTGTTCTTTGGAAGCCTCTGCCGAATTCTCTTCACCAAATCTTCTTCTTCTTTAATTTTTGCCAAGCCGAAATACCTTGTGTTCTAGCCGAATCCTCCATCTTTATTCTTCCTTCTCTTTTCTTTCTAATCCCTCCAAAAGCTGGAAGTAAGCCTTTTAAAGCCATAGCCGAATATCTTAAGTGGTTTCAAGCTTAGGTGCTGTCGATTTCTTCAAAGGTAAGAACAAGTTTGATTTCTATTCTTTTCTTTTAGATTTGTCGAAATCTAGGACTAATCCCATCAATATTCCTGTTGCCGAAACCTTGAAGAGATCCTTCGGGATTTACTAAGTGTCAACTACAAGGAAGGAGAAGTTCTTTTCCCGAAGGTACACCATAGGCCGCGTGTTCCCTAGTTATTCGGTGAATTTCGGGATTTAAAATCCACAAGGTAAGTGTCTATAGCATTCGGCCAAGGCTTATTTTGATATCTAGATCTATTTCATAATTGTTTAAAAAGCCGAAACAACCTGGGATGTGATTTAATGTTTGGCCGAATACAAGAAGGAATACTTTCGGGATTTGGAAATTGCAAGGTAAGTTTTAGTGTACTAATCCTACTAGGATTTGGATTTATGGCCGAATGGTTCTTTACTAAGTATTGAATGATTGATTAAATGTAGAGATCTAAGATCTAAGGCATTAGATCAAGCTTTCCGGGATTTGGATTGGAAACCCTAAGCGAATCAGGTGTGTACCCCACACTATCTTTTAATATGTTATATGGCAATATTTAATATATGTATGTATAAGAATGTGAATATGGCTAAGTACCCTAATGTGGTACAAAGTACTCAGGTACGTTTCCTACTCCTACTAGGATTACGAAATATGTTATATTTTAACATGTGAAAAGTGACATGAATATGAATTTAAGTATGATATGCATGATATGAATAAAATGGGGCATTCGGGTTATATGAGAAAGGGGAAGTGAATGTGGTGACTTCGGTCTCACTATCTGAATGTGGTGGCTTCGGTCACATTATCTGAATGTGGTAACTTCGGTTACATTATCTGAATGTGGTGTCTCATGACACAATTATCTGGTGGCTATGCCACGAATTTTATATGGGCGATGAGCACGTCGACTGCAGCGACTGCCTTCGATGGAGTGTAGCGGAAGGAGGGTTGACTTAGTAGTCCCCACGGTGTGCAGGTTGGTACGGGGATGTGTAGCGGATGGCATCTAGGTTTGGGTTCGGGATTGCATCATTATCTTGAATTATTATGTGAACATGATATGTATGGTATGCCTAAATCTATTAAATTTTAGTGTTGGTTGCACATTGAGTCTGTTTGACTCACCCCGTTGGGGAATATTTTTCAGGTGATGAGCAGTAATGGACCGGGTCGGCAGGAGCTTAGGGATGGCCATGCACAGCAAAAAATCTATGATTTGGACTTTTATTTTCTTTAAGTACTTTGGTTTTAAATTTGGGTTATATTTGATGTAATAAGGCCATAGTGAACTATTTTATTTCTGTCTTATTGTTTAATTATGTTTTCAAATTTTTATTAAGTTAAAGATTAAGTAATTTATTTTTGAATATACTCTATATGTTTTATCACTTAAAAATTAAAAAGGGTTTTCAATATAAAATCGAATTCGTTTTCAACTCAAGCCCAACCCAAAACAATATTTTTTTTAAAAATCGCACAAGTTTTTCCTATGAAGCAAAAGAATTTGAACCGGTTTTCTTGAGGAACATACCAAATCTGGTCAAAGCTCGTGGGCCGGGTTTGGGGTGTTTCACAATGATTTTATAGAATTACAATTTTATTAATTAATAATATATTATTTTATTTTTTATGTAAAACTTTTAAAAAATATGTCCAAATTAATTAATTTCACATTAATATACTATTATATTAATTAATACTATTTTTTTTACTATCAAGTAATACTAATAAATTATTTTTAATATCAATAAACTCCTACTTTATATATATTATAGATTATAAATAAAGTATTAATGTAAATGATGAACTTAAATAACAATATGTAATTTTTGTTGAGATTATAACAAGAATTATATTTACAAGAATTATAAATAAAATGTCTTTGATCCCCCCAAATAAAATGTCAAATTCCCAACTGATTTTACTAGTATTTCAATAATGTAAAACTAAGACATGCTAATCTAAAATAGATGCATTAACATTTAAAACCTTTGGTAGTTTCATTCAACTGGCAATTAACGATGACAAAAAAAAAAATCGATTGAATCTTAACTTGATTGGCATGAATATTGTTGTCAATATAGAAGGATGTAGGTTCGAGTGTGATGAAGCGTATTATCCTTCTATTTATGGGTTGGGGAGGGGCTATGGGTAGTTCTACGCATCGTATCAAAAAGACTAGATATGATCACAACCTATCATAAGATTGTTTAAAACAAACAATCACAAGAAAAAAAATCATTTTTTTATTGTTAAAACATATTTTAATTTTTGTTTTAATTATGATTCAAAAATTTTTATTATTGTAACATTTTAATGATCAAAATAATTAATATATTTTAATTATGTTAAATAATTTAAATATTAATAAAATATATTATTTAATAAATTAAACAAATAAATGTTTAAAATTAACAAACACAAATAGAATAAAATGTAAATTATACAATTGGCCACACAACTTTCATAAGCTTTTATTTTGGTCAAAAAAAAAGTTTGTAATTTAGATATCATCGTTACATATTTTTATCATTTTAGCCACTATCGCTACATACTTTTATCATTTTAGTCACTCGTCGTTAATATGCTATTACAATACTCATTTTAGCCACCCAACTCTAGTAACTTTTCTTTTTGGTCACTATTTTCCTTTTTAGTATTAATTTTATTATTTTTCAAAAAAAACTATAAATGTTCATAGGGAATTAAGTTATTCAACCGCTGAGATGGAATTCATATTTTTTACCTGTAACTCAATTCTATGTAAAAATTCAAGTTTTTCATGGGTCGAGCCCCCCCCGGCCCTTAAGGTTTGCCCGAAAAGTGGGAGGGTTTGGGAAAAAATATAGACTCGAAAAATGGGCTTGGGCAAAAAAATAAGACCTATTTAGAAAACAAGCAAGGCTTCGAGTAAGGTTTTTTTGCCCGATCTGGCCCAAATTTGCAAAAAAAAAAAATTGTTATTTTGATGTTGTTTTCCCACTATTTTGCTATCATTTCACTATTATGTTGCTACTATTTACTGTTATTATTTGGATATTGTTAATTTTGCTACTATTTTAGAGGCATTTGTTTGTTAAGTTGCACCTATCTTAGTATTATTTATGTATAAAGACTTTTTAAAATTATTTTTAATTTGTTGAGAAACATTTATTTTAATATTTTTAGTGTTTTTGATGTATTATATATTTTTTTATTTTTTAAAATAATTTTTTAATACGGGCTGGCCAGGCCGAACCTGAGTTTTAGCATTTTATCTAGGCTGGGCATGGACAAAATTTTGGACTTATTTTTCGAGTAGGGCTTATTAATCGGGCCTAGAATTTTGTTAGGACTCGGCTCGACCCATGGACAACTTTAGTTTTTCCTATAAAAATCCAGGTTTTCTTTATAAAAATCCAGATGATTTCTTATAAAACCTCATGTTTTTTCCTTTTATTGAAAAAACTAAAATTAATTCCAAAAAAGGAAAAAAAAAAGGAATTGTGAAAGATAAATTAGTTTTTCTTGTAAAGACTCAAGTTTTTTCTATAAAAATTGGGTAATTCCCTATAAAACCTCATATTTTTTCCTTCCCTTTTATTGAAATTACTTCCAAAAAGTAAAAAAAAAATTTAAAAAGATAAAATGGATTGAAAATTAAAATTAATTCTTAAAAAACAAAAATTAAAAAGATAAAATGAGTGATTAAAATGAAAACTTATTAAAATTAGATGACTAAAATGAGTCTATTTAATGATATATTAACGGTGAATGACTAAAATGGTAAAAGTATATAATTGTAACCCTAAATTACAATTTTTTTTTATTTTTAATGCTCAAAATAAAAATTTATGAAAATTAGATGATGAATTGTGTAATTTACCTTAAAAAAAACCCGGCGGCCACATTGATTGCTCAACCGACAGTGTAGTAACTCGTTTTTAAATAGCCATTTGGGTCGGCTTTTTGTAACGACGACTTTCGACACCCAAGCAATGCTCCAATTTCTAAATGTTCAGATTGGCATTATTTTGACAATAATATTAATTCAATTCAAAGCCAAATCATGGCTCACACACAATATTAATTTGCACAAACAAATCAAAATATCATTCAATCAGTTTATTTACTCTTAGGTTAATGCCTAGACCAATGGGTTTACCATGATTTCTCTATGTAGCATTATAATTTGTCTCCAACCCACTCATATAGTTTCATTGATTGCTTCCACAAATTGTGGGTGTATATCATAGACAAGCATTTTACCCCAATGAGCGATATTAAATCATCTATGATAGTAAAATTTGAATTGTGGAATAGATTTTAAATAGATCTATTTTAAATGAAGTGGGTTTAAAAAAAAAGTGAATGTGGAGTGGCACGGGTGGATTTTTCTTTTGCATAGTAGGCATGGAGTAATTATTGTAATTTCTTGCTTCACGTCGTCCCGCTCTAATATATAAAATTATCATTTTATCCTTATATATATAACTATTAAACGGGTAAAAATATAATAATGTATTATAAAAAAATCTATATGTTTTATGCTTAATTTTTTTTGAAGAATTATGTTTAAATATTACTTAACTTTAAAAATATTAAAAATATTAAATATAAGTAGCAAAAATTAAATCGAACCGAAGCGGTGTGATGCAGGAATGGATGCATCCAACACCCATGGAGGTGGTAATAAATTTCAAGATTATATATTCATAGTGGAGCGGGGTGAGTGATGATGCAGAGTGTGTCAAGTGTGGAACAGTAATAGAATTAACAGCATCCACCTCCAACTCGCACCATTGCTATCCCTAAAACCATGCACAAAAACTTAAATTTATTTAAGTTAGAAAATTACAATGCTAAGTTATAATTATTGTAATAGTCCATTTATGCCCAAGCTTAAAACAAACCAGAATTAAGAAAAAAAAAATCATAACTGTCCATTTTTTTAACAGTCCATTTACAATCATAAAGCCCAAAACCAAATACTACCCAACAACCCAAACTAATACCAAACCAAACCTGTGTCCCGTTACACCCAGACCCAAAATAAACACCACCAGACCCAATTTGTTACAAACCCACTAACCTAGACCTAAACGAGCTACATTACCTAGGACCCAAGCTTGCACGGCCCAAAAGGGCCCAAAATGTAACACCCCAAACCCGGCCCATACGTTTCGACCAGATCTGGCGTGTCACGGGTTTGATGTTGAATACATAGTTCCTTATCGGTTTTGGAAATCGTAAATTTATTAGGCAATAATTAATAAATAAGTGACATTTTAAAAAAAAACTTGTATTATTATTATTTTAAAATAAATAAACCTTTGACATAATTTCATAAGTTGCAAATATTAAAAACTACTTAGTTGAATATAAACTATGGGGCCTTATTACATAAATATTTCCAAAATTAAAAACTTAAAGAAAAACCGGAATAATCTATAAAGATAAAAACTTGATAGCCCCTCGAGTCCGTCTCGGCTCCCATGCCCACGATCTACTGCTCATCTGAAAGAGTAGGAAAAATAAAAGGGTGAGTCACCAGGACTCAGTGTATAAATCCCGAACATACTGACCTAAGGCCCACAAACACATTATGAGCCATGGCCCATACATAAAGGCAACAATTACAATTACAATATATTAATGAATGATGAATAGCCCAACCCATCCTAGAATTCCATCCTCTACACACCAACCCGTGCCAACCATCACACATTGGGGATTTCTACAATCAACCCTCCATCCGCTACACACCATAACGACAACCGTACTGCCTATTCCTTTTATTCAGAAATCATTAAACGTGGCATAGCCACCGATCACTATGTGACCTAACATTTGATTTTGTGGTTTAAGCACCGATCACCAAGTGACCTATCATGCACTTCCCCTTCAATATCATAATCCCACCCCATGCATACACACATAAAAAGACTTCATACAGGCTTTCATACATATATCGATACACATAAAAATTCTATGATTACGTACCTAACATCCTTTGCCTAACCCTTTTAGGGTTTTATTCGACTGTCTACACAGCCTCTTTTCGGCTTTTTAGCCCATAACACAAATATATTACAGTTAGCTAGTGTGTTAGAGATCTACACACCTGATTACCGTTAGAACGAGACCCTCTAAGTCGACGCTATCCGTAGCCAACACCACTGCTATCTGCCTAAGGTGTTGTTCAGAAGCCGGTAACGGAACATTAGGTTAAGGCACAACTAACGAAAAGGAAACGATTGATCATCTTAAGGAGAATTGAAATCCTTACCTTGAAATCCCGAAAAGTGATATGAGATTCAGGGGCTAGTGTTTCCGGCTTTTAGATCTAAGAGATCTACTTCAATTCCCGAATGTCGCCCAACAAGAGAGTACATAGAACCATTAAACCATTAGCTTTTCGGCTTTGTCTTCCAAAACCCGTGTAACATCCAAAAAAAAATTTATTTGGGTGTTGTGATAAGAAAACACAATTATGGCAAATGAATGATGGAGAAGAAAATGGGGAAAAACACAATTATGGCAAATGAATGATGGAGAAGAAAATGGAGAAAAACACAATTATGGCAAATGAATGATGGAGAAGAAAAGGGGGAAAACACAATTATGGTAAAGGAATGATGGAGAAGAAAATAGGGAAAACATAATTATGGCAATTTTTGACTGTAACACTCCAAACCCGGCCCATTCACTACGACCGAATTTGAAATGCCACTGCGGAACACTTTCGAAAATATTATTACTTAAGAGTAAAAACCGTTAAAAATTTGTTATAAAAAAAATATCGGATTCAAGCTTTATTGTACATACTTAAGAAATTAAAATCATTTGCAATCAACATTTAAATTGTCCATCCATAATAGAACATGAAAATAAAGATACTTAATAAAAATACTTAAGTACTTTACTGGGCCTTACTACAACAAACACTTAATCAAAATACTGAAAATATAAATACTTAATTAATTAAACAAAATATCCTTTTGCATGAAAATCCGCTACCGCATGGCCACCTTTGTATCCACTCCAACCCGGTCCAAAAATCACGATCACCTGCGAGGTTTAAAGAAAAAATTTGGGTGAGTCACACGGACTCAGTGCATAGTTAGTACACATGTCTCCGCATATGGGCTTAGCCCATATCCACAGAGTCCATACACATGAATATGCAATTATGAAGCCCAACCCATCCTAAGTCCATCCGTTACTCCTACCTTAGCAGACTCCCTGCTCAAGGCCGTGGCTAATCCACCGATCACATGGTGATCCACATATCTTACCTTGGCAGACTTACTGCTCAAGGCCGTGGCCGAGCCACCGATCCCATAGGGATCCCACATCAATCAGTCCCACGGTGATGCACACAGCTATCAACCGCCGATGGGCACTTAGCCAACACCTCCCTTGATGAAGCACATAGCTAACATCAAGCGCTAATGTAGCACGAGGCTAGATTAGACCACGCATAGCGTACACCCTTTTTTCCAATAGTCACATCCCAAGTCCCATGCATATATATATATGTACCATGGCAACATATTACTCGAAACAAATA
This sequence comes from Gossypium australe, assembly GCA_005393395.2. Taxonomy (NCBI): domain Eukaryota; kingdom Viridiplantae; phylum Streptophyta; class Magnoliopsida; order Malvales; family Malvaceae; genus Gossypium; species Gossypium australe. Next base: position 12,056,328 of record CM016615.1, on the reverse strand, counting down.
TACATCACATGCCATCACATTTTTATACATTCATCAATAATCATTTATTATCGTAAATCACCGACCTGAGTATTCAATCACCACCACGGGTATTCACAATCTTAGCCCTTAATTCGACTACATTAACATCATATCACATATACATAAATATAATACATACACACAATCAAGAGACAGTGCGATAACTACGCACCTAATTATTGCGAGATCCTGATCTATTTAATCTAACACAAAACTAGAATCCCGAACTTGCCCCTTATGCCTGTCGATTAGCCCTAATCCATCATGGACAGAAATCGGTTAGCCACTAAAATACCAAAATGGCCTAAGGTCGAATGCTATTAGCCACTTACCTTGCTCGACTAAGTCCCGAAACCGCCACCTACTCTTGTTGTGTCGAAAACCCTACTAAACAATAGTTAGAAACGGCTTAACACGAGAATACTATGAAGATGACCCCTTGGCCGAATACTAAACATCTTACCTTGAATATTTCGAACCCCGAAAGAATCCTTTTATGCTCCTTGGTGTTGGCACTATACAAGCACCCACAGAGAATCAGCTTCTAGATCCCAAAGAGAAGAATTTCGGCACTTTAATGGTGAAGAAAGAAAACACAAAAGTGGAGGGAGTTCAATGCTTAAAAGATTCGGCCATAAATAAACTAAATCAAGGTTTCAGCTTTGCGTTTAGCAGCAAAAAGAAGAAAAGGGTGCCAAGGTGGTTTCGGTTTGAAACAACAAGGAAAAAAAAGATGAAAAGGGAGTGTGTTAGCCGAAAAATACTCCCTAATAACACCCTCAAAACCGAGAGCTCAAGCCCTTGGAGTCTCCCCTTTTTCGGCCAAGACAAAAATGGAAAGAAGAAAAGATCAAAACAAAGCATTCGGCACCTCCCTTGCTAACTTCAAAACTGAGTATGAAGGCTCCTATGTAGCTCCACATTCGGCCAAGATCCAAATGAAAAGAAAAGAAGAAAAACCAAAGAGTTTTGGCACCTCCTTGTACACTCAAAGCCGATCAAGCAAGCCCCCAAAAATGCTTCATTCAGCCATGCTTTTGCTATCACTAGGCCGACCATGCTCCCTTGAAATAAGATAAACCATTGTTTAATCATTCACCCATCACCAACATTAATAAACAAGTTGCCCATCACTTACTCCATCTTCCAACAATAATAAAATAACAAAGTTTGCTCCATACCTCCAGCAGCAATTTAAAATAAGAAAAATAATAAAAAAAAGACAACCCATCTTGCTTTACTCCATGCACATGAGTGCCCATGCAGCCACTAACCTCACGCCGGCCACAAAAAGGAAAAACCCATGCTGCGCTCCTGGGTTTCGAACCCCAGACCTGCTGGAGGTTCCCCACGCCTCCAGCCACTCGGCCACTGCTCCTTTCGTAACAAACCTCATCGAAATTTCTTTTAAACACTCCCTCGTATGCTCCCCTTCGCCTTAACACCAAAGCCAAAAATAAAACACTCCCAAAAGTTCTCCATGTTACTCGAACATGGGACCTTACTGCCAGAGTCCCTTATAGCGCCCTTAGCCACTCGGCCAAGGCGCTTCTTTGTGCCATAACCCTGCCAAAATTTCTTTTAAAGCCTACCTAACCAAGCTCCCTCTTCTTGACACAAAAGCGAAAATAACTGCACTCCTTAAGCTGACAACGGGACTCGAACTTGAACTCTCCTGCACTTCCCTTTTGCCGCAAGCGTCCCAACCACTTTACTGCTGATCTCTTTGTGTCATCACTTCCCATAATTTCTTTTAAAAACCTCCTTCTCCCTTTAACGCCATCTTGCAAAAATAAAACACACTTATGCCGCGCCCAGGACTCGAACTCCAGACCTGTTTGGCGTTATTTCCAAGCCCTTAAGTGGCGCATGGAAGCCACTTTACCAAGGCATTTCATATGCCATAAATCCCCAACAACTTCTCTTAAAGCCCCCCTTAGCCTAACTTCCCTTAATTAACACTTAAAAAATAAAATTTCTCCTATAGCTCGGGCCTTCCCTTAGCTTATCACTAGCACCTAAAATTCCTCAAATAACACCATGATGACCACACTTATGCAAAATAATTTACTAAAATTTTTACCCCTATTTCAGGATATTACAATTCTACCCTCCTTAAAATAATTTCGTCCTCGAAATTACTTACTAACGAATAATCGTACATCTCAACTCACCGCACTACGCTTATGCTGCGCACTCTGATCCTAACAAAACTAACACATTCCTTAGATACTATCTCAAGATTCGCTTTCAAGGTTCCATACACTTCATTAGCAACAAACACGAACTATCTTACCTTCTAGGCACAGTCTTAAAGTTCACATCCAGGGTTTCAAGCACTACACCTATAATACAAGCATGAACCAATCTTATAAAACTCAAAACAATAAAAGATATTCCATAACCAGAAACTTACCCGCTATCACATCCTTGGTGGTCTCGTATTCGAACCTTCCGCTCCTCTGTCGGGTGTTCCACAACCTTGGCCAAAACCATTTCCTCCATGATTCGGACCACGACCCCTTGTCGCTTGCTGACCATCTCTACCCGGCTGCACATAGTCTTGACCTGCTGTCCGAGCCTTATTCGGATCTTGAGGACAGTCTTTAATCAAGTGAGACTTAGACTTACACCTAAAACATTCTCGATTCCAGTTCCAACACTCGCCGACATGATACCTTCCACATTGAGCACACGGACGGTCCCGATTTCCCGTAGCTGGCTTAGTCACACGAGCAAAATTTTCAACCCTCGGTCTTTTCCGAAGACCCGCAGATGATTCAGACGATCCAAAATTTCTCTTATCCCGGTTCCTATCCTTATCTCTGTTTTGTCTCATCGAGTCCTTAATCCCTTCAGCTACCTTAGCTTTTTCGACTAACACAGCGAACTCCCGTTCCTGATGAGGAGCTAGCAACAATCTCAGGTCGTCCCTTAATCCGTCCTCAAACTAGACACATCGTTCATGTTCCGTAGCAACTACCCCTCGAGCATATCGGCTTAACCTTAGAAATTCAGCCTCGTATTCTGCTACGGACTTGTCCCCTTGAACCAGCCCCAGAAACGTCTTCTTCTGAGCATCAATGTAGTGAGTACCGACATACTTCTTCTGGTATGCCGTCTTGACATACTCCCAAGTGAGGTCCTCCGCTGTGACACTATCCCGAACCGTGAGCCACCATTGATACGCCTCGTCGCGAAGTAGCGCCACCATTCCTTTCACTTTTTCCTCAGGGCTCAGATCGAGCTTATCCATAATTCGCTCGGTTGCTTCCAACCAATATTCAGCCGTACTGGGTGCCACACCTGATACACCACGGAACAACTCCGCTCCATTGGCTCGAAGTCGCTCGGGTACAGACTTCCTAGCTCTCAAATTTCCACCCGCTCCAGCCACCATCTCTAAAACTCGCAGCACCGCCTGCGATACAGCATCATCCCCCGTCTGATCTTGCTGCTCATATTCGAAGGCTGGTGGTGGAGGTGGTACCTCATTATCAGACCCTTGACCCGATCTAACGGGTTCCGATACGGCCATTCTGCCTCGACCACGTCCTCTAGAACTCATCCCTTATCGCGCAATCTGACTTAAAAAGTTTTATGCATTAGAAATTTGTTCCACTGATTATCCGCGACCAAATTTTATGAAAAGAAATATTTAAAAGTGATTCTTTTGATCAATCAAAGTTTCAGTTTAAGTCCACTAATCTACGAGCCCATTTAGCCCATACAGTTCACATATTCAAATCACCTCAATAGTCAGAGGTACTTACCTAGTGGACTTCGGGCCGGAGGTACAGGTGCCATGCCAGAATAAACCTGAAATAAAAGTCCATATTTTGAAAAGCCCACTTTGAAAACTATTTTCGGGCCCAAAACCTCAAAGCCGAGTTTTGAACCGGGCTCTGATACCAAACTGTAACACCCCAAACCCGGCCCATTCACTACGACCGAATTTGAAATGCCACTGCGGAACACTTTCGAAAATATTCTTACTTAAGAGTAAAAACCGTTAAAAATTTGTTATAAAAAAAAATGCCGGATTCAAGCTTTATTGTACATACTTAAGAAATTAAAATCATTTGCAATCAACATTTAAATTGTCCATCCATAATAGAACATGAAAATAAAGATACTTAATGAAAATACTTAAGTACTTTACTGGGCCTTACTACAACAAACACTTAATCAAAATACTGAAAATATAAATACTTAATTAATTAAACAAAATATCCTTTTGCATGAAAATCCGCTACCGCATGGCCACCTTTGTATCCACTCCAACCCGGTCCAAAAATCACGATCACCTGCGAGGTTTAAAAAAAAAATTTGGGTGAGTCACACGGACTCAGTGCATAGTTAGTACACATGTCTCCGCATATGGGCTTAGCCCATATCCACAGAGTCCATACACATGAATATGCAATTATGAAGCCCAACCCATCCTAAGTCCATCCGTTACTCCTACCTTAGCAGACTCCCTGCTCAAGGCCGTGGCTAATCCACCGATCACATGGTGATCCACATATCTTACCTTGGCAGACTTACTGCTCAAGGCCGTGGCCGAGCCACCGATCCCATAGGGATCCCACACATCAATCAGTCCACGGTGATGCACACAGCTATCAACCGCCGAGATGGGCACTTAGCCAACACCTCCCTTGATGAAGCACATAGCTAACATCAAGCGCTAATGTAGCACGAGGCTAGCATTAGACCACGTACATAGCGTACACCCTTTTTTCCAATAGTCACATCCCAAGTCCCATGCATATATATATGTACCATGGCAACATATTACTCGAAACAAATATACATCACATGCCATCACATTTTTATACATTCATCAATAATCATTTATTATCGTAAATCACCGACTTGAGTATTCAATCACCCACCACGGGTATTCACAATCTTAGCCCTTAATTCGGCTACCATTAACATCATATCACATATACATAAATATAATACATACACACAATCAAGAGACAGTGCGATAACTACGCACTTAATTATTGCGAGATCCTGATCTATTTAATCTAACACAAACTAGAATCCCGAACTTGCCCCTTATGCCTGTCGATTAGCCCCTAATCCATCATGGACAGAATCGGTTAGCCACTAAAATACCAAAATGGCCTAAGGCCGAATGCTATTAGCCACTTACCTTGCTCGACTAAGTCCTGAAACCGCCACCTACTCTTGTTGTGTCGAAAACCCTACTAAACAATAGTTAGAAACGGCTTAACACGAGAATACTATGAAGATGACCCCTTAGCCGAATACTAAACATCTTACCTTGAATATTTCGAACCCCGAAAGAATCCTTTTATGCTCCTTGGTGTTGGCACTATACAAGCACCCACAGAGAATCGGCTTCTAGATCCCAAAGAGAAGAATTTCGGCACTTTAATGGTGAAGAAAGAAAACACAAAAGTGGAGGGAGTTCAATGCTTAAAAGATTCGGCCATAAATAAACTAAATCAAGGTTTCGGCTTTGCGTTTAGCAGTAAAAAGAAGAAAAGGGTGCCAAGGTGGTTTCGATTTGAAACAACAAGGAAAAAAAAGATGAAAAGGGAGTGTGCTAGCCGAAAAATACTCCCTAATAACTCCCTCAAAACCGAGAGCTCAAGCCCTTGGAGTCTCCCCTTTTTCGGCCAAGACAAAAATGGAAAGAAGAAAAGATCAAAACAAAGCATTCGACACCTCCCTTGCTAACTTCAAAACCGAGTATGAAGGCTCCTATGTAGCTCCACATTCGGCCAAGATCCAAATGAAAAGAAAAGAAGAAAAACCAAAGAGTTTCGGCACCTCCTTGTACACTCAAAGCCGATCAAGCAAGCCCCCAAAAATGCTTCATTCGGCCATGCTTTTGCTATCACTAGGCCGACCATGCTCCCTTGAAATAAGATAAACCATTGTTTAATCATTCACCCATCACCAACATTAATAAACAAGTTGCCCATCACTTACTCCATCTTCCAACAATAATAAAATAACAAAGTTTGCTCTATACCTCCAGCAGCAATTTAAAATAAGAAAAATAATAAAAAAAAAAACAACCCATCTTACTTTACTCCATGCACATGAGTGCCCATGCAGCCACTAACCTCACGCCGGCCACAAAAAGGAAAAACCCATGCTGCGCTCCTGGGTTTCGAACCCCAGACCTGCTGGAGGCTCCCCACGCCTCCAGCCACTCGGCCACTGCTCCTTTCGTAACAAACCTCATCGAAATTTCTTTTAAACACTCCCTCGTATGCTCCCCTTCGCCTTAACACCAAAGCCAAAAATAAAACACTCCCAAAAGTTCTCCATGTTACTCGAACATGGGACCTTACTGCCAGAGTCCCTTTTAGCGCCCTTAGCCACTCGGCCAAGGCGCTTCTTTGTGCCATAACCTTGCCAAAATTTCGTTTAAAGCCTACCTAACCAAGCTCCCTCTTCTCGACGCAAAAAGCGAAAATAACCGCACTCCTTAAGCTGACGACGGGACTCGAACTTGAACTCTCCTGCACCTCCCTTTTGCCGCAAGCGTCCCAACCACTTTGCTGCTGATCTCTTTGTGTCATCACTTCCCATAATTTCTTTTAAAAACCTCCTTCTCCCTTTAACGCCATCTTGCAAAAATAAAACACACTTATGCCGCGCCCAGGACTCGAACTCCAGACCTGTTTGGCGTTATTTCCAAGCCCTTAAGTGGCGCATGGAAGCCACTTTACCAAGGCATTTCATATGCCATAAATCCCCAACAACTTCTCTTAAAGCCCCCCTTAGCCTAACTTCCCTTAATTAGCACTTAAAAAATAAAATTTCTCCTATAGCTCGGGCCTTCCCTTAGCTTATCACTAGCACCTAAAATTCCTCAAATAACACCATGATGACCACACTTATGCAAAATAATTTACTAAAATTTTTACCCCTATTTCAGGATATTACATTGACTTTTAGGGGAATGGATGTGGATGGTTTTGGCCAAATTTCCTATTTGCAAATCTTGTGTCTTTTTCTCCCAATTTGCTATTTCCATTGCCGAAACCTCCTAGCACAATTGTGCATTTTTTTCAATCTTTCTTCTCTTTTGTTTGGTCAAAACCTTCATCCCTTATTCATCTTTCTTGGATAGCCGAACAACCTATCGTCCATCCAACCTCCCATCCTTTCTTTTAACCATTCCTCTAATCTTTTCTCTTCTCTAAACCAACACCATCATTAAATCACATATTCTTGTTTGATTATTCCCCATAGCCGAATATCAACATATATTTTCCTCCATAACCGAACTTTCATCTTTTCTCTATTTCTTCTTCTCATCCATATTAACATCCACCTCTTGATCAATCGGTAAGTATTCTTCTCAATATTTTATTTTCTTTCTCTTAATGCCGAATCTATGTTTTGGTTCGGGATGGTCATTTGACCGAGACCATCACCTTATTCTCTCTCAACAAGATCTTTTTCTTCTTTGTAGTGATATAGTGGGAGGCCGAACATCATTCTAGCCTTAAGTCGAACGGAGAAAATCAGATCCAATATTAATAAGGTAAGGAGTTCTTATGAATTATTGATATTATTCAATATTCGATTGGTTGCTAACGGAGTAATAATTTGAAATAATCGACTATATGTTTTAGGGACAAATCACTCGATATATTCAACCTTCGAACATAGTGGTCAACGACGAGTGGTTCATTAGGAAATCGAAACCAGGTGTGTAATCCCGTACCCTTCCGAATATATGTTTGAAATGGTGAGTAAATCTCACATCTCTCTGAAAGTTTACATGGAATATTCTGTGATTCGGTAGAAATATTGAAGAAAACTGATAACCGGCATCCGTGATCACTCGGACGTGCGTATGATGGTAGTGATAATCATGTTTTGTAATAAAACAGTTTCAGTCAGAAATAGTGATGTGTATTTGAAAAATCATGAAAAATAGGATAGAAGGAATTACAAAGTGAATAAAATATCAAATTAAAGCTTACTGAGTCTATTTTCTTATAAAAGAAACAGAGAAAGCAAATGATTTATATATTTTGAGATTTTTAAATTTTTGTAAGACTGGTTTAGAATGAATACGCGATCCCCTGTTCTGACTTGTAAAAATCATTATAAATTGTAGAAAAATAATTACGGGACATGGTTTATATTATTAGAATCCATAGTGAGTCTGTTTTTATTGGATCAAACAAAACCAGTATTTGAGTTCTGTACAATAAGATATCAGAGATTTTGTGAAGAGAGGGTAGAACTGTCAAACAGGGAAACAGGGGATACTTTGAAGAATAAACTGTACTAATTGGCTAAGCCAAAAATTCTGGAAAAATTACAGTAAAAATTTATATGAGTCTAGTTTCAGGGAAAATTTACGGATCTAAATTTTGAGTTTCCTAACTCTAGTTATAGTCAATTTAGTCAGCATAACGCAGATGGACAGTTTCAATTTTTGTGCCCAAACGAATTACCCTTGGTGGGTAAAATTTATGAAATACCCCTGGGTTGCGAGATTACCGAATTACCCTTAGTGGGTATGATTACCGAATTATGAAAACGCTCTTACGGCTGAATTACGAAAATGCCCCTAATGGGCTGAATTACGAAATGTCCCTACGGACTGAATTACGAAAATACCCTTTATGGGCCAAATGTGATATGTTGCTATATGGGCCGCTTGGTATTTGTTATATGGGCCAAAATTTGCTAGATCGTTAAATGGGCCAAATTGCTATTTTGACTAATGGGCCAAATTGATAACTTGTAATATGGGCTTTTTGTTGAAATTTACCTTATGAATATATTGTTAAGCATTATATATATACATGACTGCATGGGTTGGGATAATTGACGAAGAGAAGAAAGGCCTGTTGCCAAAATCTAGTTCGGTGACTCTGTCACAATCTAGTTCGATGGCTCTGCCACAAATATTATAATTGGCTTAATGCTTGCTATTGGTGTGTCGGCGGGGTGGGTTGACTTGATCCCCACATGTGTGTTGGTTGGTACGGGTGGTGTGTAGCGGATGGAAATTAGGCTTGGTAGGGAATTGCATATCATATGCATTATTTTTATATTTGATTTATATATATTGTACATTTGTAAATGGGCTCAAGCCCAGTTAAATGCTTAAATGGTTTTGGCCCAATGATCACGGTAAGTGGGTTACACATTGAGTTCTTACTAACTCACCCTGTTTTTCTTGACCTTCTCAGGTAATTGATGGAGGCTCGGGCCGGGGATGACTTCGTGTGGAGGCCATACTACGAATGATGAGATATAAAAAAACTTTGAACTTCTTTTAAGTATTTTTATCTAAGTACTATTTCAATTACGATGTAATAAGGCCTCTGGTATTATTATTATGGATTTTTATTCGTGGATGGATTTTAATATGTTTTAGTTACTTAAATGGGGCTGTTTAATTCTTATAAATGTTTTCTTAAACTTACATATAAAAAGGGTTTTTCTTAAATATCACTTACTCATAAAATTTCCGTGAAAACTCTTTTATAAATTTATTTCAACCAATTATTTAAGTTTTTTACCAATTATTTCTCTGAAAATCAAATTGTAAACTCTCATGTTTTAAAATCATGGTTTTCAAATAAATCTCGATTTTTGATAAACTCCGTCTTCAAAATCGTTTTGAAAAATTGTTTTAATTAAAAGCATTGATGACTGGACGTAATTTCGAATTGTGTGGCATGACAAGTCTGGTCTTAACGCATAGGTCGGGTTTGGGGTGTTACAACCCAGAAGAGAAAGTGAAGAGATAGGGAAATCGGCACTCACCTTAACACAAAGAATTCGACTACCCCTTAGAGATTCTGGCTTTTTGAGAAGATCAGAAGAGAAGATGATAGGAAGGAGTCTATGTAGATTCGGCTTTTAATGAAGAAATCGGCAGGAAGAAGAAAAGAGAATTTCAGCAAACTAGGGGTAGGTTCGGCCTTCGCAAGGATCAAAAGAAATATAGAGAAAGGTTTATGGAGTTTCGGCTTTTAGGAGTAAAAAGAGAAAGATGGCTTAAGAAAGTTTTCGGCTTTTTGAAAGAAAGTTAACAGAAATTGCAAAGGGAGAGACTGAGAATTTCGGCACAGAGAATGAAGAAAAGAGTAGGGTTTAAATGCCGGAATTGATGAGCTACCCCCCTATTTATAGAAATTTCGGCACTTACCTATCAAAAACCGAAAGTGCCCTTCCTGATAACTAAAAATTAAGCAAATAAAAAGGGAAAATTCGGCACCCCCTATGGCAATTAAAAACCGATTTCTTCGCTCCTCTAGGTGATGGAATTTCAGCCAACACCTAGCCTTGCAGATAGCTCCTACCTTTTCTCCTTTTATTTTCCATATTATCAACTATAATATCTACATTATCTCATTCACATAAATCCTCCTATTTTTGAGCCTTGTTGCCGTCCACTCCACCTAACCCTAATGCCGAAAATTAGCTAACTTAAATTAAAAGAATTGGGCTCCATGAAACTTAAATTTGGGCCCCTTACTCCCTTGTGTGGCGTCACCTCTTTGCTCCCTAAGTGGCGCCACTGACCACTGGGCCACAAGCCCATTTTGATATTTTAAACACAGATACCACCTTTTAAACCCTATAATGCCCAACAGATAATTTTAACCAAGGCCTCTGCCTAAGCCTGAGCCCAATTTGGACCCCTAACACTTAAATTAACTCATTACACATGTTCACCCATTAAACGCATAGGCCCAAAAATTCAGGATGTTACACAAAAATTAAACGAGTTTCAAAGACCTAGGGTTTTTGGGGAAACCCTAGGCGTCGCAGCACCCAAGCCCTTTGCTCCGCAATCAGCTCCTCACGCCTGCACCTTCAGTCGCGCCGCAATCCCTGCGTGAATCCTGCACCACCGCCGAGACCTTCGCCTTCGACCTGCACAGAAAAGGAAAAACACAGCAAAAGAAATGGCAAATAACAAGACAGATTTCTTTCCTTTTTTTTTTATTTCTTGCAGGGCTATATAAACCCACAACAATTTGTAACACATTTACAGAGGGAGAATAGATACAGAGACAAGAATACAGAGAATAAAAAGCAAAAAATATATATACATTGAAATAGAATACAGAGTTTTTTTAAACAGAGGTGATTTCCTATTTTTCGATTCGTTTTTTTTGTTTTCGATTTATGCATGTTCTATACACAAAATAACAAAAAAAAAAATAAAAGGGGGCGAAGATATTACCTGTGCGCCGCCATGGGTGGCGGCGCGTGTGGCGCGTGCCCACGAGTCCGATGATCAGAGCCCAAACGACAGAATGAAGGGTTTCAGAGAATTTTAATTTTTTTTTTTAGAAATCAGTTTAAAAATGATTTTTTTTTTATTAAAACTGACTTATATAGTAGTTTAAAAACGACGCCGTTTTTGCTTAAGTCAATAAGCATTAAAACGACGTCGTTTAATGAAAGGATCCGCGTGTTGACCCAATATCTAGGGGAGGATCATCGCGTTTTTATTAAATGGGCTAATTGTCATTTTGGTCTTTCCGCTATTTTAGTTTTCTAAACTAAGTTCAATTTGATTTTTTTTATTTTTGATAATTTAGCCCTAAAATTTCCTTCTTGTTTCAATTAAGTCCTTGGGCTCCTTAAAGACTAAGATTAAAACGACGTCGTTTTGGAAAAAAGGCATAATTGCCTAATGAGTCCCTACAGTACGACGGGCGTTTCCGATTTAGTCCTTTTGTATTTATTTTATTGCTATTTAAGCCTTATTTGTTTTAAAACCTTTTTATTTTATTATTCTAATACTATATTTAATTATTTTATTATATTAAAATGTTATATTATTTTTATTATTTATGTATTAATTTTGTTAATAGTATAAAAATTCATATATGTATTTTTTATATAACCTTATATATTTAATTATTATTTATTTTATTTGGTTTAATATTATTTATATATATATTATTTTATAATTTGTATATTATTTACTACATTATACATTTTTTTAAAAATTTCTATATCGTATAGTATTATGTTATATTATATATTAATTCTAATTATATATATATATAATTTATTTATATTATATAATGTATTTATTTATATTGTTTAAATATTCTCATTTCTTTTTTTTTATTTTTTTAAATTATTCCCTTTTTCATTTGATCTTAAAAGTATTAATTATTGCTATTTATTTTATATTTATTTATGTTCTCTTGATCGTTTATTATTGCTTAACATAATTCTTTATGTATTTATGTTATATTATTCTATTATTCATTATTAGTATGATTTGTAGTTAAGTAGAATTGCTATTAAATATGTATGTTGTAATATCTTACTCAAACTATTGTTTTATAAAAAACCTTTTGAATTGACGCATTTTATCCAAATAGTTTTTTTAAATACGGTGATATCTAATATTTGGGGACTTCGAGAAAAATTGTGTCCTAACTCACTGGGTTTCGATTTTTATCGTTGAACTTAAAATATTAAGTATCCTTTTCTTTTAAAATTGAAATTCAAAAATTTCCAAATCAAAACTTGTTCTCGGAAATTCAAAACGTTGAATCCTAACTTACTGGATATGATGTTTTGTGTTTCGAGATAAGAATTTTCTATAAATAAAGGCAAGCCTAACTTTAAAGTCATGAGATGTTACATCCTAACTTACTGGATATAACATTTTATTTCTTTGAAATAGGCAAGTCTTGGTTTTCTTTCTAATAAAAGGATCATATTTTGTAATTTTTTAAATTTTCAACATTCGGACATGATTTTATCGATTAGGTACCAATTTTTGGCGCTATGAGGGTGCTAACCCTTCCTCATACGTAACCGACTCCCGAACCCGTTTTCTTGTATTTCGTGGACCAAAATAAATGCTTTTGAAATAAAATGTTTTCTAAGGTGATCCAATCACACCTAAGTAAAAAGGGATTGGTGGCGACTCCATTCTCGTTTTTAAAGTCGATCCTCATTTTCTTAAAAGCATTTTAAAAATGGTTTCGACAGCTTGGCGACTCCACTGGGGATTAATAAGAGAGTCAAGCCGTAAAATCGATAATTTCGTGTCTGAATTTAAAAATCTGGTTTAAAAAATTATGAACCTTTATATTTCATATGGTTCTATTTCTATAAAATGTCTCTGCATTGCATTGAATGACCGTTGTAGTCGCACCTTAAGTGGGAGCGAGAAGCTAGTCCTTCGTGAGGTTTTCACCTCCGTGCAGGATAGTGAATCGTTTCGGGATACATCCGTACCTATGTCTTCGTGAGATTTTTATCTCCGTGCAGCCATAGGGAAATGCATTCCCCTGAACTAAACTCGGTCCATATGAGCCTATAATTGGTGAGGATCGATGAATTTTAGAGCCAAACCACATATAGAAAACCTAAGTGCTTACCCTAGATAGAGCCATACCAAACCTTAGCAATCACCTAGATATGCGTTTGATTATTTGCTTTATATTTTACTCCATGTTACTAATTGATTGTGTTTTATTTTGTTGCATGTCATTTCATATTTTAAAGAGGTATCAATTCACGATCAGTTTCTAAATTAGAAAGCTGGTTATGGAGAACGAATTCCTTGATAAAGTGAAGGACAATGCAATCATCCGTAGGTGGTCAGAGCAAACACAGTTAGGAAAAGGAGATAGCCTAGCTAAAGGGTACAAATCAGAGCTATGAGACTACACTCGCATCAGTGTGACGCAGAACAATCTTCAGGAATTAAGAGAGATATGGGGTCAATGGAGCGATGAGACCAAGCATTTGTTTTACTGCAGCTATGGGGACTTGCCGTACCTGTTGGATATTAAGGTAGATGAACATCTGTTTTGAGCTATCTCCCAATATTGGAATTCTGTGTATAGTTGCTTTACTTTTTGGAAGAGCTGATTTGGTACCTACGGTAGAGGAGTATATAGCTCTATTGCGATGTCCCACAATTCAAGTTGATAAAGCTTATTCGAGGGCTCCTAACGTTCCAACCTTTATGAGGAAACTGATGAATATTACAGGGATGAGCGAACAGTGGGTCACAGCCAGAATCAAGCAAAAAGGTGAGTATAAGTGCATCTCATGGAAAGCTTTGAAAGATTTCATTTTAGAGCATCTGGATATGAAAAAGAAAGTCGATGTATTTGCTTTGAGTATATATGGATTAGTGATCTTCCCTAGGGCATTGGGATACGTAGATGAAGCTGTCTCAGATCTTTTTAATCGACTCGACAAACAAGTCACACTTGTTCCTGCAATCTTGGCAGAAACATTTCGATCATTGAGTGCATATAGGAGAGCTAGGGAAGGCAGAATTATAGGATGTGCACAATTGCTGTTGGCTTGGTTCCATAGTCACTTCTGGAAAGTGGACAAGGTTTCTTATCGGGTTTTCTCAGAAAATTACTCTCCATTAAAAGAGATAGTGGCTACCTCAAGGAGAGACGACATATTTGAAGAAAATTGGATAGCGCTTCTACGAAATCTCCGAGAAGAAGATGTTGAGTGGAGAGCTCCCTAGATGGTTCCTAATGAAGTTTTATATCGGTGTGGGAGTTTTGATTGGGTTCCTCTACTTGGAATTTGGGGAGCCATTGGATATGCGCCTTCGCTTGCATTAAGGTAATTGAGATCGAGGCAGTTTGTACCGGCTACACACGGATTAGCTCAAAGTGAGTTTTCGTATAAAGGGGATAGCTACAAGAAGAGGGTTAAGGAGATTTCTAGTGCTTGAAATCAGACCCATCGCATGAAGAGAGTAGATAAGCCCGATGACGACCCCAGAATATAGTGGATGGTGGAGTAAGAGAGTCAATGACAATATCCCTTTACCAAGTTCAGAAGACGCTCGATCGATCGAAGAATTTTTACAAGTGGTCCCATCGGAATTGGAGATGATAAAACAGGATTTCGAAAGAAGGAATCCAGAGCTCAGAAAGTGGATAGAGAAGCTGGAAGAAGAAAAGATGTACTTGAGGCTAGATGTGGATATTCAGAAATCAGAAGCCGAGAAAGTAAGAAAGGAGAAAAGAAAGATTGAGGAAGATCGAGGTAACTTAAAGATAGAATATAAGAAGATATGGCTGACGATGAAGAACGTTGGATTGGGTAAGACTTCGGAACAACGGCAACAAGAGGTCCAGGAGGAAAAGGCCAAAGCTGACTATTGGAAGAAGAAATTTCAAGAAATGCAAGCGCAAAATGAGGCTTTAGAGAAGAGTTTGTCAGAAAGTCGAAGTGAAAAGAAAGAATTAAAAGCTAAAGTGGATGAACTTGGACGATCTCTTCACCACCGTCGAAGCTGTAATTCCGCGATTGAGCTAAAGTCAAGTTTGAACAAGATTGAGGAAATGAAGGGTAAGATCAAAGAGTTAGAATTGGCATTGCAGAGCTATGAACTTTGGATCGAGCTTCTTGAAACAAGAGAAGGTCGTTGGAAGGAGGAGCTTCACCATTCTCATGATCAAGTTAGAAGACGGAATTATCTCATAGGTGAAGCAATAGTCCAGATTCGAGAGGTAGCTGATCACCTACAGACTTTGGCAGCACAGGCTGATACATTGAGCATGAAGTATGACCTACAGTCAGATCGTGGCCAAGAGTTAGCCTTGTTGTTTAGGAAAATTAGAACTTTGGGCTTTAAGGCGAAAGCATATTTGTAATCCGTTTTGTGTAAAGGATTTTGTTTTCTAATAAAGTTTTCTAAAATGAAGTTGAATCAGAATTGATGCCTCTTTGCATTCATGCATTTGTATTACATCATATCATATACATTTAAGTCTATAGAGAGAGCCTAATTAGTTGAAATTATCAACAGACAGAGAGAGAGAGAGAGAGAGAGAGAAAAGAGAAGGAAAATCTAGAAGCTGAACACCCTTACGGTACACGTGCCAAATCAAAGAAAATGGATCAAAGACTGGAACAATTCCAAAGAGATATACAAGACCAGATGCAAGAGCAAATGGCAAAACTCCAACAAGAGATGAGGGACCAGATGTTGGAGGCTCAAAGGAACATGATAGCTCAAATGGCCCAAATACTGAGTAGGGCAATAGACAAAGGAAAGGGTCCCATAGTTAATGCTGAAGACAATGAGGATTTTCCTAGGGGATTCACTCCACCACACGTGCAAACACAACCTGAGGAATATCCCAGAAGGCCACCTGTCACAATTACGCAAGCTGACACTAGAGTGCCCATGAATTTTCAAGTTGGCATAGGATCCAACCCAGGGGATAACCCTGCTAATCCTGTTATCCCTGACCTAGACATAGCAGAGAGAGAGGGGACCAGAACTGAATCTTCAAGACAGTTGGAAGATTGTTGTAGATGGTTGGAAGAAAAATTTAAGGCTTTGGAAAATGCCGACCATCACCATGGTATTGACGCAAAGGACTTGAGTTTGATCCTAGATCTGGTACTTCCTCATAAATTCAAGATGCCGGAATTTGAGAAGTACAATAGGACTAGTTGCCCTGAAGCCCACTGTCGTAACCATTTTTTTGATAAAACAGTAAACAACGCGGTCGACTCGAGTTTTGAAAAACGAAAAGGAAGGGAGTCGCCACCGATCTTTATTTGGGTGAGATCGGATCACCTTTGTTTTAATAAATATTTTGATTTACTAAAACGATGTTTTTGGTCTACGAATTTTGAGAAAATGGGCTCGGGGGTCGGTTACGTGCGAGGAAGGATTAGCACCCTCGTCACGCCCGGAATTGGTACCAAACTGATTGATCGATGTCCTAATGTTGAAAACTTTGAAATGGTTTGAAAATAGGTACTTTTTATTTCCAAAACTTGAAGAAATTGGAAGGGACGTTAAGACTTTCTCATTTTCGAAGAGATAAAGCATCATGTCCAGTAAGTTAGGGCGTGATACTTTAGACTCCCGAAACTAAGCTCGCCTTTTTAGAACTTAGTTTTACATCTGAAGAGGATCTTCCGTCATTTGTCAAACGAGAAATTAGAACCCAGTAAGTTAGGGCTCGTCTTCTCGAAGGTCCAAATTAGGAATATTGCCTCTATTTTAGAAGAAAGAAAACTTATCCCGAAATATCTAGATGTTGAGTCCAGTAAGTTAGGGCGCAATATTTCGAATATCCGGGATTAAGTGTTTTGTTTAAAATTTAAATTGCGATTTTTTAAAAGGAATATTCCGTGTTTTAGCTTAAACGAGAAAAAATTAGAACCCAGTAAGTTAGGGCTCGATTTTTCGAATTTCTAAATACGAAACGTTGCCTTATTTTAAGATTTTTTGATGAAATATGATAATTTTACGGAATGTATTTTGTTCAATGATATAATATAAAACTAAAAAAATAGACATAAATATAGTGAATATAAAAATACGAATGATAACAATAATAATAACAATGAGAACAATATCAAATAATAGTAATAATAATAGTATGGTCACAAAGCAATAATAGAAATGATAGCAATAATAAAAGTGTATAGATCTATATATAAGATAATGATATAATAATAGTAATAACAATAATAATAGAATAATAATAGTGATACTAATTAAATAATAAAATGAAAAATAAAAAGATGAAATAATGGTAATAATAAACAAAATGAGGGTAATAATGCTACTAATAAGATGTAGTGTAATAATAATAAAAATAATAATAATGGGAATATTAAAAACAATAGCAATAACAAAATAATAGTGAGAATAAAGTAACGTCAATAATAATAACAATAGTAAAAATTAAGTAATGATAATAATGAAAATAATAATATGTTAATATGAACATTAATAATGATAATGATAATAATTTAAATAGAAAATAATAACATATTAATATGAAAAATAAAGAAAGCGATAATAAAAAGTAAAAAGAGTAAATATATAAATAAAATAAATAAAATACAAGTTGTAGTAAATAATAATAATAATAATAATATAGTAACTAAAAGGGATCGGGGGCTAAATCAAATTTTAAACAAAGTTTGGAGTAAAATGTGAAATAAAAAGATGACTGGGGACCTATTTATGCGCGCCAAAGGACTGAAGGGGCCCAAAAGGAAATAAACCCCTTTTTCCAAAACGCGCAGCAGCAACAAGGACCAGATTGCAAACCGGAATAAATTTTGGGGCCAATGTGCGAATATGGAAGACTTGATTTTAAAAAAACTAAAAAATGCGGATGGACCAAGTGGGCAATTAACCCAATTATCGAAAACGCGCGGACCCTCAGGATGGGTCGGGTCACGCACGCGGGTTCTCTCCAAACGGCGCCGTTTTTTTGTTTAATCTTTGTTCTTGTGTTTTTATTGATTTTGCTTGCTATTTTCATTGCTTTTGGATCTCTCTTGTGTTTTTGTGTTTTGAATCTCTCTATTTTTATTAGATAAAAACCCAAAAAAATCCCCCGTTACAATGGTTTGAATCGGCTTATATAGCCATGTAGTTTACAACTTGCTCCCTGTTCTGTCCCGTCTTGTTTAATGTTTGCAGGTGCTTGGGCGGCGGCGACATGACGAGGCGGTGGTAGGCCTGGCGTGGGCGGCGGAGCAGAGGGTCTGACAGAAGACAGATGCCCTAGGTGCGGCGCCACTTGTGCTAGGGTTTCTGTTTCTAATTTGTTTAGTGGGCTAGGGTAATTGGGCTGATTGGGTAGGTTAGTGGGCCTGTTGGGTTTTAATTTTAGGTCTGGGTTGGTATTGGGTCTAGTGTTTTGGGTTTGGTCTAATGGGATTGTGAAATGGGCCAGGCAAATGGGCTCGTACACCCACATCACTATGTTCTGTAGACGCATGACTGGTTATGTGAACAATGATCAACTTTTGATTCATTGTTTCCAAGATAGTTTAGTGGGTGTGGCATCCAGGTGGTACAATCAACTCAGCTGCGCTAACATTAGCTCTTGGAGAGACTTAGCTTAAGCCTTCATGAAGTAGTATAATCATGTTACAGACATGACACATGATAGAATCATGTTGCAAAAAAATGGAAAAGAAATCAAATGAAAGCTTCAGGAAATACGCGCAAAGATAGAGAGAAGTTGCCATGCAAGTTCAACCACCTCTCTTAGAGAAGGAAACCACCATGCTGTTTATCAACTCTTTAAAGGCACCTTTTTACCCATATGATAGGAAGCACCACTAAAAGCTTCGCGGATATAGTGATGGCAGGGGAAATGATAGAAAATGCTATAAGGGGTGGTAAGATTGAAGCGGGAGAAACTACTAAAAGGTTTGCTCTTAGGAAAAAAGATAGTGAAGTAAATAATACGAGTACATACAACAAACGGTACTCAAAGGCAGTTACTGTTAGCCAACCGAAAGTAGTTACTACCAGGCAACAAGGGTCGACAAGAGAAGAATCAGGCCCCAGACAAAATTCTGAAAAGCTCCAATTTACGCCAATCCCAATGACGTATAATGAGCTACATCAATGTTTATTCGATGCATGCGTAGTGTCCCCATATTATCTACAACTGTTACAACCCCCATATCCTAAATGGTATGACTCAAACACCTAATGTGATTATCACGCAGGAATAGCGGGGCATTGTTGAAAGGCTCATCAAGATGATGATTGTCAAGTTTGATGATACACCCAGTGCGGAAAACCCATTACCCAATCATGGAGATAAGGGGATAAATGCGATTGGGGAAAATCTCGTAAGAAAGACCAAGGGGGATATCTCAGAGCTGAAAACTCCATTGAGAATGGTGTGGAAAGAAATGGTGAGAAGAGGAATGATATTATCCAATTCTTTGAAAAGATGTGAAGGACTAAGGAACTACTGCGAGTTCCACAAAGCTGAAGGACATTAGATCCAGGAATGTGCCGAGTTCAGACTATTGGTACAAATCCTCATGGACAATAAGGAGCAGGAGTTTTACGAAGAAAGCTCGGAGGGAGGAAACATACATGCAACTAAAGGAGAGTTGACAAATCAGAAAGTCAATTATCCAAGGATCATCATATCTCGACCAAGAAATACAGAAGGTGGAGCGCAAATTACGCCTAAAGTCATAATCTAAAAACCTGTTTCCTTTCCTTACAAAGATAACAAGATGGTACCATGGAATTACGATTGTAATGTGACGAAACCGAGAGTGGAAAACTCAGCTAGCACTTCCAAGGAGGTCCAAAGTGAGGGATTCTACACACGAAGTGGAAGGCATTACGACTCGGTAAACGTCAAAACAGAACCAGCAAGGTCAAAGACTGTGGCAGTTGAACCAGAGAAAGGACCTGGCGCCCTTATCAATGAACCTGTGAAGGAGGAAGAGGCTAAAGAATTTTTAAAATTCTTGAAGCACAGTGAATACAGTGTGGTAGAGTAGCTGCGCAAGCAACTGGCTCGCATATCGGTGCTAGCCTTTCTTTTAATTTTAGAAGTACATCGTGAGGCTTTGATGAAAGTACTGAACGAGACTTACGTTACTAAAGATATATCTGTCAATAAACTTGACCGATTAGTTAGTAACATAAGTGTTGATAACTTTATTTCCTTTAGTGACGATGAAATTCCACCTGGGGGCATGGGATCAACTAAAGCACTACACATAACTACTTGTTGTAAGGGATATACTTTACCGGGCGTGCTAATCGACAATGGATTAGCCTTGAATGTCTTATCATTGTCGACACTAAAGAGGTTGTCGATAGACAGTTCTCACATGAAGACATGCCAGAACATAGTGAGAGCATTTGATGGCACCGAGAGAAGAGTGATGGGAAGAATTGATATACCATTGCAAATTGGACCAAACACGTATGAAGTGGATTTTCTGGTGATGGATATCAAGCCCTCGTACAATTGTTTGCTGTAAGGCCCTGGATTCATTCAGCAGGGGCAGTGCCCTCATCTTTGCACCAAAAGCTAAAATTGGTGACGGATGGTCGACTGGTTATTATAAACGCGGAGAAAGATATCATAGCAACTGTTACCAATGACGCACCATATGTAGAGACAAATGAGGAGGCCATTGAGTGTTTTTTTCGATCTTTGGAGTTCGTCAATGCAACCTTCATTTTGAAAGGAAATGAAGTTCCGGTGCCTAAGATATCCAAGACCACGAAGATGGGCTTACAAATGATGGTGAGGAAAGGAGTCTTACCAGGAAAAGGACTAGACAGAAATCTCCAAGGGGAAGTTCAAATGCCGATGCTAAAAGAGGAAAGAGATCGTTTTGGCTTGGGTTTGAAGCCAGATGTTAAAAAAAGGAAGAAGGAAATCGAGAAAAAGCAAGAAAGAAGGAGAGCACGGTTGAATGGAGAAGAAGTCCAGTGGGAATCGATGACATTCCCCCATATATTCCAAACCTTTGTATCAGGAGGGGTAATTCACCCTGAGAGAGGGTTATTGGAAAGTTTTCACATCAATGCCATACACGGGGAAGAAATTGAACAAAGAAACCTGTTGGGCATTCGCCCCTATGAACCTGGAAGCGTTTTGAACAATTGGACTGCAGAGGAACTTCATGTAGTTTTTAGAGATTATACAGAGTAAAATTCAAAACGCTCTTGTTGGTTTTTAGCCTAAGAACAATAAGATTTCTTTTGTGAAATAGGCTCATGTTCAGAAATTGTTGTTTTAATAAAATACAATTTTGATAATTAACTTGAGTAAATATTCTTTCATTTTATTCTTTTGACTTTCTAATTTCATTCCAAATTTTATATTTTTCATTCATATCATGTGAATAGTTGTCCTTGAATTCATTTGTTCTTTGTAAATTCTTTGGTCCCCATCACAGGTCCTTAGATATCAATGATGTGAGCAACGATAATACAGATCCAGAGGTCCACTTTGAACAGGACATGTGTTTAGAGAAATCTCAAGATTTTGAAGGTGACAGAGATTGTGATTTATCTCCAGATCTGTTAAGAATGGTAAAGCAAGAAGAGAAACAAATTTTACCACATGAAGAGGAGGTAGAGAACATAGCCTTAGAGGAAGGGAAGGTTGTGAAAATTGGAACACGAATAACTGAAGAGACGAAGCAGGACCTTGTTGAGTTACTACAGGAATTCAAAGATGTCTTTGCATGGTCGTACCAAGATATGCCTGTGCTAAGTACCGACATTGTAGTACATTGCCTTTCCATAAGAGAAGAGTGCAAGCCAGTTCAGTAAAAGCTACGAAGGATGAGGCCTGATGTAGCGTTGAAAATAAAAGAAGAGGTCCAGAAACAGTTTGATGCTAGGTTTTTACAAGTGGTCAAGTACTTAGAGTGGGTTGCCAACATTGTTCCTGTCCCTAAGAAGGACGGAAAGGTCCGGATGTGTGTAGATTATAGGGATTTAAATAAAGCTAGCTCAAAGGATAATTTCCCTTTGCCGCATATTGACACATTGGTGGGTAATACGACGGGATTTTCATTGTTTTCCTTCATGGATAGTTTTTCAGGATACAATCAGATCAAGATGCACCCTGAGGATAACGGGAAAACTACCTTCATAACACTGTGGGGTACCTTTTGTTATAAAGTAATGCCATTCGGACTAAAGAATGCTGGGGCAACATATCAAAAGGTCATGGTAACATTGTTCCACGACATGATGCATAAAGAGATTGACGTATATGTTGATGATATGATTGCCAAATCTCGAAAAGAAAAGGAACACATTTAGGTTTTGAAGAAATTATTTTTGAGGTTCAGAAAATTTCAATTGAAGCTCAACCCGGCAAAGTGTACTTTTGGAGCTCAGTCAGGGAAATTACTGGGTTTTGTGGTCAACGAGAAAGGAATCGAAGTTGACTCAAACAAGGTCAAAGCAATACAAGAATTGCCTTCACCACGCACTCAAAAGGAAATTCGAGGCTTTCTCGAAAGATTAAACTACATTGCTCCATTTATTTCACAATTAACTGAGAAATGTGGTTCCATATTTCGTCTTCTCAAGAAACACAACCAAGGTGTATGGGACGATGAATGCCAGAAAGCTTTTGACAAAGTCAAACAATATTTGTCGAACGCCCCAGTACTGTCTCCGCCTAATCCAGATAGACCAGTGATACTGTATTTGTCAATATTCAATAACTCCATGGGATGTGTGCTTAGCCAACATGATGAGTCAGGAAGAAAAGAAAATGCGATATACTATCTCAGCAAAAAGTTAACTGAATGTGAAATGAGATATTCGTCGATTGAAAAATTATGTTGCGCCTTGATTTGGACAACTCAGAGATTGAGGCAGTACATGCTATATCATAATACCTGGTTAATTTCAAAGCTTGATCTGTTAAAGTATATGATAGAGTCCACTGCTTTGAATGGAAGGATGGCTAGGTGGCAGATTTTGCTGTTTGAATTTGATATAGTCTATGTGAACCAAAAGGCTATAAAAGGGAGCGCAGTAGCAGAATTTTTGGCTAGCAGAGCTTTGGAGGATTATGAACCTTTAAGCTTTGATTTCCCAAATGAAGAGCTGATGTATGTAGCAAATAATGAAGATTGTCCGTGGAAGCTAAACTTTGATAGAGCGTCAAATGCTATGGGAAATAAAATTGGGGCAATCCTGGTATCCCCTAGTGGTGATTATTATCCATTTGCATGCAAATTGGATTTTGATTGCACAAATAACATGACAGAATATGAAGCCTGCATCATGGGAATTCGAGCAGTCTTAGAGCATAAGATCAGAGTGTTAGAATTATATGGAGATTCTGCCTTAGTAATCTACCAGCTTAAAGGAGAGTGGGAGACGAGATTCCAAACTAATTGATTATCGAAAAATAGTTCTGGATTGATTGAGGAGTTTGATGACATTACTTTCAATTATCTTCCACACGATGAAAACCAGATGGCAGATGCTTTGGTGATCCTGGCTTCTATGATCAAAGTAAACAGACCAGAGGATATGAGACCTATTCAGATGAGTATCTTTGAAGTTCCGACTCATTGTTATAATGTGGAAGAGGAGGAAAAAGACAATCACCCTTGGTATCAGGATGTATTACGATACGTAAAAAATCGTGAATACCCAGAGCATGCCACTGAGAATGAGAAAAGGACTTTAAGAAGATTGGCCTCTGACTATGTTTTAGATGGGGATATCTTGTACAAAAAGAGAAAAGATCAAGTATTATTGAGATGTGTTGATGCAGTCGAAGCTAGGAAGATCCTAGAGGAAGTTCATGAGGGCGTTTGTGGAACACACACTAATGGATTCATAATGGCCAGACAGATAATGAGATTTGGATATTGTTGGTACACCATGGAAGGTGATTGTATTAACTATGCTAAGAGATGTCATAAATGCCAGATTTACGGAGATAAAATTCATGTGCCTCCGTCACCTTTGCACGTTATGACCTCCCCATGGCCATTTTCGATGTGGGGCATGGATGTTATTGGACCAATCTCACCAAAGGTTTCGAATGGACATCGATTCATTTTCGTGGTAATTAACTACTTCACAAAATGGGTAGAGGCTGCTTCATATGCTAATGTCACTAAATCAGCAGTTAGTCGATTCTTGAAAAAGGAGATCATTTGTCGATATGGAATGCCTGAGAGGATCATATCAGACAATGAACTGAACTTGAACAACAGTACGATAGCAGAAATTTGTAGTCAATTTGAGATCAAATACCACAACTCGTCTCTGTATCGTCCAAAAATGAATGGAGCAGTGGAAGCGGCCAACAAAAATATCAAGAAGATAGTAGGGAAGATGATTGAGACTTATAAAGATTGGCATGAGAAACTACTGTTTGCACTCTATGCGTATCGGACGTCCGTCAGAACCTCTACTGGGGCAACGCTTTTCTCGTTGGTCTATGGAATGGAGACAGTTCTACCGATCGAAGTGAAAATACCTTCTCTTCGGGTTTTTTCAGAAATAAAGCTGGATGAAGCTGAATGGATTCAGGGTCAGTATGATCAATTGAACTTAATTGAAGAAAAGATGCTAAGGGCTATTCGTCATGGTCAGATGTACCAAAAACGAATGATGCGAGCCTACGATAAGAAAGTTCACCCAAGAGAGTTTCATGAGGGGGACCTTATATTGAAAAAGATCCTTCCCATGCAAAAAGATTTTAGAGGAAAATGGATGCCAAATTGGAAAGGACCATATGTGGTGAAGAAGGCTTTCTCTGGAGGAGCACTAATCTTGACCGAAATGGATGGGAAAAGTTTACCCAATCCTGTGAACTCTGACTCAGTTAAAAAGTATTTTGCTTGAAAAGGAGAAGAGGCCAAAGTGAAAACCCGCAAAGGGCGCTTTGAGTTTCTAAAAAAAACGAAGAGGCCAAGGTGAAAACCCGCAAAGGGCGCCTTGAGACCAAAGGGGTTTTGAGTTGAAAACCCAAAAAGGGCGGCTCAAATTTTGAATGGACACGCAGTCATCTTGCTACACTTGAATCAACAATGAAATGAAGAATGTTTCATATCGAGGCATCAACAAAGTACTTTGGGTTTTCTAAACACATGTTGAGCTCAAGGAAATTTTCATAAAGTTTGTATATAGAAGCTCAATCGACGATATCTAAGGCATCTGATTTTTGTCCTATTCATTTTACTATCTTGGGATTCTTTTTATTCTCAAAGATATGTTCTCAGTTAATTCTCTTTGTATTTTTGATAATTTATTCAATTTTAATTCTTTTTTAGATCAATTTATTTGTTACCCATTATTCATAAATGTGTTGCATTAAAATAATGATTGACGAACTAATAAATTCATAAAAAGAAGTTCTACATATTACTTTGGAAATTTCTAGATAAGACAAAGAACCAAAACAGGACAATTGTTTAGAATTTCCATGTGCATAGAAATATTTGAGAAAGAAGAGTCTGGATAAAGACTATTTCTCTGAATTCATTGTCCAATTAATAATTGGACAAAATAAATAAGTTGATGTGATCAGGTCATAACATTCGGGTGTGGTGGGATGAACTAAGAAACCCTGAATTGTGGTGGATTGGGTTGAATTCAAAATAAACCCTATACCCTAAAAATTTTAGATGGGTCAGATTGAAAAAGTTTCAATTCCCATTGTGGTATGATGGTACAAGCCTTGTGTTCTCAAGATTCAAGCGAAGTTGACTTAGAAATTACATAGGGGCAAACTTGTTGAGCAAAACATGATTGATGAACAAAAATGAAGAACAATTGAGTGATAACACCTAGAGCAGGAATCATACTCATAACATTTTTGTATCAAAGCAAATTTCATTAGGAGCATCTGATTCATTCCGATCATAACATGTTACATGTAGCTAGAAGCATTTGATTCATTCTAATCATAACATCTTAGTCATGTGACATAAACATACGAAACCGAGTCTACAAGACATGTCCCTTAGTGAACGGTGTAGCAATATCGATGAATTTGCAGAACTCATCTTCCTGAAGTTGCAGGAAGCAGATCAAAGACACTTTTAGTCTTATCTCCCTGAAGTTGCAGCGGAGTGACTGAAAATAGAAGATCTCATCTTCCTGAAGTTGCAGGAAGTAGATCGAAGGCACTTTTAGTCTTATCTCCCTGAAGTTGTAGTGAAGTAAACTGAAAATAGAAGATCTCATCTTCCTGAAGTTGCAGGAAGCAGATCAAAGACACTTTTAGTCTTATCTCCCTGAAGTTGCAGCGGAGTAGACTGAAAATAAAAGATCTCATCTTCTTGAAGTTACAGGAAGAAGATCGAAGGCACTTTTAGTCTTATCTTCCTGAAGTTGCAGCGGAGTAGACTGAAGACAGAAGATCTCATCTTCCTGAAGTCGCAGGAAGCAGATCGAAGGCACTTTCAGTCTTGTCTCCTTGAAGTTGCAGCGGAGTAGACTGAAGACAGAAGATCTCATCTTTCTGAAGTTGCAGGAAGCAGATCAAAGACACTTGCAGCCTTGTCTCCTTGAAATTGCAATGGAGTAGACTGAAGACAACAGATCTCATCTTCCTGAAGTTGCAGGAAGCAGATCGAGGATACCTCCAGCCTTGTCTCCCTGAAGTTGCAGTGGAGTAGACTGAAGATAGCAGATCTTGTCTTCTTAAAGTTGCAAGAAGAAGATTAAAGATAGTAGATCTCATCTTCCTGAAGTTGCAGGAAGCAGATCGAAGACACTTTCAGTTTTGCCTCATGTATCGGCAATGGAGCAGATTGAAGATAGTAGATCTTATCTCCACAAAACAGGAGTGGAGCAGATTGAAGATACCAGCCATTCGACAAGACCGGGGAAACTGGGTCTGTTTATTGTCTTTGCTCTATTCTCGTTACACGACAATGAGCAAAGAGGGGCAGGCCATTTATGCCCGGGCTTAAAACAAACTAGAATTAAGAAAAATAAAAAAAAATCATAAATGTCCATTTTTTAACAGTCCATTTACAATCATAAAGCCCAAAACCAAATACTACCCAGCAACCCAAACTAATACCAAACCAAACCTGTGGCCTGTTACACCCAGACCCAAAATAAACACCACCAAACCCAATCTGTTACAAACCCACTAATCCAGACCAAAATGAGCTACCCTACCCAGGACCCAAGCTTGCATGGCCCAAAAGGGCCCAAAAATTAAACGAGTTTCAAAGACCTAGGGTTTCTAGGGAAACCCTAGGCGCCGCAGCACCCCAGCCCTTTACGCCGCAATCAGCTCCTCGCGTCTGCGCCTTCAGTCGCACCGCAATCCGCGTGCGAATCCTGCACCACCGTCGAGACCTTCTCCTTCGACCTGCACAGAAAACGAAAAACACAACAAAAGAAATGGAAAGTAAACAAGACAGACTTCTTTCCCTTTTTTTTTATTTCTTGCGGGGCTATATAAACCCACAACAATTTGTAAAACATTTACAAAGGGAGAATAGATACAGAGACAAGAATACAGAGAATAAAAAGCATAAAAAATATATACATTGAAACAGAATACAGAGTTTTTTTAAACAGAGGTGATTCCCTATTTTTCGATTTGTTTTTTTCGATTTATGCATGTTCTATATACAAAATAACAAAAAAATAAAAGGGGCGAAGATTTTACCTGTGCGCCGCCATGGGCGGCGGCGCGTGTGGCGCCTGCCCACGAGTCCGATGATCGGAGCCCAGACGACAGAATGACGGGTTTCAGAGAATTTTGAAATTTTTTTTAGAAATCAGTTTAGAAATGATTTTTTTATTAAAACTGACTTATATATTAGTTTAAAAACGACGCCGTTTTTGCTTAAGTCAATAAGCATTAAAACGATGTCGTTTAATGAAAGGATTCGCGTGTTGACCCGATATTCAGGGCAGGATCCGCATCTTTTTATTAAATGAGCTAATTGCCATTTTGGTTCTTCCACTATTTTAGTTTTTTAAACTAAGTTCAATTTGATTTTTTTTATTTTTGATAATTTAGCCCTAAAATGTCCTTCTTGTTTCAATTAAGTCCTCGGGCTCCTTAAGGACTAAGATTAAAACGACGTCGTTTTGGAAAGAAGGCATAATTGCCTAATGAGTCACTACAGTACGACGCGCGTTTTCGATTTAGTCCTTTTGTATTTATTTTATTGCTATTTAAGCCTTATTTGTTTTAAAACCTTTTTATTTTATTATTCTAATACTATATTTAATTATTTTATTATATTAAAATGTTATATTATTTTTATTATTTATGTATTAATTCTGTTAATAGTATAAAAATTCATATATGTATTCTTTTATATAACCTTATATTTAATTATTATTTATTTTATTTGGTTTAATATTATATTATATATTATTTTATAATTTGTATATTATTTTCTACATTATACATTTTTTTAAAAATTTCTATATCGTATAGTATTATGTTATATTATATATTAATTCTAAATTTTTTTATATATAAAATCTATTTATATTATATAATGTATTTTATTTATATTGTTTATTTAATATTATGATTAGTATTATATATATGTTTTTTATAAAAATTATATTTTACTAATTATTTTTTATATGTAATCATTTATATAGGTATTAAATCGTTTTAAAATCGTCACATTCTTTTTTTTTTATTTGATGTTTAAATATTCTCATTTCTTATTTTTTTTATTTTTTTAAATTATTCCCTTTTTCATTTGATCTTGAAAGTCTTAATTATTGCTATTTATTTTATATTTATTTATGTTCTCTTGATCGTTTATTATTGCTTAACATAATTCTTTATGTATTTATGTTATATTATTCTATTATTCATTGTTAGTATGATTTGTAGTTATGTAGAATTGCTATTAAATATGTATGTTGTAATATCTTACTCAAACCATTGTTTTATAAAAAAACCTTTTGAATTGACGCATTTTATCCAAATAGTTTTTTTTTAAATACGGTGATATATAATATTTGGGGACTTCGAGAAAAATTGTGCCCTAATTCACTGGGTTTAGATTTTTATCGTTGAACTTAAAATATTAAGTATCATTTCCTTTTAAAATTGAAATTCAAAAATTTCCAAATCAAAACTTGTTCTCAGAAATTCAAAACGTTGAATCTTAACTTACTAGATATGATGTTTTGGGTTTCGAGATAAGAATTTTTTATAAATAAAGGCGAGCCTAACTTTAAAGTCATGAGATGTTACATCCTAACTTACTGGATGTAACATTTTATTTTTTTGAAATAGGCAAGTCTTGGTTTTCTTTCTAATAGAAGGATCATATTTTGTAATTTTTCAAATTTTCAACATTCGGACATGATTTTATCGATTAGGTGCCAATTTTTGGGCGCTATGAGGGTGCTAACCCTTCCTCATACGTAACCGACTCCCGAACCCGTTTTCTTGTATTTCGTGGACCAAAATCAATGTTTTTGAAATAAAATGTTTTATAAGGTGATCCAATCACACCTAAGTAAAAAGGGATTGGTGGCGTGTAACATCCTGAATTTTTGGGCCTATGCGTTTAATGGGTGAATATGTGTAGTGAGTTAATTTGAGTATTAGGGGTCCAAATTGGGCTCAGGATTGGGCCGAAGCCTTGGTTAAATTTTCTGTTTGGGTACTATAGGGTTTAAAAAGTTGGTATTGGTGTTTTAAGTTGCAAAGTGGGCTTGTGGCCCAGTAGTAGGTGGTGCGGCAGAGGAGTTATAAAGTGGCGCCATTAGCAAGAACAGAGGCCCAAGTGGTTGGCCGCAAGGGGCCCATGTCTTTGGGCCATTTTCGGCACTTGGAAGGGAGCAAGGAGGGGGACGGCAGTGAGGCTTAATTTTAGGGGGATTAAGTGGCTGGATAATGTGGATATTATTCTGATAATAGTAGGGAAAGTTGGTGTTATCTAAACCTCTTCTAAAGGTGTGAATAGATTAAGATAGAGGAGAAAAGATAGAAGCTATCTGCTGAGTGCAGAGTTGGCCGAAATTCCATCTCCTGGAAGGGGGGAGAAATCGGTTTCTATTTGCCACAGGGGGTGCCGAATTTTCCCCTATTATTTGTTTAATTTTTAGCTATCAAGAAGGGCATTTCTGGGATTTGTTAGGTAAGTGCCGAAGTTTTCTATAAATAGGGGGTGGTACTCTTCAATTCCGGCATTTGGAACCCCATTCTTTTCTCTCATTCTCTGTGCCGAAATTCTCAGTCTTTCTCTGCAATTTCTGTTAGTTTCTTCTAAAAGCCGAAAACGCCTAAGCCTCTTCTTGTTCATCTCTTTTTCAGACCTTTCTTAAAAGTCGAAACCTTTCACTTCACTTTTTGTTTCCATTCTTTTCCTCTTGTGCCGATTTCTACATAAACTGGGATCTTCTTGGAGTTGCAGATTTCCCTGTGAAGGTAAGAACCGATTTCCTCAGATCTATTCCTTTCTCTTTCGGTTCTTGAGAATTAAAGCCAGGTAGCTACTAAGGTTCGGTTTAACGTTTCCACTCTTTTCATGTTCTTATTTTGGGCGACGGCGGGAATTGAAGTAGATCTCTTAGATCTAAAAGCCAGAAACACTAGTCCCTGAATCTCATATCACTTTTCGGGATTTCAAGCCTCTGAACAACACATTGGGCAGATAGTAGCTGTGTTGACTACGGATAGCGTCGACGTAGAAAGTCTTGTTCTAACGATAATCAGGTGTGTAGATCTCTAACACACTTTTTAACTGTAATTTATATGTTATGGGCTAGAAGCCGGAAAGAGGCTGTGTAGACAGTCGAATAAAACCCGAAAAAGGGTTTTGCAAAGGATGTCAGGTACGTAATCATAGAAACCTCTCTATGAGTATCGATATATGTGAAAGCCTGTTTCCTTGTGTTTTTTCAAGTATGTATGCATGGGGCGGGACTATGATAATGAAGGGGAAGTGCATGATAGGTCACTTGGTGATCGGTGGTTAAACCACAAATTCAAATGTTAAGTCACATAGTGATCGGTGGCTATGCCACGTTTAATGATTCCTGATTAATAGGAATAGGCAGTGCGGCTGTCGTTATGGTGTGTAGCGGATGGAGGGTTGATTGTAGAAATCCCCAAGGTGTGATGGTTGGTACGGGTTGGTGTGTAAAGGATGGAATTCTAGGATGGGTTGGGCTATTCATCATTTATTATTTATCATGTAATTATGATTGTTGCCTTTATGTATGGGCCAGGCTCATAATGTGTTTGTGGGCCTCGGGTCATTATGTTCGGAATTTATACACTCAGTCTTGGTGACTCACCCTTTCATTTTTCCTAATCTTTCAGATGAGCAGTAGATCATGGACATGGGAGCCGAGACGGACTCGAGGGGCCATAGGGACTTCTAATTAAAGAAATATATTTCTGTTTTAATTTAGTGTTCTCTTTTGTTTCATTTTAATTCTGGGAATATTTATGTAATAAGGCCCCATAGTTTATTTTCAACTAAGTATTTTAATATTTGGAATTTTCGAAATTATGTCAAAGGTTTAATTGCATGAAATA
This sequence comes from Gossypium australe, assembly GCA_005393395.2. NCBI lineage: Eukaryota > Viridiplantae > Streptophyta > Magnoliopsida > Malvales > Malvaceae > Gossypium > Gossypium australe. Next base: position 12,024,508 of record CM016615.1, on the reverse strand, counting down.
ATAAAATGGGATTTTTCTTGAACATGTTCTAAAAAAAATTATACACTGTTTTTCCCTAAAGTCGCTTATTTGTTTAATTACTATCTCTCTAAACTCCGATTTCTAAAATCAACAAGGCAAAAGTTTTCAATGTTCAACCCGTAGCATACTAGATCTGGTCGAAACGTATGGGCCGGGTTTGGGGTGTTACATGGCGACTCCATTCTCATTTTTAAAGTCGATCATCGTTTTTTCAAAAGCATTTTAAAAATGGTTTCGACAATTATATCAATTGTTTCAATTAAAATCAATCATTACAAGTATTGAAGTGAATAATTAACTAGAAAAATTAACTTAAACTAACTAACAGAATAATCTAATCGAAAACACACATTTACCTAAATTAAGATTCCAACTTAAATTCTCATAATTTTTAAACTCTCAAACTTTCTACATACTAATCCAAAATATATTCCTTTGAAGTACTCTTAAGGCATAATAATTATTTGGCCCTTAAACTTTACAAAAAAAACTATTTTAGCCCTCTATTTAATGTTTTGGCTTTTTTAGTTATTAACTTGTGTTTTTGTCAAATAACCCCAAATTGAATGAAAAATTCATATTTATTAACTTTGTTGACGTTGCATTAACGTGGATGACATGTCGGCATTTAATGAATTTTTTAAAATTTTAAAAATTCAAAAAATATAAAAACTACTTTTAAAGATTAAAAATCATTAAAATATTTTAAAAATTCTAAAATTTTAAAAAATATTTTTAAAATTTTAAAAAATAATTAAATGTTGACATGTCATCTATGTGGCAATCCATGTGTATGTCATGTTAGCAAAGTGAACAAACGTTTAATTTTCTATCCATTTTAAGGTGATTTGACAAAAAATGTAAATTAATGAATTAAAAGAGACGAAAAATTAAAAAGATAACTAAAATAACTTTTTTATAAAGTTGAAAGGCCGAAAAAGTCGTTATGCCTACTCTTGAATTATTTGATTTTGTTTCTTACTTTAATGATTGTGATATCAACTATCACTATCTATCTTATATTATATTATCTTGGTTAAATGCTCAAATTGGGCCCAATTTTTTAGAGTTATTCACATAAGAATCAAACCTGTTAAATGGTCATATAAGGGCTTAACGTTTCCAAAAATGCTCAAATAAGGGTCAAACATTTTAAAAAGTGATCAAATAATGGCTTCTCAAATGTTGTATATCAAGTTCCAAATTATGTTTTGACTGCTTTCTTTTCTTTTCTTTTCCTTTCAAGCAATATCTAATTCAAGTGTTATTTGTTTTATTCTAAACACGTCAGCATTTACTTAATTTTTTTTTATAAATTGGGTTGAAGTGCGTGAAAATCCCTTACTTAAGTGCTTTTGTAAAAGGTAGACCCTTATTTAACCATTTTAAAAAAATTGACACTTATGTAGGGGTGTTCAATCGGTTAACTGACCCGAAATACCATTAACTGATAACAAACCCTTTTAAACCCTTAACCGTTAATCGAACCTGAATTTTTTTAAAAAAATTAAGTGAACCGAACTTTTTCAGTTAATTCGGCCGGTTAACCGAATTAACCGAAATTTATATTTTTTAAAAATTTTTTGGTTAAAACAAGTATAAAACATATAAAAATTAATCAACTTAACCAACGGATTAATTTATATTTCTAAAAAATTAACCGAACCGACCGAATACTTATATATTATAATATTATTTATTAAATTTGGTTAATTCGGTTAACCGACTAATTTCGAACCGAATTAACCGTTAACAGAATTTCTAAAAATTTATTAACTGACCTCGACCAAATTAATTTGGTTAACCGACCGATTACCTAAATTTGGTCGGTTAACTGAATTAATTTAGTTTTACCCGAAATTTGCACTCCCCTACTTATGTAAGCAACCTTTAAAAAGTTGAGCCATAATTTAATCATTTACATCACCTATTGACAAAAACCAAACATTTAAATATAAAAACAAATTAAATCAAATGTTTCTCATAGAAAATATATATTTTAACAACTATCGTGTCTTTTCTTTTCCCTAAATGCATAATGATTTATTTGGCATTCTAATTTTACAAAAATAAAAATCATTTTATCTTTTCATTTAATTTCTTTTATATCTTTTGGCCCTTGAAATTTGTGTTGTTGTTTTGCCCTTGAATTTGCGTTGTTAGGCAAATCACCCCAAAATGGATGAAAAAATAACGTTTGTTAATTTTGTTGATGTGGCATACACATGGATACCATGTCAACAATTAATTAATTTTTAAAATTTTAAAAATTAAAAATATATAAATTATTAAATTTATTTAAAAATATATAAAAATTAACAATTTTTTAAAATATTTTTAAATTTTTAAAAATTAATTAATTACTAACATAGCATACACATGATGCCATATCAGCAAAGTTAACATATGTTAATTTTTCCATCAATGATTTGACAAGTAAAGTAAGTTTAAGAGCTAAAAAAAATGAAAAATTAAATAGAAAGCTAAAATAACTTTTTTTTTTGTGAATTTGGAGGACTAAATAAGTCATTATACCTTCTTTTTAAATAATTTTCTTTTGAACAAAATACGGGTTTTTTACCCTAATAATATAAAAATAAAATAAAATACCAAAATAGGTTGTTCCAAAGATTAAGTACCAAAATGGTACATTTGAATTGGCACCACCCTCATTTTCTAACGGAATACAGTAAAAAAAAATGGTGACATGACGGGATGCGCCTAGGGAAGAGGCTTCACTAGTGGAGGAGCTGGCACAGGCGGCACCGATGGAGGAGCTGTCAGAGGCGGCACCACTTTGCAGTGATGGGACGGCTGCATGCTAACTTAGTTTGTTTTTTATGTGTTTGGGAAGGTCCCCAATTTCATTTTCTACTGGTGGGTGAAGGAGAAGAAATGGAAGGAGAAGAAAAGAAGAGAAGAAGAAGAAAGAGAAAGGGAGGGTGGGAAGGGAAGGGAAGGGAAGGGAAGGGAAAAAGAAAGAAAAAAGAGAAAGAGAATAGAGAGAGGGAAGGAGAAAGAGAAGAAAAAATAGAAAATAAATGTATTTTTTTGTTATAATTTAATAGATTAATGTTAATTTAATTTGTTTTTGTTGTTATTATTGTTTTGTATTAATTTTATATTTTTATTCATTTATAAGTTATTTATAATTTAATGTTTATTGAAGTAAAAAACCTATTTATGTTATAAACAAAGAATGTTTTATTATTTTATGTAATTTATTTGTTATGTGTGTTTTAAGTTGATTAGATAGATTTTTTATGAAATTTATTTGGCATGTTATTATTTTGGGTATTTTAATATTTTTTATGTAGGTAAAAAATGATACCATTGATATGGAATTTAGATTTTATGAGATAAATTAGGAATTAGCTTATATGTTCTAATTTTTTAAGATTTTATCATTGAGAATAAGAGTATATGTTTTTAAATTTTATTTTATGTTTTTATAAATATTAAAAATGAAATTTCTTTTGAACTTCTATGAAAAAAAAAATTATATTTTTTGACAATAATTAAGTTGGCGTGTTATTATATATATTATATTTTAAACCAAAAATGTTTACTTAGTATCATTTTAAAGTAATAATAAAAATATTTATATTTATTATGTATCGTTTATGTTATGTTTTTGTTATTGGCATGTTATTTTTAGTATTTGAATATAAAAATTTACTTATTATCATTTTAAAATAATAATAAAATATTCGTCTTTATTATATATCGTTTATGTTATATTTTTTATATTTATTTATTAGCATATTATTTTTAGTATTTTAATATTTTGATGTGGAAAAAAATTGTTTGGTATTTTTTTTTGTAATTAAAAGTAAATATAAAATATAGGTATTTTGAAAAACATTTAAAATCCATCAAACTTTAAAATTAATAACCGAAATTTGTTTTGAGATTGCAGGTATCGCAATGGCTCCTTTGATTAAAAACAATGGTCACATATCAAACACAATTAATAATATGGTAATATATTGTTATTTTTTAATCACGGGTTCCCTTAAAAAAATATCTACGTAATTTACGAAAATAAATTATGTTATTATAACTATTTTCTGTAATTTATCACTGTCAAGGCCCGTACCGCGCATTAAGGGGTCAGTTGAATGGTTTAGGATATTCTCCGGATGCACGACTGATGCCATACTTGGAGTTAGCTGGATTTGGGTCAGCAGCATTGATCGGGACGTTTGATTTGCGGTACGATTTAGTATCCGCATTGGTCGAGCGTTGGCGCCTAGAGACCCACACTTTCCATTTGTCGTGTGGGGAGTGCACTGTTACTCTGGAGGATGTTGCATTGCAACTTGGGCTCCCAATCGACGGGAGTGCCGTAACTGGCATAAGTGCGATAGCTGAGACGGCTACCCTTTGTTATAGCTTACTAGGAGTCTCGCCCGTCAATGATGAGTCCAATTTTACGGGTTTGAAATTTTCATAGCTGAAAGCCAATTTTGAACATTTATCAATTAATGCTACTGAGCATGAGTTGATGTGCGCAGCTCGAGCATACATTATGCATATTATAGGGGGTATACTGATACCCGATACGAACAACAACAGGGTTCAATTTGATGTATTTACCCCTATTAGCTGATTTGCAGAATGTTCACTCGTATAGTTGGGGTTCCGCAATTCTGGCTATGTTGTATCGTGAGTTTTGTCGGACGACAAAGCTTGATGCCGTAGACATAGGCGGATACCTTGTATTGCTGTAGCCATGGGCTCAAGTTCATCGATGGTGTTCGGGGCATATGATTTTTCTTCCATGTTTCGCACACCCCCACTTGCGACTGAATAGGATGTTGATCACCGCAACCACCCGCAACGTGAATGTCGACCCCTGTAGAAATATACCCCTGGGACCACACCATTAAACCATCAATTTTAGGGGTTTATTGCGGTTTTGATATTACAAAGTTTGTACTTTTTTATTCTAAAAAAATATAAATCAAGAAAAAGACAATATTTGTATATATTTAATTAGACTAATTGGGACTTTAAAAATTGAAACAAAATTTGTGGCCATAAATTAGATTAATTGCAACATTACAACATTAAAACACTAAAACTTGTAACAAACTTAGTTTTGTAATATAAATTATGTTATATAAATTAAATACATTACAACCATAATATAATTGGAACAAACTTTGTAATATAAATTATGTTATATAAATTACATAAGCTCAATTCCTATGCGATTGTGACGATTGTCCAACATGATAATTTCGCTGTGAGCATTTGCTCCGATTATGACCAGCTAATCTGCATAATCCACAACGTTTACTGTCGGATTTTTACCTAATGTCCATTTCATTACGGATTCTGGATGATTGCGGACGACCTCTCGGATTTCTACGCAACCCTTTGTCTGGGACAAGCTCGAAAGTCGTCGGAGGCACCTCCCAGGTATACAGGTCAGGTAGGATGGGGAACTCATCCTCCTAGACATGCAATGTGTGCTCGAGTGTGTACACATCATCAAAAAATCATTCAACATTGAGTGAGAATTTAGCACACACTGCCACGACATGCGCATATGGATATGAAGTGTTTGGAATCTCCTGCAATCGCATCGCCTGTTTTGGAGATCAACTCCATATGACCTAGGTGGTATACCGGGTCGACGACTTATGGTCTCCATAACTCAAAACGTTTCAAGATGTCATGAATATATTTCTACATTCATTGACCTCGCTATTCGATGGTTTGCAACCATTGCATCCATGACATCTTCGACAAACACGTGTCCCGCCTCAATCTGTTTGACGTGTTACTGACCTATTCTTGGCATCAAGGTAGATAACCTGTAGAATGTAGCCGAGAAGACAGATGAAATCGGAAGATGTCGTGTTTTCAACAACACAGTGTTGATCCCATCCACTAAGTTTGTGGTCATTTGACCATAACGAAAGCCTTCGTCAAAACTTTAAGCTTATTGCCACTGCTCCATGGTACCCAACCACTGTCAGAAAGATATGTTCGTTTGACCCTCCATGTCACTCTCAAGTCGAGTCATTCTTTGGTGGAAAATATGTGGCTCTAGCTCGTGCGCTGTATATGTATTAAGAAAAGATAAGTTACAGTATTGCACTAAAACATTAAAACTTATATTGAAAATATAAGGTTATCATTTACCCATTCTCACAACTTGTCTCTTCCAGTCTACATTCTTATAATCTCGATGAAATTAGTCGCGATGTGCCGGATGCAGTAAACGGATCTCCATGGCACACCGAAACGCCTAATGGTGGCAATTAATCATTTCCCTCTATCGAAGATGATGCAAATATTATCGTTGCTAATAACATACCTCCGCAGGTTGGTAACGAAGAATTCCTACTATTCCATGTTCTTCTTATCTACGATAGAAAATACTATCGGAAGCACGTTGTTGTTGCCGTCTTGAGCAACCGCAAGAAGTAGGATCTGTATATACTTTCCATATAGCAAGGTCCCATCCACTTGGACAAACGGCTTGCAGTGGGGAAATACACGCACACATGGATCAAACATCCAAAACTTCTGATAGAAAATTCATTTTCCCGGTTGTAGTTGGTCATCCTTTCCGTAATAAGGTCGTGTCTGTAACTCAATGATAGTCCTAGTACGTACTCCCGCATAGCGGCTATCCATCCTTATAGCTCGTTATACGACGCATCAAAATCCCCGTACGATTTCTCTATTGCCATCTGTTTAGCTATCCACGCCTTTCAGTATGATACTCGATATTGAAATCATGCCTGCATTTCGACAATTAGTACCGAAACTTTAATGGTTGGCATGTCCTTCACCATTGGCATGATACACGTACAGATAGTTTTAGAATCAAGTTTTTGACGATCTTCTGTCATACGTGTTGATGTGCATGTGTGAGGCCCAACAAATTTTCGTATCTCCTACATCCGTAAATTTTGAATAAATGCAGCTCGTACCCACCAATTGCAACCTTCCGTCGACTTCCAACACTCCTCTATATATAATGTCAGTTTAGATACTGCGACTTTGTAGTCCACTGATATATTCATGCTATACCGTTTAATAGCAAATACGCACTCTTCCTTACTTTTGAATCTCTGGCCTATGAACAACTACTTAGGATTGAAATTTACGGCCAACCGATGAGCAGGAAGTATTTCAGGATACTCCGAGAACTCAGCTACGTCCACCGCGTCGGGTTGTATGAGCAACATGTGTGGCCCAGGATTATTGTGTATCACAATACATCGAATCTAGTTCCCGACTGAAGATGCGTTAATGTTTCCATCGTCATTCACATCTTCGTCGTCAATATTATTGAGGACATTGTCCACATCGGGATCACTATCACTATCGACCTCTTGATCACAATGACCACTACTATCGCATCCATCATCACCAACCACATCAATATCGGGTGTAACATTAAGATCGATATCGATCCCGCGTATAGTCAATTCATTATCAACGTACGATATTGGAGCCACCATGCACGATTCTTGAGCTCCATGTTCTTCACCATATGCAGTGATATCTTCATTTTGCTCTATATTGGCTAGCTCAGCAAATAAGTAAATCGGTGCATTTTTGTCACTCCAATTCCTACAGTAAAGAGCGATCATTGTCTCCACGTCTTCGTCGTCTACAAGTTCTATTTCGGTGAATTTGATGGGATCTATCAAAACTGAAAACTTATAGAAAAGTTTCGAGATCTTTCTCTCACAACGTCTAACAATTTTTGCGTTAATCCTTCCCTTCATAGCATCCAACGAGACATTTTTATTAAATCTTATTGCTATTTGTTGTCGTGTTTCAAATATACATCCAACGGTTGTTGTCAAGATGATTCCATCGAAATAAACGCATACGAAAAATTGATTATCCATCTTCAATACTCAATCTGTTAAAAAATTACAAAAAAATCTCAAAATAATTTTGAACAACATAAAAATACTTACATAAAAAAATTAATGAATGATAATATTCTATTTCTAATAATATCAAATTTATTGTCATTTCTAACAATATCAAATATATTAAAAAATTTACAAGATAACATTCTCAATAATCTAAACACAAAATTTACTAACAAATCACAATAAACAAAATAACTTTAAAACAAAACATAAAAATAACACTAAACAAACTATATAATACTAACAATTTTTTTTTCTTATCATAATCTATTATATTTGAAAATAACAATAAAAAAATTACCTTTTCTTTTCTTTCTTTTCTTTTCTTTTCTTTCTTCTCTTCTCCCTCTCTTGTTCTGCTAAATTTTTTTCCAAACTGATACGAGCCGGATGGGGACTAGGGGGAAATATAATAGGTGTGCCGTCTATCAGATAGGCACAACTGGTGCCGCCTACCTGAAACCCTCCATTGGTGCCGCCTATCTAACACCTACCACTACATAAAATAATATTTTTTTCTGTAAAATGTCAGAAAATGAGGGTGGTGCCGCCTATGCACCACCCTCCACCAATTCAAATGTAACATTTTGGTACTTAATCTTAGCAACATACCATTTTGGTTTTATATATATATATATATATATATAAGGGTAAAAAACCCACAAAATGCTAAACTGCTTTTATTAAAAAACTTTAAACAAAACAAACAAAAATAAAAACCTAAAACAACCTAACAGGCCTAAAAAACAAAATAGACAAAGCCTACGACCTAAATCAAACAAAACCCCTAAAAACAAATAACAGTCAGCCACTCAAATTAGTCAGTCCATATACTGTCCCTTTTCCACTTCTTTTTCATTTCCAATGTTCTTTAGCAGACCGAAGATTCCAGAAAACCAAAGCTCGAGGCATGTCTGATAATCTCCCTACCCATATCACCGTTTAGTTCCATTTCCCCATCAAAACAGCCAGAGAGCCTCACTTTTTGTGTCCTATTTCTCTATTTAGCAGATCTTCAGATGCAACTTCTACTTCTTATGAACACCGATGATCCTTGAATAGATTTGGATTATGCTTCTTATTTTGATCACCGGAATATAACCCTTGCCTCAATATTCTACCTGATGCCTGTTCGTACTCGATAGTCCTCCGCTACGGCCCTTAGCACTGCTGTAGAGAACCTGTTAGATAGATAAGTGCTCGCTCCTTCATTTAAGTCCTCAGTTGCAAGGGTGTGTACAACAACATTTCCTGTTCTTAACACGTGTTTGAAACTACAAGTAACGAAATTTCTTATAAGTCGTTTTACATTGAGGATATAGGCACTAATTTCTGACCTATCTTCAAACTCATTTTGTAGTTTCTTGATTATTAAGAGCACATCACCTTCTATCTTAACTCTTAGGAAACTAAACTCTGCCTCAAATTGGATAGCCTGAACATACGCAAGGGCTTCTGCTGCAAAGACATTCGATATGTATTTATTCTGGCACAATATTGCTTTTATGATTTGTCCTTCATTTCTAATCACTAGTCCAGAACATGATTCCTTACGTTGTTGGTTAAATGCAACATCAAAGTTCACCCTGACATGCAAAGTCTCTGGTGGTCTCCAATACTCTATTTCTATCCTTTGGACAGGTAATTTCTACTTTATTCCATCAAATTCCAACAAATAATTTTCAATAAAGTGTTTCATATCTTCCCTTGATTGTTGCTTTTCTTCATGAATAAACTTGTCCTAGACATCCATATTGCCCATACTGTGCAAGCAACTAATCTGTAATTCTGACTTTGATAACTGATAACAAGGAACAATTTCCAATTTTTAAACAGTGCATAGCTCTGTTCTTGTGGCCATTCAACCTGTAGATTTTCCCATATTTCTAAGGCAACAGAGCAGTCCCTAAAAAGCATGCTTCAGACTCTCTACCCTTTCTTGACATCTTGGACAATTTGCTAAACTCGCCAACCGTTGTTGATATAGATTATCTGTAGTTGGTAAATAGTTATGTAAAGATTTCCATACCATAATCTTGATTTTTCAGGTTAGATCAAGCAACCATAATTTTTTTTGTAAATTAGTCTGTAATTATTTTCGTTGATTTGTAAATTTGTTCTGTCGCTCTGTAATAATATTTTGTAACCGCCTCAAACCTAGTTGTCCCCTGATTTCTCTCCACGGCATACCATTCTTTCGTCTTTTCGATCCATTGGGAAGGAGATACAAAAAATTCTATCCGCATCTTCGGCACATAAGGTATTTTTTATCACATCCTTTTTCCAACATTTGGTTAATTGATCAATTAGATCAGAAACTAGTTGAATACTTTGAACATTTGCTAATGTTTGCACCTTATGATCCATTGCACCTGGTATCCACGCATCTATCCAAACTGTAATTTGGTCACCTGAACCCACACGCCAACAAACCCCTTTCTCAAGTAGTCCCCTTGCGGACCATATGCTTTTCTAGGTATAAGATGGTAAGTTTCCCAACTGTGTGTTCATAAAGACTGAATGTGGATAACATTTTTCTTTTAGAGACTTAGCTAATAATGAATTCGGATAACACACTAATCATCAGCCCTGCTTGGCTAAGAGTGTTATATTAAACTTTGACAAACATCTAAAATATTAGTAATCTGCTCATTCCTTTGAATTTCAACATTTGAGCTGAAGAAAACAGTTGATTTTTCAAAGTTAATACATTGCCCCGAGCAAATTTCATATTCATGTAGGATGGCTTTTAAATTCTGAGCTCCCCTAATTGTAGCATCTCCAAAGAGAATACAGTCGTCTACAAACAAAAGATGAGTAATGATTGGTCCTCTATGACAAACTCTCGCTCTTTTAATAAGTCCCTCTCGAGATGCTAATCTTATTAAAGGCGATAAACCTTCGCTAGAAATTAGAAACAAATAGGGGCTTAGAGGATCACCTTGTCACAAGCCCTTGTAAGTTTGAAGCATTCTCCCAACTCACCATTTAGGCATTCCGAATAACTCACCGAACTGATGCACCTTAAAAACCAATTCCATGAGAGATCTTGCAAAGCTCACTTTTAACATAACTTTTTTCTAAAAATCCCATTCAACTCTATCATATGCTTTACTCATATCGAGCTTAAGTGTTATCCTTCATTGAGTTCCCATCCTTCGTTGTTTGAGAGTGTGCATTAATTCATATGAAATAAGAATATTATCAGTAATGAGTCTTCCTGGAACAAAAGCACTTTGTGCTTCATCAATACATATGTGCAAAACTTTTTGGAGCCAATTCGCAATTGTTTTCGAAATAACTTTATAGATAACTGTGCATAGGCTGATAGGTCTAAAGTTTTTGAAGTTGGTTGGATGGGCCACTTTTGGAATCAACACTATATTTGTCAGATTAATATCCTCAATAGGCCCCCTTTATTTAAAGTGTCGAGATAGAATCCTCCCACCTCATGCCCTACAATATGCTCGAATTTTTTAAAAAAAAAAGCCGAGAAATCATCGCTTCCAGAAGCCTTTGTCGGCCTTATACCTTTTAACACAAGAACCACTTCTTCCATAGTGTAGCCAAAAGTTAGCCCCTGATTCATGTTTACTGTAATACAATTTTCAATACTACAAAGAATATAGTTTAAACTCCCAATGTCTCCCAACGAAAAATATTTTCGAAGTATCTTCTTGCCACCATGGCTATCTCTTGTTGATTCATTATTGTTTGTCCTAATTCATTCTCCAATTCATTAATTTGATTTATTCTTCTTTTGGAAGCGAAGTTGTGAAAAAACTTTCTGTTCTTATCTCTCATCTCTTTTTTTTTTAATCCCCACTGTTTAACTTTGTAACCCTTTACCTAGTATTACTAACCGCTCCACCATAGTTCCTCCAATCTGTTCCCATAACCATTTCACCTTCTCCTCACACGACCCTTCCATAGTCCACCATGCTTCAAATCTAAAATTCCGACTTTTCCTTTTCACCTTTTCAGGTTTTGTTTGAAACAAAAGAGGGCAATGATCAGAAAAAGAATGTGACAAATATCTAATTGTATATTCAGGAAATAAATTAATCCACTCCAAATTTGCCATCCTTTTGTCCAAGCGCTCTTTGATATTTGTCTCCAAAAGGTTGCCCCTTTCCCATGTAAACCAACACCTTATAGATCCCACGTCTTTAAGATGACAATCATTAAGTGCTTCCCCAAATTCCTTTATGTGTCCTTCTCCCCTTAATAGACCTCCCTCTTTTTCAAACGAGTAAAGAATTTCATTAAAATTCCCACAAACCAATCATGGGGTATTCTGTTCTCTTTTTAATCTTCTTAAAAGGTCGTATGCTTCACTCATTCGTTATGCTTCTTGGGCCCTATAAAAACCTGTTATTCGCCACCTTGTTCCACTTTCATCTTCTTTAATATAAATATCAATATGGTTAATAGAAAAACTTTTTAAGTTGACAATTAAATCTCTCTTCCATCCTCAACTTAATCCTCCCCTTTTGCCCAAAGCTGACACATAAATCCCATTATAAAACCCACATCGTCGTCGCACTCCTTCCATTCTCTTATTATCCAGCTTTGTATCAAACAAGAAGACAATTGGGGGATTATGTTGCTTTAAATTATGCTGAAGCCTCCTAACACCCCGTGGATTCCCCAAACCATGGACATTCTAACTTATAATTTTTATTGTGTTCGGTCGGCTTGCCTATTGGTAGCTGTCGATATCTATTTTTTGCAAATTTCCTCACGTTTCTCAGTCACTTCAACCATGAAAGCTCCAATAGTTTTCCCCAAAATTTGTTTATCTAGTCTAGGTCTTCCCTTTGCTATTCATCAAATGAAGCTCTTCACTATCATCCTCCATATCTACACTTCTCGTTCCTCTTGACAAATCAATTTCCTTCCTTTTATCTAAACGACATATTCCTTCCAGATTGAACCCTAAAATAGATCCCATAAAATTGTGTTGTTGACGTAAGTCAATTATTCCAATCGACCTTCCTTTTCGTTCAGTGATTTAGCTTCCCCTAGGCTCCTCAATATTACCCTCATAATTATCCTCCCTCAACCATACACTCGGAGTGATCATTGTTCTCATTTGTTGTGCTTTCAATGATAGATCCCATCCATCCATTACTTCTCGCATTCCAATATCTAATCTTTTTTAACAAAATATATCCCCACGCCCTAGATAGCCACACAGAAAGCAAAATAAAGACAATTTTTTGTATTCAAAATTTACATAAACAAAACTTGATTGCGAAGCCATAATTTTTTTTTCCTCCTTAATGATTTTCGGATATCCAACTGAACCCTAATACGCATGAAATTTTTAAATATCTAATTGATTTGCTTTGTATCATATTCCAGAAATTTGCCCACAAAATTACCAAGTTGTCTTACCACATTATCTGAGAAAAAACTCAATGGGAGATCATGCACTTGTACCCAAAAATTCGTAAAAACCAAATGAACTAAATTCGGGTCTTCCCCTTCTTTCAACCTATGCAAAACAAGAAGATGGTTATTAAAAGTCTATGGTGTGTCACTCAGAACACACTCCATATCAACTTTATGGAAGAATCAAAACAAAAATCGTTTATCTCCTAGGTTTGATATTTAAATTCCCCCTAAAGAATGCCACAAATTTGCAATGGTGTTTTTCAAAGCAGGAAAGTGAACCACGTTTGCTGTAAGACAACAGCCCACCAAACAAATATCATAGCCTGATTTTTATGGAATAATCTTCTCCCCGAATTGCAAGACTTCTTCTTCCTCATCTTCAAGGCGTCGATCTGCCATTTCTTTCTCCATCGATCAATCATTCTTAATGTGCCTACTATTCTCTTGACACTGACTTGATTATAAAAAAACTAAGATCACACCTCTTTTATTCTTGGTTTGTAATCAATTAATTTGTTATGAAAGTAAGCAGAATCGTAATTGACAAATAAAAACCTTAGAAATTTCCTTGCTAACTTAGCAGACGATTTTATGCTATCAAAGTATACCTCTATAATATTTTAAATTCTTCTTAACATTTTGTTTTCTTTTCAAATATCATTTAATTAAGAAAGCATTTATATTATAAATAACTAGATATCCATTATTTTTTTGTTCATTAAATTCTAATACATTAATTATCATCATTTAAACATGTATTTATATATGAATGGTGAAGTTATCATTTAGAATGGTCTTTTTTATAGTTTGGGATAAGGGTGAGATTGTTAGGATGTTGGATAATAATAAATACCAAAAGAATAATGGAAACCGAATTGATGACAACTTGAATATTAAAATTAATTTACAATATCTTTAAAAAAAATTTTGAATAAAATCTGGGACTTTGCATTAAAAATGGGTTCTTGCCTGAAGTTCATTACAAAAGCAAATGAAGAAAAGAAAACCTAAACCTACAAAACTAGACTCACTATTCCTACTAAAACATATACCTATACCTAGCCCAAACCCAAATTTTCCTAAGCCCACTAGGCCCCCATTTAGATACCTCCAATGCTCAGCATCATCATCTGAGGCAGCCTCCACCGTTTTCAACATCTTAATTACCATTTATTATTTTCGAGGCTCTCACATTGATTACTTGCACCGTTTTCATAAAATTTCTACCAACCCCTCTTTTGTCTTTTCAGATGCACTGTTCCCCCTTACTCCTATTTTTGCCCTTGTCTGCAAAAATTTCCTTCAACTTCTTGGTGCTTCATTTTCACAACTATTCCTCATGTTCGTCAGTCATTTCATCTCCTTCCGACGCTGCCAGACTCCTCACATCTTCCTTTAGTGCTAACATGGCCTTCCTCGATAGTTGATGTCCCAGGTTAGTAATACTTAGACTTTCAATTGCTCCTCTTGCAAGTTCATGAACAACCTTGTTACTAAATCTAGATATTTCTGAAAACAACACTTTTCAAATCCTCTCTTAATATTTGTATATCCTATATGTATGAATATAGTATTTATCGATCCTTTTTAATTCCTTTGCTCATCAAATAACATTGAATGCATCTCCTTCGATGACTACCCGTCGGAGACCCATTTCTAACCCCGCTTGAACTGCCTGTAGACAGGCTATTGACTCTGTCGAAACCACCCCTCGGCTTTCGAATAGGGCGTGAATCGAACTTGGGTTTTAAAAATGATAAAACGTGGGAGTCGCCACCGATCCTTTTTGTTGAGGTGTGATTGGGTCACCTAGAAAAGTAGTTATCTTAAATAAACCATTTAATTTATTAAAACAACGATTTTAGTCTACGAAGTTTAAAGAAATAGGTTCGGGAGTCAATTACGTACGAGGAAGGGTTAGCATCCTCAATACGCCTAAAAATTGGTACCTGACTGATTATCTAATGTCTTGATGTCGAGAATTTAAAAACTTGAAAGAATTAAAACGATCCCTTTTTATGATGATGTCAACTGACAGTATTTAAAGAAATCGAAGATGTATGCAAAGGGGCTATTCCGTCTTGAGGCAAAATGTCGTATCCAATACTTTAGGACACCCCTTTTTGACCATCGAGACTAAACTTCCCCTTTTTATTCATAAATTTACTTTAAGGGACATTCTATTATTTAAAAATGGACGAGAAAATAACAAACCCAATACTTTAGGGCACGTTTTCTCGAGCTTCTAAATATAGAATGTTGCCTTGCTTTAAAAAAAAAAAAAAACCTTACTTCGGAATAACCAAACACCATGTCCAATACTTTAGGAGATGACATTTTGAGTTCCAAAGATAAGCCCTTTTTGGTAAAGAATATACTTGTTCGAAAGGATATTCGGATATTTAGACTAAACAAGAAAATTGCAACCCAATACTTTAGGGAACAATCTCTTGTGCTTCTAAACACAGAACATTGCCTCGGTTTAGAAAATCTCATTTCGGAATAACAAATCATCACATCCAATGCTTTAGGACACGACATTTCGAGTTCTCGAGAATAAACTTTTTGTTAAAAATGTGTTTGTTTGGAAGAATGTTCAGTTATTTAGTAGAAACAAAAAAACGCTACCCAATACTTTAGAGCACGTTTTCCCCAAATTTTTAAACAAGGAATATTGTTTTTTTTTTTTTACGAAAAGAAACCGTTTTGTATCGAGCAAAATCGACATAACAAAGTTTGTAATAGAATGTAAAGATACTGACGTACACGGCAACATGGAAATAAGTGCATTAATATGAATAACAATAATGAAAGCGAAAAATAGAATGAATGGAAAAGAACATAGTAGAAATAATAACACTAAAGTAATAATGATAAGAATATATACAAGTCATAGCACGATAATAGAAATAATAATCACACAATAATAATAGTATAATAATAATAAATAATAATGATAAGATAACCATAATAATAATACCAAAATATGTACAATAAATAATAATATAAATATAGTAATACTAATAATAATAATAATAATACGTATTAATATAGATGTAGTAAAAATAATATAATAATAATATTAGTAGTAATACGCGATATATACAACATACAAGTACGAATATAATAATGATAGCGGTGATGAAATTAGTATATACAAATAAGGGTGTAACGATAATAATGCAAAATATATACAAGATAACAATATAGTAATAACAATAGTAAAAATACTAAAATAATGACATAGTAATAATAATAATAGTAATAATAGAAAATATATACAATATGCTAATATAAATATAGTAGAGATAATAATAATCTAATAATAATATAATAATAAAGATGGTAACATAGTAATAATAGTAAGAATAATAAAAAAATATATATATACAATATACTAATATAATAATATAATAACAATATAACAATAGTAATAATAAATATAATAATAATAATAAATAATAATAATGATGATGATAATAATAATAATAACAATAATAATAAAAAGAGACTAAATCGAAATCAAAATGAAGTTAAAGGGGTAAAATAGTAATAAAATAAAATAAAAAAAAGGATTAGGGACTAAAATTGAATCAAAACAGAATATCGGGGTTAATTTGAAAATAAAAAAAAAGGGAAGGGCCTATTCGAAATACGCGCGGAAGGAGGGGGACCAAAAAGGAAATTATCCCCTAACTCCCATGTGCTGTGTTTAGTTAAGGACCAAATTAGAACGGAAACAAACATATTGGGGTAAATTTGAAAATAATAGAAACTCGATTAAAAAGGAAAGAGAATGCGGAAGGACCAAAAGGGCAAATAGCCCAATACATGAAAACACGCGGATCCTGGGGACAAAACGACATCGTTTTGGGCGTTAAAGGCCAGCCCCAAAACGACGTCGTTTTGAGGGGCTATTTAAGGCCATTTTTTTTCAAAACTTTCATTTTAACACATGCTAAAAAAAAATTTAATTCTTTTTCTTTTTTTTCTCTGCAGGTATGGGGGTGGCGCGATTTTCGGCGACCGACGCCGCCGCCGACGCCACCGCACCGGCCACCGTGAGCGGTGGCCGAAAAAGGTAAGTTTAGTCCTTTTTTTTTGTTTTTTTTAGATATATATTTATATATTTTTGTGAATGAAAGAGAGAGATTCGAAATAAAAAAATGAAAAATAACGAAAAAATACCTTCGAACGTACTGGTGATCTTTTGTATTTCGAAATTTTTTCTTTTGTTTTTGATTTGTTTTTTTTTCCGTGAAACTCAAAAAAATCCCCTATATTACAGTTCCATAATCGGCTTTTTATAGCCAAATACAAATCTCTGCTTTTCTTGGTTTATTGCTGGTGTTAGTGGCTGAAAACAGGGCGAAGTGGAGCAGGTGGAGGCTATGGTGGCGTGCGCACGGAGCTGGTGGCCGACAGGGGTGAGTGGAGAGCGGCGGCAACACTAGGGGCTAGGGTTTTCTTTTTTTTTCTTTTTTACTGAAAATTGGTTTAAGTTTTAGGCTTATTGGGCTAGGTTTAGTTTTGGGTTTAATTTGGGTTGGTGATAAGAATTCAGAAAGAAGAGATCCGCAGCTTTGATCTTCTCGCTGAAACTTCTCAAAAATAGCAGGTGATAAGAATTCGGAAAGAAGAGATCCGCAACTTTGATCTTCTCGCTGAAACTTCTCGAAAGTAGGAGGTGATAAGAATTCAGAAAGAAGAGATCCGTAACTTTGATCTTCTCACTGAAACTTCTTAAAAGGGTTGGTGATAAGAATTCAGAAAGAAGAGATCCGCAGCTTTGACCTTCTCGCTGAAACTTCTCGAAAGTAGAAGGTGATAAGAATTCAGAAAGAAGAGATCCGTAACTTTGATCTTCTCACTGAGACTTCTCAAAAAGGTTGATCCTCGATACGCTTAGGGAGGAGGGATTAGTAGCTTTGTCCTGCTTCCTTGAGACTTCGAGGTGACAAGAATTCAGAAAGAAGAGATCCGTAACTTTGATCTTCTCACTGAAACTTATCGAAAAAGGTTGATCCCCAATATACTCAGGGAGAAGAGATTAGTAGCTTTGTCCTGCCCCATTGAGACTTCGAGAAAATGAATCTGAACTTTTCAATTTGCTTCCTTACTATCTTCAGGAAGACTTCGATCTTCAGCCTGCTCCACACCGTTCTTTGAGAAACCTGTCCTGTGGAATGTGCTTAAGCTTATACAAATGATGATGATGCTATGATCGGGATGACTCCAAATGCTCCTAACTACTTGTGCTATGGATGACATTTACATGACTAGGATGTTATGTAATGAATCAAATGCTCCTAACTGGATGTATCTTATGGATGTCATGAGAATGATTTTTTTTTCTTTTTTTAGGGATTTTTGCTTGCACCATGTTGTCCTTGTTTGGGTCGAAATTTTGACTCAAAACCCGAGAGAATTCAGTTGTGTTTTGCCTAACTGATTTGCCCCTATTGTAGCTTCTAGGTCCATTCCTTCAATTCTCGAAGGGAATCTAGATACCCCTTTTCCAGATACCTGTCAAGCCTTTAGACCCGGTGAGTTTTAAACAATAGTCCTGCTTATGCCCCCTGTATTATTTAAAATTTTCAGAGTGATATGCAAAACTTCTTTCGTGAAAGCATTGCTAGTCCAATAACTGTTATTTCAATGCCAAAATGCTTGAAAAAAAAGATTATGATGATAGATGAAGTAGAAATTTATTGGGAGCATAGCTCAAAACTGGCGAATGTAGCAAAGAAGAAAGTTTATTTAAACTGTGTCTTCAAAATACAAAGGTAGCAAACCCAAAATAGGTAAAATGGAAATTAGGTGCCCCAGATATCGCAGTTTGAGCTTCTCTGCCTGAGCGTCTAGAAGACCATTTCGAGTTCGACATGTGTTTAGGAGACCCTGAGTATTTTGTCGATGCACCAAGACGCAACCTACCCCTTCTTTGTCAATTCGCATAAAGCGGGATTCTTCCATCATGATTTGAGCCGCCCTTTTTAGGTTTTCAACCCAAATCCCTTTTGACCTCAAAACACTCATTGCGGTTTTTTTTTTTAAAGATCTCAAAGCGTCCTTTGCGGGATTTCGACTTTGGTGTCTCTCCCCCTCTTCAAGTATAGTACCTTTTAACAGAGTCCGAATTTACGGGATTGGGCAAGTTTTTCCCATCCATTTCGGCCAGGATCAATGCTCCTCCAGAGAAAGCCTTTTTCACCACGTAAGGTCCTTCCTAATTTGGCATCCATTTTCCTCTGAAATCCTTTTGTATAGGGAGGATCTTTTTCAAAACCAAGTCTCCCTCGTGAAATTCTCTTGGGCGCACGTTTTTATCATAGGCCCGCATCATTCTCTTTTGATACATCTGGCCATGACGAATAGCCCTTAACCTTTTCTCTTCAATCAAGTTCAGCTGATCGTATCGAGACTGGATCCATTCTGCTTCATCTAATTTTAGCTCTGACAAGACTCGAAGGGAAGGAATTTCAACTTCGATGGGTAACACCGCTTCCATTCCATAAACTAATGAAAAAGGAGTTGCCCCGGTGGATGTCCTGACTAATGTTCGATAAGCGTAAAGAGCAAAGGGTAATTTTTCATGCCAATCTTTATAGGTTTCGGCCATCTTCCCCACAATCCTCTTAATGTTCTTATTGGCCGCTTCCACTGCACCATTCATCTTTGGACGATATGGCGATGAATTGTGGTGTTTGATCTTGAATTGACTGCAGACCTCCGCGATTGCGCTGTTATTTAAGTTTAAGGCATTGTCAGAAATGATCCTTTCAGGCATTCCGTATCGACAAATGATTTCCTTTTTTAGGAATCTACTGACTGCCGCCTTGGTAACACTGGCGTATGAAGTAGCCTCCACCCATTTGGTGAAGTAATCAATGACCACGAAAATGAAACGATGCCCGTTCGAAGCTTTTGGCGAAATCGGTCCGATGACATCCATGCCCCACATGGAGAAAGGCCAATGGGAGGTCATAACATGCAACGGTGAGGGAGGTACATGAAATTTGTCCCCGTATATCTGACATTTGTGACATGTTTTAGCATACTTGATACAATCCCCTTCCATGGTAGACCAGTAGTATCCGAATCTAATGATTTGTCTAGCCATTGTGAAGCCATTAGCATGTGTTCCGCAAACACCCTCGTGGACTTCCTCCAAAATTGTCTTAGCTTCCATTGCGTCGACACATCTCAACAGTACTTGATCCTTCCTTCTTTTGTATAGTACCTCCCCATCCAGGACATAATCACAGGCTAACCTTCTCAGTGTCTTCTTTTCATTCTCGGTCGCTTGTTTGGGGTATTCGCGATTTCTCACATATCGTAATATATCCTGGTACCAGGGGTGATCATCCCTTTCTTCTTCTATGTTGCAACAATAAGTTGGGGCCTCATAAACACTCATTTGAATGGGCTTTACATCTTCTTTCTTACTCACTTTGATCATGGAAGCCAAAGTAGCCAAAGTATCCGTCATCTGGTTTTTTTCCCGTGGGAGATAACTAAAAGTGATATCATCGAATTCTTCAATTAACTCCAAGACTATCCTTCGGTAATTGATCAATTTGGGGTCTCTCGTCTCCCATTCACCTTTTAGTTGGTAGATCACTAGTGCAGAATCTCCATATACTTCCAGCGCTTTAATTTTGCGTTCTATGGCAGCACGGAGTCCCATGATACACGCCTCGTATTCTTCCATATTGTTTGTACAATCAAAATCCAACTTGCATGTGAACGGGTAGTGATCTCCATTTGGGGATACCAAAATTGCCCCAATCTCATTTCCAACAGCATTTGATGCCCCATCAAAATTCAATTCCCAAAGGCAATCTTTTGCAGTGTCTTCTTCAATAATTGTCACGTACATTAAATCCTCATTAGGGAAATCAAAATTTAACGGCTCATAATCTTCTAAAGCTTTGCTAGCTAGGAAATCGGCTATCGCGCTCCCTTTTACAGCCTTTTGGCTCACATAGACAATATCAAATTCAGACAGCAAAATTTGCCATCTAGCCATCCTTCCATTCAAGGCGGTTGCCTCCATCATATACTTTAGAGGGTCTAATTTCGAGATCAACCAGGTCGTGTGATACAATATGTATTGTCTCAATATCTGAGTCGTCCAAATCAACGCGCAACACAGTTTCTCAATTGGCGAATATCTCATTTCGCACTCAGTGAATTTCTTACTGAGGTAGTATATCGCTTTTTCTTTCTTTCCTGAATCATCATGTTGACCTAACACACATCCCATAGAGTGATTAAGCACCGTCAGATATAGGATTAATGGCTTATCTGGGTGCGGGGGTGACAGTACTGGAGGGTTTGACAAATACTGTTTGACCCTATCGAAAGCTTTTTGACATTCATCATCCCATACGCCTGGATTATGTTTCTTCAAAAGACGAAATATGGGATCACATTTCTGAGTTAACTGTGAAATAAACCGAGCAATGTAATTTAGTCTTCTGAGGAAACCTCGAACTTCTTTCTGAGTGCGCGGTGGAGGCAATTCTTATATAGCTCGGACTTTGTCCGAGTCAATCTCGATCCCTTTCTTGCTGACTATGAAGCCTAGCAATTTGCCAGACCTAGCTCCAAAAGTACATTTAGCAGGATTGAGTCTAAGTTGGGATTTCCTTAACCTCAAGAATAGCTTCTTCAAAATTCGGATATGCTCTTCTTCCGTTCTAGACTTTGCAATCATGTCATCCACGTAAACCTCAATCTCTTTGTGCATCATATCATGGAACAAGGTCACCATGGCCCTTTGGTATGTAGCTCCTGCGTTTTTCAACCCAAATGACATTACTTTATAGCAGAACGTACCCCACAATGTTATGAAGGTAGTCTTTCCCATATCTTCAGGATGCATTTTTATCTGATTGTACCCCGAAAAATCGTCCATGAAGGAAAACAATGAAAAGCCTGCTGTATTGTCTACTAGAGTGTCAATATGAGGCAAAGGAAAGTTATCCTTTGGGCTAGCCTTATTTAGGTCTCTGTAATCCACACACATTCGTACATTCCCATTTTTTTAGGGACAGGCACAATGTTGGCTACCCATTCTGAATATTTGATCTCTTGTAACAATTCAGCGTCGAACTGCTTTTGAACCTCTTCTTTTATTTTCAGCACAATATCTGGTCTCATCCTTCGGAGCTTCTGCTGAACTGGCTTGCAATCTCTTCTTATGGGTAAACGGTGTATTGCAATATCGGTACTTAAACCAGGCATATCCTCATACGACCATGCGAAGACATTCTTGAATTCTTGCAACAACTCGATAAGATTCTGCCTTATTTCTTTGGCTATACATGTTCCAATATTTACCACTTTCCCTTCTTCCAACATCACAGTCTCTACCGTTTCCTTATGAGGACGAATTTGTCTCTCCTCCTGTTTCACCATTCTTAACAAGTCAGGAGATAAGTCACCATCCGTGCCATCTTCAAAATCCTGTAAGTCTTCTAAGCATATGTCTTGTTCAAAAGGATATTTCGAGTCCGTGGCAGCGTCGCTCATGTCATTGATATCCGGGGACCTGTTGTAGTTTAAGAGAATACAGGGAGAATGAATGAATTCGTGAATGAATATTTATATGCATGATAATGACAAAAGAATGATCAGAAAACAAAGAAAAGAATGGAAGAGTGTTAATGATATTGAAAATGCGCTTTATTGATATAATAATACTTGAACATGTGCCTATTTCACAAAAGAAACCTTGTTGCTTTTAGGCTCAAAGCAATAAGCGTGTTCTGGACATTACTCTGAATAAGCTCTAAATACTACAGGAATTTCCTCTGCAGTCCAATTGTTTAAAACGCTTCCTGGTTCATAAGGTCGAATATTTGATAAGATTCCCTCTTCAGCTGCCTCCTCTGATATGGCATTAATGCAGACATTACCCAACATTGCTATGATGTCCTCCTCCTTTCGTGTCTTCAACCCAAAGTGAATTACCCCTCCTGAAACGAAGGTTGCGGATATGTGAGGGATTATTATGGGTTCCCACTTGGTTTCCTTTCCGCTCAAACGAGCGCGTCTTCTTTCCTGCCTCCTTTCTAGCTCCATCTTCTTTTGTCTTGCATCTGGTTTAAACCCCAGGCCAAAGCGGTCTTATTTTTCTCTCAGCATCAGGGCTGCCATTCTCCCCCGAAGGTATTTTCCCAGTCCTCTTCCCGGTAATGCGCCTTTCCCCACGGTCATTTTCAATCCCATCTTTGTAGTCTTGGAGATTCTTGGTTTCAAGATTTTGTTTCCTTCTATAATAAAAGTTGCGTTCACAAACTCAAGAGATCGGAAGGAACATTCAGCTGCCTCGTCGTTCGTCTCCAAGTAGGGCATATCACTGGTCACGGTTGCAATAATGTCCTCCTCCTCTTTTATCGTTACCAGCCGTCCATCCGCTATTAACTTCACCTTCTGATGTAATGATGAAGGCACTGCCCCCGACGAATGTATCCATGGCCTCCCTAATAGGCAGTTATAGGAAGGCTCGATGTCCATCACCAGAAAATCTACTTCGTAAGTAGTTGGGCCAATTAGTAAGGGTATCTCAATCCTCCCCATGACCCTTCTTTGGGTGTCGTCAAATGCCTTTACCACGCTCTGGCATTCCTTCATGTGCGAACTGTTTACCGGTAATCTGTTGAGGGTGGACAAGGGTAACGCATTTAATGCAGACCCGTTGTCTATCAAGACCCCTGGTAGTATGTACCCTTTGCATCTAGCGGTAACGTGTAAAGCCTTGGTGGATCCTCTACCACCTGGTGGTATTTCATCATCATTAAAATAGATGAAGTTGTCTGCACTTATATTACTGATTAATCGATCCAATTTCTTAACCGAGATGTCACTAGCGACGTAGGTTTTGTTTAAAGCTTTCATTAGTGCGTTCCTGTGCACTTCTGAGCGTTGAAGCAAAGCCAACACAGATATGCGCGCTGGTTGTTTATGCAGCTGTTCTACCACACAGTATTCACTGTGTTTCAGAAATTTTAGGAACTCTTTAGCCTCTTCCTCAGTCACTGGCTCCTTGGTCCTCGGCTCGGGCTCAGCTGGCTCTCCTTTCTTCTGTTCCACCATTGGAGCTTTCCCCTTTATTAAATCGTAACGTCTCCCAATTCGCGTATGGAAACCTTCACCTAGATTTTCTTTCGAGGTGTTGGCTGCATTCTCCTTTCCTGGAACTGTTACATTACATTCGTAATTCCAAGGAACCTCATTGTTATCTTTATAAGCAAATGCAGCGGGCCTTCGTATTATCACTTTCGGCGTTACCCGCATTTCTGTCTTATCACTAGCCAAATCTTCCTTTTCAGGGACTGCTATATTACACTCGTGGTTCCGAGGAATCTCCTCTTTACAAGCAAAGGTAGCGGGCCTCCGTATTACCACTTTTGGCGCCATTCGTATTCCAGCCTCATCACTAGCCGAATCCTCTTTTCTAGAGAATGCTATATTACATTCGAGGTTCTGAGGAATCTCCTTATCATCCTTATGAGCAAAGGTAGCGGGCCTTCGTATCACCACTTTTGGCGCCACTCGTGTTCTCGTCTCATCGCTTCTTGGGCGCGAAATAATGATCATTGGGAGGTTGATTTTCGAACTCTTTACTGTTGACTCTGACGCGCATATGCTCCTCTCTTCTGTGCCTTCGTTATAAAATTTAACTTCTTTGTTGTTCATTAAGTTTTGTGCCAGGGTTCTAAACTCCCCACAGTTCTGAATTTCATGCCCCAACTCCTGACGGTACTCACAATAATTTGTCAGCTTTCCCTGATTCTTTTCCGCAACAATTAATCCGTGTTTGATCATTTCTCTTCAGACCAATCTCAACGGAGTCTTAACCTCCGCGACACTTACTTTGGCTTTATTCTCTGAACTTTCGCCAACTGCGTTGACCCCGTTATTAGCATGATTGGGTAAAGGACTCGTTACATTTGGCAGGTCATCTAACTCCACCACACCCATGTTGATAAATTTCTCTACTAATTTCTTACAAGCAAGGCAATTCTCTATTGAGTGTCCCGTAATTCCTGCATGATATTCACATTGTGCGTTCGGGTCATACCACTTAGGATACGGGGGTTGCATTGGTTTTAGATGGTACGGGGATACAATGTGCGCGTCGAACAGGGTTTGATACATCTCCTTGTACGTTATCGGAATTGGTGTGAAGTGTATTTTCTCATTATTTTGTCTTGTCGTGCTAGGTTCTTTCTTGGGTAACCCCTGCTGCCCCGTGGTCATTGCTTTCGGCTGATTAATGGTGATTGACTTCGGGTACCCTATGCTCGCGTTATTCACCTCACTTTA
Organism: Gossypium australe; assembly: GCA_005393395.2. Classification (NCBI taxonomy): domain Eukaryota; kingdom Viridiplantae; phylum Streptophyta; class Magnoliopsida; order Malvales; family Malvaceae; genus Gossypium; species Gossypium australe. The sequence goes on along the minus strand of CM016615.1, from coordinate 11,998,835 downwards.
TTTCTTCTTTGGGGGCATGCTTTTGGCACTTTCCCCCGCTTCCATTCCTCCACTTTTTATAATATTCTCGATCATTTCCCCGGTCATTACGTGTCCGAGAAACTCCTGGTTGCACTTCCTAACATATGCATGAGAAATGGGGCTTTCAGTGTGCGGATGAAGAGCATTGTGGTCTCTTTTTCCAGAAGTGGGGGTTGGACTTGGATGGCCACCTCTCTCCACCTCTGTGCATATTGCCTAAAGCTTGCATTTCCCTTCTTCTCCATGTTTTGCAGAGTGATCCTATCGGGGGTCATGTCTGTTACGTGACTGTACTGCTCTAGAAATGCTTGAGCCAAATCTTTCCATGAACCTATTTTGGCGCGACTCAACTGGTTATACCATCTGGCTGCGGCACCCACCAGACTATCCTGAAAGCAATGAATTAGCAACGGATCATTATTAGTGTATCCCGCCATCCTTCTACAAAACATAGTAATGTGGGCCTCCGGGCAACTTGTCCCATTGTATTTCTCGAACTCAGGCATCTTAAAATTGTAGGGAAGCACCAGGTCGGGGACCAAACTTAAATCATTAGCATTGATTCCCTGACGTTTACCAGCATTTTCCATAGCTTTAAGTCTCTCCTCTAACCATTTATATTTATCTTCCAGTTGTTTTGGTAATTCCATTTTCACTTTTTCAGCAATCTAATCTAGGTCAGGAACATTGGGATTGTTTGGATTATGGCCGGGGTTAGAACTTGAGCCGTCCTGGAAATTCATTAGTATCGATGCTGCGGCCAAAATTTGTTGCGGCCTGATAGTGACAGACACCCTTTGGGGATGCACATCTGGCGGCGTCTGGGTGTTCGGTGGGATGAGAGCGGGATTATCATTATCGTTCCCTGAGCTAGCAGCAATGCCCTTTTCCTTCTCTCGTTCTTTAGTCATCAACTGCACCAGCTGGTTTATCATGTTATTCTGGGATTCTTGCAACTGCTCTATAATGTCCTGCTGGGTCTTGGTCAGCTGCTCCTCTAGTTGTGCTTGTCGATCCTGCATTTCTTTTTGCATTTGCTCTAACCTTCCCATTCTTTGATCCATTTTTGTTTTGCCTCTTGTACCGTAGCGATGTTCCAGGGTAACTGCCATTGTTTTAGAGTCCTTTTGTGAGATTCAATGTGCATGATGCAATGTAATGCTGATGCATGAGATGTGTGCAACCAAAAAGGCGTTGATTCCAATTCAATTCTCATTAGAATAGCTTTTCAAGAAAACAAGTTTCTTCACATAAAGTGGATTGCATATAAGGCCTTGCCTTGATACCTAAGGCCTTGACTTTCTCAAGAAGCCAAGCTAACTCTTGACCTCTCTCTGACTCCGACTCGTACATCAAACTTAGTACATCAGCTCGAATTGCTAAAGTTTGTAGGTGATTCGCCACCTCTCGTATTTGGGCCACAGCTTCCTCCATAATATAATCCCGGTTTCTGACTTGGCTCTAAGAGTGATGCAGTTGTTGCTTCCATCGCTCCTCATTGACTTCAAAAAGCTCTTCCCGTAGCTCGTAACCATGTAAGGCGGATTCTAACTCTTCAATTCTGACACCCGAATTTTTAACTTCTCTTTCTCGTTTTGACTTTCTATCAGATCCTTTTTCAGGGCATCTTCTAGCTCATGGGTATCTCGGAATTTCTTTTCCCACTGACTTGCTCTATTCTTTTCCTTTTTAGTTTCTTGACGCCATTGCTCTGACGTTTTTCCAAGCCCCGCAGTTTTCATCGACCTTCGTAGCTTCTTGTAGTCAGTTTTCAAACCGTCCAAATCTTCTTCAGCTTTATTCTTCCCTTTCCTCAGCTTCTCGGCTTCTAGTTTTTGAATATCAACATCCAATCCTAGCTGCATTTTCTCCTCCTCCAATTGTTCTATCCTCTTTCTTAGCTCCCGGTTCTTTTCCTCAAAGTCCTGTTTGATGATTTCAAGCTCGATAGGGATCACCCGTAAGTGTTCTTCTAGTGATCGGGTGTTTTCTTGGTCTGATGCGAGGATATTATCGTTGACTCTTTGACTTCGCCACTGGTCATACTTAGGGGTCGTCATCAGGCTGGCAGCGAACCTTTTCATTTTATAAATTTGGTTCCAGACGTTTGATATCTCGCGTACTCTCTTCTTGTAATTTCCTCCTTTATATTCAAACTCGCACTGAGCTAACTCTTGTGTTGGCGGCGTAAATTGTCTCGATTTGTGCTGTCTTAACGCGAGGAGAGGAGTGTATCCAGTAGCTCCCCATATCCCAAGCATTGGAACGTAATCAAAATCTCCACATCGATATAAGATCTCATCAGGAATCATCCATGGAGCTCCCCATTCTATATCTTCTCCTTCTAGGTTTCGCAGAATCATCATCCAATTTTCTTCCGTGATATCATCTCGTCTAGGTGTAGTTACCATATTTTCTAGTGGAGAATAGTCCTCGGAGAAGATTCGACATGATACCTTTTCCATTTTCCAAAAATGACCGTGAAACCATGCTAGTAAAAGTTGGGCGCAGCCGATAAATCTCCCTTCGCCCGCTCTTCGACATGCGCTTAGGGACCTAAAAGTTTCGGCTAGAATTGCAGGAATAGGAGTGATCCTTCTGTCTAACTTGTCAAAGAGATCAGACACCGCCTCATCCACATACCCTAAAGCTTTGGGGAAGATAACCAGTCCATAAATGCTCAAAGCTAACACATCAACTTTCTTCTTTTCCTCGGGATGTGCTATAATCAAATCTCTCAGATTTCTCCAAGGGATGCATTTGCAATCTCCTTTTTGTTTTGTCCGGGCTGTAACCCACTGCTCACTCATCCCCGTAATATTCATCAACTTTCTTACAAATGTGGGGACATTAACAGCTCTCAAATAAGCCTTGTCAGTTTGAATTCTCGGGCAGCGGAGTAAGGCTGTGTACTCTTCAATGGTAGGTACCAAATCCACCTTCCCGAAAGTAAAGCAACTATAAGTAGGATTCCAAAACTGAGCCATTGCTCGAAACAGATGTTGGTCTACTTTGATGTCAAGTAGATAAGGCAAATCGCCATAATGATAGTAGAATAGTTGCTTGATCTTATCGTCCCATTGATTCCATATTTCCCTCATTTCTTGAAGATTGTTTTGGGTTACGCTGATGCGTGTGTAATCCCACAACTCTGATACGTGTCCCGCTGTAAGGCTATCGCCTTTTCTTTGTTGAACTGTCTCAGCCCATATCCGGACGGCCGCATTGTCCTCCACTTTATCAAGAAACCCCTTTTCCATGACAAGCTATCTATTTAGCAACCGAATGTGAATCAACACCCTTTTGATGAATATGCCATGCAAAAATAAAAATGCAAAGTCATTATTTCATACACAATAAACAGAGAATCAAACACTTAATCGGGTAATCATTAGGGTTCGGCGTGGCTCTACCTAGGGTGGTTCTTTAGGTTCGCTATATGGGGTTCGGTTCTAGGGTGAAGGTACCTGAACCAGCAGACTCCTCGATCCTCACCCATTATAGGCTCATATGGACCGAGTTCGGTTCAGTGGAATACATTTCCCTATGGCTACACGGAGATGAAAATCTCACGAAGACATAGGTACGGATGTATTCCGAAAGTGATCCACTATCTTGCACGGAGGTGAAAACCTCACGAAAGAGTAGCTTCTCACTCTCACTTAAGAGGTACGACCACGACGGTCATGCAATGTAATGTGCAAAGATTCCAAAAGCTTGAAGCAAATAAAGGAAATAGGAATACAATGATGAAGATCGTAACACAAAACAGATGAAACACGAAGGAGGGATCGTGTATTAAAACCAAGTTTTCAATTTTCGACAAAAAGACAAGAAGTAATCAACCCGTGGCTCGACCCTCTTATTTGAAGTCCCCAGCGGAGTCGCCAACCTGTCGAAACCACCCCTCGGATTTCGAATAGGGCGTGAATCGAACTTGGGTTTTAAAAATGATAAAACGTGGGAGTCGCCACCGATCCTTTTTGTTGAGGTGTGATTGGGTCACCTAGAAAAGTAGTTGTTTTAAATAAACCATTTAATTTATTAAAACAACGATTTTGGTCTACGAAGTTTAAAGAAATAGGTTCGGGAGTCAGTTACGTACGAGGAAGGGTTAGCACCCTCAATACGCCCAAAAATTGGTACCTGATTGATTATCTAATGTCTTGATGTCGAGAATTTGAAAACTTGAAAGAATTAAAACGATCCCTTTTTATGATGATGTCAACTGACAGTATTTAAAGAAATCGAAGATATATGCAAAGGGGCTATTCCGTCTCGAGGCAAAATGTCGTATCCAATACTTTAGGACACCCCTTTTTGACCATCGAGACTAAACTTCCCCTTTTTATTCACAAATTTACTTTAAGGGACATTCTATTATTTAAAAATGGACGAGAAAATAGTAAACCCAATACTTTAGGGCACGTTTTCTCGAGCTTCTAAATATAGAATGTTGCCTTGCTTTAAAAAAAAAAAAAACCTTACTTCGAAATAACCAAACACCATGTCCAATACTTTAGGAGATGACATTTTGAGTTCCAAAGATAAACCCTTTTTGGTAAGGAATATACTTGTTCGAAAGAATATTCGGATATTTAGATTAAACAAGAAAATTGCAACCCAATACTTTAGGGAACAATCTCTCGTGCTTCTAAACACAGAACATTGCCTCGGTTTAGAAAATCTCATTTCGGAATAACAAATCATCACATCCAATGCTTTAGGACACGACATTTCGAGTTCTCGAGAATAAGCTTTTTGTTAAAAATGTGTTTGCTTGGAAGAATGTTCAGTTATTTAGTAGAAATAAAAAAACGCTACCCAATACTTTAGAGCACGTTTTCCCCAAATTTTTAAATAAGGAATATTGTTTTTTTTTTTTACGAAAAGAAACCGTTTTGTATCGAGCAAAATCGACATAACAAAGTTTGTAATAGAATGTAAAGATACTGACGTACACGACAACATGGAAATAAGTGCATCAATATGAATAACAATAATGAAAGCGAAAAATAGAATGAATGGAAAAGAACATAGTAGAAATAATAACACTAAAGTAATAATGATAAGAATATATACAAGTCATAGCACGATAATAGATATAATAATCACACAATAATAATAGTATAATAATAAATAATAATGATAAGATAACCGTAATAATAATACCAAAATATGTACAATAAATAATAATATAAATATAGTAATACTAATAATAATAATAATACGTATTAATATAGATGTAGTAAAAATAATAATAATAATATTAGTAGTAATACGCGATATATACAACATACGAGTACGAATATAATAATGATAGCGGTGATGAAATTAGTATATACAAATAAGGGTGTAACGATAATAATGCAAAATATATACAAGATAACAATATAGTAATAACAGTAGTAAAAATACTAAAATAATGACATAGTAATAATAATAATAGTAATAATAGAAAATATATACAATATACTAATATAATATAGTAGTGATAATAATAATCTAATAATAATATAATAATAAAGATGGTAACATAGTAATAATAGTATGAATAATAATAAAAAATATATATACAATATAACAATAGTAATAATAAATATAATAATAATAATAAATAATAATAATAATGATAATAATAACAATAATAATAAAAAGAGACTAAATCAAAATCAAAATGAAGTTAAAGGGGTAAAATAGTAATAAAATAAAATAAAAAAAAGGATTAGGGACTAAAATTGAATCAAAACAGAATATCGAGGTTAATTTGAAAATAAAAAAAGGGGAGGGCCTATTCGAAATACGCGCGGAAGGAGGGGGACCAAAAAGGAAATTATCCCCTAACTCCCGTGTGCTGCGTTTAGTTAAGGACCAAATTAGAACGGAAACAAACATATTGGGGTAAATTTGAAAATAATAGAAACTCGATTAAAAAGGAAAGAGAATGCGGAAGGACCAAAAGGGCAAATAGCCCAATACATGAAAACACGCTGATCCTGAGGCGGGTCGGGTCAACACGCGGATCCTTGGTGCGGTGAGCGTGGCATATTCATCAAAAGGGCGTTGATTCGCATTCGGTTGCCAAATAGATAGCTTGTCATGGAAAAGGGGTTTCTTGATAAAGTGGAGGACAATGCGGCAGTCCGGATATGGGCTGAGATAGTTCAACAAAGAAAAGGTGATAGCCTTACAGTGGGACACGTATCAGAGTTGTGGGATTACACACGCATCAGCGTAACCCAAAACAATCTTCAAGAAATGACGGAAATATAGAGTCAATGGGACGATAAGATCAAGCAACTATTCTACTATCATTATGGCGATTTGCCTTATCTACTTGACATCAAAGTAGACCAACATCTGTTTCGAGCAATAGCTCAGTTTTGAAATCCTGCTTATAGTTGCTTTACTTTCGGGAAGGTGGATTTGGTACCTACCATTGAAGAGTACACAGCCTTACTCCGCTGCCTGAGGATTCAAACTGACAAGGCTTATTTGAGAGCTGTTAATGTCCCCACATTTGTAAGAAAGTTGATGAATATTACGGGGATGAGTGAGCAGTGGGTTACAGCCCGGACAAAACAAAAAGGAGATTGCAAATGCATCCCTTGGAGAAATCTGAGAGATTTGATTATAGCCCATCCCAAAGAAAAGAAGAAAGTTGATGTGTTAGCTTTGAGCATTTATGGACTGGTTATCTTCCCCAAAGCTCTAGGATATGTGGATGAGGCGGTGTCTGATCTCTTTGACAAGTTAGACAGAAGGATCACTCCTATTCCTGCAATTCTAGCCGAAACTTTTAGGTCCCTAAGCGCATGTCGAGGAGCGGGCGAAGGGAGATTTATCGGCTGCGCCCAACTTTTACTAGCATGGTTTCACGGTCATTTTTGGAAAATGGAAAAAGTATCGTGTCGAATCTTCTCCGAGGATTATTCTCCGCTAGAAAATATGGTAACCACACCTAGACGAGACGATATCACGGAAGAAAATTGGATGATGATTCTGCGAAACCTACAAGGAGAAGATGTAGAATGGGGAGCTCCATGGATGATTCCCGATGAGATCTTATATCGATGTGGAGATTTTGATTGCGTTCCCATGCTTGGGATTTGGGGAGCTACTGGATACACTTCTCTCCTCGCGTTAAAACAGTATAAATCGAGAAAATTTACGCCGCCAACACAAGAGTTAGCTCAGTGCGAGTTTGAATATAAAGGAGGAAATTACAAGAGGAGAGTGCGCGAGATATCGAACGCCTGGAACCAAATTCATAGAATGAAAAGGTTCGCTGCCAGTCTGATGACGACCCCTGAGTATGACCAGTGGTGAAGTCAAAGAGTCAACGATAATATCCTCGCATCAGACTAAGAAAACACCCGATCACTAGAAGAACACTTACGGGTGATCCCTACCGAGCTTGAAATCATCAAACAGGACTTTGAAGAAAAGAACTGGGAGCTAAGAAAGAGGATAGAACAATTGGAGGAGGAGAAAATGCAGCTAGGATTGGATGTTGATATTCAAAAACTAGAAGCCGAGAAGCTAAGGAAAGGGAAGAATAAAGCTGAAGAAGATTTGGACAGTTTGAAAACTGACTACAAGAAGCTACGAAGGTCGATGAGAACTGCGGGGCTTGGAAAAACGTTAGAGCAATGGCGTCAAGAAATTAAAGAGGAAAAGAATAGAGCAAGTCAGTGGGAAAAGAAATTCCGAGATACCCATGAGCTAGAAGATGCCCTGAAAAAGGATCTGATAGAAAGTCAAAATGAGAAAGAGAAGTTAAAAATTCGGGTGTCAGAATTGGAAAGATCACTGTATCAGTATCGCAGCCGTAACTCTATAGCAGAATTGAAGGTTAGTTTGAGCAAAATTGAAGAGATGAAAGCAAGAATTGAAGAGTTAGAATCCGCCTTACATGGTTGCGAGCTACGGGAAGAGCTTTTTGAAGTCAATGAGGAGCGATGGAAGCAACAACTGCATCACTCTCAGAGCCAAGTCAGAAGCTGGGATTGTATTATGGAGGAAGCCGTGGCCCAAATACGAGAGGTGGCGAATCACCTACAAACTTTAGCAATTCGAGCTGATGTACTAAGTTTGATGTACGAGTCGAAGTCAGAGAGAGGTCAAGAGCTAGCTTGGCTTTTTGAGAAAGTCAAGGCCTTAGGTATCAAGGCAAGGCCTTATATGTAATCCACTTTATGTGAAGAAACTTGTTTTCTTGAAAAGCTATTCTAATGAGAATTGAATTGGAATCAACGCCTTTTTGGTTGCACACATCTCATGCATCAGCATTACATTGCATCATGCACATTGAATCTCACAAAAGGATCTTAAAACAATGGCAGTTACCTTGGAACATTGCTACGGTACAAGAGGCAAAACAAAAATGGATCAGAGAATGGAAAAGTTAGAGCAAATGCAAAAAGAAATGCAGGATCGACAAGCACAACTACAGGAGCAGCTGACCAAGACCCAGCAGGACATTATAGAGCGGTTGCAAGAATCCCAGAATAACATGATAAACCAGCTGGTGCAGTTGATGACTAAAGAACGAGAGAAGGAAAAGGGCATTGCTGCTAGCTCAAGGAACGATAATGATAATCCCGCTCTCACCCCGTCGAACACCCAGACGCCGCCAGATGTGTATCCCCAAAGGGCGTCTGTCACTATCAGACCGCAACAAATTTTGGCCGCAGCATCGATACCAGTGAATTTCCAGGACGGCTCAAGTTCTAACCCCGGCCATAATCCAAACAATCCCAATGTTCCTGACTTAGATGAGATTGCTGAAAAAGCGAAAATGGAATTACCAAAACAACTGGAAGATAAATATAAATAGTTAGAGGAGAAACTTAAAGCTATGGAAAACGCTGGTAAACGTCAGGGAATCAATGCTAATGATTTAAGTTTGGTTCTCGACCTGGTGCTCCCCTACAATTTTAAGATGCCTGAGTTCGAGAAATACAATGGGACAAGTTGCCCGGAGGCCCACATTACTATGTTTTGTAGAAGGATGGCGGGATACACTAATAACGATCCATTGCTAATCCATTGCTTTCAGGATAGCCTGGTGGGCGCCGCAGCCAGATGGTATAACCAGTTGAGTCGCGCCAAAATTGGTTCACGGAAAGATTTGGCTCAAGCATTCCTAGAGCAGTATAGTCACGTAACAGACATGACCCCCGATAGGATCACTCTGCAAAACATGGAAAAAAAGGGAAATGAAAGCTTTAGGCAATATGCACAGAGATGGAGGGAGGTTGCCATCCAAGTCCAACCACCACTTCTGGAAAAAGAGACCACAGTGCTCTTCATCTGCACACTAAAAGCCCCATTTCTCATGCATATGCTAGGAAGTGCAACCAGGAGTTTCTCGGACATCGTAACGACAGGGGAAATGATCGAGAATATTATAAAGAGTGGAGGAATTGAGAAAGGGGAAAGTGCCAAAAGGATGCCCCTAAGGAAGAAAGAAAGTGAGGTGAATAACGCAAGCATAGGGTACCCGAAATCAATCACTATTAATCAGCCGAAAACAATGGCCACGGGGCAGCAGGGGTTACCCAAGAAAGAACCTAGCACGACAAGACAAAATAACGAGAAAATACACTTCACACCGATCCCGATGACGTACAAGGAAATGTACCAAACCCTGTTCGACGCGCACATTGTGTCCTCTTATCATCTAAAACCAATGCAGCCTCCGTATCCCAAGTGGTATGACCCGAATGCACAATGTGAATATCATGCGGGAATCACGGGCTCTCAATAGAGAATTGCCTTGCTTTTAAGAAATTAGTGGAGAAATTCATCAACATAGGTGTGGTGGAGTTAGATGACCTGCCAAATATAACGAGTCCTTTACCCAATCATGCTAACAACGGGGTCAACGCAGTTGGTGGAAGTTCAGAAAAGAAAGTCAAAGCAACTGTCGCGGAGGTTAAAACTCCGTTGAGATTGGCCTGGAGAGAAATAATCAAACACGAATTAATTGTTGCGAAAAAGAGTCAGGGAAAGCTGACAAATTATTGTGAGTACCATCAGGAGTTGGGGCATGAAATTCAGAACTGTGGGGAGTTTAGGACCCTGGTACAAAACTTAATGAACAACACAGAAGTTGAATTCTATAACGAAGGCATGAAAGAGAGGAGCATATGCGCGTCAGAGTCGACCGTAAAGAGTTCAAAGATCAACCTCCCGATGATCATTATTTCACGCCCAAGAAGCGATGAGACGGGAACACGAGTAGTGACGAAAATAGTAATACGGAGGCCCACTACCTTTGCTCATAAAGATGATAAGGAGATTCCTTGGAACCTCGAATGCAATATAGTAGTCTCTAGAAAGGAGGATTCGACTAGTGATGAGGCTGGAATACGAGTGGCGCCAAAAGCGGTAATACGAAGGCCCACTACCTTTGCCTGTAAAGAAGAGATTCCTCGGAACCACGAGTGTAATTTAGCAATCCCCGAAAAGGAAGATTTGGCTAGTGATATGACGGGAATGCGGGTAGCGCCGAAAGTGATAATACGAAGGCCCGCTGCATTTGCTTATAAAGATAACAAGGAGGTTTCTTGGAATTACGAATGTAATGTAACAGTTCCAAGAAAGGAGAACGCAGCCAACACCTCAAAAGAAAATCCAGGTGAAGGACACTACGACTTAACGAAAGGGAAAGCGCCAATGGTGGAACAGGAGAAGGAAAAGCCAGTTGAGCCTGAGCCGAGAATCAAGGAACCAGTGACAGAGGAGGAAGCTAAAGAGTTCCTAAAATTTCTGAAACACAGTGAATATTGTGTGGTAGAACAGCTGCATAAACAACCAGCGCGCATATCTGTGTTGGCTTTGCTTCAATGCTCAGAAGTGCACAGGAACGCACTGATGAAAGCTTTAAATGAAACCTACGTCGCTAGTGACATCTCGGTTAATAAATTGGATCGATTGATCAGCAATATAAGTGCAGACAACTTCATTTATTTTAATGATGATGAAATACCACCAGGTGGTAGAAGACCCACCAAGGCTTTGCACGTTACCGCTAGATGCAAAGGGCGCATACTACCAGGGGTCTTGATAGACAACGGGTCTGCATTAAATGTGTTACCCTTGTCCACCCTCAACAGATTACCGGTGGACAGTTCGCATATGAAGGAGTGCCAGAGCATGGTAAAGGCATTTGACGGCACCCAAAGAAGGGTCATGGGGAGGATTGAGATACCCTTACTAATTGGCCCAACTACTTACGAAGTAGATTTTCTGGTGATGGACATCGAGCCTTGCTATAACTGCCTATTAGGGAGGCCATGGATACATTCATCGGGGGCAGTGCTTTCATCATTACATCAGAAGGTGAAGTTAATAGCGGATGGACGGCTGGTAACGATAAAAGCGGAGGAGGACATTATTGCAACCGTGACCAGTGATATGCCCTACTTGGAGACGAACGACGAGGCAGCTGAATGTTCCTTCCGATCTCTTGAGTTGGTGAACGCAACTTTTATTATGGAAGGAAACAAAATCTTGAAACCAAGAATCTCCAAGACTACAAAGATAGGATTGAAAATGACCGTGGGGAAAGGTGCATTACCGGGAAAAGGACTGGGAAAATACCTTCAGGGGAGAATGGCAGCCCTGATACTGAGAGAAAAACAAGACCGCTTTGGCCTAGGGTTCAGACCAGATGCAAGACAAAAGAAGAAGGAGCTAGAAATGAGGCAGGAAAGAAGACGCGCTCGTCTGAGCGGAAAGGAAACCAAGTGGGAACCCATGATAATCCCGCACATATTCGAAACTTTCATTTCAGGAGGGGTAATTCACTTTGGGTCGAAGACACGAAAGGAGGAGGACATCATAGCAATGTTGGGTAATGTCTGCATTAATGCCATATCAGAGGAGGCAGCTGAAGAGGGAATCTTATCAGATATTCGACCTTATGAATCGGGAAGCGTTTTAAACAATTGGGCTACAGAGGAAATTCCTGTAGTATTTAGAGCTTATTCAGAGTAATGTCCAGAACACACTTATTGCTTTGAGCCTAAGAGCAACAAAATTTCTTTTGTGAAATAGGCACATGTTCAAGTATTATTATATCAATAAAGCACATTTTCAATATCATTAACACTCTTCCATTCTTTTCTTTGTTTTCTGATCATTCTTTTGTCATTATCATGCATACAAATATTCATTCACGAATTCATTCATTCTCCCCGTATTCTCTTAAACTACAACATGTCCCCGGTATCAATGACATGAGCGACGCTGCCACGGACTCGAAATATCCTTTTGAACAAGACATATGCTTAGAAGACTTACAAGATTTTAAAGATGGCACGGATGGTGACTTATCTCTTGACTTGTTAAGAATGGTGAAACAGGAGGAGAGACAAATTCGTCCTCATAAGGAAACGGTAGAGACTGTGATGTTGGAAGAAGGGAAAGTGGTAAATATTAGAAAATGTATAGCCAAAGAAACAAGGCAGAATCTTATCGAGTTGTTGCAAGAATTCAAAGATGTCTTCGCATGGTCGTATGAGGATATGCCTGGTTTAAGTACCGATATTGCAGTACACCGTTTACCCATAAGAAGAGATTGCAAGCTAGTTCAGCAGAAGCTCCGAAGGATGAGACCAGATATTGTGTTCAAAATAAAAGAAGAGGTTCAAAAGCAGTTCGACGCTGGATTCTTGTAAGAGATCAAATATTCAGAATGGGTAGCCAACATTGTGCCTGTCCCTAAAAAAGATGGGAATGTACGAATGTGTGTGGATTACAGAGACCTAAATAAGGCTAGCCCAAAGGATAACTTTCCTTTGCCTCATATTGACACTTTAGTAGACAATACAGCAGGCTTTTCATTGTTTTCCTTCATGGACGGTTTTTCGGGGTACAATCAGATAAAAATGCATCCTGAAGATATGGGAAAGACTACCTTCATAACATTGTGGGGTACGTTCTGCTATAAAGTAATGCCATTTGGGTTGAAAAATGCAGGAGCTACATACCAAAGGGCCATGGTGACCTTGTTCCATGATATGATGCACAAAGAGATTGAGGTTTACGTGGATGACATGATTGCAAAGTCTAAAACGGTAGAAGAGCATATCCGAGTTTTGAAGAAGCTATTCCTGAGGTTAAGGAAATCCCAACTTAGACTTAATCTTGCTAAATGTACTTTTGGAGCTAGGTCTGGCAAATTGCTAGGCTTCATAGTCAGCAAGAAAGGGATCGAGATTGACTCGGACAAAGTCTGGGCTATACAAGAATTGCCTCCACCGCGCACTCAGAAAGAAGTTCGAGGTTTCCTCGGAAGACTAAATTACATTGCTCGGTTTATTTCACAGTTAACTGAGAAATGTGATCCCATATTTCGTCTTTTGAAGAAATATAATCCAGGCGTATGGGATGATGGATGTCAAAAAGCTTTCGATAGGGTCAAACAGTATTTGTCAAACCCTCCAGTACTGTCACCCCCGTACCCAGATAAGCCATTAATCCTATATCTGACGGTGCTTAATCACTCCATGGGATGTGTGTTAGGTCAACATGATGATTCAGGAAAGAAAGAAAAAGCGATATACTACCTCAGTAAGAAATTCACTGAGTGCGAAATGAGATATTCGCCAATTGAGAAACTGTGTTGCGCGTTGATTTGGACGACTCAGAGATTGAGACAATACATGTTGTATCACACGACCTGGTTGATCTCGAAATTAGACCCTCTAAAGTATATGATGGAAGCAACCGCCTTGAATGGAAGGAAGGCTGTAAAAGGGAGCGCGGTAGCCGATTTCCTAGCTAGCAAAGCTTTAGAAGATTATGAGCCGTTAAACTTTGATTTCCCTAACGAGGATTTAATGTACGTGGCAGTTACTGAAGAAGACACTGCAAAAGATTGCCTTTGGAAATTGAATTTCGATGGGGCATCAAATGCTGTTGGAAATGGGATTGGGGCAATTTTGGTATCCCCGAATGGAGATCACTACCCGTTCACATGCAAGTTGGATTTTGATTGTACAAACAATATGGCAGAATACGAGGCGTGTATCATGGGACTCCGTGCTGCCATAGAACGCAAAATTAAAGCGCTGGAAGTATATAGAGATTCTGCACTAGTGATCTACCAACTAAAAGGTGAATGGGAGACGAGAGACCCTAAATTGATCAATTACCGAAGAATAGTCTTAGAGTCAATTGAAAAATTCGATGATATCACTTTTAGTTATCTCCCACGAGAAGAAAACCAGATGGCGAATGCTTTGGCTACTTTGGCTTCCATGATCAAAGTGAGTAAGCAAGAAGATGTAAAGCCCATTCAAATGAGTGTTTATGAGGCCTCAACTTATTGTTGCAACATAAAAGAAGAAGAAAGGGATGATCACCCCTGGTACCAGGATATATTACGATATGTGAGAAATCGCGAATACCCCAAACAAGCGACCGAGAATGAAAAGAAGACACTGAGAAGGTTAGCCTGTGATTATGTCCTGGATGGGGAGGTACTATACAAAAGAAGGAAGGATCAAGTACTGTTGAGATGTGTCGACGCAATGGAAGCTAAGACAATTTTGGAGGAAGTCCACGAGGGTGTTTGCGGAACACATGCTAATGGCTTCACAATGGCTAGACAAATCATGAGATTCGGATACTACTGGTCTACCATGGAAAGGGATTGTATCAAGTATGCTAAAACATGTCACAAATGTCAGATATACGGGGACAAAATTCATGTACCTCCCTCACCGTTGCATGTTATGACCTCCCCTTGGCCTTTCTCCATGTGGGGCATGGATGTCATCGGACCGATTTCGCCAAAAGCTTCGAACGGGCATCGTTTCATTTTCGTGGTCATTGATTACTTCACCAAATGGGTGGAGGCTGCTTCATAAGCCAGTGTTACCAAGGCGGCAGTCAGTAGATTCCTAAAAAAGTAAATCATTTGTCGATACGGAATGCCTGAGAGGATCATTTCTGACAATGCCCTAAACTTAAATAACAGCGCAATCGCGGAGGTCTGCAGTCAATTCAAGATCAAACATCACAATTCATCGCCATATCGTCCAAAGATGAATGGCGCAGTGGAAGCGGCCAATAAGAACATTAAGAGGATTGTGGGGAAGATGGACGAAACCTATAAAGATTGGCATGAAAAATTATCCTTTGCTCTTTACGCTTATCGAACATCAGTCAGGACATCCACCGGGGCAACTCCTTTTTCATTAGTTTATGGAATGGAAGCGGTGTTACCCATCGAAGTTGAAATACCTTCCCTTCGAGTCTTGTCAGAGCTAAAATTAGATGAAGCAGAATGGATCCAGTCTCGATACGATCAGCTGAACTTGATTGAGAAGAAAAGGTTAAGGGCTATTCGTCATGGCCAGATGTATCAAAAGAGAATGATGCGGGCCTATGATAAAAAGGTGCGCCCAAGAGAATTTCACGAGGGAGACTTGGTCTTGAAAAAGATCCTCCCTATATAAAAGGATTTCAGAGGAAAATGGATGCCAAATTGGGAAGGACCTTACGTGGTGAAAAAGGCTTTCTCTGGAGGAGCATTGATCCTGGCCGAAATGGATGGGAAAAACTTGCCCAATCCCGTAAATTCGGACTCTGTTAAAAGGTACTATACTTGAAGAGGGGGAGAGACACCAAAGTCGAAGTCCCGCAAAGGACGCTTTGAGATCTTCAAAAAAAAAACCGCAATGAGTGTTTTGAGGTCAAAAGGGATTTGGGTTGAAAACCTAAAAAGGGCGGCTCAAATCATGATGGAAGAATCCCGCTTTATGCGAATTGACAAAGAAGGGGTAGGTTGCGTCTTGGTGCATCGACAAAATACTCAGGGTCTCCTAAACACATGTCGAACACGAAATGGTCTTCCAGACGCTTAGGCAGAGAAGCTCAAACTGCAATATCTGGAGCACCTAATTTCCATTTTACCCATTTTGGGTTTGCTACCTTTGTATTTTGAAGACACAGTTTAAATAAACTTTCTTCTTTGCTACATTCGTCAGTTTTGAGCTATGATCCCAATAAATTTCTACTTCATCTATCATCATAATCTTTTTTTTCAAGCATTTTGGCATTGAAATAACAGTTATTGGACTAGCAATACTTTCACGAAAGAAGTTTTGCATATCACTCTGAAAATTTTAAATAATACAGGGGGCATAAGCAGAACTATTGTTTAAAACTCACCGGGTCTAAAGGCTTGACAGGTATCTGAAAAAGGGGTGTCTAGATTCCCTTCGAGAATTGAAGGAATGGACCTAGAAGCTACAATGGGGGCAAATCAGTTAGGCAAAACACAACTGAATTCTCTCGGGTTTTGAGTCAAAATTCCGACCCAAACAAGGATAACATGATGCAAGCAAAAATCCCTAAAAAAAGAAAAAAAAACATTCTCATGACATCCATAAGATACATCCAGTTAGGAGCATTTGATTCATTACATAACACCCTAGTCATGTAAATGTCATCCATAGCACAAGTAGCTAGGAGCATTTGGAGTCATCCCGATCATAGCATCATCATCATTTGCATAAGCTTAAGCACATTCCATAGGACAGGTTTCTCAAAGAACGATGTGGAGCAGGCTGAAGATCGAAGTCTTCCTGAAGATAGTAAGGAAGCAAATTGAAAAGTTCAGATTCATTTCCCCGAAGTCTCAAGGGGGCAGGACAAAGCTACTAATCCCTTCTTCCTGAGTATATTCAGGATCAACCTTTTTCGATAAGTTTCAGTGAGAAGATCAAAGTTACGGATCTCTTCTTTCTGAATTCTTGTCACCTCGAAGTCTCAAGGAAGCAGGACAAAGCTACTAATCCCTCATCCCTAAGCGTATCGAGGATCAACCTTTTTGAGAAGTCTCAGTGAGAAGATCAAAGTTACGGATCTCTTCTTTCTGAATTCTTATCACCTCCTACTTTCGAGAAGTTTCAGCGAGAAGATCAAAGCTGCGGATCTCTTCTTTCTGAATTCTTATCACCAACCCTTTTAAGAAGTTTCAGTGAGAAGATCAAAGTTTCGGATCTCTTCTTTCTGAATTCTTATCACCTCCTACTTTCGAGAAGTTTCAGCGAGAAGATCAAAGTTGCGGATCTCTTCTTTCTGAATTCTTATCACCTGCTATTTTCGAAAAGTTTCAGCGAGAAGATCAAAGCTACGGATCTCTTCTTTCTGAATTCTTATCACCAACCCTTTTAAGAAGTTTCAGTGAGAAGATCAAAGTTACGGATCTCTTCTTTCTGAATTCTTATCACCAACCTTTTTAAGAAGTTTCAGTGAGAACATCAAAGTTGCGGATCTCTTCTTTCTGAATTCTTATCACCTGCTATTTTTGAGAAGTTTCAGTGAGAAGATCAAAGTTACGGACCTCTTCTTTCTGAATTCTTATCACCTCCTATTTTCGAGAAGTTTCAGCGAGAAGATCAAAGTTGCGGATCTCTTCTTTCTGAACTCTTGTCGCATTGAAGTCCCAGTAGGGCAGATTTAAGACTGGCATTCCCGAAGTTACAGAGAAGCAAATCGAAGTCAATCTAAGTTGCAATGAAGTGGACCAAAGCAACAAAAGGCAATGGGCTAGAATGAAGAATAAGGGCACCGAAGAATCCTGAGTCAGTGGACCCGGGCAAATTTGGGCCTTCGTTATGTCTTTGCTCTATTCCCGTTAGACGACAATGAGCAAAGAGGGGCAGCTGTAATACTCAAATTTACCTAGGCCCAATTAAACCCAAAACCCAAATTAAACCCAAAACTAAACCTAGCCCAATAAGCCCAAAACTTAAACCAATTTTCAGTAAAAAAGAAAACCCTAGCCCCTAGTGTTGCCGCCGCTCTCCACTCACCCCTGTCGGCCACCAGCTCCGTGCGCACGCCACCATAGCCTCCACCTACTCCACTTCGCCCTGTTTTCAGCCACTAACACCAGCAATAAACCAAGAAAAGCAGAGATTTGTATTTGGCTATAAAAAGCCGATTATGGAACTGTAATAGGGGATTTTTTTGAGTTTCACGGAAAAAAAAAACAAATCAAAAACAAAAGAAAAAATTTCGAAATACAAAAGATCACCAGTACGTTCGAAGGTATTTTTTCATTATTTTTCATTTTTTTATTTCGAATCTCTCTCTTTCATTCACAAAAATATATAAATATATATCTAAAAAAACAAAAAAAAGGACTAAACTTACCTTTTCCGGCCACCGCTCAAGGTGGCTGGTGCGGTGGTGTCGGCGGCGGCGTCGATCGCCGGAAATCGTGCCACCCTCATACCTGCAGAGAAAAAAATGAAAAAGAATTAAGTTTTTTTTTTAGCATGTGTTAAAATGAAAGTTTTGAAAAAAAATGGCCTTAAATAGCCCCTCAAAACGACGTCGTTTTGGGGCTGGCCTTTAACGCCAAAAACGACGTCGTTTTGCCCCCAGGATCCGCGTGTTGACCCGACCCCTCTCAGGATCCGCGTGTTTTCATGTATTGGGCTATTTGCCCTTTTGGTCCTTCCTCATTCTCTTTCCTTTTTAATCGAGTTTCTATTATTTTCAAATTTACCCCAATATGTTTGTTTCCGTTCTAATTTGGTCCTTAACTAAACGCAGCACATGGGAGTTAGGGGATAATTTCTTTTTTGGTCCCCCTCCTTCCGTGCGTATTTCGAATAGGCCCTCCCCTTTTTTTTATTTTCAAATTAACCTCGATATTTTGTTTTGATTCAATTTTAGTCCCTAATCCTTTTTTTTATTTTATTTTATTACTATTTTACCCCTTTAACTTCATTTTGATTTCGATTTAGTCTCTTTTTATTATTATTATTATTATTATTATTATTATTTATTATTATTATTATTTATTATTACTATTGTTATATGTTATTATATTATATTATATTTGTGTTATTTATTATTATTTTTATTATTATTATTATTATATTATTTTTATTACTATTGTTATTGTTATTATATTATTATTATATTGTATATATATTTTTTATTATTCTTACTATTATTACTATGTTACCATCTTTATTATTATTATTATTAGATTATTATTATCACTACTATTTATATTAGTATATTGTATATATTTTCTATTATTACTATTATTATTATTACTATGTCATTATTTTAGTATTTTTACTATTGTTATTACTATATTGTTATCTTGTATATATTTTGCATTATTATCGTTACACCCTTATTTGCATATACTAATTTCATCACCGCTATCATTATTATATTCGTACTCGTATGTTGTATATATCGCGTATTACTACTAATATTATTATTATATTATTTTTACTACATCTATATTAATACGTATTATTATTATTATTATTAGTATTACTATATTTATATTATTATTTATTGTATATATTTTGGTATTATTATTACGGTTATCTTATCATTATTATTTTATTATTATACTATTATTATTGTGTGATTATTATTTCTATTATCGTGCTATGACTTGTATATATTCTTATCATTATTACTTTAGTGTTATTATTTCTGCTATGTTCTTTTCCATTCATTCTATTTTTCGCTTTCATTATTGTTATTCATATTGATGCACTTATTTTCATGTTGCCGTGTACGTCAGTATCTTTACATTCTATTACAAACTTTGTTATGTCGATTTTGCTCGATACAAAACGGTTTCTTTTCGTAAAAAAAAAAAAACAATATTCCTTGTTTAAAAATTTGGGGAAAACGTGCTCTAAAGTATTGGGTAGCGTTTTTTTGTTTCTACTAAATAACTGAACATTCTTCCAAACAAACACATTTTTAACAAAAAGCTTATTCTCGAGAACTCGAAATGTCGTGTCCTAAAGCATTGGATGTGATGATTTGTTATTCCGAAATGAGATTTTCTAAACCGAGGCAATGTTCTGTGTTTAGAAGCACGAGAGATTGTTCCCTAAAGTATTGGGTTGCAATTTTCTTGTTTAATCTAAATATCCGAATATCCTTTCGAACAAGTATATTCCTTACCAAAAAGGGCTTATCTTTGGAACTCAAAATGTCATCTCCTAAAGTATTGGACATGGTGTTTGGTTATTCCGAAGTAAGGTTTTTTTTTTAAAAGCAAGGCAACATTCTATATTTAGAAGCTCGAAAAAACGTGCCCTAAAGTATTGGGTTTGCTATTTTCTCGTCCATTTTTAAATAATAGAATGTCCCTTAAAGTAAATTTATGAATAAAAAGGGGAAGTTTAGTCTCGATGGTCAAAAAGGGGTGTCCTAAAGTATTGGATACGACATTTTGCCTCGAGACGGAATAGCCCCTTTGCATACATCTTCGATTTCTTTAAATACTGTCAGTTGACATCATCATAAAAAGGGATCGTTTTAATTCTTTCAGGTTTTCAAATTCTCGACATCAAGATATTAGATAATCAACCAGGTACCAATTTTTGGGCGTATTGAGGGTGCTAACCCTTCCTCGTACGTAACTGACTCCCGAACCTATTTCTTTAAACTTCGTAGACCAAAATCGTTGTTTTAATAAATTAAATGGTTTATTTAAAACAATTACTTTTTTAGGTGACCCAATCACACCTCAACAAAAAGGATCGGTGGCGACTCCCACGTTTTATCATTTTTAAAACCCAAGTTCGATTCACGCCCTATTCGAAAGCAGCTGTCGAAACCACCCCTCGGCTTTCGAATAGGGCGTGAATCGAACTTGGGTTTTAAAAATGATAAAACGTGGGAGTCGCCACCGATCCTTTTTGTTGAGGTGTGATTGAGTCACCTAGAAAAGTAGTTGTTTTAAATAAACCATTTAATTTATTAAAACAACGATTTTAGTCTACAAAGTTTAAAGAAATAGGTTCGGGAGTCAGTTGCGTACGAGGAAGGGTTAGCATCCTCAATACGCCCAAAAATTGGTACCTGATTGATTATCTAATGTCTTGATGTCGAGAATTTGAAAACTTGAAAGAATTAGAACGATCCCTTTTTATGATGATGTCAACTGACAGTATTTAAAGAAATCGAAGATGTATGCAAAGGGGCTATTCCGTCTCGAGGCAAAATGTCGTATCCAATACTTTAGGACACCCCTTTTTGACCATCGAGACTAAACTTCCCCTTTTTATTCATAAATTTACTTTAAGGGACATTCTATTATTTAAAAATGGACGAGAAAATAGGAAACCCAATACTTTAGGGCACGTTTTCTCGAGCTTCTAAATATAGAATGTTGCCTTGCTTTTTAAAAAAAAAACCTTAGTTCGGAATAACCAAACACCATGTCCAATACTTTAGGAGATGACATTTTGAGTTCCAAAGATAAGCCCTTTTTGGTAAGGAATATACTTGTTCGAAAGGATATTCGGATATTTAGATTAAACAAGAAAATTGCAACCCAATACTTTAGGGAACAATCTCTCGTGCTTCTAAACACAGAACATTGCCTCGGTTTAGAAAATCTCATTTCGGAATAACAAATCATCACATCCAATGCTTTAGGACACGACATTTCGAGTTCTCGAGAATAAGCTTTTTGTTAAAAATGTGTTTGTTTGGAAGAATGTTCAGTTATTTAGTAGAAACAAAAAAAAACGCTACCCAATACTTTAGAGCACGTTTTCCCCAAATTTTTAAACAAGGAATATTATTTTTTTTTTACGAAAAGAAACCGTTTTGTATCGAGCAAAATCGACATAACAAAGTTTGTAATAGAATGTAAAGATACTGACGTACACGGCAACATGGAAATAAGTGCATCAATAATGAATAACAGTAATGAAAGCGAAAAATAGAATGAATGGAAAAGAACATAGCAGAAATAATAACACTAAAGTAATAATGATAAGAATATATACAAGTCATAGCACGATAATAGAAATAATAATCACACAATAATAATAGTATAATAATAAATAATAATGATAAGATAACCGTAATAATTGTAACACCCTCTAACCCTAAACCGTCGCCGGAACAGGGTTACAAGGCATTACCGAATATATTAGTCAATTTCCTAATTACTCATAAATAAAAAAAAATTACCTTCATGGTATAATTTAATAATTTAATTCTTATATTGGGCTCTTGAAGCCAAAGCATATATTTAACGTAGAATGGAACTTGTTCAAGCATTCAACAAAATTAGCGAAAATATTTTTTTTTATAAAAATTTCGACTGCATTTCTGCTTATTTTCACATATAACCCCCTGCAATTAAAACCGTATTCATTCCAAATATAACCAATTCAACTAATTCCAAAATCCAACAATTCAACCAATGCAATTTCATATTTAATCATATTTAGATTCAACTTATAACATCAAAATACCAAATATCATTCTTTACAACAAAAGTCATGTAGTAATTTAAAGTGACCAAAATAACACCTATGTACATGCCATTTTAACACAAAATATAGTACCTACTTTTGTAGTCCTTGAGGATGTGATGAGATGAGAGATCTTCTAGTTGGACTTCTCTTCTAGTCTATTTGTACCTATGCGTTAAAAATAAACGCGTTAAGCCAGTGAAGGCTTAGTAAGCACTACAAGAATAATTAAATAAGCAATCATAACAGAATATTTTAAACTCAATCAATTATTGCATATTTACTCACATATAAGTCTCTTCAACTACGCATTGCTTTAAATAAATTTAACTTATCTTTTGCAAGGTATAAAACTTACCTTAACACATCAGTGATTCACTTTTGTTCTCATTTCACATTCTTAGCCCAAAGTAGACTTTATAGAACACACCGGATATACGGAACAAATACAGAGGTGCATTATGATGCACAAGTGAACAGAGAGCACCAATGTGCTAATAATTAGAGAGCACCAACGTGCTAATATCAGAGAGCACCAACATGCTAATATCAGAGAGCGCGCTAAAGTTCCTTAATGGCATGCCACTAATATCCTAGTAGTTCTAAATTTCGTCTACTTGGGCATTAAAGCTGAATCTCATAAATTTAAATACTTTACATAAGTATAAATAAATAAATAAATAAAAATAATCTAAAATTCTTGTAGTACTTACAACAAATGGTTGATGTGATATAAATTCTTCTTCCTTCACTCCTTAACCTTCTCTTTTCCTTTTCCTTCAATTCGGTCCTCTCCTTCCTTTTCTTTTTCTTCAATTTCATATAAACATATAACATTTATATGTTAAAAATAATCAAATAATTTCCTGTACTATTTAATAAAATAAACATGTATTTTATGATAAATTCATGCTTTCTTACTTTTGCTCACATTTCAATTTAATCCTTTACTCATAAACTTATTCAAAGCTGTCCTTTTGTGTCATAGTCACAAAATTATTTATTTACAGAGCTACAGAACTCCAAATGAAGAACCGTAAATTTTTCCTGAAACTAGACTCACATATATTCATACCATAAAATTTCCAGAATTTTTAGCTTAGCCAATTAGTACAGTTTATTCATCAAAGTCACCCCTATTCTGCTATCTGGCAGTTCTGACCCTTCTTCACTAAAAATTAATTATCTCTTCATACAGAATTCAGATGATGTTCTCGTTTATTTCTATTGAAAATATACTCATTCAGGATTCTAAACATATAAATTTAAGCCCCTAATTATTTTTCTCCAATTTTTATGATTTTCCAAAGTCAGAACAGGGGATCTCGAAATCACTTTGAACCAGTCCTACAAAAATCTAAATATCTAAAACTACAGAATTCTTTTACTTTCCCTGTTTCTTTCATATGAAACTAGACTCAATAAGCTTTAATTTCATATCTCACTCAGCTTTTAATTCCACTTCTACGATTTTTATTGATTTTTCAAAGTTACCCTACTGCTGCTGTCCCAAAATAGGTTTCTTATAGCTTATTTTACAATTAAATCCTTTACCCAATTCTAACTTCAAATTCTTTCAATTAAACCACTAATTCATCTTTTTGTTCATCATATGCTATGTTCAAAAACTTTAAAACTCCAAAAACCTCAATTTAAATTCATCAAAATTAAAAGAAAAGGGCTAAATTAACTTACCTATTAAACTTCCAAGCTTCAAACTTTTAATTTTCCCTTTTCTTCTTTCTTTTCTCTCTTTTTCTTTCTTTCCCCTGCTCTCTGCTTCGTTTTCTTCTCTGTTTCTTCTCTTTTTATTCTTTACCTTATTATATAATATTATATTATATTAACA
Organism: Gossypium australe; assembly: GCA_005393395.2. Classification (NCBI taxonomy): domain Eukaryota; kingdom Viridiplantae; phylum Streptophyta; class Magnoliopsida; order Malvales; family Malvaceae; genus Gossypium; species Gossypium australe. The sequence goes on along the minus strand of CM016615.1, from coordinate 11,974,673 downwards.
TAATTATCTAATAATAATATTTATCACATAAAAATCTTAAGATTTTTATGCTTATGCCGCCTCAACATTTAAAAATGGCATAATTGCCTTTTTTAGTCCTTTTTATTTTCTTTAATCTATAATTAAACTTTTACACCTATTTCAATCTAATCCTTTTTCCCAAATACTTCTAATTAAGTCAAATTCACCTAAATAAAACCCAATTAGACGCACAACTGAATTCGTAAATATTTTTTAATAAATATTTAAGTTTCAGTTTTATGAAAACGGAGACCGAAAATATATTTTTCGGTTACTCGACTATCGGGTCACTACAATAATAATACCAAAATATGTACAATAAATAATAATATAAATATAGTAATACTAATAATAATAATAATACGTATTAATATAGATGTAGTAAAAAAAATAATAATAATATTAGTAGTAATACGCGATATATACAACATACGAGTACGAATATAATAATGATAGCGGTGATGAAATTAGCATATACAAATAAGGGTGTAACGATAATAATGCAAAATATATACAAGATAACAAATAGTAATAACAATAGTAAAAATACTAAAATAATGACATAGTAATAATAATAATAGTAATAATAGAAAATATATACAATATACTAATATAAATATAGTAGTGATTATATAATCTAATAATAATATAATAATAAAGATGGTAACATAGTAATAATAGTAAGAATAATAAAAAAAAATATACAATATACTAATATAATAATATAATAACAATATAACAATAGTAATAATAAATATAATAATAATAATATAATAAATAATAATAATGATAATAATAATAATGATAATAATAACAATAATAATAAAAAGAGACTAAATCGAAATCAAAATGAAATTAAAGGGGTAAAATAGTAATAAAATAAAATAAAAAAAAGGATTAGGGACTAAAATTGAATCAAAACAGAATATCGGGGTTAATTTGAAAATAAAAAAAGGGGAGGGCCTATTCGAAATACGCGCGGAAGGAGGGGGACCAAAAAGGAAATTATCCCCTAACTCCCATGTGCAGTGTTTAGTTAAGGACCAAATTAGAACGGAAACAAACATATTGGGGTAAATTTGAAAATAATAGAAACTCAATTAAAAAGGAAAGAGAATGCAGAAGGACCAAAAGGGCAAATAGCCCAATACATGAAAACACGGGGATCCTGAGACGGGTCGGGTCAACACGCGGATCCTGGGGGCAAAACGACGTCGTTTTGGGCGTTAAAGGCCAGCCCCAAAACGACGTCGTTTTGAGGGGCTATTTAAGGCCATTTTTTTTCAAAACTTTCATTTTAACACATGCTAAAAAAAACTTAATTCTTTTTCATTTTTTTCTCTGCAGGTATGGGGGTGGCGCGATTTCCGGCGACCGACGGCGCCGCCGGCGCCACCGCACCGGCCATCGTGAGCGGTGGCCGAAAAAGGTAAGTTTAGTCCTTTTTTTTGTTTTTTTAGATATATATTTATATATTTTTGTGAATGAAAGAGAGATTCGAAATAAAAAAATGAAAAATAACGAAAAAATACCTTCGAACGTACTGGTGATCTTTTGTATTTCGAAATTTTTTCTTTTTTTTTTGATTTTTTTTTTTTTCTGTGAAACTCAAAAAAATCCCCTATTACAGTTCCATAATCGGCTTTTTATAGCCAAATACAAATCTCTGCTTTTCTTGGTTTATTGCTGGTGTTAGTGGCTAAAAACAAGGCGAAGTGGAGCAGGTGGAGGCTATGGTGGCGTGCGCACGGAGCTGGTTGCCGACAGGTGTGAGTGGAGAGCGGCGGCAACACTAGGGGCTAGGGTTTTCTTTTTTACTGAAAATTGGTTTAAGTTTTGGGCTTATTGGGCTAGGTTTAGTTTTGGGTTTAATTTGGGTTTTGGGTTTAATTGGGCCTGGGTAAATTTGGGTATTACAGCCTCCGCCGTGAAAGGTGTAAGTACACTCTCATTAACTATCATTTTGGCACCCAAGTTTTCTCCTTTTAAGTTCCTACATATTATACATGTTCTTGACTGCTTCTTTTGTTTATTGTAGGCCCCATCAAAGTTTATTTTGGTTATACTCTAGTATAGTGGTTCCCAGTGTTCACTGTTATTAATCCTCCCTGGTATGTTATTCTTTACTATTAACCATTCCTCTATATATTTCCTTATAAAGCATATTGTCTTTGTGGAAGATTGTTGTATTTTGTTAAAGCATACTGTCTTTGTGGAAGATTGTTGTATTTTGTCATGCAGCACTTTGTTTCATCCCATCCAAATCACCCATATGGTAGCAAATAAGAGTTGCTTCTGCTTGCCACTACTTCTAGTAAGTTGACCCTTTTATCCATTTTTGAAAAGATAGAGCAAGGAATCCATCGCCCCCTGCCGCCTTCAGTAGGGCCATCTCTTTTAATGCATATGATTTCCTCAATAGTGTATTCTGCCATTAACATCATATTCATTTCTCCTGTTATACTCTTCTCAACTCTTTTAAGAGCTCGCATCACTTCTCCCCTTCCATCAAATATGAATAGATCTGAGAAATTCTCCTTTGCTACTTCGAACATCTCCTCTGTATTGGTTACAAGCGTGCCATCCTCCCTTTCAAGTTCCTTTATATTATTTGTTCTTCGTCTCTGTGAAGCAAACCTATGAAAAAAAGTTATATTTCGATCCCCATTTTCCAATTCTCCCTTGCCCTTTGTTCCCAATATAATTCCATCTTGTTAATTTCCATGTTAACTTCTAATTTTGTTTCAATAAGATCACCAAGAATAGTGTCTATTCGTTCCTCTTTCTTGAGCTCCTCTATTCTTTCCTCTAGGTCCTTTATCTTTCCAACTTTCTTCATTCTCAATTTACTCGCCCATTTCATTAAGCCTTTCCCCACCATCTTAAGACACTTCGAAACACTCAAATTACTATCCTCTCATAACTCTTCTATCTCTTTTTCACATGATTCCTCAAGTAACTACCACTGTTCAAATCAAAAATATTATGTTTGGGGTCTTTGATTATCAAGCTTCATTTTCAATAACGAAGGCCAATAATCCGAAAAAGAATGTCCCAAATGCTTGACCCTATACTTAGGAAATAACTCCCATTATTCCATATTAGCCACAAAGCGATCAAGCCTTTCATTATATTATTGTTCTCAAAATTACCCCTCTTAAATATACCAAGTGTAACATCCCAAACCCGGCCTAGAAGTTAGGCCCAAATCTGGCGTGTCACAAAAAAAACTCGTTTGAAAATTATAGCCTCTTTGTTAAAACCATAACACTTAGCAATTATGTCTACGTGAAAACATAATTATCTTTAATAAACCTTTTCGTTTGCGAATTGAAATGAACGATTTACGAAAATGTGACATTTGAAATAGAGTTGCAAAAGTATTTTGAAACATTGCGGAAACGTAGATAAAATACAAGTATTTTTGAGAGATTGATTGATGAATCACAATCAAGGAATTGAACTTTAAATCCGTGACTTTTGAAAATGTCGTTAATAATTTGAAAGAAAGTTCGAGTTAAATCATATTTGTAAAAGTTTATTTTGAAATCCATTTGTTAATCAATTTCGAAAAACCTTTATTTACGTTTTTAGAAAAATTCTCGTTTTAAACAATTTAAAAAAAATAATAAAAACATCCTAACCATAAAGCAAAAATAAAAATAGTTCAGAGGCCTTATTACAACTTAAACCAAAATAGCAAAATAATAAAATAAACGGAAATAGAAATTAAAAATTCAATAACACCATTTTTGAAGTATGACCTCCATCGAGTCATCCATGGCCCAAGTCCATGTTACTGAGCATCACCAACAGGGATTAAGAAAAGAAGGGGTGAATTACAAGAACTCAGTGTATAATCACCAACTGGGCCGGAACACACATAGCAATATTTTGGGCCTAAGCCCATTTACAATCATAGCATAATATCATATATATATAACATGCATGTGTTATGCAATTTTCCAACCAAACCTATTTTTTTTCCATCCGCTACACACCACCCGTACTAACCAGCACATCTGTGGGGATCAAGTCAACTCACCCCGCCAACCCACTAATCGCAGGCATAAAGCCAATTAAAATATTTGTGGCAGAGCCACCGAACTAGATTGTGACAAAGTCACCGAACTAGAGGCTTTAAGCCATTTAAAATATTTGTGGCAGAGCCATCGAACTAGATTTTTGGCAGTAGGCCTTTCTTCTCTTCGTCGATTATCCCAACCCATGCAGTCATGTATATATATATAATGCATAACAATATATTCATAAGGTAAATTTTAACAAAAATCCCATATTACAAATTATCAATTTGGCCCATTAGTCAAAATAGCATTTTAGCTCATTTAACGATCTAGCAATTTTGGCCCATATATCAATCTAGCAGTTTTGGCCCATATATCGATCTAGTAGTTTTGGCCCATATATCAACATATCACATTTTGCCCATAAAGGGTATTTTCGTAATTCGGTCCATAGGGACATTTCGTAATTCAGCCCATTAGGGGCATTTTCGTAACTTGACCCGTAAGAGCATTTTCATAATTCGGTAATCGTACCCACTAAGGGTAATTCGGTAATTTACCCTCTAAGGGTATGATGGTAATTTTGCAACCTAGGCTTAATTACTGATTTGGGGCATAAAAATCGAAACTGTCCAACTGCGTCATACTGACTAAATTGACTATAACTCGAGTTAGGAAACTCAAAATCTAAATCCGTAAATTTTTCTCGAAACTAGACTCATATATCATTCTACTATAATTTTTCCAGAATTTTTAACTTAACCATTTAGTACAGTTAATTCCTTGAAGTTTTCCTTATTTCACTGTCCAATGATTCTGACCTCTCTTACCTTAATCACAAATATCTTACTGTACGCTTTTCATCTATTGGTCCCACATGTTTCTATTGAAAATAGGTTCACTAAGGAATCCATACATATCAATCATAACTCTTAATTCACTTTGTACAATTTTATACGATTTTTCTAAGACAGAACTGAATACCCCGAAGTCATTCAGAATCAGTCTCACTAAAATTAACATATATCAGAATATAAAATTCCTTTTCCTTCTCCGTTTCTTCCATATTAAAATAGACACAGTAAGCTTTAATCTAATATCTTACTCACTTTGCAATTCCTTTTATCCTATTTTTCGTGATTTTTCAAATACACATCACTGTTTCTGATCGAAACTGTTTTAGTACAAAACATGACTACTACTACGAGCATACGCACGTCCGAATGATCACGGATGCCGGTTATCGATTTTCTTCGGTATTTCTACTGAATCACAGAATATTTCATGTAAACTTTCAGAGAGATGTGAGATTTACTCACCAATTCAAACATATTTTCGGAAGGGTACGGGATTACACACCTTGATTACGAGTTATGCTTTCTACCGATTTCAACACCACGACTGTGATCTCCCTCGATGCACCAAGAATCGATCCTTAATCGATTATAATCCCGTTTCTCACAATCGTCCTATGACTAGAGATGATTAGGCGATGTTGTGGTATTCGACAGAAGGGATTTACAAAAAGAGTTAGCCCAAAAAGCTTAAAAAAAAGTGCACAAAATTGAAAAATGCCAAGAAGAACCTAAAGAAGTTTTTGGCACTCTACCTCCCCTAAGACCGAATATGTTCACACCACTCCCTAGCCAAATTTCACCTCCCACAAGCTCCCATATTCTGCCAACTAACACCACTCCCACCAATCCCTTGATTTTCTTCCCTTTTTGCTTCACCATTTAAACATCAACATAAAAAATCAAATCCTAGCACAAATGCTCCTTAATTTGTCGTGGAAAATTGGTTGTCCAACTATGGAAGAAATGATTCCCACGTGGCTACAATAAGCATTATTTAATTCTATTTGTGCACATGAGAAATTGGCCATGTTTTCTTTTTGGTGTGCCGTCCACTTAAATTGTAAACCCAAGCATGTGAGCAATACCATTAATCATTCTTTATTTTCCATGATAGAATGTCTCCCCCTTAAAATATCAAAGTCAACAGCCCATCATGGGTTGTTGTGGCCGAATATCCCCATGTATCAAGCTTCCATGCCATCCAAAAAAAAACAAATGTTCCATTAAGCACCACATCCCATAATGTTCCAACATGCATATGGATATTTTAAATGTTTGTGCTTTTTATCATGCTTTTGTTATCTCAATTGCCGTCCATGCATTTTGCCCATCATTGCTTGTCTTTCAATTATTTATTCCTTGCTCCCAAAGCCTTGCCGTCCATAAGCACCTACACTTAATAAATTTGGCACATTAGTTTAGTTCAAATTTAAAAATTGTCTTGAGCTCAATCAAATTAATTAAAAAGAGGTGGCCATATTATTTATTCCCATGCCGTCCATCCACTTTGAAAACCATTTGCTCCCCAATTTCCTCTCTATCACCCATTCCACCTACTCCAATTCCACCTCTTCTCTTCTTTGAGCACAAAAATAAAACTCCCTTATGTTGCATGTGGGATTAAACCTCTTCCCTCCTATTCTGCCAATGATGCCACAGTAACCACACACTCCACTTGTGTCTCTTAAACACATACAATTTTACTTAAGTCCTACTATCAGTAGCCCTCTCCACTAATGAGCCCAAAAATGAAAATTCTTCCTATGGCTTAACTTGAACCTGAGACTTCATAGAACCTCATAACTCTCCAAAATCACCTTCCTAATAAGTCCAACTTGAAATAATACCATTCTTAATTTCCCATAAATTTTAAAACGTTTATACGCTCAAGGTCCAATGGCCCAATAGGTCCAATTCTACTAGGCCCAATTTTGGGATGTTACACCAAGGACCAGTAAGCCCTACATCCTCCAATTGGCATTGATCCAACGTTTCCTTGATTTCTCTCAATTTTTTCCCATCTCTTGCCACACCTCATTTCTTCTCAAAAGAGTATAAAATTTCATTAAAATCCCCACCCATTATCTATGGGTGCCTCGAATTCTGCCCTAATAACTTTAACAAGTTTCAAGTCATTTCTTTGAATCTAAAGTCAAGAAACCCATAAAATCCTGTAAAACTCCATTGCCTACCAACAGACTCATCTTCCACCTCTTCATCAATATGATTCTTCGAAAAACTATTTAAACTAACTTTACTTCCTTCCACCCATCCTAAATTCAATCCTCTTATTGTACCTTCTATTGATACGTCAATCCCATTGTAGTAATCATATCTTTACCTAACACGCTCCATTCTTCTGCTATCAAGTTTGGTTTCTATCAAGAAGACCATGTGGGGACGGTTAGCTTTCAGCACATGCTGAAACCTCTCACAAGCTCGAGGACTCCCCAATTCTTGGACATTCCAACATAATATTTTCATTGCTACTAGTCAGTCGACCTCTTAGCGGTTGCCGAACTTTTTGTTTGATTGACTAACCCTTGACCGCTCGAGCATTCAATTGTATGTATTTCATCCTCTAAATTTGGATGTCCCACTTTTTGTCTCTTCTTACCTTCCACCTCCGCTAATAGATTATATTTTTCCTATTGTGTTTTCAATCTTTCCTTTAGATATCTCATATATTGATCATCTTCCCCTCAACACCCATTTTGTTCATCCATCTAAATTAAAACCTAGAATTGGATTCACATGTCTTCCCCCATCAAGTTTTGGATTCATCTGCTCACCTTCTATTCTTCCATAGTTTTCCTCCATCTTTCCAAACTTGCTTCCTTTCAACCTACTACCAATGTCCTTCTCAAGTCATACGCTTGTGAGAAAATTTGATCTTTTTTCTTGCACCCTCAAAGATGTATCTTAACCTAATTCTAGATCCTGCACCTTTGCTTTTAACTCGTAGTGCACAAAAACCATCCCCATGGCCCAATCAACCACATAAGAAACAAAATAAAGTCAACTTTACATATTGGAATCTCGCATAAAACTGTTTTCCACTAGGCGTCACTGATTTCTTCATCCTCTTCAATGGAACCCTCACATCCACCAATACTCGTATTCTCATATAACTCTGGTATCCCTTCCCTATCTGCCTTGTATCATATTCAATAAAAGACCCAATAAAGTCACCAAATTGCTTAGCAACCATCTTCGACATCATTCTTGGTAACAGATCATGAATTTGCACCCAGAAAAAAAAAAGAATAAGTCAATGGCACCTCCATCGAGTCCTCATCCTCTAATAGCCTGTGAAAAACCAACAGATGGTTATTAAAGGTCCATGGCGCCCCCCTTTATCACTCTGTCAATGTCCACATCATGAAAGAATTTAAATAAAAATCTCTTCTCTCCCAAATCTGAGATAACTACACCACCAATTGGGTGCCAAACATTAGCCAACGTATTCTTCATGGCTTGGAAGTTAACTTTTCTCGTTGTCATGAAACACCCTACCAAAAAAATTTCTAGTTCCACCACCTCCTCCTCCTCCACATCCTCATCCATTGCCCAGATTTCCTCCTCCACATCATGAATTCTCAAATTCGCTAAACTGTCCTCCATCACAATAATTCGGTAAAAAACAAACTAAACGCTCCTATACTTAATTAATCAGAGTTGTACGCCTCAAACACCAAATATCCAATCCCTAATTAACCAGAAACAAGAGTCCTAATTGCACCTGCAACCTTAGCAAACCGAATTAGAGAAGCACTGCCATTACGACAGAGGGAATATAAAAGTGTAATTTAATATCTTTAAATTTAGTATGACTGTTAATATCAAAGGGTTTTAAGTAAATTTGTTTATTATTGATGTCCAATAAATTCGTGATATTAATATATCAATCTATTTTAATATAATATTATATGTAATTAAAAAAACATATTTTACAAACTTAACAAAAGTTGTTGATGAGCCTTAGTTCTAGTACATATATATACGAATTCTTGAGAGGAACGTTATATAAGTCAGATAATGTCTTCAGTTGAAATTTTATTTTTTAATTTATCAAAATCTTAAATAATTTAATTGAATGATAATGAGTGGGTGTCTTAGAGTACCTCTGTACGTCAATAATGGTGGTAGAACGATCACAAAGCAATAAGAAAAGAAAAATGAGAACACACAGATTTTACGTGAAAACTCTTTCGAGAAAAAACCACGGGCAAAGGAAGAGAAATTCACTAATGTTGAAAAACGAATGATACAAGAGGAGTTTCAATTACATCTATTTAAGGGCTGAAAAATCTTGTTCTAATCAAAGTCAAATAGAAGAACATTTCTATATGGATTCAACTTGTGCTGTATGGTCCGTACCGTAGGGGTTCCACCCTCGCACCCTTGGTCACAACCCCAATCCAATTTTGTGCTTAATGTACGACCCTCGGCCTTTCGCCCTCACAGATCTCCTTATTTTGCCACTATATTTATTGCTTTAAGAAGTGACGGGATTCAAGTTGCACAATCTCTAGCAAACTCAATAAACAAAATCATATCTAATAAAAGAACTCACACATAATTTACAATAGTTTCCTAAAACAACAAAGTTATCATTAACTTTGGTTTGAAATAATGTTTTTTTTTTTTTGTGAATTATAATAACAGGACAAAGCCCAAACAATCAACCTAGAACGGTGAACACCATTGACCATCAGGTTATCTCATGGGATTCGTTTAAAATAATGTTTTGCTCTTTTTATTATGTAATATAGCACTTTTAATGGAAAGAAATTTCAACCATTTATCATAATTTACTATTATTAAGGAAATCTTTTACTATTCGAGCTTAACTTAATTTAAAATTAAACAATTTAATTTAAATATTATTTATGGTATAAATATTGTGAACAATATTTAAAATTTTCATATAGAATAAAAGAATTCAATTTTTATCTATAAATTAAAGTTTTATTATTGAAATGTGGATAGCATTAAGTAAGAAAATAAATTAATTTTTTTTTTCAACTTTTAATCTTTCCTACCAGGTATATCAATGTATATTTTCTTTCTAGTTCTAGTTTTCTACTTCTTTAACTTTCTTTTTTTTTTCAATTTTCTTTCTACTCTACCAAGCAAATTAATCTTACAATATATTTAGTATTTCTTTATTACTAGTCAAGTAAGATTAAGGTTGTTTTGTTACGAGGTTTAAGGGTCAATTGGGCAATGCTTTTGAGAAGTGCTTATGAGAAGTGCTTCTCAGAAGTGCTTTTGAAAAATTTAAGTGTTTAGCATTGCTGTCAAAAAGTACTTTTGAGAAGTAAAATGTCTATTTTAGACATAATATTATAAAGTAACAAATATGTATTTAAATAATGTTCAAATTAGTTAATATTATGATATTTTAGCAAAAATATAAAAAATAATTTATTATAATTTATTGTTAATATTTTAATAAATAATATTAATTTTAAATATTTCTAAGTAATTAATATTAATTATTTATTAAATTTAATTAGAATATATAAACTATATTTAGATATTTAGATATAATAATTAAATATTTGTAATTAGATATTGCCACAATTGTATTATTTTAAAAATTATTTTTTTATTTTTAATGCTTTTAACACATTTATAAAACCCATATTAGATATTAACATAACATAGAAAACATAAATGTAACAAATTAAAATATTACATATATTTGGATTAAAGTTTCAAAAAGTGATAATATTTATATACCAAATATAAATACAAAAAATTTTACAATAGCATTTACAATAAATTATCTACAAACTTGGTGGCATGAAGTTCTGGTTTTATCATAAAATCATATACATAAAACTGAACAGGAGAAATACATAGAAAAAAAAGGGTTATTGTTTGTAAAATATGCAATGCATTATAAAAGAATCACAAGTTCATTCCAAGGATTTCCCAGTAGAAGCTTCTATAACACAACACAGCTACAATCATCCATGCCAAGAAGGTGATGATCTTGGGAAGCCTGGCAGATCAAGGGTTGACTCAAGTTTAAGTTTTAAGTTGTCTTAGCATACCTTGAGTGAGGGCTGGCTGACCAGGTAACTTCTAGGACCACAGGTAGCTCTATAACTTTAGTTTATGCCCCTCTTGTTATTCTCATGCCATGCAACTACATCACTGTACGCTAAGTTACCCCCAAAAATATCCAAGGCACTTCCTATGGTGACGTCCACTCGTCCCTTCCCTGCTGCTTTGATTTGTCTCTAAGTCATCCATTACCGTCACACCGCCAGCATAAGTGATAGGAATCTGCAAAATATACACCTTAATAAGTCAGAACCTTATGACTAAAATCTAATTCCCCGGGCACTTTACATTCACGGAATAGAAGAAAAAGTCAAATGCAATGATAGACCAAAAACTGGACTAAAACATAATGGAGGCAAATGTAGGAGCTACCAACCGGAGAATGCTCGCCCAGCAATGCCACGAGATCTTTGTCTATTCCCAGCCTGTAATAAATAAACCATTGGAAGTTATAATACACAGGGAAGTACAAATCATTTTACCCTTCTGTTGATGAAGTTTGAAGCAAATAACTACTGAAACACCTCAACCCTCACATTCCATAAAGGACATGTTAAATACATACTTTGCTTACCAATAACATTGACAAGACCTTTGAGCCTTTCAAGGTCCATTTGTCCGTTGTTAAATACATACTGCAACAAATCCAACAAGAAAACATACACAAGATTAGGTGAAGTTGTTTTCTCTCAGCAAACCCTGTACATGTCAGGATTTCACACCTAGCAACTATCACACAAAAGAAAAATCACGGCACAATATAATATAAAATCAAGCAATTCATTTATTTATCTATTTATGAGAACAAGAAGGTAAATCAGCAGGCAGAAACATCAGATCGGAGTCATTAACAAGCACTCTTTTCTTGCACTTCGTTAGACCAAAAAAAGAAAAAAAAGAAAGTTAAACTGAACTTTAAGCAGCCACAAAATTAATGGGGAGATCCAGTGTGAACTACTTAAAATTACTGAATTTGTTACAATTTTTTGATGTTTTAAGTAAAGTATTGAATTAAGTTACTGAAATCCTTACAAAATTATTAAAATATCTTACAAAATGTTCTTGAGCTCATGTGAAGCTCATTCTGAGGAGCTTTTTTCTATATTTTCCCTTAAAATAACAGTAAAACGATGCATAAGCTTTTTTCCAAATCCAAGGAATATAAAAAGAGAAGTGACATTAATTGAAATTTCACAACCATGCAAATGCAACAACGAATCTGAAAAGAAAGAAATCACTTAAAATTCTCACAATCGAATCGTAAATAAAGAAACAAATCGATCTCATGAGGATTTAAAGTCAAAAGTCCAAAAAAACCTAAAACAAGACAATCGAATTGCATCTCAATGGAACAGATCAAATCTATCAAAGCAAAAAACATGCAAGCAGAGAAATCCAAAAGTAAGATCGAAACTATGAACAAATAAATGAATCGATAAACATATATATAGCTATTTAATGACAAATTACAGCGAAGATTTAATGTTTTCAGTAAAGTGTTGAATTCTTTATGATGTAAATTACTTAAATTCTTGCAAAATTCTCTTGAGCTCATATGAAGCTCATTCCAAGGAGCTTTTTCTATATTTTCCCTTAAAATAACAGTAAAACGATCAGACAGCGACATTAATTGAAATTTCACAACCATGCAAATGCAACAACGAATCTGAAAACAACTTAAAATTCTCACAATCGGACAAGGTTTCGGTGACGGTGGAGACCCAGGCCTTGGCGGCGTTCTTGCGGTCGAGTTTCTTCTTGAGATTCTTGAGGGGGGTTTTCTTGGAAGACCCAGGAATGGAATGGTGCGATAGGCCAGGGTACTCTCCTTCCTTCCAGTGCCTCTTCTTATCGGAAACAGCACCGACGACGGCAGATGGAACAATGAAGAAGTTTGGGGGATGAGGCTTGGACTTGGGCATGGGTTCTGGGCGTAGCAGAGCAAAGGAGAGCAGAGAAGAAGAGAAGGAAAGGGACATTGAGGATGCCATAGGATTAAAGTGTAGATCTCTGGGAGCAATTCAACTAAGGGTTAAAATAGTCAAATATCAGCCAAGAAGCCCGTTTGGCTTCCAAAAGCCAAAATTTTCTCCTTCAGAAAAGCACTTTTGCACAGATGAAAAAGGAGAAATTTTTTAGCAAAAGCTGTTTGTTCTCCATTGCTTTTGAAGAAAAAAACACTTTTTTGAGCAAAAGCTCATCAGAAAAGGAATGAAGAACGGGGCCTAAGTGTCATCATGAATTAAAATATCATATGTGGGTTCTCTATCAAATTTATTCTGGGTAAGTCTCATTAAAAGTAGACTTTATTAGTATTTATTTTGGTCTAGTTATGGTCCTTCTGGATATATCTCCCCAAATATTTTTATTTATTCTCTTGTTCTGTAATTTTCCTAAATATGCAAAGCTACTACCTGTGTTTGTTATTACACTGGGCCATGGATCTCACCATCAATTATAGGCCTTTCAAAACCTAGTTCTGAGATTGAAGTAACACTGAGATGAAATTGAAACAGTGAATTTGGACCCAAATTTGTGAGCAAGGGCTAAGTGGTGATCCAATGGATTTATTATGTCAATGGTACCTTATCAATTCTTGAAAAGAGAAAGTCAGAGAAAGCTGCCTGCCTTTTTATAGGACTTAATGTAAGCTTCCTGAGATTGACTCTAATGCTTGGTCTGACTTTTATCATCTTCCTGCGGGTTTCACTTTCTCCCCCTTTTTTCTGCCATTTTAGGTGCTTGCCTCTTCTGCTATTTTACTCTCTTTTTAATCTGTATAATAATTAAAGTATTGTTAAATGCAATCACTTAGAAGAAAATTGTCTTTTTTTGCTATTTTCCCAATGTATTAGTCTCTAATTTAGCATCTTTGCAGGTATTTATTGTATGTTGAAGGAAGGGGAGATGGCATCGTGTTTCAGAATAAAAAGGCAAAGCAAGGATGAGGGACCATTGCTGAAGAATGGGCGTATGTTATTAGAAAAGCTTATTGCCTCATCTGATGGTAAATGTAATCCTATTTGTACTTTCTCCACCGAGGAGCTGAGCGAAGCAACGAAAGGTTACGATGTCGGTCAGGAAATTTCGAGGTATGTTCATTTCGTGTTATACAAAGGCTTTCTGCGTGGTCGGGATATATCTGTGAAACGGTACGGAAGCTATAACAAATGCCTTGAAACAGCTATCACAGATATAGTAATTAGCTCACAAATGAGTGTGCACAAGAATGTTCTAAAACTCATTGGATGCTGCTTAGAGACTCAAAATCCAGTGCTTGTTTATGAATATGGTGGTGAAAAGAATCTCCAAAGATTAATGTTTGATGTTAGTAATGGGCAACTTGAGCCATTAAAATGGAAGTCTAGAATAAAGATTGCAATGGATATTGCTAATGCAATTGCATATCTCCATACTGCCTTGTCCAGGCCTGTTATTAATCGAGGGCTTTCGTTGATATCGATAGTAATAGATACGAATTATGTTGCTAAGCTTGCTGATTTCTCACTCTCCGTGGCAATTCCGAAAGGAAAATCGCATGTCGTAGAAGATACCATGTCCGGGGTAGTTGGGTATGTAGCACCTGAGGTTTTGGAATGCAAAATAAATGAAATGGCTGATGTTTATAGTTTTGGCATACTGTTACTTGAGCTTTTAACTAGAAGAAAATCTGGGGATCATAGTGTGGAGGAAGCACCCTTTAGAGCATTTGTGTCGAATTATGTCGAAAGCAATCGGTTAACCGAAATTGTGGATCAAAGTATTTTGAGTGAAAGAATCAATGGTAATGAGTTGGTAAGTTTGGCGAAGATTGCACTTTGTTGTACACAAGAAAATCCCGAGAATCGACCTATGATAACTGATGTTGCAAAACAGCTTAGGCAACTCAATAAAGATTGTAAGCTTTGTTAGCTCAGTAGCTCCAATTATGGTGTATGATACTTATACTGGCACTTGATCTTGAGTCCAGGGAACATAGGTTGTCTTACTCTGTAATACAATACTGAACTCACTGCAATCAACAAAAACCTTCTGCAGCTTTCAATATTGTTTACCCATTTTGCCGTAGATTAAATTATGCTAAAAGGAAAGAGGACTCCTAAATCTTCCAAGCAGAAAGGAAAGGTTAAGTTATGGGGTTGTGGATTTAATATTTATACTTTAATTTGATATTTTTAATTTATGTATTTTTGGATTTTAAAATTTTAATTCTGATCAAAGGGTAGTTATTGAATTAACTATGTTATTTTTAAGATCTTATACGACAAACATATTATCATATATGTAATGTCATGTTAACATGTTATTTTATATATTATAGTCAACCCTCTTTTTAATAGCTACTAATTATAACAATATTTCACTATAATAGTCAAGTTTCTTGGACAACCCATTCTTTATGTTTTATTTTAACATCTATAGCAGCTTTTCACTTATAATAGCAATATCTATAATTATGAACCATTCTTTATTAAAATAGTTTTTTATACCATCACATTCTCTAAATTTTTAAGTAAAATTATAGCTATTTCATATAAGCAAGTCTATTAATTATCATTTATTAAATGAAAATAATATTAATTAAAATATCGTTTCAATAAAATGACTAAATTTCATGTAAAAAATCTACTAATCATATTTTATTAAATGGAAATAATCTTCAATAAATGGAATTAAAGATATCATTTCAATAAAACTATTAAGTTCATTAAATATTTTACTATGAATTTAGAACATCGCAAACTTATAAATTGTTTACTTGAATTTAATTACTCATGATAGATTAATTAATTTAATTTGAGAACTCATATTGGCTAATTGAAGTTGTTAGATTTATAAACTTTATAATTAATCATATGAAAAAATATAAAATAAATATATATAAAAGTAATAATGCATGCACCTGCTATACATTTTTTAAATTTGTTGATTTGATTGTCTCTCTTTCTTTTTTAACCTAATTCCCACTTTTTTTATTTTATGGAAATACATTATATGAATTCTACAGTAAGTTTACAACTGTTATTTCTCTATAACAACAACTTCTCTAAAATAGACAAAATCTAAGTAGATAAATGGGACTATTGTAGAGGGGGTTGACTGTACTTGTAAAAATAATTTAATAGGTTTAACAGTTGTCATTTGAACTTCAAAAAAATAGACTAAGAACGATGCAATTAGAAAACATAAACTAAATTCATGTAACATCCTGAATTTTTGGGCCTATGCGTTTAATAGGTGGATATGTTTAATGTGTTAATTTAAGTGTTAGGGGTCCAAATTGGGCTCAGGCTTAGGCAGAGGCCTTGATTAAAATTATCTGTTTGGGCATTACAGGGTTTAAAAGGTAGTATCTATGTTTAAAATACCAAAGTGGGCTTGTGGCCCAATCTTAGGAGGTGACGCCACACGAGGGAGTAAGTGGCCCAAATTTAAGTTTTATGGAGCTCAATTCTTTTAATTTAAGTTAGCTAAATTTTGGGCATTAGGATTACGTGGAATGGATGGCAACAAGGCTAAAATTTAGGGGTTTTAATGTTTAAAATATGTGGATAATAAGCAGGTAAAGGCTATTATTTAGGAATTTATTTTATGTGGATAATAAGCAGATAAAGGCTAAAATTTAGGGATTTTGATGATTAAAATATGTGGATAATATGCTGGTAAAGGAGGGAGGAGTTAGAGATAATTAAGTCTCTTTTAGATGAGCTAGTAGATTAAGATAAAAGAGAAAAGATAGGATTTATCTGCAAGGTTAGGTAAGTGCCGAAATTTCTATAAATAGGGGGAATATTTCTTCAATTTCGGCATTTGGGTTTTTCTCTCATTCTTTTCTCTTCTTCTCTGAGTAAAAGCCGAAAACTCCTAAAGTTCCATCTTCCTCTTCATTCTCTGCAAAAGCCGAAATCTCTAAGCCAATTCCCTCATCTTCACTTTGATTCAAAAGCCGAAACTCTTTCCATTCTTTTTCTTCCTAGCCGAAATCTTCAAGTCTCTTCCTTGTTTTCTTTTCTTCTTCTCTTTTCCTGTCAGAAACCGAAACTCTTCACTCAAGTATTTTAAAAGCCAAAGACACATTAGCCTTCTCTTGTTCATACTTTTTCCGGGATTTTTCTAAAATCTGAAATCCCTAGATCTCATCTCCTGTGATTGCCGAATTACTTCTGTGGTGCCTACTTGTGCCGAAATCTGAAGGGAACTTTAGTTGAGTCAATCGCATAGATCTCTGAGTTATAGATCGGTAGCACTCGAATCGTGTTACTTTCGAGATTTCAAGGTAAGAAGATCTATTAGTTTCAATGTGTAAATTCAGGATTTACTAACCCTTGGCCGAATATAGGAGAGGCCCTATTTTCACATCTTTCCGGCTTTTTGAGCAAAGTTGTAGATCGGTCTAGCAAGGGTATCGACATTAATCAGGTGTGTAACCTTTCTCACTGTTAGACTATTTACTAATATATATTCATATGTATAAATCTGCTATACTCTGCTAAATGCCGAAATCCCGGCATAACAAGTGAAAACCCTTGAAGGGTAAAGGCTGATCAATAGGTTAGTGACTTCTGTCCTATTTCAGTGATTATTCATGTTAAAACGATATGCTTTGTATGACGATTTCATTGTATGCTTGGGGTTGGGAAATTGATGAAAAGGGGAAGTGATCTGTTTTGGTGGCTTTTGCCATTTCAGCTTGGTGACTCTGTCACAAACTCTATTTCTGGTGGCTTTTTACCATTTCAGCCTGGTGACTCTGTCACAACTCTGACGATGAGCAGCACGACTGCCATCAACGGCGTGTAGCGGTGCGGGTTGATTGTAGAAATCCCCTATGGTGTGAACGGCTGGTACGGGAGGCGTGTAGCGGATGGAAACTTAGGATTTGGGTTGGGCTTGCATAATTTTTTTTTGTTATAAATATATTAAACTGTTATTCTGTTCTGTGGGGCTAAGGTCCAAATCTAATGGTTCATAAGGGTTGCACACTGAGTCTCGCGACTCAACCAATTTTTTAACATTTTCAGGTAGCACCTAGTGCATCGGACCGGGCTGGAGAGAAGCGCAAGGTGGCCATGCAAAAGAACTCTTGGATTTAACAAGAAGACTCCAGTTTATTATTTTATATTTTTATTTAATGGGTTTTAAATTTTATTGTAATAAGGCCATGGGCCACTAGACTATTATTTATGTTTTAGTTTTATGTTGGGCTTTTATTACTGGGCTTTTATTACTGGGCTTTTAAGTTTTATGTTTTAAATTAAGTTAAGACATGTATGAAATTATAGTTTTTGTTTAAAATTCACCAAGGTAATTTATAATTTTATATTTTATATGAATTAATGAATTATTAAGTTTTCGGTATAAATGTTTAAACCTAGTAGTTTTCCAAAATGCGACATGTTTTGTAAAATCCCTTAAGTGACATACCAGATCCGGTTGTAGCGTTTGGGCCGGGTTTGGGGTGTTACAAATCACAACTTAACGGTTGTCATTTTGTTACATTCAATGTTTCACGAGTCACAACTTAAGATGTTTAATGAGAAGGAAGTGACTTAATTATCACTTTTACCAATACTAGATGAAGATTGATATTGTGTCAAATTGACATATTTATGTGTGTTATTTTGATAAATTTTTGGGCACAATGTTACTAATTTTGGTATTTATTGCCTAATTTTTATGTAAGTTCAGTATGAATCAAAAATATGGAGAACAAGTCACATGGAAGATTTAGGCATGAGAACAATAGTTTAAGGTACAAGACTTTTAGATGTCAGGATTATTTTATTTTTATTTAAATATTATTTGTAAAGATATATTTAGGAGTTTAATTGAGATTAAGTTTTATCCTTTATATTTTATTTAGATAAATATTTAATTTTATTTATTAAGAATTTATGTATACTAAGTATTAATTTTTAGCTTAAAAACTGAAAAATAGAATAGCCAGGGACATCTTTCTGCATTGAGTAAGATAATAGCTTTTCTTTCTTTCTTTCTTTCTTTTCTTTATTTCAATTTTGTGCCGCTCTCTGTTTCTATTCTTTTTTGTTTTATTAAATTTTATTTTTATTATTTCTTTGTTTGGTTAATTATTACGATTAATTAAATTATATTTTAACCAAAGGTCGATCAAATCTCGATATTTAAGTTGTAAGATCCAAAACTATATTTAATTCCTTTCGTTTGTATATATATATATATATTTTTTTTTTCAGTTCAAAAGATAGATAAAATTATCTCATAGTATTGTTTTTAGCCTTGTTTCAAGAAAGGTTATTCTAGTTCGCAAGGCTATCGACAAATTAAATTATAATAACACTTTTTGGGATTATTTGTTTAGTATGGATTAATTGTTGGACGATTCCTACAATTAATTTTATAATTAAGAAAGAATTGATAGTTGAGGCGTCCACGATTGCTTATAAGTGAACCTCGTATCCTAATTACTTTTTAGCTAGTCCTTCGTACCACCAACAATAGCAGAAGGTTCTTGCGCATTATCCAAGCCATTTGATTTGCTGCCTAGCAGCTTGGCCATCCATTTCCAAAATCACCTTTCGACAGCCAACGTACCTTAGCCATCTGCCAGTCGAATCTCTTATGGCACTACCTAAAGTAGATAAACCAATCCCTATCTTGAAACCGCCATCAGTGCTTACTTTCCAAGTATCATTTGGTGGAGGCCTCTAGGATATTTTCCGCCATTCCCTAACAATGTTGGACCTGCAAAAAGCCATAGACATTTGCAAAGTATAAATAATCTCAGAGCGCATCCTAAAACTTCTGCCAAGTAAACTCTATTTCTACATAATTGTCGTTTAAGACAAGATTATTCCTTCGCAACCATAGATTCCAGCATATTACTCCAAAGAGGATGTCCTAATCGACAGCTTCAACAGCAAAATCATCTGGTCTACATAAATTAATATGAAGCCATTCCTTAATATCCAGGCTAAAAAATTAAGTAATCCTGTTTCGCTTAACAAGCTGCAAAGACAGCCGTGAAGCATCCTCGTAAAATATGGTTAATATCTTCCGAGAAGTGCCCAAAGAGCTGGAAGTCATATGTCTTCGAACTCTTTCGGCATTAGTCTGATTTTTTAGCCTAGATCTTAAGGAACGACTTCATGTTTTTGTGTAAGCATTTTGCTCAAGCTATCAGCTTCATGAAACATTAGTTTGATTTTTTTAAAAAAGAAATTTTATACATTTTTTTTTTAATTTTTAGATGATATTTTAGAATATCAAGATGTATATATATGTTAAAAGACTAAATTTATTGTTTTTTTTAGAATTAAAATCAAATTGATAAAATATATAAATATGAATGACTAAATTTATTATTATAATAATCAAAATTATGTAAATTAATGAAAAATATTAATGCATTGTGTTGGAAATAAAGAATTAAGTATGTAGTATGTGCAAATATAATTGATTACACATTTTTATCATTTTTAGCTCTTGGAAAATATTCAAGAGGTAAGTGTGTAGTATATCTAAAGATGGAAGAATGATGTGAGACACTAGAAAAGATTCTACGATAATTGATCACACATTTTTATCATTTGTCAAACTTGTCCTTTTCTTTCACACATATTCTCCAAATTAATATTATTGTTAGAAGGCAAGAGTTTGCTGAATTGGAAGGTATCAAGGATCTAACACTCCTTTAATTCCCTTTCATACCCAAACCACTGTAAACACAACCACCAAACTTCTATCTTCCTTTTTCATCTCTACGGTTAAGTTTCCACTTCTTATGAATTTAAGTCGATTTAATAAAAAAATGATTTTTTTTTCTTATTTTTGAAGGTTTTAATTAACTTTTTTTATTAGTAAAGAAATAATTTACATCATTTAATT
Source organism: Gossypium australe (assembly GCA_005393395.2). Lineage (NCBI taxonomy): Eukaryota > Viridiplantae > Streptophyta > Magnoliopsida > Malvales > Malvaceae > Gossypium > Gossypium australe. Next base: position 11,953,825 of record CM016615.1, on the reverse strand, counting down.
TTTATATTAAAAATATAATTATTTTAATAAATAAATATCAAAATTTCAGCAAAAATCTAAATAAATCATTATTATTTAATATAAAAAAATTGAAGCCCTTGCAGATTCACGGGCAAAAGATTTGATATAAAAATACATAAATATTTTTTTTTTTTAACTTGTAGGATTATTAGCAAGATTTTCTTAATGAAAATTCACTTATGCATTTGTCTTCGAAAAATAATAATTTAATTTAAATTTTTCAATACAAAATTTTTATAATTTTAACTTGTCTCTTTAATACGGTTTATTCAGAGATGATATCTAATTCACATTGAATCAATCAACCATTTTAATATGGTATAATCGGAAACAAAAGGGGAAAAGACTATAAAAATCAAAGAAGACAATTGCTTTAAACTCAATAAAGGTGATGCTAGTGCTAAAAAACTCTTTGGTTTTTTTTTTTTTTTTAATTCTATTTTAGGGCTATGATTACTCGTTTGGGGTATGGCAATTCGAAGGAGAGGCATGCATCCCAAACGGAACAAAGACAACATCGGTGATGCAAGTTCTCATAATATTATCATCATGCTCCGAGTCTATTCCGGCAACTTCACGGTTCACCTATCTTCTGTGGTATTCGAAAATATGTATAATCCATGATGTGGGAGCTTCTCCAATGTCAAAATTTACATTGATGGCATTCAAAGATATGAAGAGTCTGATGATGAAAGAACCAATCATTACTTCAAATTTGGATCTATATGGAATTGGGTGCCTCCCATTACATGGAGTCTCACTGGCAGGGAATCAGGATTTTCACGAGGAATTCATGCTTGCTAAATTCCATATAATACCACCACCACTAATAATAATACTGCCAAAAAAGGCAGCTCATCTATGCACCTACGTATTAATTTAAATATAAATATATATTCGAACAATCACATTATAAAATAAATTATTATATAATATCAATAAATAGAAATTTTAAATAATTTGAATTAAATCTACACAACTAGAGATTAACACACGAGAATTATGTAATTACTAATATGAATATAAACCTAACTTGTTTCATAATATTTTTAATAAAACTTTCTTAGCACTGTAAGAGATAAATATTTTTTGATTGTAAGGATTTGGACTCATATTGTGGGCTAATTGTGAGATTGGAAATAGTTGTGATCCAATTCCAATGGATTTTTGTCAATGGTATGGCAATATTTGAGGAAAGTCACGTATGGGTGCCTACCTTTATATTATATTGGTCTTCATGCAAGCTTCTTGAGATTGACTTTGCAAGCTCAATCAAACCTTTTTAACTCTTGGCAAGCGATTATATTACATTATAGAAATGACTGATGCATGGTATGTGTTTTATTATATTGTTGCAGCCTGTAGGTTTTAAAAATATTTTGATTAATTAATATAGAATTATATACATTTATTATATTAAATGAACGAAAAATATTAAAAAATTTAAATCAAAATAATTAAAAAATAAAATAATAGCTAATTTTAAAAATGAAATACCAACAAATTTAATAAAAATGAATAAAACAAGGTAGTTAGTATAGCACCGATGGACTCACCATTTTCTATTGGAACCGGTACGTGTAACACCCAAAACTCGGCCTAGAAGTTATAACCAAATTTAGAGAAATTACATCAACTCATTTGGAAAACTAATTTCAGTAAATATTTAGCAAATACGACTTTCGTAAACAATCATTAGAAAGCTATTTTTTCGTTTTAGAAAACACTTAAGAAATTACTTAATTTGCAGTAGAAAACCTTTTCTAGAGTTTTAGTTTTGAAAGCCGAAATTTGTTTTGTCGACTCAAGTGAATTTGCAGTCTCGCGTTAGAAAATATCAATTATTAACGTTGTAATAGCCCAATTTTGTCAGGCCCAAACAACAAACAAATTACTAAATAATAAAAGTCCATTAATTACAAGCCCAAATACAAAAACCCTAAAAGCCCAAAACCTTAAAAAAATCAGAAACCCTAGCCCCCTTTTTGCGCCGCAACCTCACCACGTTAACAGGCGTGCTGTTGACTTCGCCCCTCTGCCGCCACCACCTGCAAAACAACAAATAAACAAAAGCAAATGACAGAATCAAAAAAAAAAAAAAGACAAAACAAATAATATATTGTATTATATTTCGATTATAAAGGCCGAAAACAATTTGTAACAAAAAAAGGAATCGAACAGAGAATACAAAAAACAAAGTTTTTGAAAAAAAGGTGGTTCTTTTACATCCTTTGTTTTTTCGAAGTAAATATAAAAAAGTATAAAAAAACAAAAAAAGATTTTTTTTTCTTTTTACCTGTTTCACCGTGCCTCTGTCGTGGGGGTGCCCCTTCTCCGACTTGAGAGGGCTCTGAATCCCTTGGGATTCGCAAAGGCCCCGTCGGATTTTGGTCAAGTTTTTGGGGATTCTAACCGTAGATTCGCGTTTTACGCGTTTAAAAGATCAAAAGGACCCTTTTTGGGAATTTCCGGCCACCGAAGGCGACAGTCGTCATTGCTTATGACCGGTGGACGTGATGGACCGGCGACACCTCATGGCCGGCCTAAAGTTTTTTTTAAAGAAAATGGGAGGAAAGAATATTTGTAACATCCCGAAATAGGGCCTAAACGGAACAGTGGTTGCGAGACCACAAATCCGGGTTAGAAAAATATTTTAATTATTAATTTGATATCTATATTATGTGTTTGAGCATGTGTTAAAATATTGTAGATTAATTTGTTTGTTTGGGTGATTAATTTAAGTGCAAGGACTAAATTGAGTAAGTGGGAAAAATAGCCATTATGGAATTAAGTGGCCAAATTAAATGGTCTTCTTTTGCATGGGATTGAAGTTGCAATTTGGCCTTTAAATAAGTAGTAGTGGACGTCATAGACATTAAATTATGGTTAAAGTATATTTTATATATATTATTATAAGATAGTGGAATGATATGAAATATATTAATATTATAAAAAAAGAAACATGTTTTATTTTCCCATTTTCATCATCATCTTCACGAAACAAACAGAGAGAAGAAGAAACTTAGCTTCAAACCATTCGGCCATTGCATTCTATATTAAGGTTAGTAATTGAGTTTGGTTTTTGATAATTTTTACGTTTTTGAGATCGTTGCTTCGAGTGCTACAAAACCCATGTTTGAATTTTGAATTTTGATGAATATTTTGAATTATGCCATTAATGAATAATTGTGTATTTTGATGTTTGATGGTAGATTATGCATGTTTATGAGTAGAGGAACGATTTTTACTAAGTGATTTTCGGTGAAAACGAGTAAAACGAGCTAATTAGTAAAAGTTGTTATTGTTCATAAGTATGTGTTATAGTAAAAATTTGAAGTTGCTATAGAAGGGAAAAATGTTCAGCATGTTATAAAATATAAGAAAAAGGAATAAAGTTTAATTTTCGAGCCTAGGGGCAAAATCGTAACTATGTAAAAGTTTAGGGGCAAAATTGTAATTTTGCTAAAGCTACAGTTAAGGACTGTTTTAGTAAATGTGAGTATTAAATAAGCTAAATTTGCTATTATAGATCAAGAAGAACGAAATCCGGAGTTAGATCGGGGAAAGAAAAAGATAGTGGACTAAATCGATATAGTTTATCGTATTTTGTTTCGAGGTAAGTTTGCGGTAAATAAATGCAATATTCTATTATTTTACATTTAATACTAATAAATTCCAGCATTTACATATTTATTCTGTAAATTTATTATTTAAATACTCAAGTATGAATTGACGAAAAAGCCATCTCAGAAAGTTCCGGTTGAACCTTAGGAATGTGTAGGATACAAATGTCATGACATTAGGGTTTAAGGAAATCATGTAAGACCATGTCAAGACATGGCATTGATAAGTTACTATAAGGCAATGGTCCCATGTAAGACCATGCTAAGGCATGGCATTGGTGAGTTCATAAGGCAAGGATACCACGTAAGACCATGTCAAGACATTGCAATGGTTAAGTTTCATAAGGAAAGGTATCCGCGTATCCTTAAGTATTCCAAGTGGTTCAACGGGAAAATTCAAAGAGTATACCAACGTAAAGGTAAGACAAGTTCAAGCTAAAAAGGTAAGGTAAGAATATAAGTTTAAGTATATTGAGTTAAAAGCTTAAGTGATCTTGATAAGAAAAGAATAAGATAATTCATTAAGAATGTTGTTATCTATTTACATGTAAACTTATTAAGCTTTATGCTTACTCCCATTCTTTAATTTTTTTTTATAGTATTACAAGCCAATTCGGGGATCGCAAGGACGTCGGAGATCGTTACACACTATCAAAAGATTATATTGGTATTTTGTGATTCGAACGTTTTAAGTTATGGCATGTATAGAGACTTAGCCATTTTGTGTGTATGACCTTATGATATGGCTTAATATTGGCTTGTAAATGCTTGGTAATGATTAGCCATTAAAATGGTTAATTAAGAACATATTTTGGATGTTATGAAATGCCTAATTGATAGTTATTTTAAAGAAATTATGTAATTATATGCAGGGGAACAGTTTGGACAGCAGCAGTGACGTGATTTTGAAAAATCACCAAAAATAGTAGAAATGGAATTAGGTTGTCCATGAGATATAGAATTAAATCTTATTGAATCTATTTTTATATAAAGAAAACGGTGTAAGAAAAATAGTTGTATATTATGAGATAATTGATTTTTAGTGAAGAGAGGTCAGAACTGTCAAACTGTGTAATAGGGGAGACTTTAACTAATAAACTGTACTAATTGGCCACACCAAAAATTCTGAAAAAATTAAAGTAAGAAGATATGTGAGTCTAGTTTCAAGGAAAATTTACGGATCTAGATTTCGAGTTTCGTAACTCAAGTTATAATTAATTTAGTGAACATGACGCAGACGGACAGTTTCAATTTTTATGTCCCGAACTAGTAAGTTAAGTCTAGTAATGCCTCGTGCTCGACTCCGGCAACGGTCTCGGGTAAGGGGTGTTACAATATTTTTTTAAAAAAACTAAACTTAAATGATTTTTTTCTTTTTTTCACTTATATAACGGTCTAATACTATGTCGTTTTGAGCTTGACTTCAGACGCCCAAAACGACATCGTTTTGGCACGACCCAAAAATTCGACCTAAATAGCCCCAAGATTCGCGTGTTTTCGCACTGATGGTCTATTTTCCATTTTGGTCCTTCTGCTTTTTACCCCTTTTTTTAATTTCCTCCTATTTCCTTTTTATTTTTATTTTATTTTTACCCCTTTTATTTTGTTCTTGTGCAATTTAGTCCTGTAACAGCCCGGTTTAGACCTAGTCGGAATAGTGGTTTCGGAAGCACAAATCTAAAGTCATAAAATTATTTAATATTATTTTTGGTAATTACAGTATGTTATTTGATATGTGTGAAAATTTCGTGATTTAATTTTACCGATTGGTTGTCTAATTTGATAAAAAGGACTTAATCGCATAAAATGCAAAATTAGCATGCTATAAGTTAAAGTGCTTAATTGCTATGGTTTCTTAATTTTGAAGTACTTAAAGTGAAGTTTGGCCATTGAATAATGGCATGGACGGTAATGGACAACCATTATAAAGTTTTCATATTAATTTATAAAGGATAAAAAGGTAAATGATGTATTATTATGTAATTAAATAAAACATAAAGTAAATATGCATGTTCATCTTTCTTGTTGGCCGAATGTAAGGATGAAAAGAAGCCATTTTTCTTTTTTAAAGCTTCGGCAATCTCCAAGCTAGATTGAGGAATGTTTTGAGCTCGTTTTTGATAATTTTTACGTTTTTGAGATCGTTGCTTCGTATATTACCTAGCCCATGCTTTAATTTTCGGAATTGATGATGAATTTGAGATTTTCCATTGTTGATAATGTGATGAATTTTTTGTTTGATGATGAAAAATAAATCTTTGATGTTTGGTTATCATGTTTAATTAAGTGATTTATGATAAAAAAAATTAAATTAGGGATTTATTTGTGAAATTTTAAAATTTAGGGGCTTAAATGTGAAATAAATTGAATAAATGGGGGCTAAGGACCTATGGAGCATTCGGCCTAATATGGGTTTATTGAAATTTTGGGTATTTTGTGTTGTTTTGAATTAGGGACTAAATTAAGAAAATGTGAAATGTCAGGGGCTGAAATGCAAAATGCCCAAATTATGTATTTTTGGATGAAATTGAATGAATATGTTATTAAACAAGCCAAATTTGTATTGAATTAGATCAAGAAAAGAGGAAATCGAATTTAGATCGGGGAAAGTCAAAAGTTGTCGAATAGTCATTCTGGTCTGTTCGTGCCCGTACGAGGTAAGTTCATAAGTAAATAAATGTTATTAAATTCGATTGTATATGTATTATATGTGCCAAATTGAATTATAATAAATATATATATGTATATGTCGAAATGAATTAAGCATTGGAGAACTAGTTACGAGCTTGAATCGACCGAATTACGACGACCGAAAGCCTTGTACAAACCATAGGAATAGTATAGGATACATATTTCATGAAATAGGATTCCGATATGTGATTTCGTGTAATACCACGTCTGGGATGTTGGCATCGATTTGAGATTTACGTGTAAGACCATGTCTGGGATATCGGCATCATATATGATTTCGTGTAAGACCCTGTCTGGAGCAGTGGCATCGATATTTGATTACATGTAATACCACGTCTGGGACGTTGGTATTGTACGAGCTTTTCGAGTTATTCAAGTATCCTTATTGATTCCGAACGGTTCGACGGGCAATATCGAGAAATGAATGATTATGTAAAAATGTATCCGATTCAGTTATGTGTGATTTGTTTATGTAATTCAGAAATGAAAAGTGAGTATGTTTCAAATGACTATACGTGAAATACATGACAATGAATGATGAATGTATGTAAATGAATTATGAGTAAGTGAAATAGATGTAATGTATGAGATTGGGATGTCCTTTTATGCAAGTGAGTATGAACAAATGAGCTAGATGAATTAAGTATGTATGAGATTTATATGTTCATTGAGAAATGAGGTATATGTTCATTGAGAAATGAGGTAAGTGAGGTTACTTAATGTAATCATATGAATTTATGAGTATAATGAATGTATACGTGGTTAAGATTTGTTAAATTCGGCCTGGGTAAATTGAATTATACATATCATTGAGTTGATGTATTTACTTATGGCTTACTAAGCTTTTAAAGCTTACTCTGTGTGTTTTTCATATGTTTATAGAGTTTCGAAGACTTGCTCGGGTTGGAAGTCGTAGGAGACCTCATCACACTATCCAGTTTTCGCTTCGGTAAATAAATGCTTTGAGATTCAGTTATGTTGCATGTATAGGCTAGTTTTGATATATTTGGTTTTGAAATTTATATATATATAGCCATGCGAAAATAGCTTGATCATTATGCTAATGTTAGTATATATATTCGGTCATGTTATAAGCTTAAATTGGGAGGTATGTTTCATGGTAAATATGTTGTGATGTTGGTTATATGATTCGGCAATGAGGAATGGTAAGTAGGATGTTTATTCGGCTTATTAGCTAGCTCATTTTGGAAGCATGAAAAGTGGTATAAATTGGCTTGGTAATAAGGTAAAATGATGATTATATTTTGGGTATGTTTGATGGTCATTTGAATAACTATAAGTGACCTATTCTTTTTGATGCTAACTTATGAAATAGCATGTTTAGCTTAAAATTTGAATGATGAAAATGTTAAAACCTATTGAGGTTAAATTTGATAACTAAATGGTTGTCTATTTGAATTGTTGGACATGTTTTCTTGCGGTTCAGTTTAAAAAAAAAAAGTCAAATTGTTGGTTCAATGAGTGATCATAAAATGTGATGTATATATGTGGTAGTAAATTCGGCTTCGGTATGTGGTTCATGTGTGTGGTTGAATATATTATTTAGCTTGTGAATTAGGTATGGTATGACTTGACATTGTGTTAAAAAATGGTTCAATTTGATTTGGTAAAATGCGCATAATTGTAACAACCCAATTACGACTCTAATCGGAACGGTGGTTTCGGGACCACGAATCCGAATTAGAAAAATATTTTTATTATTAATTTGATGTCTATGTTATGTGGTTAAGCATGTGTTAAAATATTATTTAATAATTCGCGTGTTTGGGTGATTAATTTAAATTAAAGGATTAAATTGTCAAAGTAGTAAAAGTAGCCTATACTGACTTGCATGTCAAATAACCCATTTCATATAGTAGTGGACGGCATGGTGATTAATTCAAATATTAAATTCAATTGTTTTAGCTAGTGGTATTATATTAGTATTATAATTGGATCAAAATAAAAAAAAAACATAAAAAAAAGATGATAGAAAACTCATCTTACATCTTTGTTCTTCATCTTGCCGAAATTTAACAAAGAAACAGGGGGAAAATTTAGCTCTCCTTATTTGGCCATTGCATGTTACTTGGAGGTTAGTAATTGAGTTAGATTCTTTGTAATTTATACATTTTTGAGTTAGCTACTCCAAATACTACCAAATCCATGTGAAAAATTTTGAGAATTAAGCATGCCATAGATTCAGCCATGAGTGGATATTTTTGTTTTGTTATGTTTGATAGATATGTGTTATATCTATGCTTGAAATCAATATATTTGAGTAGGAAATTTAGGTGAATAGAGAATAATGACTTAGATTATGAAGTTTATCTTTGAGGGTGTAAAATACAAAATGAATGGTTGGTATAGATTTGTATAAGATGGGAGAAAATTCTGCTCTTGAGAGAGAAGTCCAAATTTCATGAATTTTATGTTTTATGATTTGGGGATTAAATTGCAAAAGATGTGAGTTCTAGGGGAAAAAGGGTAAATTCCATAATAAGATGTTATGATCAATTTGAATAGCATTTTAAGGCTTTAAGGAGCTTAAGGGACATTCGGCCTTAGCTTAAGAGAGTGCAAATTGTTGTACTTTCGAATGATTGAGAAATTGGAAAATTTTCCAATTTTTGTAATTTGGGCTAGAATGAATGAAACCTTATTTGAATGAGTTTAAATTGAATTTTTTTTAGATCAAGAACAAAAGGAAATCGGATTGGATCGAGGAAAAGCTAAGTTAAGTGATTAACCGAGAAGTCTTATCCGTTGTTATCCGAGGTAAGATTTAAGTAATTTAATTAAACTTATGCTTCTTATAATTATATGTGTTAATATGAATTTGGGTATTCATAAAAGGTCATATTGCCGAATGTGAAGGGAAATATTAGATGTTAATTCCTATTTGGTTTAATGCTTATTATTTGGTACTATGGTTCGAAATTTTGGATGAGTACTTTTCTTTGAAATGCCAATGTTGATTATAATTTGAGGAGGGTCAAATTATAGCTTGGTGGTATGTAATTATGATACTATTGCATAATTTATAATTTGGCCGAATGCAAGGTATCAAATTGAAGTATGGATTCATTTCATTATATTTACATGTTTGATGGTTAATTTACATGTTGGGAATTCATAGTTGGGAAGTTAAACAATTTGTAAGCTTATTAAATGACATTGAGTATATGAGTACATATCCGGGCACTAAGTGTGCGATACCGGTAATAAGGCACTTTGTGTGCAAATTATTAAGTAACGGCTCTATGTGAGCGATATGCTACGAGAAGTGTTAAGTAACGGCTCTATATGAGCGATACGTTACGAGAAGTGTTGAGTAACGGCACTTAGTGTGCGATACGTTACTAAATTTTATTCTACCATTGAATATACAGGTAAGAGGTTCGTTAATTGAATTTAGTTGCTAATGTTGTTATGTATATGGGAAGGATCGAATGTCTTATCATATGTGATGCATAAATTGTTTAGTCATGGAAGTTAAGCAATTAAAGGCATGTGAATTGTATTTGCTATTTCGAAATTCATGAATGTTCAAAATGGAAGCATAGGATTCGGCTATTAGAAGATGTGTGGACAAATTATTCTATTATATGATAGTGATATATGAAAACGGATTTATAAGTTCATATAGTTACTATGAATTTATATTCGTGAATACTTGGTTATTTGGCTAGAACATTGCAAGGAAGTAGATATGAAATCTTGAATAAGCTTATTTGCTTATGAATTACTTGAATCTTACTAAGCTAAGGAAGCTTACTTCGAATGTGATTGTTTATGTACTGTAGATCTCTTTGGGGTGTTCATCTTGTGCTCGAGGATTACGTTTGAAGCTCATCACACTATCAACAAAGTTTTGGTATTTCTTTCGTGTAATAACTTAAGGTCTATGGCATGTATAAGCTAGCCTAATTTTGGTAAATTTTAATGATGTATATAAGTGATAGCCATGCGAAAATGGCCTGTCCATCTTGTTAATCTTAGAATTTATATTTTGGCATGATGAATATGTTTGGTTGTGATTTTGGTTGATTTTGGTTTTAATATGTATAAGTATGGTTAATGTATGGAGTTTCAATGAAATGGAGTAAGGATGTTATAAACTAGTTAACCATACTTTGCAATGAAACAGTTTTTGGTTAACAGCAGTAACGTGATTTTGAAAAATCACCAAAAATAGGAGAAATGGAATTAGAGAGTGAATAAGATATAGAATTAAATAGTATTGTGTCTATTTTTATATGAAAGAAGCATAGTAGGCAAAGGAATTTTATATTATGAGATATTTAAATTTTAATGAGACTGGTTCTGAATGACTTCGTGATTCACTGTTCTGTCTTGGAAAAAATTGTTATAAATTGTACAAAAATAATCATGGAGCATAGTTTATATTCTTAGAATCCTTAATGAGTCTATTTTTTATTACATTATTGGAATTCTGTACAATGAGATAACTGATTTTTTGTAAGGATAGGTCAGAACCATCAAACAGTGAAATAGGAAAAACTTTAATGAATAAACTGTACTAATTGGAAATATGAAAAATTCTGGAAAAATTATGGTGAGAAGATACATGAGTCTAATTTCAAGGAAAATTTACGGATCTAAATTTCGAGTCTCGTAACTCAAGTTATGGTCAATTTAGTCAACATGATGCAGTTGGACAGTTTCAATTTCTATGCCCCGAATTAGTAGTCAAGTCTAGTAATGCCTCATACTCGACTCCGGCAACGGTCTCGGGTAAGGGGTGTTACAATAATGTTATAATGTTATGATTTGGTAATTGTATTTAGAAATGGTTTTTGGTTTTAGGGTGTTATGCACATGGTATGATAATGTTAAAAGTATAGTTGGTTATGTTATATAGTTACCTAATGTTTTATGTGCAAATGAATATTAAGTCGTGAGATATGGCCAAATTGGTTTAACATGTGTATGTATAAAGATTATAAAATGTTATGGTTGTTATTTAGCTAAGGATATGGATTGAAATGGCTTAGTATGTGTTTGTATATAGGCTTATAAAATGGTATGATTCGTAATTCGTTATGAATATGTTTTGATGTATATATATAAGTAGATTTATCATGCTTGAAATATGAGTTAATTATGTATATATGCATTTGGTACCTAGGTAAATATGAGTACTAGGATGATATAATGATAAATTGTCATTTGAGGTGCTTAAGAGCACATTGGTTGTATGTGGTAATGTGTCATGTTTAAGACATGATTTTAGTATGTTTTAAGTACTTTGATATGGTTTGTAAATGTGCAATTTGTTGTGATAGGTTGATGTCAAAATTTGGGTGAGAAATATGGCCTAGAAATGACATTATTTCATCCACACGAGCAGAGACACGGGCGTGTGTCTCAGCCATGTGTTATACACGGCCTAACACACGGGCGTGTGGCTTGGCCATGTGACCTAAGTCAGAGAGTTACACGGGTATGGACACGGGCTGGGACACGGTCGTGTGCCCTATTTCGAATGCCCACACGGGCGTATGTCCCCTATACCTTAAAAAAATTTTGACATTTTGCGAAAAATTCTCTGAGTACCCGGTTTAGTCTCGACTTGTTTCTAATGCATATTTTGGGCCTCAAGGGCTCATTTAAGGGACAATATGATCCATTTCTGGTATGAATATTAAATGTTATGAAATATCTGTATTTGATCTATAAATTTCGGTAATGCTCCGTAACCCTGTTCCGGTGACAGATACAGGTTAAGAGTGCTACAATTACCCTTATTAAGTAGTATTAATAATCGACGAAATTATTCCCATTACTACCTTTTTATGATTTTATTATCATTTTTTTACTCACGTAAGCTATTTTATTCTATCTTTGCCACTACCATATTATACAGCACGTTTAAATATTTGTTCATTTTTGCACCAACACTCGAAATAAATTAATCGCATATTGCATTAAATGTTATATTCGTTTTTACCCACTCCGAAAAGGTTTTTAAAATAATTAGAATCGAGATGATATTCTTTAATTAGGGGATTAGAGAAATTGTGCCCTAACTTACGGGGTACGACTTTCTCCTTGAACCGAAATAATCGAACATTCTTTCAAAATTCAAGACACATAAGACTTAAGTAATAATTAAATGGCAATTATTCTTATTTTTGAGGATTTGAAACATCATGCCCTAACTTATGGGGCATGACTTTCTTCCCGATTAACTAGAAATATGAAGGCTTTTTCCATAAAATTTAATTCAGTTAGCAATATTTTAATCAAAACATGCAAGAAGGGGATCATATTTTAAACTTTCTTTGAATTATCAGTTCTTGACACTAAGACATCAAGTAATTAACTAGGTACCAATTTTGGGCGTTATGAGGCAGCTAATTTTTCCTCATGCGTAACCGATTCTCGAACCCACTTCCTGGATTTTGTAGACTGAAAATTGTCATTTTAGTAAATTTAACCCTTTATGTTATTAAAATGATTAAGTTTCGAGGTGATTCGATCACGCCTAAAAAAAATTAATGGCGACTCCATTTTCATTTTAAAATAAAAAGTCAATTTCCAAAAAGGTTTCGATAGACGAATTAAGCAAAAAACCCAAAATGAATTAAGAAACATATTCCAAACCCAAAAGATCAAAAAAAATAATTACGAAATTCACCATATTTACATTAAGTGCAAAAATAATCCGAGCTCCCACACTCCGCCCGATCTTAAGTCAGAGGTTTACTTCAACAAATGGTAATGCATGAATGAGGTCAAATTTATTAGATTCCAATAACCAAAACTGCCAATTTTCAGGCTTGGGAAATATGCAGACTTGCGATGACTTTTTGGATGGGATCTTGGCATTTCTAGGTTAAGATGTCTTAATGACATTTGAAGATCTATCTCTTAGCTTCGAAACACATTTTTGAATCACTCGATTTTATGTAACACCCCAAAACCTAGCCTAAGAGTTTAGACCGAATCCTAGAGGTTACATTGGCCACCAAAAGTAGCGAAAACAAAAACTTTAACTTAAACCAAGAAAACCTTTTTTGTTCATTATGTTTGAAACAATATTAAACCGGCGTCAAACATTCAGAAAGAAAATCCACAATTTCTAAAGTTCAATCCAAATAACACCTTACGAAATTCCAACATAAAAACTTGTACCACAGTTTATTCAATCGTTTTACAAACCGACTTAAAATTACCCGAATAAAATTTATGAGAATCTACTTAAATCGAATCAAACCATATCTTTCTGAGACCTCCGGTATGCTGAGTCAAGCTCCAAAACATGAAAAGTACCTGAAAGGAAAGACACTACAGAGATGAGCTACGCGAGCTCAGTGTGAGCCCGAAACATGAACAGATGACAAAAGACGGAGTGACACAATAAATACTTCAAACAAGCATATGTATAAAAATATCACTTATGAAAATGTCAATCGGTATGTCAAATACAATATCAAACCATAGAAACGATTTTACAGTCATACGCAATAATCAGATCATATTACATGACATTAACTATATCGTCAATAACCATAAGTTCACACAAACAAACAAAATGCTCTGACAAATAGTTTTATATTTAGATGCAAATAGATGCACAAGTCAGAATCCCACCCCACCAACCAAACACCATTTCGTCTATCCAGCACACCACATAAGGGCTATGGTAGGCCCGTCCACCATGCACAGCGCATAGAACCATAATAGGTTCATCCACCCAAAACACCAAAACGTGGAAATATGCCACTTAATTAACTGTATACAGCTGAGCTGATATACGTATAGGATAGTATGGTAAATCACTGTACAAAAGTATTGTAGTTAAAACTGCTAAGTCTGTCTTCCTTCTCTTCATAGCCAAATCCCAAAATTTTCTTGCTATGCAACAATGCACATATTATGCAGACAATACACAGAAACGGACATTATCATTTCCAGTTGAACAAATTCAAATTTGATCACACTTGTATTCTAATATTCAGTTACGACAACAATAATGAACTCATACTTATTCATCACATAAAGGAGCAATAAAATTAAAGCCCATAAACGCACATATATACACGAACCAAACTAAACTGAGTCCCAAACACACTTACCGAGACTTGACCGAGGGTCGGATTACACAGAAACATAAAACAGATAGTTTATGACTCAAAATAAAAATTCTGCAAAATAGGGCCACAGGGCCATGTGCCCCAGCCGTATGGGGGTCTACATGCCCATGTGAAGGCCATACACGCTCGCGTGGATGGGACACACGCCCATGTGAGCAGCCCGTGTAACTCACTGTCCAAATATGCCAAAAATAAGGAGTAGAGGCAACACAATTGTGTGGAGATCTCACACACCCGTGTTGCCAGGCCGTGTGGAACCAAAATTTGCCCAAAAACCCTAATTCCCAATTTCACACGGCTGTGTGAGCCACCCATGTGGGGCACACGCCCGTGTGGCCACCCGTGTGGTCACGAAATCACACCAAAACAGCCTGAAATTCATGCTTTTGATGTCGAAACGATCCCCAACCCTTGGCAACCCAGAATTATGCCAAAACATACAAAATTTCATGCAATTCAGAAACAATATGATACTTCAAATAACCAATTTCATAAACACACAAAACATAATCGAATTTCACTACAATTTGATATCGAAGTTAAACTGTTTTAGAACACACACCTTAGAACGCGATATCAAGCAGAAAAGATCAATCGGTTCACCCTCACCAACTGTTCGGAAACCTCAATTTCACACATAAACTTAAACTATAACAACTTCCATTAACAAATAATAGAAACAAAAGCAATTCTATCATAAACCCCCATGAACAAACATACTCGCTTCACCTCTGATAAAACGAAACACACAAGGACGATCAGTCTTGACAAACAACACGTAACGTGTATAAAATAAAAGAAACAAGAAACAAACGAAATTGGAATTTGGTAAGAACAAAAAAAAGAATAATAGGGAAGAAAAAGAAAATGTAAAAAAAATGAAGAACGTAAACTTATTTTCTATTTTAAAGTTAACTTCCCCTTTTAAAAATAAAATAAAATAACATAAAAACAAATAAATATCAAAATCTCTCACAGGGATTTGAACATGAGAACCAGAGACACATTAACACACAACTAACCACTAGACCAACAGGCCCATTCTGACATTAAAACGCGAAGTTGAACCCAAAGGTTCAACCCACTCACTGACCTTAACCACAAACCTCAAAAATTCTAACCCCAAATTCCGGGATGTTACATTTTAAGTTCAGGAGTCAAGTTATGGCCGTTTTAGTGAAGACTAGCGAGCAAAATTTTTGAACGGGATTATGACGGGAATTATGAGTTTTGGGCTTTTAATTCGAGTTTAAATCATATTATGATTGGGTTTTAGGCTTAATTTTTATTATATGAGCCTAATATTGTATTTATCATATTTTATTATTTTATTATTATTTTATTTTAATTTTTTTTAATTATTAAGTATTTTAAGTTATTAGGAGTTTTATGTTAACAAGAAAGTTTAGTTTAAAACTATTTCTTGTTTAGATTAAATTAGAGTTCTAGTATACTCAAGAGTTTTATTTAGCTAGCTTATATATAGGCATTTGCATTGTACACAATTCAGACAATTCATTATTATTCTATTTCTCTTTTGAGTTAATAAATTCTCTCTGGATTTTTCTTTTCAAGAATTTCTCTTGAGTTTCTTTTAGAAGAGTTTTAACAATCTTTTTAGATTGTGAAGATCATCTTCAAACTTTTCTTGCCAAGGTTTCTATATTTGAGGGAAAATTAGAGCAGCTTGAAAAGGGTTATGGATTCTTCGTGTTTCCAAGACTTCTTAGGACTTCTACATGCCACGTTCTATCTTTCCATTTATCTTCTTTATTCGCTTCCTTATTATTCTA
This sequence comes from Gossypium australe, assembly GCA_005393395.2. Classification (NCBI taxonomy): domain Eukaryota; kingdom Viridiplantae; phylum Streptophyta; class Magnoliopsida; order Malvales; family Malvaceae; genus Gossypium; species Gossypium australe. The sequence goes on along the minus strand of CM016615.1, from coordinate 11,937,574 downwards.
ATATTTTATTTATTATTTTATTTTAGTTATTTTAATTGTTTTATTTGACTTGGATGCAATTTTGTTTTAGGTTTGTGTCAAAATCCAAGTTTCTTTCCAAACGTCTAGAGCCCTAAGTCAAATCTGCGACTTTGACAAACTTTACGATCCGCTTCTGCGTTTATCCATCTCATCCTTTATCATTTGGTAATAGATTTGGGCGTTTTCGGTGTTCTTTTTGTTTTTATAAACTGATTTGTAGAAAATAGCTTCAAAACAATTTTTTTTTTACCCCGATAGTTTTTGAAAAAAATATTTTTCAATAGGTAAACGATTTTCAAATGATCTGAAATTTTACATACTATTTCTTGGCACTATTTTAGAGTATATTTTCAGTGGGTTTCTCTTGATTTTCAAACAATCTGAAATTTTCCAAAAAGTCATCGCAAGTCTGCTGATTTCCCAAGCCTAAAAATTGGCAGTTTTGGTGATTGGAATCTAATAAATTTCACCCCATCCGTGCATGTATCAACAGAAAAAGATAAAACAAAGGGGTGAGCTATAAAGCTCAGTGTATAACTAAACTCAAACGGAGATCAAACAAAACACAATACACAAGTCAGAGTAACGCAGAGAATTTAATATCGATCATATAACTAGAGTGGAACAAATCAGAGTATCACAGAGATTTTCATAACAATTGTATAACAGAATAGAGGATGTATAATTATGCCAATGGCAGTGTTTTCGGAAAATCAGAATACAGATTATCAGAAAACATCCTACCCAACTCTACTACACACCAAAATAGAGTTCCCCAAAACTCATCTAACCAAATCACACTACCATATAATTGTGGGTAGTGCCACCAAAATTGCAGATAAGATGATAGACAGAATTGTGGATAAATCGCCAGATACTGTAGATCATTAAACTGCCAGAAACTTTATCCGTTCACATCATCCCGAACCCCATGCAATATGTCATGGCATGCTTATTCAGAATTAGAATGATCAGCATGTAAGACATATTGTCATACAATAACAGAAACAAAACACATGGGATTCCACGCTTTGCAAGACAGATTGATCAAATCTTAATAAATCATATCAGATTTTCCATAAAGTAACATGCATAGTTACATATCAGAATCAGTATCAAACCCAACAACATATTTGGATATCACATGTTCTCATCCAACTTAGTGACACAGAAATGAATCATCAAAATTAACAAAGCACGAATCGTACCTGAATAAATCATATGCTTTAAACACATCCCAAACAAAAGCACATTATACACTAACAGATCATGCTTACTTTGTAACACCCCTAACTTGTAACCATCGCCGGTCTAGGGTTAAAGGCATTACCGGACAAATCGAAACCCTAAACAGACATTTCATAATTTAATTCAAAGAATCCAATCCAAGTGTCCCTGGAATAGGTCAACGAGACCTTAATCATGCTTTAGAATAGGGCGGGGACTAAACCGAACATATACTAAAATTCTTGAAAATTTAAATTTTTTTCAAAATAACAGAGGTCACACGCCCGTGTAGGCAGGCTGTGTGCCTCCCACTGCCTCAGACACTCCCGTATGTCTAAGCCGTGTCAAAACAGGGCATACATACTGACTTGACCACACGGCCTGAGACACGCCCGTGTTCCTTACCCGTGGTCGACACTGACTTGCACCACACGGCCAGCCACACGTCCGTGTGTCCAACTCGTGGTCGCTACTAACTTAATCTACACAGCCAGTCACACGTCCGTGTATCTTGCCTGTGGTCGAGTCTGACTTGTTCTAAATACAACCACAAGAGATACAGTCAAGCCACACGCCCGTGTGCTCAACCGTGTGGGCAATTATAGGTCAATTACAAGGCCAAAATGCCACCCACACTTTGGGTTATCGCAACAAGCACAATTAAGCAATAATCCAAGCATCAAGGGCAAACAAAACATACCAAAATGTTCATCATTTCTAACCACTTATGAGATTAACAATTACACCAACTTATATATCATTGAACTCAATCCAATCACATACATTTCCAAGCATGATTCATTCACAATTTACCACATTAATAAAACCTCTTTTCATCAATGATATTCAAACTTTGCATCAATAAACTTACCATTACTTTGTCCATTTCACTAGCCATCAAACCATACCAAAACCAAGCATTATATAACATGGCCACTCATTCATAACACAACCATTTATCTAGCCATATCACATGGCTATGTACTTATCTCAAACATACTCCTAAACAACTAGCCTATACATGCCATACTTTAATATCTATACATTTTCAAAAGGTACCAAAATGTGATTTGAGTAGTGTGATGACAATCCTCGACGATTCCCGAGCCCTCGGTAGCTTTGACGATCTATAAATCAGAACAAACACACACAAAGTAAGCTTTTTAAAAGCTTAGTAAGTCATATACAAATAAACTTAACATAAATGCATATAAGCACAATAATACAATGTCATATATTTTCCAATGGCAAATTCATAACATTCCCTTTGTCTTATTTGCTTAGCCATTGTTTACCATCATATCTTATCTCAAGCATTTCTTTTGCTCAATCTCAAACATACATATATCACCTTTTATTCATTGTATCTATGCACATAATTGCTCACCTATCATGCTCGTACAAAGCATACATCAACGTACCTGAAACAATTTTACCATTCACATAGTCTTTCATTTCTCAGACTTGCCCGTTGAACTGTTCGGAATTAAATAGGATGCTCGGAATACTTAGAATAATCGTACAATGCCAACGTCCCAGACGTGGTCTTATATGTACTCAGATATCGATGCCACTGTCCTAGACAGGGTCTTACACGAATCAAATACGATGCCAATGTCCCAGACATGGTCTTACACGTAAATCTCAAATCGATGCCAACGTCCCAGACGTGGTCTTACACGATATCACATATCGGACACCTATGTCATGACATATGTAATCCTATCTATTCCTAAGTTCGTACGAGACTTCTCGGACATTGGTACATTGTCGATACTTCCTCGGATTTCATATATTTGTCACCTCATACACATTCATCACAATGAAATTTCATATGTACATACATAAATCAATACAAATACATTTATTTCTATATAGACTTACCTCGGATTCGGATAACGTACGGACTCGACTATTCGATCACTTTCGACTTTCCGCGATCTAAATCTGTTTTCTTCAATTCTTGATCTATACATATTCAAATTTAATCCATTTATTCACCAACTCATTCAATTCAATCCAAAAACACATATTTAGGGAAATTTACTAATTAGCCCTCACAATTTCACATTTTGACATTTAGTCCCTATTTTACAAAATCACAAAATACACATAATTTGCTTATACCCATGCTTAGCCGAATGTTCACTATAATCATACAAGTCCATACATTTCATTTATTTCACATTTTAGTCCCTCAAAATCTTATTTTGTCAATTAAGTCCAAATTACTCAAATTCATCAAAAGTCCAAAGACAAACTATATTAATCTATCACATATCTTTCATAATTCATCTTCAAATATCACAAAACTCATGGATTCATCAATGACATATTTTAAAATCTTCATCAATTCACAAAATTGAAGCATGGGTTTTGAAGAACATTTAGCAACGATCACAAAAACGTAGAAATTATCGAAAACTGAAGCAAAACATACCTTGAATTAAGCTTAAACCTAGCTAAAAATCACAAAGCTTCTAACATTCTTTTTCTTTTCTACTTTCGGTGGATGAACACTTAAAATGGATATTATTTTTAGCCTTTTTTTATTATAACATATAATATTAATTAAATTACATATTTAACCTTTTAATTTAACATTAAAATCCTACTTTCTTATGTCCATTGCTGTCCAACTATCATTCTTATGGCATATTTCCACTTTAAGGACTTCACATAATAAGAACAATAACAATTCGACACTTATTTAATTAAAAGGTCACTTTTACCTTTTATGCGATTTAGTCCTTTTATCAAATTAAGCACACAAATGACCAAATTAAATCACAAAAAATTCACACATATCAATTCACATGTTGTAGACTCAGAAAATAATATTAAAATATTTTTTGACTCAGATTTGTGGTCCCAAAACTACTATTCCGACTAGGGTCTAAACCGGACTGTTACATACTTAGCTTATATCATATCAGACATACATATAGAGAACGAATTATACATCAATCGATCATCAAATATCAAGTTTTATAGCTTGTTTTAGATCATATAGACCCTATGGAAGGCCTATGTTCGATTTGAATGATGTCTACGACCCTAGGGAAAAGTTTTGACGCCCATACACCCGTGTGGATTCACACGATCTAGCACACGCCCGTATGGCTCATCACAGTGTTGCATACGACTTAGCATACAGCCTAGCACACAGCCGTGTGACTCAAGTTAGAGAGTTACACAGTCTAGACACATACCTATGTCGTTCGCTTGTGTGACTTACAATCAAACCAGTCCCTTACAAGGCCTAAATGCATGTCCATGTCACACGCCTGTGTGACTCAAGTCAGTGCCTCACACGGCCGTGTGTCGATACACCTGATATGGATTCGATGCAGAAGCAACAAAGTTGAATTCCCGACCCTAAAACAACAATCAAACCTCCATCAAACGATTTTCGTAAACATTTCAATAACTAACATATTTACTACCAAAGTTCCGTTGAAAACTTTCGACGCAAAGCCCAAATCGAACTTAAACACTCACCCTCACTCGTATCCAGCAATACAAGTATTTAAATCGATAGAGAATCTTGATATGTAATCCCTTCACCTAAGAAAGAGAACCAATTAAACCCTCAAAAACAAAATTGGATAAAACGAGTAGAACAATTTCAGTTTTAACAAATAACGAACGAGAACGAACATTAGTAGAAATTCAAAAACAAAACTTACGCTGTTAGCCTTTCTGTCGAAACAATGAAATACGAAATCTCATCGACAAAACCAGTTGCAGAGTTATCAGAAAGAAAAAGAAAAGAACCAAAAGAAGAACGAACATTCCAAAAAAAAAGTTTTTGAAAAGGATTTTAGTTATTTTAAAATAAAATAAATAAAATAAAATAGAACAAATTCACAAACCAGCATAAAAAAACATTTTTCTTATCACTTTCATAAAGGCTCGTACACAAGAGTAGAGTGTACACAAAAACTTAACCATTGAACCACTAGGCTCCTTGTTAACATCAGTTGATCAAAAATAGAGTTTATGTCAGATGATCAAGGATAGAGGTTAAGACAAAAATAACAAAACTTTCAAAGAAGGGATCTGAACATAAGACCTCAAGCACACATCCAGAGCATTTAACCACTGAATCAAATCAATTTGCTTTGCAAAATTTTCAAATCCTAACTCAAAATCAAGACACAAACACTCTTGTTTTGTTAACCCAATCTCTTCTAACTTGATTTTTGGGATGTTACAGTACATACAGGTATTGATTTGTTTTAGTGTGTCATTTCGAATTTATCGATATTTTTTAAAAATATATTTAACATATGTATATAAAAATATTTACAAATATTAAATAAATGATACTGAATAAATTTTAAATATAAAATATTCATCAATTATATAAAATACTCATTTATAAACTCCAAAAATAAAAATTCATCATTTAATAAAGGCTTAAGGGTGTAAAAAGCCCTCAAACTTTTTAAAAAAAAGCAATTAAGCCCTATTTTTTTTTGCACTCATTTGGGTATTTGAACTTTTAAAATGTATCAAAAAAGCCCTCAAATCACGTCCAGAGAGATGCATCCAAGGGATGCCACAAAAGTGCAGTTGGTGCCACATTTAGAGAGATACCTTTTGAGTATCAAAGATATGGTAATATTCAATCGACAAAGGGTCATACCATTAAGGTTTCCTCAATGTTGTAACCTAATGATTATGTGTTGTGGCATTGAGTCCGAGTGTTCGGTGGAGGAATGGACATAAACAAGACTACACCAACGATTGAGATGAGACCAAGTTCAAGTCTATGTCTGATACGCGTTGAATGGATCATAACCTTAGGCCTTAAAGGCCCAAAATGGACTTGAGAACAAAATGTCAACTCAGTGCAACAAGGTTACTAAAAGTGTAGCTTCATGTCATTGAGCTCATCGACGTAGTAAGTGGGGGAGTGTCATGGCCCGCAACTTAGTTATTAAGGTTGAGCTTTCCCCAAGTAGTCTTGAGTGAAATTAAAATACAATAACTTGGAAGTTGGAATTTGTCGGATACCCTGCAATCATTAAAGAAATGTTGTGATACAAACTGGGTAACTGATAAAGTTAGTTTTACAAGTGGGTATGTCTTCACTTTGGATGGAGCAACTATTTCTTGGAAGTCTGTTAAACATACGTGTATTGATCGCTCTACGATGAAATCTGAGTTTATAACTCTTAACCAAGTTAGACAAGAGGCCGAGTGACTTAGGAATTTACTCATAGAGATTTCTTCATCAGAAATACGTGAGGTCTGAAAGGAACCTTGTTGATACACTAACCAATGGGTTAAGTAGGAAAATGGTTCTTGATTTGTCGAGGGGGATGGGTCTTAAGCCCAATGGTTGAGGAATTCATGGTGGATACCTAACTTAGTTCTCTAAGTTCAATGTGGTCAAACGAAACCATAGAAAAACTTATAGTGTACATTCTACCTATTCCTATGGCGAACGATGTACATGCATAAGGTTGAGTTCTCACTCTAAATAATTCAAATTCCAGGATTTGGGTGGTCCTATTGAGACAGACTTGATGAATTCACCGACATCTAAGGTTAAGTTTATTACTCTTAATGAGTTCATATCCCAGAGTATGGGTGGTTCTATTGAGACGAACTTGATGAATTCACCGAATTTAAATTTGAGAGGATGAGCTTAATAAATGCTCTTAATGGTTTCATAGTCCTGATTTGGGTGGTTTATATTGAGATAAACTTGATGAAATCACCTACGTAAGTGTGAAGAGCTAGCCACCTTTTATAAAAGACATTGAGCAATCTTTCAAGAGCACTTACCAGCACCCTGAGGTATATTGGCTAAAACTTGTTGATCTATTGCGGAACATCAATTGGTTTTGAGATTAGTCGTGTGTCATGAGTTAACCCCTATCTTAACAAGTTCAAGATTCATTCATTTGTTAAAGAGAAGAAACACTCATGTCACTATGTGCTAGTTCAAATCCACAATATACTAGGCTTAAGCGGCTAATTTCGCTATTGCTCTTCTCATGTTTACAAAATTTTACAGATTCTTTTGCATTAGTGGGGAATGTTGGTAATGCAAAAGAAAAGGGAAATCTCACATTAGTTAGGCATAAGCTTCTAAGAAAGTTTATATATAAATTTGTCTCTTTCCTTCATTGAGTAATTGGAGCTAAAGGCCTAACATGTAACATCCCCAATTTAAAAAAAAAAAAGAATATTTATGGTAGAAGTCCTTAAATAAGTTATCTATAAATAAATAATAGTATAAGAAATTGTGATCGTTTTTAGAGAAAATTGTCAGACATGAAAACATAGAAAATTATTAGTAGGAGCATGTGGTTAAGTTAAAAATTCGATATCGAGTTCAAAGACTAAACTGAATAAGTTGGGAAAGTATAGATACTAAAGTACAATTATCTTATTTTTATTTTAATGGAAATTTTACCATTACTTAAACAAATCAATGGTTCATGATGACTTTTAAATGATATTTTTATTAAATAATAATTATTTAATATTTTATTTAAAATATTAGTATTTTTATTAAGTATTATTATAATACAAATAAAAAAGAAAAGAAAGATGAACATCTTCCTTTACTTTACCTTCGTTGGGGAAAGGAGGAGCAAAAAATTTCTTTCATCATTTTCTTTCAAATTCAAGTATAATGTATGATTTTTTTTTTCAAATTTTTTTATCGATTTGAATCTTTGAGTACAAATAATTTTTTATTTTATCAAGTGTATTGAAAGTTGTCATTAAAGGATATTCATAAAAGCTTAGAAAACTTAAGTGAAATAGGTACATTTTTGGATAGGAAATGATTAGAAGATGAATTCTAGCTTGCTAGATGTGTGAAGAAGAAATAAAAATGGATGAAAAGTTTACTTGGTACATTTGGCCATGGTGAAGGGGAAATTGAGAACCTTAGCCACTTTGTGTAATGTTGGTGCTAAATGATAGCTTGTGAAACAGTGAGTATTCTAATGGAGACAGAATTGAAAACGGATAATTGAATTGAAAGATATGCAAATTTCGAACTACAAAACTTAAGTTGTCAACTTGATTAACTATGCTATATTGTAAAGTCTCCTCACCTTACCAAGCCCTCTAAAACATATCTCCCAGACCTATTATTAATCGAGGCCTTTTGCTGATATCGATAGTGGTAGATACCAATTATGTTGCTAAGCTTTGCCGATTTTTCTCTCTCCGTAGCCATTCCGAAGGGAAAATCCCATGTAGAAGATACAACCTCTAGGATAGTTGGGAATATAGCACCTGAAGTTTTGGAATTCAAAATAAATGAAAAGGCAACGAGTTAACCGAAATTGTGGATCAAAGTAGTTCGAGCAAAGGAACCAATGGTGATGAGTTGGTAAGTTTGGCGAAGATTGCACTTTGTTGTACACAAGAAAATCCCGAGAATCGACCAATGATAACTGATGTTGCAAAACAGCTTAGGCAACTCAATAAAGATTGTAAGCTTTATTAGCTCAGTAGCTCCAATGATGGTGTATGATACTTACACTGGCACTTGATCTTGAGTCCAGGGAACATAAATTGCCCTGCTCTGTAATAGAAATACTCGACTCACTGCAATCAACAAAAACCTTCTGCAGCTTTCAATATTGTTTACCCATTTTGCATTACTGTTTATCCTGAGTAATTATTTAGTTCATAGACAGTAGAAAATTTTATTCTATCTTATTATATTTTAAATACAATTTAAGTACACGAGTGATTATCAAATTAAAACTTTTCGGGACTACTATATATATATATATATGATAACAATCAATTTTTGAAAACTTAGGTTGTTGACCATTGTGGCACAAAGCTTCTGACACATTCACAATAATTGATTTGAATGTTTAATTACAAACTATTATTTATATTACTTAATTACAAAAAAGGTAAAAATTGGTCAAACTTTGTTAAAAAAACTTAAGAAGCATTCAAATTATCTCCATAAATGCCAATCTGGATTAATGTTAAACTTTTTATAAATATCTACTCAAGCAACCCCATTATTAATAATATATAATCTTTATTAGTTACAAGTTTATTTTTTTTAAAAAAAATTAAAGAAAGAGTATATAATTCTCATTCTTCTTATTACTTTTTTTTTTCAAAATTTCTTAAAAAATATTTTTAAGAAAATAATGTAAACTATGTTTTTTTTTTTAACAATAGTTGAGTCTTCCTCATAATACACACCATATATTATAAATAATAATATATTACTTTTAAAATATTAATAATTTAAAAAAACATAGTATGAAATTAATTCATACAATCAACATGTACATCGCATGGATAAAAAAAAAACCACTATATATTACAATATTCTTTACACTTATGTTCATTGCAATTTTTTTACAAGTAACATTCTTCATTTGGAGTACTTGTTTTCAATTAGGATAAATTATTCTTTTACTCATTGTTTTTATTTATTTATTTTTTTAAAGTTATTCCATGACTTTTGTTTAAATTTATTTTATTTAGAATTTTTTGTATGTTAAATATAAAATTGATTTTAAATAAGGAAATTTATTTGGTACACTATAGATAGAATTTTTAGACTCTACAAACAGGTTAGGGGATTAATAAGTATAGTAAAATATTTAAAAAATAAATATTCAAAAAAGAGAGAGACACATGACAATTTTTTAGACTGCTCGTGGAATAAAAAAAATACATTGCTAGCATACCAAATATTAACCCTTTAAATAAATTATCTCTTTATTTTAATTTACTAATAATTGAATTAACTTTTAATGTATTAAAATTACGAGTTAGTATTTGGTAGGGGTGATATTGATTCGGTTCGATCGGGCTTTTAAAATTTTTGAACCGTCCATCATATTTGGTTAGGTTCTCTATTTTTCCATATTTTTCTAGACTTATTTTTATAAAATGAGTTTTGTTTTATGACTTTTGAATATTATTTGACAAAATTTTAAAGTTTTTTTCATAAATATTTGTAACATCCTGGATAGGGCCTATGCATTTCCAGGTTAATTGTATGAAATGACAAGTTTCAAGTCCTATGAATAAATTTTTGATACTTTTGGAAACCTAGAAATGCATGAAAATGGAAATGAAAATGGAAATGAAAATGGAGATGGAAATGAAAATGAACATTTTTGGAAACTTAGACATTTTTGGAAACTTAGACATTTTTGGAAACCTAAACATTTTTGGAAATGATCCAAAAATGGAAACTTGAACATTTTGGGAAACTTGGATATATGAGAGAAATAAAGGAGTTTTATTCACATAAATATGTGAATAATAAGAGATAAATAAAGGAGTTTTATTCACATAAATATGTGAATAATAAGAGATAAATAAAGGAGTTTTATTCACATAAATATGTGAATAATAAGAGATAAATAAAGGAGTTTTATTCACATAAATATGTGAATAATAAGAGAGAAATAAAGGAGTTTTATTCACATAAATATGTGAATAATAAGAGATAAATAAAGGATTATTTTTTTAATGAGATAATTGAGGAGATAATTGATGGATTAAAGGCTTTTATCTTTTAAATAAAAGAGATAATATTATCAAAAAGAGGAGTGGTGGCCAAGTAAAGGACTTCTAGGCTGATAACTTTGGCTATAAAAGGAGGACAGGAGGGCTACATCAACATTTGCTCCCTCTTCCTCTCTGCCGAATTTTCCTAGCTCTCTCCCCCTCTCTGCCGTATTTTTCTTTAAGAAAAATCCATCTTTTCTTCTTATATTTTCTTCTCTGTTTCTACTGTCAAAGCTGAATCTTTGTTGATTCTAAGTAAAGGAGCAATCAACTACAACATCAAAAGGGTTTCTTCAACTGTCGAATACAAGGATCAAGGATCTAAGGTAAGATAAATTTATTTGATTAAAGGTTATGATGTATATGTTAGATTAGATCTAACATGAAGATTTCGACAGACATATAGGGCAAGGAATCCTCTTCAGATTTGGAATTTGTATAGTAAGTGATATTCGGCCAAGGCTTAATTTTGGTATTTGGAATTATTTTTCATTATTTCAAAAGCCGAAAACTGACATGGTTACATACCTAGTATTAGCCGATTTCAAGGAAGAGGAATTCTAGCAACTGTTGGGACTTGATTAAATCAATTCGGCAACTAGGTAAGTAATTCTACTTCTAGTAGGATTTGGTTTTAAGACCAAATAGGTTTATTTATATGTTTTAATTAATGGCCGAATATAGGAGTGAAAGATCTAGATCGGTAGATCACTCTACGGGAATTCACAGAAACTATTAAGCGAAAAAGGTGTGTACCCTTACTAACCTTCAATAAATTACGTGGTAATTATTAAATATATGAATATGTATCAGTATGTGAATGTGGTTAAGTACCACAAATGTGGTAAGGAGTACCCAGGTATGTTTCCTACTTTTGATAGGATTATGAATGTGATATACTTTGAACATGTGATTAGTAACATGAATGAAAATTAAGTATGTGGAATATGTTATAAAATAATTGGGGCATTTGGGATATATGTGAAGGAAGAAAGTGAAGGTGTTGACTTCGGTCTCACCAACGAAGGTGTTGACTTCGGTCTCACCAATGAAGGTGTTGGTTTCGGCCTCACCAACGAAATATGGTGGCTACGGCCCCATTGCGTGAATATGGTAACTTCGGTTACATTATTTGAATATAGTGTCTGATGACACAACGTAAGTGGGCGATGAGCACGTCGACTGCAGCGACTGCCTTCGATGGTGTGTAGCGGATGGAGGGTTGACTTAGTAGTCCCCACGGTGTAATTGGCAGGTACGGGTGGTGTGTAGCGGATGGACAAATAGGCTTGGGTTGGGTTGCATCATTATTTGATTTGAATATGCTTTGATATGAATATGTATGCCTGGAATGTTGATTGTTAGTTTGTGTACACATTGAGTCTGTTGACTCACCCATTTGTGGGACTATTTTTCAGGAAATGAGCAGTAATGGACCGGGTCGGCAGGAGCTAAAGGTGACCATGCATCACTTGAAGAATTTATTAGAATTTGGACTTTACTCAATTTTAGTATTTTCAATTTTATCTTTGGATTTGAATGATGTAATAAGGCCATAAGGCCCAAGTTGGATGGTTTTATTTCCCTGCTTTTATTTTCAGTTGTTATGTTATGAATTATTTTTGACTAAGTTTAATTAAATTTATTTTAAAAATAAACCCTAAATTGTTTTGTCACCAAAATTAAATGTTTTCTAAATTAAATAAATGGGTTTCCAACCTAAGCCCAACCCAAAACCAATATCTTTCTAAAAATTCACAAAAATTTTCTAAGTAACAAAAGAATTTGAAGCCGATTTTCTTAAGGAACATACCAGATCCGGTTCAGGCTCGTGGGCCGGGTGTGGGGTGTTTCAGTTTGGTATCAGAGCCCAGTTTTAAAACTCTCGGCCTGTGGGCTAAGGCCCAAAACATTTTCAAAGCGAGCCTAAATGGGTTTTATGAAAGTATTTATGAAATAAGCAGGTTTTCTGGCATGGCACCTAAGTCTCCGACCCGCAGTCCATCAGGTAAGTACCCCTATCCTTTGTGTGATTTATATTGTGAATTGTAGAAGGGTAGAAATGGAATGGAACGTAGATTAGTGAACTAGAATCTATTGAACCGTAGGACTAGTCTACTCAAACACAAATACATAAGACTTAATGCACTTAACAAACCTATGGCTAAGTCACTAAGTTAGGGTGTGGTAACCATTGTGCGCATGTCTAGGATTGGATCCGGAAGAGCCTGGTACTTAAGCAGTCCTAGTGACTCACCTCCTCTTCGCAGGAATCCTACCTGGTGCGTAGCTACGGTTCACCCTAACCATGAGGACTTATTCATAGGCTAAACCCAATAACTAAAACCCGAAAGGGACTAGCCATGTTTTTATGAAAACCCTAGTTTTAAAACTCTTAAAATTACCCTTATAATTTGTGAGAACTACTTTTACAAAATTTTTCGAAAAATTCCTGATTTACAAAAATTACCAAAATGCCCTTAGTGGCGAAATTACAAAAATGCCATTGGTTTCTAAAATTTCTATACCACCCCGATTTCAATAAAATTTTCCTTACTTTACAAAAGCACCCAAGAATCTTATTTTGCAAATATCAAAATACTTTGATTTTGGAAAATTACGAAATTGCCCCTGACTTACAAAATTACCAAAATGACCCTGAATTTCAAAAATTTTGCAACATCACTGATTTGGAAACAAATTCTCAAAAAGAACCCTCAAGTTTTGCAAATTTTGGAAATACCCTTGATTTATTAAGCTTTACAAATTTACTCTGGTTTATTACCAAAATACCCCCAAGGTCCAAAATTACCGAAATACCCCCGGACTTCAAAAATTTTCCAAAATACCCCAGGAATTTAAAATTACCAAAATACTTTTTGACAAAAATCACCAAGGAACTTTTTCTTTTGAAAAATTACGAAAATACCCCTGTAGGGAAAATTACGAAAATACCCCTGGGTAGTGGAAAAACAACAACAATGAAAACTACAACATTTCTCTGAATGAACAAAAGTTCATAATTGATTGATGGATGGATGAATGAAAAGATTGTGTGCATGTATGAATACGAAAGAACCACTCCTAAAATTCTTCTCATAAAACTTCTTCGCGGGTAATAAGTGAAACAAGGACTAATGCATAAAACTTTGTAATCAGATTAAATCGCGACGTTAGAAATAAGTTCTAGGGGACGTGAACTTAGAGATTGTGCCTAGAAAGTATGATGGTTCTATGAAGATCAGAGTGCGCAGCGTAAGCATAGTGAGGTGAGAAGGATTGTACGACTGTTAATAAGTAATTTCGAGGACGAAATTATTTTTTAGGAGGGTAGAACTGTAACATCCTGGATAGGGCCTATGCATTTCCAGGTTAATTGTATGAAATGACAAGTTTCAAGTCCTATGAATAAATTTTTGATACTTTTGGAAACCTAGAAATGCATGAAAATGGAAATGAAAATGGAAATGAAAATGGAGATGGAAATGAAAATGAACATTTTTGGAAACTTAGACATTTTTGGAAACTTAGACATTTTTGGAAACTTAGACATTTTTGGAAACTTAGACATTTTTGGAAACCTAAACATTTTTGGAAATGATCCGAAAAATGGAAACTTGAACATTTTGGGAAACTTGGATATATGAGAGAAATAAAGGAGTTTTATTCACATAAATATGTGAATAATAAGAGATAAATAAAGGAGTTTTATTCACATAAATATGTGAATAATAAGAGATAAATAAAGGAGTTTTATTCACATAAATATGTGAATAATAAGAGATAAATAAAGGAGTTTTATTCACATAAATATGTGAATAATAAGAGAGAAATAAAGGAGTTTTATTCACATAAATATGTGAATAATAAGAGATAAATAAAGGATTATTTTTTTAATGAGATAATTGAGGAGATAATTGATGGATTAAAGGCTTTTATCTTTTAAATAAAAGAGATAATATTATCAAAAAGAGGAGTGGTGGCCAAGTAAAGGACTCCTAGGCTGATAACTTTGGCTATAAAAGGAGGACAGGAGGGCTACTCATCAACATTTGCTCCCTCTTCCTCTCTGCCGAATTTTCCTAGCTCTCTCCCCCTCTCTGCCGTATTTTTCTTTAAGAAAAAATCCATCTTTTCTTCTTCTATTTTCTTCTCTGTTTCTACTGTCAAAGCCGAATCTTTGTTGATTCTAAGTAAAGGAGCAATCAACTACAACATCAAAAGGGTTTCTTCAACTGTCGAATACAAGGATCAAGGATCTAAGGTAAGATAAATTTATTTGATTAAAGGTTATGATGTATATGTTAGATTAGATCTAACATGAAGATTTCGACAGACATATAGGGCAAGGAATCCTCTTCAGTTTTGGAATTTGTATAGTAAGTGATATTCGGCCAAGGCTTAATTTTGGTATTTGGAATTATTTTTCATTATTTCAAAAGCCGAAAACTGGCATGGTTACATACCTAGTATTAGCCGATTTCAAGGAAGAGGAATTCTAGCAACTGTTGGGACTTGATTAAATCAATTCGGCAACTAGGTAAGTAATTCTACTTCTAGTAGGATTTGGTTTTAAGACCAAATAGGTTTATTTATATGTTTTAATTAATGGCCGAATATAGGAGTGAAAGATCTAGATCGGTAGATCGCTCTACTGGAATTCACGGAAACTATTAAGCGAAAAAGGTGTGTACCCTTACTAACCTTCAATAAATTACGTGGTAATTATTAAATATATGAATATGTATCAGTATGTGAATGTGGTTAAGTACCACAAATGTGGTAAGGAGTACCCAGGTATGTTTCCTACTTTTGATAGGATTATGAATGTGATATACTTTGAACATGTGATTAGTAACATGAATGAAAATTAAGTATGTGGAATATGTTATACAATAATTAGGGCATTTGGGATATATGTGAAGGAAGAAAGTGAAGGTGTTGACTTCGGTCTCACCAACGAAGGTGTTGACTTCGGTCTCACCAATGAAGGTGTTGGTTTCGGCCTCACCAACGAAATATGGTGGCTACGGCCCCATTGCGTGAATATGGTAACTTCGGTTACATTATTTGAATATAGTGTCTAATGACACAACGTAAGTGGGCGATGAGCACGTCGACTGCAGCGACTGCCTTCGATGGTGTGTAGCGGATGGAGGGTTGACTTAGTAGTCCCCACGGTGTAATTGGCAGGTACGGGTGGTGTGTAGCGGATGGACAAATAGGCTTGGGTTGGGTTGCATCATTATTTGATTTGAATATGCTTTGATATGAATATGTATGCCTGGAATGTTGATTGTTAGTTTGTGTACACATTGAGTCTGTTGACTCACCCATTTGTGGGACTATTTTTCAGGAAATGAGCAGTAATGGACCGGGTCGGCAGGAGCTAAAGGTGACCATGCATCACTTGAAGAATTTATTAGAATTTGGACTTTACTCAATTTTAGTATTTTCAATTTTATCTTTGGATTTGAATGATGTAATAAGGCCATAAGGCCCAAGTTGGATGGTTTTATTTCCCTGCTTTTATTTTCAGTTGTTATGTTATGAATTATTTTTGACTAAGTTTAATTAAATTTATTTTAAAAATAAACCCTAAATTGTTTTGTCACCAAAATTAAATGTTTTCTAAATTAAATAAATGGGTTTCCAACCTAAGCCCAACCCAAAACCAATATCTTTCTAAAAATTCACAAAAATTTTCTAAGTAACAAAAGAATTTGAAGCCGATTTTCTTAAGGAACATACCAGATCCGGTTCAGGCTCGTGGGCCGGGTGTGGGGTGTTTCAATATTTCTAAAAAATAATAAAGTTTCAACTTTTAAATCATTTCCACTATTTTAAATATTAAAATATTTATTTTTATATCATAAAAATTAAAATTAATTATATATTAAATAAAAATAGAATTTAGTTCTGTTTTAGGTAACCATGGTTTTTGAACTTGCATTACATAAATCATCCAAATACCTCGGTTTGGGTCGATTTTCGATTTGGTCAGTTTATTGCTCACCCCTATTATTTGGTATATTGGCAGTGTACTTTTTTTATTTCACAAGCAACGTTAAAAAATTGACATGTGTCTCTCTTTTTTAAATATTATTTTTTTAAATATTTTATTATACTCTTATAGGACATTTGTTAACCCTTGACCCTCCTTATAGAGTCTAAAAACTCCACTGATGATGTATCAAATATTTTCTCTAAAATTATTGATTATTAAATTGTTTAGCTTAAAACATAATTTTAAAAAGAAAGACACGTACTAATTGTTGAGGCAAGTTTTTGAAATGACCTGTTAAGTGTCGTGTCAATTGGAAGTGACAGCTTCCATTGTCCATATAAACAATTGATTAACTTTTCATATTTGGAGTTGACAACTTATTGTAACAAAATATTTAAATTTTAAATTGTCCTGATATTGTGGATATATGAAAACTCGACTTTAAAGACCAATCAATTTAAAGAAGTTATCCTTGGATATTGGATAGGCTTAAATCAAACAATTAAATCTCTTGGATTGTGGTTGCATTGAAGACTTGTTTGAAAATGAATCTCTAATAGTTCACTTTATTTTAGTATTTGTTAGTATTTTGCTTTTGTTGTTTTGTAGATACTATTATTAAGGGTTGGATTATAATTGATCACTAGTATGTTAGCAAATATTGAAAAACTCCAATATATTGTAAGACTTGTATAGGTTTTGTATGAGAGCATAAAAAACAATTTATTGTCTATCGAAGAACTTATTTGTGAGTGCCTTTGAAGAACAAATTACTTGTGTTTATAGCTTACACTCTTAAAGGGAGAATTTAGAGGTGAGTATTCTAAACATTAGGTATAAAAGTGAGGTCTGTATACTTAGAAAGCCATGAGATTTGATGACTTATTGTATTGTAAATTAAAGATTTAAAAAAAAAACACCAAATTACATAAATAATTTTATGTATTTATTGTTTATCGTAATGACACTTTGGTGCGGAAGACAGTTCCATTTTTAAAAAAAAATTATAATTATATTATTTTTAATTTATTAATGATTTAAAAAAACAATATTATAAAGTATATTATTAGATAACAGCTAGCTGTAATGGGTAGCCTGCGCTTTGCGTGTTTTTGTTAGGCATGAAGTAGAAAAAAGTGTCATAAAAAAACTAATCATATATCTTTAATTTTTATCTCTTTTTTCTTCTTTCACTTACAATCTGGTTGTTGATCAAATATTTTTTTCCTGTGTTAAAAAAAATCTGAATAAATAAAACAGGAGTCCAAAATTTGTTTTTCTGGTTTTAGAATTTCAATGCAATTTGATTCTGAATCCAAATGATGAAGTTTTAAGTTAAGCAAGGAATAACTTCTTCATATCCAGCTTTGACTGGACGTTACTTTATCAAAGATGAGATCAGTTACCCAAAAAACATGAAAAAGGTCAAAATCCCTCGGTTTCCATGTCTGTAAATCTTAATATTATATTGTTTTTACTGAAACCGGTGTGTTGGGTAATAGCTCCACCGACAGTGTAATAACACATGTGGCATGAGATGCACAGTATCTGACCAATCTCACATGAAAATGACTTGATGTGGCACCCACTACATTTACAATATAACTCAGTTTATTTCACCTTTAACTATTTTTTTTTTCAAAATCTAGAATTTTGTCGGCAAAAGTTGTGTTTTTTAATTTGGTTGGAGTTTTAGGATTTTATAATAATAAAAACCTTACTGTTTTCCTATAATCATGTATATACGTAGTAACGTATAGCAGTTTGTTTTAATTAAGTATATCAACTGATCAAATATATTTTTATATTTTGTTTTTAAAATATAATAAAAATACATTTTTAATTTCTACAGTATCTTGACTTTACTTTTAAGCTGAAACCTTTTTTTTTTTTAATTTATGAAAAAAAAAATTGTATTATATATTATTCATTTATGCACGTTTTGTTGAAGAATATTTTAAATGATATTCTTTAGTATAATAAATTATATTATATTATTTAAAAAAGAAGAAAAAAAAAGCTATACACAGGAATTCAACTTGATTCGTACAAATTATTATTACTGAATCAACAACTCAGTGATTTAAATGTTAGTTTTTTTTTAAATTAGGTAAGTATTAGAACTCATGAATTTAATTATCTAATATTATCTTTAATTTAAAATATTAAAATAATAATTTCAGAACCACAATCATAAATTTCGACAATAATATAAAGATGAAAAATATTAAAATAAAAAATTATTATTTTTGATAAACGAGTTTATTAAATTAAATGCATTCTAATTAATCTATAAAAAATATAATAGTAAAGCTATGTGCGAAATAGTTTAAAAAAAAAACAAGCAGGAAGTAGGATCTATTTACGCATTATTATTTTTTGCAATCTACTGGTCTACGAGTATGCTTTTTTTTAATAAATATTATTCTTTTTTTATATTTTATGTAATCCAATCCAATGATGGATTAATGATATCTGATACGATTTTATTTATATTTATATTATCAAATTCATGATAAATTTATTAAAATGATATTCGTTCGAAAAAAAGATATAAATTTTGATCAGATAAACCATAGTTATCTGAAGATATACTTAAATACATATTTTTACAAAAAAGAAAGATTACTAAAATATTTAATAAGTAATTAACATAAAAGTACCAAATCATTTTATATTTAAGAATATATATTATCAATTGGTCCAAAAAAAAAAAGAATATATATTATCAATAAAAACATTCTCAATATGAAAAATAATCCCATTTTTAATGTAAAATATTTTCCCCCATGGAACACTTTGCTTTGAATAATTATTGTCTGTCCACCAACTATGGTGGGGGCAACATACCAGCGCCACCATCCTTTTATGGGCCCCACCACCATTGCTAGCTAGCTTTTATCTTGCTGTCTTTTTTTTCTTTTTTGGGATTTTTTTTTGTGTGTTGTGTGTTTTTTTTTTCATATATATTATATTTGAGATAAGTATGGTTTTTCATCTTCCTTGTCTATCTCTAGTTTAATGTTGTTCTGTTTTTCTCTCTGTGTGTCATCTCCTCCTTTGTTACGCGTCTACATTTCAACACTCTTTTTTTCTTTTTTTTTTTCTCTCTCTCTCTCTCTTTCATTGGCATTTTAGATTGAGACCAAAGTAGCAAACTTGGCTTGCTTCTCAATACAAAAGCCTACACCTTTTTGCTCTTTTCCATTAAATTTTATTATATTATTATTATATCATCCAAGGTGGGTTGTTTTTTTTTTTTCGGTGGAGTTGTGATTGGATTTCGTGTGATGAGAGGTGAAGGGACCAATATTGGATCTCTTCAAGGAATTCGATGTTGCTGAGACTTGACTTCATTTGGTGAAGAAGAGACCCAGTTTTCCCTCAGTTTGTGTTATTGTTGTTGCTGTTAGTGATTTATGGACACTGGTGGTCGACTCATTGCTGGTTCTCATAACAGAAACGAGTTCGTGTTGATCAATGCAGATGAAAACGCAAGAGTAAGACGCTCCAAATCTCCAAAAAGAAGAAAAAAAAAAGCTTTTGTTTTTGGCTTGATTTGGTAGTTTTAGGACTACCCATTTCCTTAATTTGCTCTTTTACGAAATGGGTTCTTTTTTTAAATGATCTGAGTTTCTCTAGGTAGGGTTTTATGGCTTTGTTTGATTTACACAGTTTGGTGCCTTTTTCTTGCTGTTTTGAGTCGTAAATCTTTGAAATCTTGTATGTTGAGCTGTTCGAGTGTTGCTCCGTTAATAGGCATTTCCTTAAAAATGGGTTTTTTTGGTTGTTAATTGTATGAGTTGTGATTTTAGCCTGGCTAATATTCTTTGCAGTCGAGATATTTGTTTGGATTCTGGGAATTTGGCACGATTTGGAAGAAAGCATAAGATTCTGTGATTGTGGTGGACATGTCGGTCACGCCAAACTGTTTAAATTCTTCTGAAAATTCCAAATCTTTTGGAATTTTGACAAGTGGATGTTGTGAATTCAAAATGCTGAGCGAGCTCTGCATTTGTGGAGATATTGATGTAAATCCTTGATGAAGTAGCTTATAACTTTTTGTATTTCTTCATCGGGATATGGGGAATGAAGCTATTATAAAACATGTTAATTAAATCTTGTCCTTTCATACTCCTCCATCTCTCTTCCTGTTCTTAGTTTCATATGAACTTGCAATGGTTTCATATGGGGAGTGAATAAATTCCTTATATCTGCAATTCTGTTTTGTTTTTCAAAATCTTGCATTGCATCAAAATGTTGCATAGTAAGTTGAAATGAAAATTATAGAATTTTCTTCAGTCGTTTTGGTTTCTTCTGGATTTTTTGTGTTGACACATTTCATGATCAGGAGCTGATTTTGATCTTGTTATGGTTGGGGTTTGTATCAGATAAAGTCTGTGCAAGAATTGAGCGGGCAAACATGTCAGATCTGCGGGGATGAGATTGAGATTACAGTGGATGGAGAGCCTTTTGTTGCCTGCAATGAATGTGCTTTCCCGGTTTGCAGACCCTGCTACGAGTATGAGAGAAGAGAGGGTAACCAAGCTTGCCCTCAGTGCAAAACCAGATACAAACGAATCAAAGGTGAGATTGTTACTGTAATGTAAGGTCAACATTGGCAGCCAACAACGGCTTAAGAGTGTCACTAATTAGAGATGTAAAATTCAGGCAGTCCTAGGGTTGAAGGTGATGAGGAAGAAGATGACATAGATGATCTGGACAATGAGTTTGACTATGATGCTTCGGACCCTCAACAAGTTGCTGAGGCGATGCTCAATGCACGCCTTAACACTGGCCGTGGTACCCACCAAAATGCTTCTGGAATGCCTGCATCTTCAGAACTTGATTCTTCTCTTCCTAGCTCCCAAATTCCTCTCTTGACCTATGGTGAAGAGGTAAGTGTCTCTTCTTATACATGTTTAAAAGAGTTTCAAACTATACTGCATTATGTTTTTACACTCAACTGCTAAAACAGTATTATGAATAACAACTCTTTTATTGTTTTAGGATTCGGAGATTTCTGCTGATCATCATGCTCTCATTGTACCCCAATTTATGGGCAATGGAAATAGAGTTCATCCAATGCCTTGTAGTGATCCATCTGTACCTTGTAAGTGACTATACCTCTCTTTGTTACCAATTTTGAGTTAATTGTCTCTCTAGTCTTGGACCTTAGTGTTTCCATTTCTGCAGTGCAACCTAGACCTATGGTTCCTAAGAAAGATATAGCAGTATATGGCTATGGAAGTGTCGCATGGAAGGATCGGATGGAGGAGTGG
This sequence comes from Gossypium australe, assembly GCA_005393395.2. Classification (NCBI taxonomy): domain Eukaryota; kingdom Viridiplantae; phylum Streptophyta; class Magnoliopsida; order Malvales; family Malvaceae; genus Gossypium; species Gossypium australe. The sequence goes on along the minus strand of CM016615.1, from coordinate 11,915,503 downwards.
AAGAAAAGGCAGAATGACAAACTTCAGGTAGTTAAGCACGAAGGAGGGAATGATGGAGGAAACTTTGATGGAAAGGAACTGGATGATGCTGATTTGCCTATGTAAGTGACTGCTTGAAGTTTGTAATTTGACTGTTGATATTTGTGTCTACAAACATTGACAGTTTTTAGGCTGTTTTCTTTGTCATTTAACAAATGGACTTCCTTTTCAGGATGGATGAAGGCAGGCAACCACTTTCAAGGAAGCTACCAATTCCTTCAAGCAAGATAAATCCATACAGAATGATTATCATACTCCGTCTTGCAATTCTTGGCCTATTTTTCCACTATAGACTTCTGCATCCAGTCAGGGATGCGTATGGCTTGTGGTTGACATCTGTAATATGTGAAATATGGTTTGCTGTTTCATGGATTCTGGATCAATTCCCTAAATGGTGCCCTATAGAACGTGAAACATATCTTGATCGCCTATCTCTGAGGTTTGTGGTGGTGCATGCAGCTTATTAAATTCAGATTTCCAAATGCACTTTAACTTTCGTTCATGTGATTTTTGGTGTCACTTTCCTTCCTAATTTTACCTTTTTGGACAGGTATGAGAAAGAAGGGAAACCGTCAGAGTTGGCTAGTGTAGACATTTTTGTGAGTACAGTGGATCCAATGAAAGAACCTCCACTGATCACTGCAAACACTGTTCTGTCCATCCTCGCTGTTGATTATCCTGTCGATAAAGTTGCATGCTATGTATCAGATGATGGTGCTGCCATGCTTACATTTGAAGCTCTCTCTGAGACAGCTGAATTTGCTAGGAAATGGGTCCCTTTCTGTAAAAAGTTCAATATTGAGCCCCGTGCTCCAGAGTGGTATTTTTCTCAGAAGATAGACTACCTAAGAAACAAAGTCCATCCAGCTTTTGTCAGGGAAAGGCGAGCAATGAAGGTGTGTGACTTCTTGTCATTCATTGTAGCATGTGTTTGAGCTATTTTATGTCTTGATTTCTACAAATCATCTGCTGTTTCTAATCAAGCAGATGTTGAATTTAGCAATTATTATTTTTTGCTCTTGATGGCATCAAATGCTTTATTTTTATAGTATATTATCTGACTGTGCAGAGAGAGTATGAAGAATTCAAAGTTCAGATAAATGGTTTGGTTGCCACGGCACAGAAGGTTCCTGAGGATGGTTGGACAATGCAGGATGGAACTCCATGGCCTGGAAACAATGTTCGTGACCATCCTGGCATGATTCAGGTCAGATGGCATTGCATTTCCTTGCTTTGTTTTTGTCATTATATTTTGAATTACTATAAGTGCGTAAGTATTGATGGATGAAGGCAGAGCTTTTACTGAGGAGGATTGATTTAGTTCATTCTTTGATGCCTCCTCTTAACTCTATGTTACATTAGAGATTTGCAGCATTATGTGTTGTTGGGAACATAAGGTTATTTATTTTATGCGACTTTTGAAAGTAGCTTGCAATTAGGACTTGGTTCATCTTTGATTCCTCTTATGTGCATGGCCTGTTGTTCATCTCATTGAATTTCTTATTTACACCCCATCACTTTTTTTTTTCTCACAGGTTTTCCTGGGTGATAATGGTGTTCGAGATGTGGAAGGAAATGAACTACCTAGTCTAGTTTATGTTTCTCGTGAGAAGAGACCAGGTTTTGAACATCATAAAAAGGCTGGGGCTATGAATGCTTTGGTAAGGCACAAGTTCTATGTTTTTTCTGTTTTGTTCCCTTTTGGTGTTTGGCACATGGTGTTAAACTTATGAATTTTCTTTGTGTGTAATGAAGATACGAGTCTCGGCTGTCCTTTCAAATGCTCCTTATCTGCTGAATGTTGATTGTGATCACTATATTAACAATAGTAAGGCACTTAGAGAAGCCATGTGTTTCATGATGGACCCAACATCCGGGAAAAAAGTTTGTTATGTGCAGTTTCCTCAAAGATTTGATGGAATTGATAGACATGATAGATACTCAAATCGCAATGTTGTGTTCTTCGATGTAAGTTTATTTCATTTCTTCTCGGTTGATTATATGTTTTTATCTTTTATCTTCCAGATCCCTAATATTGTAAATTGAAACCAGATCAACATGAAAGGATTAGATGGCATACAAGGACCAATATATGTGGGAACAGGATGTGTTTTCAGAAGACAAGCACTTTATGGTTTTGATGCGCCAGTTACAAAGAAGCCTCCTGGTAAAACCTGCAATTGTTTGCCAAAATGGTGTTGCTTTCTATGCTGTTGTTCTAGAAAGAACAAGAAACAGAAGCAAAAGGAGAAGACAAAGAAGTCTAAGCAAAGGGAAGCCTCAAAGCAGATACATGCTCTTGAAAACATTGAAGGGGCAATTTCAGGTAATGGTTCACTTGCAAGGACGGAAACTGACAATTTCAGTAATCTTATTATTTTTCTATGTTGTATTTTTAGTACAACAATCTAAACTAGAATCTGTGTGCACCGTCAGAGTCAAACTCTCAGTCATCAGTGACATCTCAAATGAAATTGGAGAAGAAATTTGGTCAGTCTCCTGTTTTTGTGGCTTCGACTCTTCCAGAGGATGGAGGAGTTCCTCAAAATGCTAGCCCTGCTTCATTACTGAGAGAAGCAATCCAAGTCATAAGTTGTGGTTACGAAGATAAAACAGAATGGGGAAAGGAAGTAAGTATAAACTGGAAAATGAATCTGAATACTTCATATAGACTGCTTGTAACTTATTGGTATCTCTTAATCATTAAAACTTTCAACTTTTGAACCAGGTTGGCTGGATATATGGCTCTGTGACTGAGGATATATTAACAGGATTCAAGATGCACTGTCATGGCTGGCGATCTGTGTACTGCATACCTAAACGACCTGCTTTTAAGGGTTCAGCTCCTATTAACCTCTCAGATCGTCTGCACCAAGTTTTACGTTGGGCTCTTGGATCTGTTGAAATTTTCTTGAGCAGGCATTGTCCCATTTGGTACGGTTACGGGGGTGGATTGAAATGGTTGGAACGATTTTCCTACATAAACTCAGTCGTATATCCATGGACCTCCATTCCCTTGCTTGTTTACTGTACCCTTCCAGCTATATGTCTCCTTACCGGGAAGTTTATTGTTCCTGAGGTAAGCTATCCTGATATTAAAGCAGTGATAACTGATAACTGTTCCATCTACCTATGCTGGCATCATAATTGAAGCTTTATATCTGTAATTGATTGGTCAACCAACATATTTTGTTGGATTGCCTTATTCCTTAAGTTAGTTTGTTGGTTTTTTATCTTGTACCTATTATATGGCCTTGTTTAACATGGAATACTGACTCTCCTTTGCAGATTAGCAACTATGCCAGTCTAGTATTCATGGGTCTCTTCATATCAATTGCTGCAACCGGTATTCTCGAGATGCAGTGGGGTGGTGTAGGAATTGATGACTGGTGGAGAAACGAACAATTCTGGGTGATTGGAGGTGTATCATCACACCTCTTTGCCCTCTTTCAGGGTTTACTGAAGGTTCTGGCTGGTGTCAGCACAAGCTTCACCGTGACCTCTAAAGCAGCCGATGACGGTGAATTTTCTGAGCTTTACCTCTTCAAGTGGACATCGTTACTCATCCCTCCCACCACCTTATTGATCATAAACATAGTCGGCGTCGTGGTTGGAATCTCGGATGCCATTAATAATGGGTATGATTCATGGGGCCCATTGTTTGGGCGACTATTTTTCGCCTTTTGGGTTATTATCCACCTCTACCCCTTCCTCAAGGGTCTGCTTGGGAAACAAGACCGAATGCCAACCATTATTTTGGTTTGGTCAATCCTGCTGGCCTCGATCTTGACACTTATGTGGGTCCGAATAAACCCATTCGTCTCGAAAGATGGCCCTGTATTAGAAATTTGCGGGCTGAATTGTGATGACTAGGAGCATTACTTGAATGAAGCAGTAGCTTTGGCTCTTGAGTTGTGAGGTTTGTTGCACAAGGCAATTTATTTGTGTTCATTTGTGCTGAATGGTTGAGGTAATGTTTACATGAGCAAAGCAAAAATTTTGTGGGAGACAAATTATAGGTTGGGCTGATTGTAGATATAGGGAGGGGTGGATGACACATTGTTCTTTGTTTTACAGCGTTTTTTTTTTCTTTTAGTATTAATTCTTTTATTAAAATTTGCATGGGCTTTAGGTCTTTTTTTAATGTATTCTTTTGGAGGGTCTGTATTCCTAAAGTTTACATGGGATAGGGTATCTCAGAATTTGTTCCCATTAAAATATCCTCAATTCTATTGGCATAATCTGGACTTATGGAGTATGTTCAATCAATGTGTACTCTTATAAATTGATAGTAATGAATAATAATAGAACTATATTTGTTCCCTCATTTCCCTGCATTTATTTATTTTTTCTTTTGGTAAACTTGTATGGAAGGTTTTGTTTTTTTACTATAATTCTTATGGAGTGTGTTAAAGCACTATCCACTTCTTTTGGTTTGGTCACCATTTGTTTTCTTCATCCATTTCGATCCCTAGGTTTTTGGTGGTTAAGTCAAAGCAAGAACTTAAGCTAGGTGTGGTGATGATTAAATCGAGAAAAGCCATTTCAGATGGTAGTTGTGTAGGAAATATTTAATGGAAAATACTAAACTCAAAATATCTTAAAGAAAACAAAATTAGTTTTTTATATACAAACTGTTGGACAAGATGCAACCTTGATTGAAATTTTAAATCCTTCAATCAAAATCTTTATTACTTGACACTTTTATTCTATTTATTTTCACAGAGTAATTAGAAAATGGGCTAAAATAAGTATCTCCGTTTCAGACATTATAACGTCGGCATAATTTTCAAGTTTTTTTACAGTCCCAATGCCAATTTTATTAATTGTAAATTCACTTAAATTTTTTCAATATCCCAAAAAAGTGTCAATTACTTGAACATTTTAAACATTTACCAGCATACATCTTATGGATTACTAGAAAGTCTCATCTATATATGTCTTTGGGGGCAATCCTTTAGTTAATGGATCAGCAAACATAAGTTTAGTACTACTATTTTTAATGGACACTTGTTTGTTTTTGGACTTTTTCTTTAATAACTAAGTATTGTATATTCATGTGTTTATATCTACCTGAATACTTACCATTCTTAGAGAAGAAAACAATTGCAGTATTATCACAATATATTCTCAATGGCTTGGCAATTGAGTCAATTACACCAAGTCCTGAGATAAAATTTCACAGCCACAAAGCAAGACTCGAGGCTTCAAAACAAGCTATACGTTTAGCCTCCATTATGGATGAAGATTACTTTATACTTCTCCACGAGATTGCCCCATCTGCTAGCATAAATACAAAGCTAGAAGTTGACTTTAAGGTGTCGAGGCAACCCTGAATCTGAGCATCCAACAACCTTTAATTGTTCCGATCTTCTATAAGTATGTAATCCTTTGTTCCTTGAAGGCATCTCATTACTTTTTTTTTTTGTTGCTTTCCAATGTTCATAGCCTGGATTACTTTGACACCTTCCCAACATTCCAACAACATAGCTAATATTCGACCTAATGCATGTTTGAGCATTCATTAAGCTTCCAGCAAAAGATGGATAAGGAATTTTCTTCATATGTTCCTTTTCTAATTCATTCCTTGGGCACTATTTATTACTTAATTTGTCACCTTTTTCAATGGGTGCAACATTAGCTGAACATAACTGCATATTAAATCTTCTTAGAACTCAATTAATATACCCTTTTTTGACAAAAACAATCCTCAAAATTGATACCTAAAAACCAAGATCACTACTAGCTAGCAAAATCCATCGACAGAATATAAACTTGCTCCCACTGACTTTTAGATAAATGCACTGGTTAACAGTCTTTTCCTTAAACCCAAACGATGTAAAAGTTCCATTAAATTTTATATATCATTGTTGGAAGCTTGTTTAAGACCATAAATGGATTTTTGAATTTGCAAGCTAAATGTTCTTTTCCTTCTCTTACGAACCCTCCAGGTTGCTCTATGTAGAAGTCTTCATTCAAATTCTCATTTAGAAAAATAATTTTCACATTCATTTTATGTAACTCTAAGTCAAAATGAGCTACAAGTGTCATGATATTATAAGAGAATCCTTCTTTGAAATCAAAGAGAAGGTTTCTTTATAATCAACGCCTTACTTTTTAGTAAAACCTTTGGCCGTTAGTCTAGCTTTAAATTGTTCAATGTTACTTCTAGCATCAGCTTGATGTTATAGACTCATTTACACCCGATAATTTTAAAATTAGCAGATAACTCAACAAGCTCCCAAGCACCATTATGGCCCATTGATTTCAACTCTTTATTCATAACCTTAACCCATTTATCATAACCATCACTTTTCATGACTTGTGAAAATGAATCTGGATCGTTCTTTATCCCAATATCAAAATTAGATTCTTGCGGATACACCACACAATCATTAGAAATGGCAAGCCTTTGTTCTTTTTAAGATCTTCTCAAAGTTAAGGTTTTGATGGTTCTGCAATATTTTCAATGACGACGTCTTCTTGGAGTTGTAAACCATTTTCATTTTGTTGATCATTTATCTTAACTTGCTATGAAGGCTGAGGGACAACAATTTCTTGAGGTAAAAAGAGTGGTGTGAAATCCACTATTATTTCCTCTAGTTCTACTTTTTGAAGTTCATTATGTTAGGAAATGTACTTATATTGTAATAAATATGTTCTGTTTTATATGTATTTGAACGATGAATAAATAAATAAAGTTAATTTCACATTTTACTATTATGTATTTTGTGTTTCTATCTTTCATGTTTTGCATGCATAACGAAATTGTGACAAACAAATATTAGCTCATTGATTGTCTAAGTTCAATGATAAGTGGTATTGTTAGAATGCTTACATTGCGAAAAAGATAACTTACTTCAGTAGATAATCTAAACGAGTTTGTAATCCCGTAAAAGAATCAAAATGAACATTTGATTCAAATACTTAGAAGGATTATTATGTCATATACAATTCCAATTGGGGAGATGACTAGTTTTGGCTATCGAAACAGTTGACTCCAAGGGTAGAGACATAAATGTATTCATTGAAAGAATGATACATTGGATTAAACCCAAGATGAATTAATTCTAAATCTGTTTGTGAATTAATTCACTTGTGATGTTAATGGTGTGATTTACCTAAATCCTGAGTTAGTCACTGACCATACGCATGTAACTCATGTGCTTTGATATAAGTGAAGACTTATGCTCTAAAGATGATCGAGCCCATAGCCGGTATACATGACTTTACTAACAACAATGGAATTCATAACTCGATTACAGAGTTAACGGTATGCTCTCATTAAGAAGATACAATGGTGACAATGAGATAAAATAAGATTGTATTGAGTGAACAGATTTAACTTAAAGGAATCAAGGATATTATATGAAGGTAGCACACACATGACGAGGTCATTGGACAAAACAGTTAGATGAATTACTGTCGTAAAGAGTATACAAGAAGGAGTTTTCAATCATGGTTGTAATGGCCTAAATTCAAGGTTATCGGAACAATGGTTTCGTAACCATAAATCCGATTTAAAGAGAAATTTATTTTAATATTTTTGCATGAATATTTATATGATAGGAAAATCGTATTAAAATATCGATAGAAAAATTTTACCGATTTAGTGGTTAGTTAGAAAAAGGAATTATTGAAGGAATTGGGTAAAAACAAGGTATCGAGACCTTGATCTCATAAAATTGAGTAGGAAATATTTTTATAAATATTTATAAAATGTTAGTAATGTGGTATTAAAATTTCGTTAGAAAATTTTAACGTTTGAGTATGTAATTAAATGAAAAGGACTAAATTGTAACAAATACAAAATTATGAAAAATGATTAAATAGTTTAAATGATAAAATAAAGAGGGCTTAAAAGGAAAATAGACCCAAGGTCTAATTGGGCTGGACGGCAAAGGTATGAAATCAGCAAGAAAATAAGGAGAAATAAGGGTAAAATGGGAAAATAACAAAATTTGCTAAATAAAACTAGGACTAAATAGGGATATCTAGAAATTTCTTCATTTTTCTTCACTCTCATCAGCAAAAAACGCCATAGGAGGGGTATCTAAGCTGGTATATCATAATTTTTGCACCAAGTAAGTGAATCCTTGCCTATTTCTTGTAATTTTGTGTTTTTAAAGACTTTTACAACTAGGTCCTATCATTAAATTCATTAGTCTTTGATTTCATGGATGAAATTGAAAGCCACCATGGTTGGTTTATGTAAGTTTATGATGAATTAGCATGAAATTTAAGCCTTAATTCGTTTAAGAGATGATTTTATTAGGTAATTTCAATAGAAATTGATTTTTGGGACCTAATTATGAAAGTGTTTGGAATTAAAGTCTATTACTGAAATTATGATTTCCAAAGGTTATAAAGTAGTTTAAAGTGATATAATAAAGTGTTAATTGAGAAAAATAAGCTCAATTGAGAGGTTAATTGAGCAGGGACGAAATTATCATTCATTGAAAGTTTAGGGGAAAAATGGTAATAACCAGCTTGCACTAAAACAGTTTTTGACAGCAGCAGTAGTCTAACTTTGAAAAATCACCATAAATTGTAGAAGTTGAATTAGAAGATGGAAAAAATATGAAATTAAATCTTATTGAGTCTAGTTTCTTATGGAAGAAACGTTGTAAGCAATAGAATTTTAAATCATGAGATATAATAGGTTTTGTGAGACAATGTCAGAATGAATTCGGGTTCCCCTGTTCTGAATTTGAAAAATCATAAAAAATTGAATAAAAATAATTATGGGGAGTGGTTTATATTCTTAGAATCCTTAGTGAGTCTATTTTTTTATGGTACAAACTAAAACATTATTTTAATTCTGTACAGTGAGATATCTGAGATTTTGTGAAGAGATATCAGAACTGTCAAACAATGAAACAGGGGAAACTTTAACGAATAAACTGTACTAATTGGCTAAGCCAAAAATTATGAAAATTTTATGGTGTGAAGATATGTGAGTCTAGTTTCAAGGAAAATTAACGGTTCTTAATTTGGAGTTCTGTAGCTTGAAAAATAAATAATTTAGTGACTATGACTCAAGTAGACAGCTTTGAATGAACTATAAATAGTAATAGAATTATAATGAATGCTACATGTGAACATGAAATGTATTGAATTGATAATTGAATTTATTTATTTAGATCCGGAAAACTCAAACACAAAGCTAAATCGAGGAAAGGAAAAAGTTCCGGATTAGTAGATTTTGTATACAAACTAGAATCGAGGTAAGTTCGTGTAACTTGAATTGTACTCTTAAATGCTTGAAATGTATGTTATTGATGTGAATATAATTTGAATGTTCATTGTATGAAAATTGATGAAACATTGATATATTTGGTAAAAAGGGGAAGAAATCCCGGTTGATTGAAAGGAAAATTCGATGGATCTCTGAAAAGGAATTGACGGTAAAAAGGATCTAGCCCGGACGGGTGATCCTATCCTGATATAGCCCTCCCGAAGAATATGTGGAAAATGGATTTAGCCCGGACGGGTAATCCGAATTAGGGTCTGAATTTAGCCTGGACTGGTAATTCAGATCCAAACTCATTAGAGTAATTGTCGTTGCAGGGGATTTAGCCTGGACTGGTAATCCCGACAATACTCTATGAGTTTATATTACAGGGGATTTAGCCTGGACTGGTAATCCCGCTGTAAAGATGAGGTTCGCGGGAGTGTGCTCTCTGAAATGAAAATGTGCGCACATGAATATGAATTGACGGACCCGAATTTGTACACTAAAGTGTACCTCTGAAAATCCATCGAAATTCCGAGTAATTCAATGGGATAAATATAAAAAAAAATATGGAAATTATGGTATTGATGAGCTCATCAATGATAGTATATATTATTGATATATGAAAATTATTGGACTGACTTGAATGTTGAGTTTGTAAATGTTAATGTAATAATGCATTGAATGGATATATAAATGGTTATTACATTATATTGAAAATGTTAGGTAAGTATAATTCTTGTTACATGGGCTTACTAAGCACAAAGTGCTTACTCTGTTTCCTTTTCCCTATTTTGTAGTATTAAGAGCTCGGAGGTCGGATTCGGTGGGAGACACATCACACTATCAACCCCAAGATTTCGGTATATAAAGAAACTTTTTTTTGGAAATCAATGGCATGTATAAGCTAATAAAGTAGATGTTAATATGAAATGAATGTAAGGTCAGCCATTGGTATGGCTAACAAATTTCTAGTTTCAGTATGTAATGAGGTTATCTTATAAATTTGCATGGATTTATTTTGAAGGTATGTTGATTGGATTGGTTGATATGAATTAGTCTCGGTTTAAAAAAAATTTTGCAGGGAAGACTAGATTGTTTATAAAGGAGTTATATTGAGTAAAAAAAAATATTGTAAGCTCCGGTAATGCCTCGTTCCCTATTCCGATAATGAATACGGGTAGGGGGTGTTACAATGGTACTTCTTGTGGACTGACTCCATGATTAAGTAATTGCGAATTATCAAAACGATGCTTCTGGATATAACTACAATTATTAGAGCCTAAATGTATGTGTCTGATTAGTCCCTCTGCTAGCTCAACAAAAGCTCGATCTGACTGCATTTGAATCAGAAGAAAATTTTACGACTTCGAAAATAATTTAATTGAGTCGATTTATTCGATGTGGAATTAAATTAGGCAGTCGTAAGAATTTTTCAATTAGAAAATTTGATTAAAGAACTTTCTTGAAAAATTACTTTGGAAAATCTGAGTGATTTTTGGGAAAATTAATTCCGATCAAGTAAAATTAAATATTAAAATTAATATGGTATTTTTGGAAATTACTTTTCAAGCCAGAAAATTGCCCAAATAGATAATTGAACTTGAGATAAAAAAAATAGGGCCCGAGAATCCAAAACTAAGATCGAGACCCAAAAACTGGTCGAACTGAGCTTGGTATGTAAAATCGGGCCAACAGTCCAACCGGTGGCTAGACTAGACCAGTTGGGCCGTCACTAGCTTGGACCGAATCGACTAGGGGTGCCGTGAGGATATTGCACCTACGATGGCACCATCGAACAGGTCGGTGCCGGTACCAACGACGGTGACATTCTGGTGGCCGACGAGTGGTCTTTTGGCGATTAAGTAGTGGAAGAATCACACTCCTACTGGGACTCTACCAGATAATTTGTTTTCAAATTAACTATTCCAATAATAATAATATTTTAATAGTTTTAATATTCAATTTAATTTAATACTTATTTTAATAGTATTTTATTAATTTTATATTAAAGTGATTAAGTTTAATCATAGTTGAACTCTCTAAACTCTCCATATATAAAGAGAGTATTGAGTTATTATTTTTCACACATTTAAATTTAAGAGAAAGTTGTAGAGAGAAAATTCTCTGAAAAATTATTTCAAAAAATTTTTAGAGATATTTTTCTTATTTACAACTTGGCCTAGAAGTTTAGAGAAATTGTGAAATTACTCCAGTGATAATTTTGTGGAAAATTTTCTGACTCAAAGCGAGCCCACACTTAACAGGCGTGAGCTTAAGGATAGTGGATAAAACTACTCAGTCGAAGTGTTCATCCTAGATGAATCGAAAATGTACAATTTTGATTGCGTGTTTATTACTTTAGATATCACAACCAAGTTTTAGTTTTGGAAAAAAAATTAAAACTCTGGTTTTCCCTAAAACATAGTTTTCGTTGTGTTTTTCAAACCCAATTTTGCAACACATTACTCCTACTAACTTCTCCATTTTCTAAGAATCTAGCATTACCGATTTCTACTATTCTCATACTAAGGTTAGGACAATAAAATTTGTACCCTTTCGGCTTATCTGGATAACCAATGGAAAACCCAGATATTGTCCTTGAATTTAGCTTTTTCTCATGTAGGTTGTAGATTCTTACCTCTACTAGACAACCCTAATGTCTGAAACTAGGTTTCCTACGATTCATAACTCAAAAGGAGTTGGTGGGACTTCCTTACTAGTGTTGGAAAAATAAAACGGCTTTCAGTTACAATAGAAGTTTAAAAATGTTGAAAATCAAATCGATTTGTGATATTTATAGCAAGAAACTTGTTCTCGAAAAGTACTTATGTTTTATGCGAGACGAATCTGTATCATTAATGGTTTTCAACCGAACAACCTCCTCTGCTATCATTATACCTCAAATTGTGTTGAGTGTGGGCTCGAGCAACACAAACTAAACACAGAACAACAAATGATTTAATTACTTTTAGTGGGAGAGTAATTCTCTCAATAGAAATCGATAGAAATTGTTATTCCCAAAATATTTAATATAATTTAAGAAAATAAATTGACACTACTTTCTAGCAGAATAACAATATATGAAACGTGTGTGTAAAACTTATGTAAATAACAATATACCAATGCTATCTATTTATAAGGAGAGATAAGAGAACTTTAGTTGAAAAAGAATACCACAAATAATATTTATTTAATATAAAACATTCTCCTAGTCTAACTAGGAGAGAGGGGGCAACACACCCTAGATACTAACACTAACATTTTTGCCCCTCACATGTAATCTGAAGGGATTTGGGCCTTTTCTATATTGGGTCTAATTTTATGTGCTTTCTAGACTTTTGACCCAGGATTTTATAATTTAATCTAATTCAATACTTATTTTCTATTTCTCAAAATAAATATTATTTGTTTTATTTATTTTATTAATTTTATTAATTTAATTAACTAAATTAATTTCCAATTAAAAAAATTTTCTCAACCTAATTCTAGTTACGTTAAAGTCATGACAATTTTATCGTAAAAGAATCTATGATTAAATATATTTAATTTTCATATTCAACAGATTCTTAATAATGAATTAATTTCATTTCATTTTCAAACTTTAATTATTTAATTATAATTAATTAAATAATAATTCGAAAACGTTAAATTAATTCTCAAGTCATCTCTATAGTTAGTGAGAAAACACATTTATTTGTAAATGCGACTCATTTCTCCAGCTTCATCATTTCCATTCATTTTCGTTCATTTAGTTCTACATGCAATTCATTTCTGATTTCGACGAGCTAGCGGGGGTATCGATTGTACATATATAATTAGGGCTCAAATGATTTATAATTAAGTTCTAACTTTTCACCTATTAATTATAAACTCATTTAGTCACAAAGTCATTCCACTATAGCATTGTAATTGAGCTCTCCCTAATTACATATCATTGATACCCATTACAATCTATCTTGCATTAACATGCCTCATAATTCCAAAATAAATTATCTTTAGTTTCATGTTCATCCCCATATGCAAAAGTAACCTGAAAGCTCATGATTAGTGTACACCTAGTAAGCATTCAATAAGAAAAATACTTGTTTCGGTGTAAAAAAAATGAAATCAACCCTTTCTCACTTCTTTTCTCTAAAACCTAGCCCTCAAACTTTCTTATCAGCTGTTCTTCCCAAGCGACAACCATTGCTTTCTCATTTGTCTCCTCACATTTTTCTTTCTTTTTCTTTTTTTCTTTTTATTTAATAGATTGTCCTGACCTTTGGAAGGGTTTGTTGTTGTTGGCCTGAATGGTCATTCTTCTTTGGTAGGGGCGAATCCAATATTTTTTTAAATGGCCAAAATTCAAATATAAATTTTTGAGAAGTCAAAATATAATTTAATCATATATTATTTTATAATTTTATCATTTTTAAAGGATTAAATAGTTTTTTTTTTCATTTTTGGAAGTCAAAGTACAAGTTTAGGGTTTGACCATTGCTCTTTTTGTTGATGAACCTCTCCTTGAGTTGTTGGTCTCATAGGTTTTCTAAAGTTGTTTTTGGAGCCTGCCTCTTTTTTACTCTCGATTCTAAGTTTTCTTTTGGCACAATCCTCTACCCTCTTATGTCTCTCGGTAGACTCCATCATTGTGTCTCTGTTAAACACTCCTTGCCTCGTATATCTCCTTGCTCTCCAAAATGGAGGACGTGCGCTACTCTAACCCAACTTCGATCTCTATTCGAGTTCATAGTGATGTTGGTGCTTCTCTCTGGATCTTGCCTCGGTTTTGTCTCCTACTATTGTGACATTTTAACTATTGGTGTTATGGTTTCTCTAGCCACTTGATGGTTTCGAGGCCATCCCTCGTCCTTTTCGTAATGGTAGGCGGTTAGGATTGTCTTCAAGTTGTCTACATTAACTTAGATTAGGCCATTCTTTTACCCACTATTTATTTTTCCTTTGTATGTTTGCTGGGTCATTAGCCACCACAATACCTTTTTGGACACCAATGAATCTTAAGCTGGTTTTTTAGGGGGGTTATGCAAGTCTAAGCCTCCATTTGGTTTCGGGAAATAAAGATCATTTTCATTTTCTTGGAAAATGGAAAACATTGAAGAAAACGTTTAAAAATTTTAAAAATTTGTAGAAAATGAAAATATGTAAAAATCAGAAAACAATAAAAAGCTATTTTCATTATTCTCACTAAAAATGCCCGATAAAAGTAAAAATGATGAAAATGAGAGTTTTTTAACTTTAAATGAACTAGCCCTAGTTCAAACCCGTATAAACAAAAAAATTCTCTTTTTTTCAGCATTTTTTCAAATATTAAATCTAGTATCTCAGTTCGAATCCATATAAATGTAAAATTTATTATTATTTTTCTACAGTTAATTGCGCCGAACATCTGCAAGCTATGACCCTCATTCTAAATTAGTCCCTAAACTTTAAATCAATTTAGTTACATCCCCAAACTATCAAGATTATATCAATTAGGTTCTTTCGTTACTAAAATTGTTAATTTAACTATTAAATGACATGTCGATCTAATGTGACATAATTTAAAATAAAAATTTTAAGAAAATATGGATATTATAAAAATGGAAGTTATAAAAGCCTTAGTTTTAAGGTTTTCGAAGTTTCTACAGAAGCTTTATCGTTCACTCTTTTTTTTTAGTTTTTAATTTTAAAAATTATGCGACAAAATTCTATTTCTTTAAATTTTTCATTTTAAATTTAGCTATGATGTGTCATTTAACGAATAAATTAGCAGTTTTAATAAAGAAACAACTTAATTTATATAACATCAATGGTTTAAGATGTAATTAGAACATTTTGAAGTATGTGGACCAATTTAGAATAAGGATCATAGCTTAAGGATATTTGGTGCAATTAACTTAATTTCTTATATATCTACTAAAGAAAGAAAAATAATTACTATGCTTTCTAATTTTTAGAAAAATAAAAAATGACTTTAAAAAATAAAAAAAAAACTATTTTCTTTTTTTTTTTAGTGGAAAAACCTAGATTTTTATTAAGTGAAACAACTCTCAAAGCACACAATAAATGGTGGCAGTAAATTACATAAGAAAAATAAACAATTAATTCATTAAAAAAACAAATCTAGATAAATCGGGCCAAATAACTTTCTCGAAGCATCTGAAAAAAAAACAAAAACCTAGCTCTAACAAAATGTTCTTTGTCTCTTAAAGATGAAACGATTTTAGAAGCTGTTTTCCAAATCCGACAAGCGTCAAAACTTAATCTAGCGGATCCATCCACTGTCGATTATTTTCCACCACCCCAACCACGAAAGGAGAAAAACCATTTAACAACTAAGTCTTCTATAGCTAAAGAATGCGCTACTTCATTCTCCTTTCTTGATGATGCCTGAAAAACATGATTTGTAACCTATGAAAAGTATTTTCGAATTTTTTATATGAGCATTAATTTCATATCTATCTTTGTCTTTTTGTAGCTTTTTCACTACCAAGAGTGCATCTCCCTTTATTTCCACTTCTTGGAAACCCATATTTAGACCCATTTGAATTGCTTGAAAATATGCAAGTGCTTCCGTAGCGAACGCTGTAGGTATGTGGTCATTCAAGATAATTCTGGATCCTAAAACCATCCCATTTCAATCTTTGATGACAATCCTCGAACATGATCTTTGCCTTTGTAAATGAAAAGCAGCGTCAAATTTGATTTTCACATACGGATTCTCTGGCGCCCTCTACATTCAAACTCTACCCTCCAAACAGGTATTACTCCTACAGATAATTTAGAATAAAACCTGTTGTAGCTAAAGCTATGGGTTGATCTCCTTCATGTATTGTTTTGTTTCTAGCAGTCCATATCACCCATATGGCACAAACAACCATTCTACACTGATAAAATGAGTTCTTTTAAAAAATAAATGACATCCAGTCCTTATATCTCGAGTTTGATATTGTTTGAGGCCAAGCAAAGTTTAATTTTTTTCAAATTTCCTTTGTAGTGGGGTAGTCTCAAAAAACATGTTCTATAGTTTCTGTTTCACCAAAGCATTTGGGGCATCTTGCAAATCCAATCAATCTTCTATAGTTTAGATAATTAAAAGTAGGAATAAAGTTTTGAGAAATTCTCCAATTTGTACTTTTCAATTTGGGAGGTAAATCCAGAAGCTAAAGCTTTTTGTAAAAATATATGTAAACATCTTGAATGTAGTTAGGAGTAGGAGCATGAATACCTTGTAAAAAGTAATTTGTACCCACTACGCACTACTGAATATTCACCAAAAGCCTAGCCTCGCCTCGTTATACCAGGTTGTCATCATGTGGGATACATGGAAGAGGAATACAAAGGATTCTTTCTACATCAGTCGCATTAAAGGTATTGTTAATAAAATCTTCTCTTCAAAGCTTTGTAGTGGAATCAATTACATCAGCTACCATACTAACGTCAAGGTTATTAACATAATTTTGAATTCTGAAATCTGCAACCCCAAACACCCAAACATCCTCTAAAACCGAAATCTTTGTCCTTGTACCAACAAACCAACACACCCTAGCTTGAATAAGTCCCTTAGCGGCCCACATGCTTTTCTAAGTATACGAAGGTAGATTTCCTAAACTTTAATTTAAAAAATTCGAATTAAAAAAATACTTAGCTTTTAGTGTGCGAGATGGCAAAGAATTTGAATAAAAAATTAAATGCCACCCTTACTTTGCAAGTAAAGCCAAATTGAACTTGGATAAACACCTAAAGCCTATGTCAGCATTTTCTTTAAGCTCACATAATAAACGCCATTCACACCAATGAATCCCGCGTTTCCCTTGACACTTTTGTGATAAAAAATTCCCAATAATACGTTATATGTCCAAACAAAGAGAATTCGGGAGAAAAAAACATGACACCGAATGTGTTGGTCTGACCTACAAAACAACTTTTATAAAAACTTCCTTACCCCCTTGTGAAAAGGTGTTTGATACACCAGTTGTTTATCTTACTCTTCATTCAATCTTTTAGCAGTTGAAGCACCAATCTCTTACCCTGTCCAACCATATTAGGTAACCCAAGATACTTTTCTGGATTCGAAGAGCTTTGCGCTGGAAAAAATTCGGTTTGAAAACAGTTTTATTGCATTGTGGAAAATTAAAATTTTGAAAATCGACCCGATTTGTGATATTTATAGCAATAAACCTTAACTGAATTTGTACTTGTGTTTTTGGCTTAGCGGATGCTCGTTGTTCCCAGATTTTAATCAAACGCTCTTCTCCGCTATTCTCGTACCACGAACTTCTTCGAGTGTGGGCTTGAACCAATTGAATTGAAACATAGAACTAAAAAAAGTTTTCTCTCCTTTTGTGGTGAAAACGAAAATTCTCTCTTCTTAATAGAAACCAGTAGAATTGTTATTCCAGAAATATATATATAATAGTTGAGAATAAATTCTATCTATTTTTTGGCAGAAAAACTATCTCTCAAAATTGTGTTAATAGCTCTACCGGTATCATCTATTTATAGGGAAAGAATGGAGAACCCTTGTTAAGTTTTAGTGGCTTACTTCAAATAGAAAATAACATCCTACTTAAAATAGGACAAAGGTGGATAGCACACCCTAGTATTCCTACTAGGGTTGCCGCCCGCTTCATGTTAATGAGGAATTTTGGGGCCTCTCTAGCATCAGGTCCAATTATGAGTACTTTTTGGGACTTTTAAATTAGTACTTTGTAATTTTCCCAAAATAAACTTTAATATTTATATATAAAATAATTTTCTCATCCCTATTTTACCCCCAATAAAATTTTGATGATTTTACCCCTAACAGAACAATTTTCGGCTCTAAATTGGCCTCATTGTCCATAGCCTCAGCAAAGTAGCCCATAAGAGTGATCATATGTTCTTTGACTAGAGTGCCAAGCTTTTGCTGGGGATTCATTAAGCTAGTTATAGCAAATTGCCGGGCCAAGGCAGTTTGGCCTCCAAACATGTCTTCTAGCTTATCTAAAATCGCTTTAGCAGTCTTACAGCTCTCCAGTTGCTTATATAGAGTGCTGGTCATGCTTGTTAGCATATAGCAACGAGCTATCTCATTAGACTCTTCCCAACATTTTCTAGCCTCAGCTTGAGTGGCCGAAGGGCACTTAGTATGAAGAACTATTTTAAGTTTCTCACAACTCAGAACAATTATCAGGTTCCTTTTCCTTTCCTTATAGTTGTTTCCGTTTAGTTTGTTTTCAGTGACTATGTTCAATAAGGGAGTTAGTGTCATTTTCTTTGCACTTAATTTAGTCTCCGTAAAGAAGACAATTTGGAGATGATAGATTTTTAGCATAGGTTGAAGTCTTCAAACAACCCGTGGGTTCTCCAAGCCATGGACACCCATGGGCGTTCTAACATAATAATTTCATTGCGATTGGTTGGCTTGCCTATTGGCAACTACCAATATCTGTTGAAGCTAAGTGTCAAAACCATTTTTTTATTTGTTTTTGAAAAACGGGGATCGACTTTAAAAACGAAAGTGGAGTCACCACCGACCTTTTTCGAGGTGTGATCGGATCACCTTGGAATTGATCATTTTAATAAAACTTTGATTTATTAAAACAAATTTTAGTCTAAAAAACTTGAGAAAATGGGTTCGGGAGTCGGTTACGTACGAGGAAGGGTTAGCACCCTCGTAACGCCCAAAATTGGTACCTAATTAATTATTTAATGTCTTAATACCGAAAATTTAAAAAGATTCTAGATTACGATCCGTTTGCTTAAAAGAAACACTTGAACAAATCGAATTGGATGCTAAGACTCACTTATCTCAAAGAAATAAAAGTGTCATATCCAGCAAGTTAGGATACAACATTTCAATTCCTAGAAATTAAGCTTGTCTTTTGATTTTAAAAACTCATATATTTAAATTCAAAAAGGATATTCCATTATTTGGGTCAAGTGAAAAACCGAAACCCAGTAAGTTAGGGCACGATTTTTCAAACTTCCCAAACATTGAATATTGCCTTAATTTTTAGAAACCTTACCTCGAGACACAAAATATCATATCCAGTGAGTTAGGACACAACATTTTGGATTCCCGAGAATAAGCTTTTATTTGAAATTTATGCACTTTGATTTAAAAGGGTACTCGATTACTTAAGTTTAACGAATAAAATTGGAACCCAGTAAGTTAGGGCACAATCTTCTCGAAGCTCCCAAATACGAATATTGCCTTATCTTGAAAGAAACATTTGAATCAAAATATCGAGGGTTTTGCTTAAACAAGGTGTATTTTTTTTTTTGAAACCATGATATGCGAATGAATTACCACACAAACAAAATCGAACGTACTAATAAAACATATAGTGATGATCATATAATATACATTATTTGCAAACTACCATGACAATCAAAGACTAAAAAAGGTATAAAAAATATAAAACAAATTAAAATGAATGAAATGTGACAAGTTTTCGAAAGATAATGAATAGAGTTAGAATAAATATGAAAGAGAGAAAATTTGAAATCAAACATATATAAAACAATAAACGATATGTATATAAAAAATTAAAAATAGGTAATACATGTAAAAGTTTGAAATAAATTGTATAAAATAAAAATAAGTAATATGTGAAATAATAATATATAAATTAATTTCAAAATAAGCATTATGTAAGAAGAAAGTTAAAGTAAGTAATATACCAAACACTATATATATTAATCCAAAATAGATAATATACATAAAATAAAAGTAGTTTAACATAAATAATATATATAAAAATAATAATGTATAAAAGTATTTATAATAAACATCATATACATCTTTAAAACAATGAATATACATAAAAGAGAATTTTAAAATAAATAAATTATATGATAAAACAAATTAAAATATACATATATATATACATACAAATGAAAGTACGAAAAATAATGAACTAAAACAATATAAAATCAATAAAATAGTTCAAAATCATATACTAAATCAATTTCTAAAAGGTGAATAATAAATAAATCACAAAAATTAAAAAAAAAATAAACTGAAATAAAAAGGACTCAATTGAAATAAAAATAAAATCCAAAGGAAAATTTATAAATAAATGAAGTATTGAAACATAATTAAGGGTTACAACACAATGTGCATGAACAAAAGGGGATTAAAAGTGAAATTAACCTAAGTTCCCGAACGCAGAGTTTTAGAGGGGACCAAAATGAAATAGGAATAAAATGACCGAGCCCAATTCAAGTAGAAAAAGAAAACCAAATATGGACCCAATTGAAAAGAGCAACATGAAAGAAGGGCCATACGCGTAAATTTCCCCTTTTCAATGGAAACACGCGGACCTGACCTACGGGTCGGGTCAACGCGTGGGTCAGCCTCATTCAAACGGCGTCGTTTTGAAGTTTTACTTAAACCAAAATTTGCTTTTTTAAAAAAAAACATTTACACTGAACATTAGAAAAAAAAAAACCTGAAAGGGCTTGCTTATTTCTCTGTTGGGGCACAAAGAGGCAGCCCTCAAACCATTTCCGATTGGCCATGCGCTCGCCAAGGGCGGCGGCCGGAAACGCCATACCAGGTACTCGACTTCTCTTCAACCCCCTTTTTTAAAAAAAAACACTCAGATATATTATTTAAAACAGAGACCGGCCCCCTCGTCTGAACCTCTTCCTTTCCGAGGTCAGGCGTTCATCGGCGACCACTACACGACTCAGGTATACATTCTTTACCCCTTTATTTTTAAAAATACAGTAACTCAACACTCAAAACAAAAAAATCAAATAAAAGCAAGAGAGGAAAATCAAAATCCATACCACTTTTTTTTCTCTGCTAAATTGTTTTTATTTTATTTTATTCAAGTGTTCGTAACCTCTCTACACTGATCGATATTGGCTTTTTATAGCCGAAAAAAAAAAAAAACAAAGCTTTTCCTGTTTTCTTCATTTTTCCGTTGTGTTCTCTGATTATTTGCTGTCAATTGGCTATTTTCTGTTGTAGTTTGTCGCTTGTTAATTTTGCAGGTACAAGGGCCAGCTGGAGGGCCGACGTGGCACGGTGGTGATGCTCATGGAGGGGAACGGCGGCATCAACTCATGCAACCCCTAAGGTTAGGGTATGGCCGAGTATTTTGGGGTCATTTGGGCCATTGGGCCTTGTAATTTTGGGTCTGTAAATGGGCTAAGTTAATTGGGGTTTTAGGTTTTTTGTAGTTTGGGTTTTGTTAGGCAGTGGTAGAGTTGGGCTTGATAAGGCTAGGAATGGGTCATTAGACTCCAATTTTATTTTAATTTTTTGGTTTGAATGGGCCCGGACAGATTTGGGCTCTTACACTAAGCTTTGTACACTTTCATCAGTGGTCCCCAAAAAATCTGCAGAAATAGAAACGTTTGAGTTCATTTTTTCAAAAAGAGGGTTGTTTTTTCCATCTACATTTTCTATCGGATTATCTTCCAAGTCATGTTCCATATCAACCCAAATTGTCCCACTGAGGATCCAGCCTCTTTTAACTCATTTTAATTAGAAAAGCCTTCCAAATTAAACCCCAAAATGGGATTAACATTCAGCCACAATTCTTGCCTTTGTCCCTCCCTAAAATTTCGCCTCAAGTCTTGCTTTCTTGAATTGGCACCCAAAAAATCTACACCGCCCTCATCTCGGAGCCAAACGATCGTCATGGTGGTGGCTCTTCTCAATTGCACCGTCAATGACAAATCTCACCCAAACTCCATCTCCTTCATGCCATAATTAAATCTGATAGGACACAAATTATCTCCATAATCTTTTTCCTTCTCTTTAACGATTTTTGAATATCTAACTGAACACAGATGTAGAGAAAATTCTTGAACCCGATTCAATAACTTTGTATCATACTCTAAAATTTTGCTAATGAAAATGTTGAACTGTTTAGCAATATTTTCATTAAAAATATCCCGAAGAAAAATCATCTACTATATCCAAAACAAAGAGAAAACCAATGTGACTTGCATATGAACCTCATCTTTTGATGTTTCACTAGGACCAATCTTTTGGATAAAGATTCAAAACTTTACTCTCAAGCTTTTAAAAATATTTTTTATCAAGTGGAATAATTCAATCCTGGAACAAATTTCCATGTCAGTGAATTAATTGTGAGGATAATTTCTTAGCACAATCATTTGTCAATCAAACAACTTGACTTCTTTTAGGTCAATTCCTTCGATTTTGAATATTGGCTTATAAATTAAAAAAGAAACAGAAACGGTCTGATAATAGTTGTTGACCGGTCATGTTCTAACACTACCATTTATCTACCTAATAGAAATATAAGCATAATAATAAATTTGTTTTGGATTTATTCAAAATTGAAAAACAAAAATAGACCTTTGAAAAAGCCCATTTCTTTAATCAAATCAAAATTCATACAGAATCTATTAAATCAATTTCATATGTGATTCAACTGCTAATGCTTTTCTATTCTGTCATCTTCACTGCATCCCCATTTAATATTTCTTTTGTACCTTTGTTTATATAAATTTAAGAGCTTGAAAATTGAAACATTAAAATGTTTAATTAAAAGAATGTTACTTTTTTTTTTTAAATAATGAAATCAATACATATATTCCCCACCTAAACTTGCGAAAACGACTTCTTCTTTGAAGCTGCCAAAATTTAGACCATGACCATTATACTCAAATATATGGATTTCTTGAATCCTTAAGTTTCAATTTTAACTTTCTCATGCACCCCTAAATGAAATAGCTATTTCAATTTTTTAATAATTTATATATATGTTGGTTTTATTAATTAATCTTCACAATTTTATTATCTACATTCGCCCAAATTTATATTCCTAATTTCTTTTTCTTTTTTTATGATTAATAAAAGTTTGAAGTTATCAACTCGGCTTTGACACAGTTGTCTATGGCTAAGGTTTACGGACTTTAAAAGTTTGGGTTCCAGTTTTACCTTTTATAATTTTAATGTTTGAGTCATAGATGCGTTTTGTCTGGTTTTTCATCCGTTCTGTATTCATCCTGTTTGATAATTGGCTGATAGTTGATTGCTAATTATAGTAATTGGTTCTATTAACTGTTTATTTAAAAGTATTTAGTAAAACTTAGCTGATAGCTAAAAGCTTATAAGTGTAAAATGATAAATAAGGGCATGACACATTTTATGGTTACGTATTTATTTATTTATGATACTATAGTCTTTATTGGGTGAAATTATTAAAATAAAACACTATTACCAAAGAATTAAAACATTCATTATGAAAATTAATTAGTGAATATTTTTTAAAATTTAAATAAACAAATTTCTTAAGTTCCTTATTTGCAAATATTAACCTTGTGGAAATTGATAAATATTAATTGTGTATCAATATAATTGTAAATTATATTCTTAGTGATAATTATGTCATGTTCTTAGTATGTAAAATAGTGATAATTATGTCATACTCTCAATAAATTTGTCAAGTAGCATATTTCCATTAATATAATGTTGCATAAGAAATCATTTTACACAAGTAAACTGAAAATAAATTAAGAGTACATAAATATTTAAAGATGGTAGAGATTTTTTTTTTTTTAGATTTAATTTGGACTTTGGAGGTGAAAATAAAAATGTGACAATGGAGGCTACTGATATCTTCTCACTCCTAGTAGGTTTGAGAGTATGTGTTAAAAAGGAGTAATTTTTTAGCAAGCATGATCAAATATGTCGTTTCACATATCTCATTCCCAATCAGATGTTGAACAAAGTTGTCCATCTTAGCGTTTTTCTATTGGAGGTTTTAACTCAACAAACTTTTACAAACTTCTATTCACTCAACAATAAAATACAAGAAGAATTGTGGCATTATCCGATATCGAGATTGGCTTAGCAATCCCCTTTACAAGGAATATTGAATGTTGCTAAAATATTAAAAGTTTAATTCTAACTACCAAGGTTTCTATTTCCTTTAAATGGATGTTTGATCTAAAATCACTTGATTCATAAAGAAAAATTATTTACACGTGAATTGTGATGGTCTTACCATTTAAATATAGTTTAAAAAAAAAACAATACATTAGTCTAAATTTTAAACTACTTTTTTTTCCTTACTTTTTATGAATCTACCCCTAAATTTCCAAGTACGTGGATGAAAAATATTTGGAAAACTGCATTCTCTCAATTATATAAAAGAAGTGTGGCGTAATAATCGTGTTAGTCCTATCACACACACAACAAAAAGAAATCATTAATTAATTAATTTAATCCATTTTAATTTAATAAATTTAGAATTTAAATCTTTTTTTCTCTCCTTATTTTGAGGTTGCAAACATACTTTACATATTCAAAATATATATAATCATATCTCTCTAACAATGATTGAATTCAGCAAAGTTTGTACATCAAGTCACTAATGTCAAGGTAAAAGCAATGTTTGTACATCAATATTAATTGTGTTTTATTTCTTTTTTTTTAAGTTAAAATTTGATTGTTTAACTTAAAAAAAATGTTCAATCATTTTTTAATAAAAAAATTAACTTAGACATTAAATTTTTAACGATATTAGGTTGACATGACAGTCCCTGTGTACATACTAACATAACATTATTTGTCTCTTATACCACGTTTACAAATAATTTAAAATTTATAAAAATATTCAAAATTAAAAAATATTATTAAAAGTTGATAAAATTAAAAAAAAAATAGTATGAAGTATACGTGGATTTTTATGTGGATTGTCATATTTAAATATTTAATATTTTAGACCGTATTTTTGTTTTAAAAAATAGCAATTAAACTATTTTTAAAATATTAATGGACAAATTCGACTCTTTTTAAAAAATTAAAAATTAAATTTAACTAAGAAAATAAACACTAAACTAAATTTATTATTATAGAAGTTAAACAAGTTGCAGTTAATACTTTATTTGTAGGAAAATGCAATTTTTATTTTTATTTTTTAAGAAAAAAAGGTGTAGGAACCCAATTTTGCCCGGGCTTAAAACAAACAAACCAAAAAAAAAAAAACCAATGTCTTTTTACAGTCCATTTTACAAATCCATTTAACAAAACTGAAGCCCAAAGCCATTACCCCGTTACACCCCACTGACCCAATACCTAAAACAGCCTACCCAAACACTCAGACCCAAAACAGACCCTGATCCATTACCCGTGGCCCGATTATACATAAACCCAAAATCTATGCGGCCCAAAGGGGCCCAAAACTTTAGCAGATTCAGAGACCTAGGGTATCTGGAAAACCCTAGGCGCCGCAGCCTCGACACAGCCCATCAGTCGCGCCGCAATCTGGGCGCAAATCGCGTCCCATCGCCGTGCTCCTCGTCACCCATCTGCAAACAAGGAAAAACACCACAGCAAAAGGAAAGAAGGAAATGGCAGAAACAAAAAGAAAATAATTTATATTTATTTCCAATTTGTTTTCACGGTTATAAATAACCCTAACGAATCTGTAAAGAAGACGAAGAGAATACACACATACAAAGAGAATACACAAAGATATAATAAAAAAACCAAAGCAGAGGTGATTTTTTTGGATACCATTTCGTTTTGTTTTTTTCAATCCATGCAATATTTTCAGTGTATATGTGCTACTAAAAAATAAAGAACAAGAGTTTACCATTGTGATTAGCGTTGAAAATTGAAACTTCTGACTTTCGGCCGCCGTACGTGGCGGCGCTTGCGATGGCGCGTGGGGTACACGCGCGACGGTCAGTCGCCGGAGCTTGGGCCGGATTCTGGCCTCCGAAAGTGAGGGAGAGAGACTTGGGGATTCTATTTTGATTTTTTTAAGGGTGTTTAAAATGAATTTTTTTGAGGTTAATTTTAGCTTATATAAGTGACCCATACGACGCCGTTTTGAGGGCTGCCTTTAGAGCCAAAAACGACGTTGTTTCCTCCTTAAACTCGCGCACTGACCCGACCTGCTACAAGGATCCGCGTGTTTTTGAGAAATGAGTTATTTGCGCATCAAGCCCTTCCGCATTTTTATTTTTTTAATTTAGTTTTTTTAATTATAATTCGCCCTAGCTATTTTCTCGCTAATTCATTTTAGTCCCATGTAATGCCGCGCATTTTGGGATTGGGGGAACAATTTCTCAATTAGTCCTTATTTTTTTTGGGCGCGCTACAATTCGGTCTCTTTGCCTCATTTTAATTTCGTTTTTACCCTAAAAACTTTATTTTGCTTTCAATTTAATCCTTTCTGTCATTATTGCTATTTTATTATTAAAATCAATTAATTTAAATTCTTATTATTATTAATATCAATATTATTATTTTAGTATTACTATTATTATTATTTTATTACCACCACTACTATTATTATTATTTTAATATTATTATTATAATTATATTTGTTTTTTATTATTATTATTATTATTATTATTATTATTATTACTATTATTATTTACATATCCTTGTTTTAATATTATTTAACTATATAGTTTTATATTATCTTATACTATATATATATATTTTTTTTTGTATTCACTTACATCATTTTAATTATTATTTTTATAATTGTTATTATTATCATAATTATTATTATAATTTTCATCTTGTATCTTTTATTCTTTTCAATTATTATTTAAACTTTTATTAATTTTCATTTATTTATTGTTTTATTTATTATTAGCTTATTAATTTATTCATATTGTTAATTCTTTTTGATCTCATATGTAAAGTTTCATGTTTATTTCATAGTTTTTATCTTTTGTTATTTACTACTTTATATCTTTCATTTATTTATTCATATTCATATTCTTTATTTGTTTATTATTTTTATATTTTTTAGTATAGTCATTTTATTTCCTGCATTATTCACTATTTTATATTATTTTTCTTTAACTGTTTATATTAGTATTAATTGTTAATATGATTTTTAATTGCTATTTGGAATTGGTGTTTTAATATATATATATATGTCATATCTTACTCCAAAACCATTCATTTTATAAAAGCACATTTAATTGCATTTACGCATTTTATTCAAAGGTTTTTAAATATAGCGATACACGATATTTTGAGGACCTCGAGAAAATTATACCCTAACTCACTGGGTTTTAACTTTTCTCGTTGAACTTAAGGTATCAAGTATCTTCTCTTTTTAACCTATAAATTTCAAATTAAAAACTTATTCACGGGAATTCAAAATGTTGTATCCTAACTTACTGGATATGATGTTTTGTGTTTCGAGGTAAGAATTTATCTACAAATAAAGGCAAGTCTAGCTTCGAAGTCATGAGATGTTACATCCTAACTTATTGGGTATAGCATTTTATTTCTTTGAGATAGGTAAGTCTTTTTTTTCTTTCTAATAAAAGGATCATATTATAAAATTTTTCAAAATTTCTACACTAGGACATGAAATTATCAATTAGGTACCAAATTTTGGGCGTTACGAGGGTGCTAACCCTTCCTCGTATGTAACCGACTCCCGAACCCGTTTTCTTGTGTTTCGTAGACCAAAATCAATGTTTTGAAATAAAATGTTTTATAAGGTGATCCAATCACACCTAAGTAAAAAGGGATTGGTGGCGACTCCCGTTGTCATTTTTCAAGGTCGATCCCTGTTTTTATAAACCTTTAAAAAATTGGTTTCAACAGCTTGGCAACTCCTTGGGGAACAATAAGAGAGTCAAGTCGTAAAATTGATTACTTCCTATCCTTTTGTCTGAATTTAAAATTTTGATTTTTTTTAAAAAAATGATCCTTTTATTGCATGTGGTTCTAATTTTTAATATATATCTCTGCATTGCACTACATGACCGTTGTGGTCGCGCCTTTAAGTAGGAGCGAGAAGCTATGCCTTCGTGAGGTTTTCACCTCCGCATGGGCTAGTGAATTGCTTCCAGGATACATCTATACCTATGTCTTCGTGAAGTTTTCACTTCCGCATAGCCATAGGAAAATGTATTCCCCTGAACCGAACTCGGTCCGTATGAGCCTATAATGGGTGAAGATCGAGGAATCTGCTGGTTCGGGTACCTCAACTTTAGAGCTAAACCACACGTAGAAAACATAAGGACTTACCCTAAGTAGAATTATGCCAAACCTTAGTAGTTACCCAGATAGGTGTTTGTTTATTTTATTTGCCTTATATTTTATTCCATGGTACTAACTTGTTGTGTTTTATTTTTTATGCATGTCATTTCATATTTTAAGAGGTATCGATTCACGGTCAGTTTCTAAGTTAGAAAGCTGGTTATGGAGAACGAATTCCTTGATAAAGTGGAAGACAATGCAGTCGTCCGCATGTGGTCAGAGCAAACACAATTAGAAAAAGGGGAAGACTTCGGAACAGTGGCAACAGGATATTTGAGAGGAAAAGGCCAAAGGTGACCATTGGGAGAGAAAGTTCCAAGAGATGCAGATGAGTAACGAGGTCCTAGAAAGGAGTTTTAGTAGAAAGCCAAAAGGAGAAAAGTGGATTAAAAGCTAGAGTGGCTGAACTGGGACGGTCTCTTCACCACCATCGAAGCCGTAATTCTGCAGTCGAGTTGAAGTCATGTCTGAGCAAGATTGAGGAAAAGAAGGGCAATATTGAACATTAGAATCGGCATTGCAGAATTGTGAACTCCAAATCGAGCATCTTGAAGCAAGAGAAGGGCATTGGAAGGAAGAGCTCCATCATTCTCATGATCAAGTTAGAAATCGGGATTATCTCATGGGTGAAGCAATAGTCCAGATTCGAGAGGTAGCTGATCACCTACAGACTTTGGCAGTACAAGCTGATACATTGAGCACGAAGTATAAGCTACAGTAAAGGATTTTGTTTGGGAAGAGTTAGCTTTGTTGTTTGGGAAGATCAAGACTTTGGGCCTTGGGGCGAAAGCATATTTGTATTCCGTTTTATGTAAAGGATTTTGTTTTCTAATAAAGTTTTCTAAATGAAGTTGAATCTGAATCGATGCCTCCTTGCATTCATGCATTTGCATTACATCATATCATATGCATTTAAGTCCAGAGAGAGATCCTAATTAGTTGAAATTATCACAGAGAGAGAGAAAGAGAGAAAGAAAAATCTGGAAACTGAACACCGTTACGGTACACGCTTCAAAACAAAGAATATGGATCAAAGACTCGAGCAGTTCCAAAGAGACATGCAAGACCAGATGCAAGAGCAATTGACAAAGCTCCAACAAGAAATGAGAGACCAAATGTTGGAAGCTCAAAGGAACATGATGGCTCAAATGGCCCAGATGCTGAACGGGGCGATGGACAAAGGAAAAGGTCCTATGGCTATTGCCGGAGAAGATAACGAAGGCATTCCCTCGGGTTTTACCCCACCACATGTACAAACATAGCCTGAAAAGTATCCCCAAAGGCCATCTGCCACGATTAGGCCTCAATAGAGGCAAGTTGATACTAGACCACCCATGAACTTCCAAATTGGCTCAAGATCTAACCCAAGAGATAACCCAGCTAATCTTGATATCCTTGATTTGGATATAGTAGAGAGAGAAGTGATAAGATTTGAACTACTAAGACAGTTAGAAGACCATTGTAAATGGTTGGAAGAAAAGTTCAAGGCCTTGGAAAATGCTGATAATCACCATGGAATTGACGCTAAAGATTTGAGCTTGGTTCCAGATTTGGTGTTTCCTCATAAGTTCAAATGCTAGAATTTGAGAAGTACAATGGGACCAGCTGCCCTGAAGCTCATATTACTATGTTCTGTAGACGAATGACCGGCTACGTTAACAATGATCAACTCTTGATTCATTGTTTCCAAGACAGTTTGGTGGGGGCAGCGCCTAGGTGGTACAATCAACTCAGCCGTACTAGGATTAGCTCCTGGAGAGATTTGGCCCAAGCTTTCATGAAGTAATACAATCATGTCACAGACATGACGCCTGACAAAATCACCTTACAGAACATGGAGAAGAAGTCAAATGAAAGTTTCAGGCAGTATGCGCAAATATGGAGGGAAGTTGCCCTACAAGTTTAGCCGCCGCTTTTAGAAAAGGAGACCACAATACTTTTCATCAATACTCTAAAAGCCCCATTCATTAACCATATGTTGGGA
Organism: Gossypium australe; assembly: GCA_005393395.2. NCBI lineage: Eukaryota > Viridiplantae > Streptophyta > Magnoliopsida > Malvales > Malvaceae > Gossypium > Gossypium australe. The sequence goes on along the minus strand of CM016615.1, from coordinate 11,885,263 downwards.
AGTGTCACCATAAGCTTTTCAGATATAGTAATGTTTGGCGAGATGATTGAAAATGCTGTAAGGAGTGGAATGATAGACACAGGAGAAGGTGCCAAAAGATCAGCCCCTAGAAACAAGGAAAATGAAGTGAGTGTCTTGAGCATGCATCCCAAATCAGTCATTGTATGCCAGCCAAGGGCTGTAACCGCTAGCTATCAAGGCTCTTCAAGGCAGGAACCCAATTCAAGGCCAAATACAGAAAAGCTCCAGTTCACACCCATCCCGATGACATATAAGGAGCTGTATCAGAATCTTTTTTTATGTGCATGTGGTGTCTCCGTCCTACTCGAAACCTGTGCAACCTCAGTTCCCAAAGTGGTATAATGAGAATGCCCAATGCGAGTATCACGCGGGAATAACGAGTCACTCAATTGAAAACTGTACTACGTTTAAAAAGTTGGTCAAAAGGTTCATTAAAATGGGAATTGTAAAGTTCGACGTTTCATCAGAACCTGATCATTTTGACGAGGCAGTAAATGCAATAATTGAAGGAGGAGGCAAGAAAGTTGTGACTCCTTGAAAAAGTAAAAAACGAAGAGGGAACTGGGGAACGAAGTTTCCAAACCCTTGCGTACTTGGAGTATTTTGAACAATGGGACTGTGGAAGAGATCCTTATATTTTTTAGAGCTAATTTAGAGTAATATTCAAAATACGCTTGTTGCTTTAAGCCTAGAGGCAATAAGAATCTTTTTGTGAAATAGGCTCGAGTCCAAATTCTTTATTTCAATAAAATGCATCTTTTTGAACAAATATTCTTTTATTCTTTCCATGTATAGATTTTTTTATTTTTGGACTTTCTTTCAAGTATTCTTTCATTCTTCATTCATGACCATACAAATAATCATTCTTTGAATCATTTATTCTTTGGAATCTTCCTTCGAACCTACAATAGGTTTCCAAATATCAATGATGTGAGCAATGTTGTTATTGACTCAGAGTCTCCTTTCGAGTAAGATATGTGTCTAGAGAGATCTCAAGACTTTGAAGATGACAGAGATTGTAACCTATCTTCTGATTTGTTAAGGATGGTAGAACAGGATGAAAAACAAATCCTACCTTACATAGGGTTAATGAACATTGCGAGCCTAGGAAAGGGGTGAAGATCGAAGCCTATCTCATTACAGAAATAAGACTTTTTACATGTGGGGTATGTATGTTATGGGGCCGATCTTGTCAAAAGCTTTTAGTCGACATCGATTCATCTTCGTGGTCGTCGTGTACTTCACTAAGAGTGTGGAAGTAGCTTCATATGCCAATGTTACAAAGTCGATCGTCATCAAATTATTAAAAAAAAAGAGAGATCAGACGCAGACAAAGAATGCCAAAAAGGATAAAGTCAAAAAAGTTTGTAGTCTGTTCAAAGATCAGATGCCATATCATAGAGCAACAAAGGCAGCCAAAAAAAAAACAAGGATTGTATAAAAGATGACCGAAACTTGTAAAAATTGGCATAAAGAAGTTACTATTTATCTTCTATCGAATGTTGGCTAGGACTTTTGCCGGGGCAACATCTTACTCATTGGTTTATGGAATGGAAGCATTTTTGCTAATTGAACCTAATCGAAGAAAAGGTTAAAAGTTATCCATCACGGTCAGATGATGCGAGCTTATGACAAGGATGTTTATCCTAGAGAATTCCACGAGGGGAACCTGATCTTTCTTTTACAAAAGGATTTCAGAGAAAAGCAGATGCCAAACTGGGAAGAACCTTATGTTGTAAAAAAAGCCTATTCTGGAGGAGCGTTGATATTGATCGAGATGGATGCCAAAGGCTTGCCCAATCCGGTGAATTCAGGTTCAGTCAAGAAGTAGTCTACCTGAAAAGGGAAAGGCCAAGGTGAAAACCCACAGAGGGCACCTTGAGATCAAATTCAAAAGAAGAAGAAGAAGAAGAAGAAGAAGAAGAAGAAGAAGAAGAAGAAAGAGGAGAGGCCAAGGCGAAAACCTGCAAAGGGCGCTTTGAGACCAAAGAGGTTTTGAGCTGAAAACCCGAAAAAGGCGGCTCAAATTTTGATCAAAGATAGGGCATGTGGTAGTCTTGCTATGCCTGAATAAACAATGAGGAAGTATGCTACGTCTTAGGGCATTGATAAAGTGTAACATCCCGAAATAGGGCCTAAACGGAACAGTGATTTCGAGACCACAAATCTGAAGTTAGAAAAATATTTTAATATTTTATTTGATATCTATGTTATGTGTTTGTGCATGTGCTAAAATATTGTAGGTTAATTTGTTTGTTTGGGTGTTTAATTTAAGTGAAAGGACTAAACCGAGTAAGTGGGAAAAATAGCCATTATGAAATTAAGTGGTTGAATTGATGTGTTTATCTATAAGGGAGGACTTAAGTTATAAATTGTTCATTTGATAGCATAGTTGGACAGCAGTAGTGACGTGATTTTGAAAAATCACCAAAAATAGTAGAAATGGAATTAGGTTGTGCATGAGATATAGAATTAAATATTATTGAGTCTATTTTTATATAAAGAAAACGATGTAGGAAAAAGAGTTGTATATTATGAGATAATTGATTTTTAGTGAAGAGAGGTCAGAACTATCAAACTGTGTAATAGGGGAGACTTTAACTAATAAAATGTACTAATTGGCCATATCAAAAATTCTGGAAAAATTACAGTAAGAAGATATATGAGTCTAGTTTCAAGGAAAATTTACGGATCTAGATTTCGAGTTTCGTAACTCAAGTTATAATTGATTTAGTGAACATGACGCAGATGGATAGTTTTAATTTTTATGCTCCGAACTAGTAAGTTAAGTCTAGTAATGCCTCGTGCTCGACTCCGGCAACGGTATCGGGTAAGGGGTGTTACACAAAGTACTCCGGATCCTCTAAACACATATTGAGCTCAAAATGGTCCTCAAGAAGTTTGTACAGAGAAGCTCAGGCTGCGATATCCGGGGCACCTAGCTTCTATCTTACCCATTTTTGAATTTGCTATCATTGATTACTTTATTCTTTTCAAGATACACCCTAATCAATTTTCTTTTATTGCCTTGGTTATCTTTGATTAACTTATTTGTTTCGAGCTATGCTCCTGATTAATTTCTTTCTCGTCCTTTGTTGTGACCTTTTTCAAGCATTTTATATCGAAATAATGATTAATGGACTAATAATACTTTCATAAAAGGAGTTTCGCATATTTCTCTGGAAGCTTCTAAATAATACGAGAATCTGAAATAGGACTATTGTTTAGAACTCACCAATCCTAAGGGTTGGAAATATTGAAAGATGATTATTCCTTCGGATTTTATTGGATATGACATTTCGTCAATGATACTCTCTCGACAAATGACGAGCAATGTCAATCTAAGGGTAAAAGGGGATCGTTCTCGAGAAAAGAAAAATGATACCCTGCAAATTTCAGGCATATACATCTGGTCATTACACCTAGGGAATGGTGTAACAGATCAAATTGATGATACAAATCCTATACCTCTGAGTGGTAACAGATTGGATGGAATGTTATTCCCCTGAAGTTGCAGTGGGAGGTACAAATTTTATGTCCCAAAAGGTACAATGGAAGGGACTCTGAAATTATAGCGGAGCAAGCTTGTTGAGCAGAATATGATTGTTTCTTTGAGTTTTCTATCAAAAATACTAGCTGAACGAGAAAGCATGGTAACACATCAGTGATAAAACCTTGATGAACTATGAGCAATGACAACCTAAACATTAAAAAGGGATCATTCTCACACTTCCAATTAGGAGCATTTGATTCATTCCGATCATTGTATCCTAATCGTTGTACATCGAAAAAAAAGAGGAGATCATTCTCATGACATTCTGCATTCATGCAAATGTCATCCTTAGTATCATCTAGTTAGGAGCATTAGATTCATTCCGATCATTGCATCCTAATCATTGTACTTTTAAAAAAAAGGATAATTCTCATGATATTCTGCATTCATGCAAATGTCGCCCATAATACATTTAAGTCTACAAGACATGTCCCCAGAGGACGGTGTAGCAACGTCAGTGAATTCATAGATCTTATCTCTCTAAGCAGTAGTGGAGTAGGTCGAAGACGGCAAATCTTATCTTTCTGAGGTAGCAGGGGAGCAGATTTTAGCCACTAACCTTATCTCCCTGAGGTAGCAAGGGAGTAGACTGAAGTTTGTAGTCTTATCTTCTTGAGGTAGCAAGGAAGTAGACTGAAAAATGATAGATCTTGTCTCCTCGAGATAACAGTGGGGCAGATGAAAGATGGCGAATCTTATCTTCCTGATGTAGCAAGGGAGCAGATTTTAGCCACTAGCCTTATCAACCTGATGTAGCAAGGGAGCAGGCTGAAGATTATAGTCTTATCTTCCTGATGTAGAAAGGGAGCAGACTAAAAATGGTAGATCTTGTCTCCTCGAGATAACAGTGGGGCAGATCAAATTTGGTGAATCTTATCTTCCCGAGGTAGTAGGGGAGCAGATTTCAGCCACCAGCCTTATCTTCCTGAGGTAGCAAAGGAGCAGGCTGAAGTTTGTAGTCTTATCTTCCCGAGGTAGCAAGGAAGCAGACTAAAGATTATAGATTTTGTCTCCCTGAAATTGCAGTGGAGCAGATCGAATTTGGCGAATCTTATCTTCCGATGTAGCAAGGAAGCAGATTTTAGCCACCAACCTTATCTCCCTGAGGTAGCAAGGGAGCAGGTTGAAGTTTGTAGTCTTATCTTCCTGAGGTATCAAGGAAGCAGACTAAAAATTGTAGATTTTGTCTCCCTGAAGTTGCAGTGGAGCAAATCGAAGACGGTGGATCTTATCTTCCTGATGTAGCAAGGGAGTAGATTTTAGCCACTAACCTTATCTCCCTAAGGTAGAAAGGGAGCAGGTTGAAGTTTGTAGTCTTATCTTCCTAAGGTAGCAAGGAAACAGACTAAAGATTGTAGATTTTGTCTTCCTGAAGTTGCAATGGAGCAAATCGAAGACGGTGAATCTTATCTTCCCGAGGTAATAGAAGAGCAGATTTTAGCCACTAGCTTTATCTCTCTGAGGTAGCAAGGAAGCAGGCTGAATATTATAGTCTTATCTCCCTGAAGTTGCAGCGGAGCAGACTGAAGACAGCAGATCTAGCATTCTTGAAGTTGCAGTGAAGTAGATCGAAGATAACAGATTTGGTATTCCTGGAGTTGCAGTAAAGCAAATCGAAGATACTAGTCTGACCTCCCTGAAACTGCAGTGGAGCAGATTAAAAGATAACGGATACTGCCTCCCTGAAGTTCCCGAGGTAGCAGGGAAGCAGATTTTAGCCACCAGCCTTATCTCCCTGAGGTAGCAAGGGAACAGGCTGAATATTATAGTCTTATCTCCCTGAAGTTGCAGCAGAGTAGACTGAAGACAGTAGATCTTATCTTCCTGAAGTTGCAGGAAGCAGATCAAAGATAGCAGATCTGGCATTCTTGAAGTTGCAAGAAGCAAATCCAAGACATCAGATCTTGTTTCCCTGAGTTTGCAGTGGAGCAAATCGAAAAATAGTAGATCTGGCATTCCTGAAGCTGCAGGAAGTAGATCGAAGACATTAGTCTGGTCTCCCTGAGTTGCAGTGGAGCAGACTAAAAAATGGCATGATTCGGCGTTCCTGAAGTTGCAGTGAAGCAAATTGAAGCTGTCAAACTTATATTCCAATACCCCTGAAGTTGCAGTTGAGTTGGAAGCCATTGGGAGAAGACGAGGACCAAGAAATCAAGATTCGACAAGACTGGGCAAAATTGGTCCTTTTATAGTCTTTTCTCTATTCTCATTACACGACAATGAGCAAAGAGGGGCAGCTGTAGGAACCCAATTTTGCCCGGGCTTAAAACAAACAAACCAAAAAAATAAATTAAATAAATAAAAAAAAACCAATGTCTTTTTACAGTCCATTTTACAAATCCATTTAACAAAACTGAAGCCCAAAGCCATTACCCCGTTACACCCCACTGACCCAATACCTAAAACAGCCTACCCAAACACTCAGACCCAAAACAGACCCTGACCCATTACCCGTGGCCCGATTATACATAAACCCAAAATCTATGTGGCCTAAAAGGGCCCAAAACTTCAGCAGATTCAGAGACCTAGGGTTTCTGGAAAACCCTAGGCGTCGCAGTCTCGACACAGCCCATCAGTCGCGCCGCAATCCGTGCGCAAATCGCGTCCCATCGCCGTGCTCCTCGTCACCCATCTACAAACATGGAAAAACACCACAGCAAAAGGAAAGAAGGAAATGGCAGAAACAGAAAGAAAATAATTTATATTTATTTCCAATTTGTTTTCAGGGTTCTAAATAACCCTAACGAATCTGTAAAGAAGACAAAGAGAATACACAAAAGTATAATAAAAAAACCAAAGCAGAGGTGATTTTTATACCATTTTGTTTTTTTTTTTTCGATCCATGCAATATTTTCAGTGTATATGTACTACTAAAAAAAATAAAGAACAAGAGTTTACCATTGTGATTGGCCTTGAAAACTGAAACTTCTGACTTTCGACCACCATACGTGGCAGCGCTTGTGGTGGCGCGTGGGGTACATGCGCGATGGTCTGTCGCCGGAGCCTGAGCCAGATTCTGGCCTCCAGCAGTGAGGAAGAGAGACTTGGGGATTCTGTTTTGATTTTTTTTAAGGGTGTTTAAAATGATTGTTTTGAGGTTAATTTTAGCTTATATAAGTGACCCACACGACGCCGTTTTGAGGGCTGCCTTTAGAGCCAAAAACGACGTCGTTTCCTCCTTAAACCCGCGCACTGACCCGACCCGCTACAAGGATCAGCGTGTTTTTGAGAAATGGGTTATTTGCGCATCAAGCCCTTTCATATTTTTATTTTTTTAATTCAGTTTTTTTTAATTATAATTCGCCCTAGTTATTTTCTCGCTAATTCATTTTAGTCCCCTGTAATGCCGCACGTTTTGGGATTGGGGGAACAATTTCTCAATTAGTCCTTATTTTTTTGGGGCGCGCTACAATTCGGTCTCTTTACCTCATTTTAATTCCGTTTTTACCCTAAAAACTTTATTTTGCTTTCAATTTAATCCTTTCTGTCATTATTGCTATTTTATTATTAAAATCAATTAATTTAAATTCTTATTATTATTAATATCAATATTATTATTTTAGTATTACTATTATTATTATTTTATTACCACCACTACTATTATTATTATTTTAATATTATTATAATTATATTTGTTTATTATTATTATTAATATTATTACTATTATTATTTACATATCCTTGTTTTAATATTATTTAACTATATAGTTTTATATTATCTTTATTATACTATATATATTTTTTGTATTCACTTACATCATTTTAATTATTATTTTTTATAATTGTTATTATTATCATAATTATTATTATAATTTTCATCTTGTATCTTTTATTCTTTTCAATTATTATTTAAACTTTTATTAATTTTCATTTATTTATTGTTTTATTTATTATTAGCTTATTAATTTATTCATATTGTTAATTCTTTTTGATCTCATATGTAAAGTTTCATGTTTATTTCATAGTTTTTATCTTTTGTTATTTACTACTTTATATCTTTCATTTATTTATTCATATTCTTTATTTGTTTATTATTTTTATGTTTTTTTTAGTATAGTCATTTTATTTCCTGCATTATTCACTATTTTATATTATTATTTCTTTAACTGTTTATATTAATATTAATTGTTAATATGATTTTTAATTGCTATTTGGAATTGGTGTTTTAATATATATGTCATATCTTACTCCAAAACCATTCATTTTATAAAAACACATTTAATTGCATTTACGCATTTTATTCAAAGGTTTTTAAATATAGCGATACGCGATATTTTGAGAACCTCGAGAAAATTATACCCTAACTCATTGGGTTTTAACTTTTCTCGTAGAACTTAAGGTATCAAGTATCTTCTCTTTTTAACCTATAAATTTCAAATTAAAAACTTATTCACGAGAATTCAAAACGTTGTATCCTAACTTACTGGATATGATGTTTTATGTTTCGAGGTAAGAATTTATCTACAAATAAAGGCAAGTCTAGCTTCGACGTCATGAGATGTTACATCTTAACTTATTGGATATAGCATTTTATTTCTTTGAGATAAGTAAGTCTTGTTTTTCTTTCTAATAAAAGGATCATATTTTAAAATTTTTCAAAATTTCTACACTAGGACATGAAATTATCAATTAGGCACCAAATTTTGGGCGTTACGAGGGTGCTAACCCTTCCTCGTACGTAACCGACTCCCGAACCCATTTTCTTGTGTTTCGTAGACTAAAATCATTGTTTTGAAATAAAATATTTTATAAGGTGATCCAATCACACCTAAGTAAAAAGGGATTGGTGGCGACTCCCGTTTTCATTTTTCAAGGTCAATCCCCGTTTCTATAAACCTTTAAAAAATTGGTTTTGGCAAAAGGAAAAGAAGAAGAAAATAGCAAAGACTTGATAAGGAAGAGGGTATCTTAAGCAACCTTTAGAAAAAAAGAATAGGGAGTGAATATTTCCTTGAATGGGCATTTATAAACCATATTTGTCACTTTCAAAGTCACTATCTACCATCCTGTAAACCAAAGCAATAATAGCAACATAAGCAGCACCTTAATTTACACCCATTTGAATCATCCATACCACAATTTTTGACATGTTCAACATCAATGGTTCAAAATCCCCCCATCCAAAACCTTTGATCAATCTTCAACAATCAACAATATTTGATGCCTCACATCAATAATCTAACTTAATTCTAAAATTGAAAATCGAAAATTAATTTTTTTTTAAATATTTTTTAATATTTGGATGTGTAAAATATTTTTTGTTCTGAAATCAATTTTTAAATGTTTTCATTAATGAAACAAACACAATATAAATATATTTGTTACAAAATGACAATCAAAGTATATTGTATAATAATTAATATTATATGTAATAAATTGAATTCTAAGTTGCCGTAATAGTTCACTTTTTTTGAAAATAACTTAGGTTGGAATAATTAATTTTTTATAATATAATATACAAATAATATTCTTTATTTAAATTGGTAAAAATATATAAAAGTTTTATTTTTAAAAAGATGGATGGAATGAGAAATGGAGTTGAAAAGAGAGTCAATGCTAGAAGAAAAAGTAAATTAATCAGACGAACAGTCTTTTTAGGTGGTGTGTGTTAAAATGGAATTAAAAGCAGTGGATTAGAAGAAGTAAATAATGATTATTTTATTTGCGCCAGCCATGATACTTCTAGCCAACTTCTTAGAAACAGCACTGCACTTTTCCATTTTCTTCTTCTTCATACATCTTTTAATCTTATACAATACGTATACCCTTAAAACGCGCTCTTCGCTATCCCCCATAAAAGCAAAACTACCCTTCTCAACATTTAACAAACCCAAACTGATCAACCACAACAAGAAGAAGAAGATCCAAGGAAGAGAGGAAATCATTAAACTATTGATTTCGTTTGAGGCCTAATGTCGGAATCTGACTACTCTTCAGTTGAGTTGCAATGGACGTTGTTGATGTCGGACTCCGACATGGCAGCAGCCGCTCAACAACTGATGCAACTCAGCGATGAAGATAACAGCAGCAGCAGCAGCAGCAATGGCAACAGCAATAACAAGAAAATCAAAGCGAAGATGATGAAAGACGAGAGATACTTGGAACAAAGTCAAAATGAGATAACTTCAGCAAAGATTGAAGAAATTTTTGGGAAAGAAGAGATTTCAAGACCAACTAAGAAGCGGAGGTATCGGTTCCTTGAGAGTATTTACAAGGAGACAAAACCTATGAAGGTTAGCTATGGGAAAGGGAATGGGAATAGTTTATGCTATTGAAATAAACCCTAATGGGAAAATTTTGTGTAAAGATGGATTACTATTTGTCTAATGAAGACTTGGTTTATTTTGCGTTGCTCGTTTGGTGACAGAACTAAGCTTGTTGGTCATTGTTTTCTTCTGGGTTTGGGTCATTAATCATGATCATGAAGCTTTGATCGACTGACTTCTTGCTTTCTAATAAAATTTTGGATAGATTAATTTGATGGACGTTAAGAATTATTAGATAGAAAGTTGAACACAATTTGGCCATGGCTGCTGCCATCCCTTTCATCTTCAAAGCAAGTTCGACTGTTATTCTTGTCTTTGGATTAATTATCATTTTATGTGGTACTTATTTCTCTAATCCAACCTCAAATTAAATTATCTTATTACCAGTAAAGGTTGAGATCATAAGTGATGAAACACAAGTTTTTCCTTGATCTGGTATATGTTTGAGCATAAGCTTAAATTTGTGCCTTATGCTTACTTTCAGGAGGAGACGTCAAAGCTTTTTGTGCCTTATGCTTAATGTGTTTGCAGGTTCAGCTATATAGCTTATTTCCACTGATTAAGTTCTCTCTCTGGTCTTAGTTATTGTAATAAAACACCCCTGATATATGAACTTAAAATTCAAGCTCCAACAAGACATCGTCGACAAAAGTCTGTCTGCTATAAAATGTATAAGCAAACAACAAATAAAGACATGATTATCTCTCTATCATTCTATGTTATTTGGACACTTTGTTTTTCTTAAACACATATTTGAGTATAAGTATAGGCGGGGGGATATGAACTTTCAAGTATATACTTATCTTTTGATTCAGATAACATAGTATATAAATGTTTGATTTTAGCCACAGAAAGGTTATCATTCACCTTAATAACCTTTAATAGAGCACTGTGTAATTTTTAGTAATAAAAAGATGATGTATAAAGTATGGTGTTTGTACTCAAAACGTTCATCAGCACTTTACAATTTTAAAAACTCGCAAGCTATGCTATTGAAATATATATTAGTTAAATTGCATCGTCATGAAAATGTAGACTATAGCAAGCAAGTTTCTCTTCGCTTTAAAGAAAAACTTCATTGTCATAGCAGACGAATATGGGCTCGATTTATTTGGTCCTTAATGATACCCTCTTAATGACCCGCCACTTGGGGGTCATATGAAGAGTGAGGCTTATTTATTCTGTTGTTTTGTCCAGTTTAAGAATCATTCAATTTCCTTTTCTCCCACTTTATACCCTCTTGTTTGAGTTTTGCATGGAATTTTCTATAAAAATGAAGAGTTCTTAGTAATTTGCAATTCACTTTATAATTTTTAAAACATTAAATTAAAATTTTATCATTTTAAGAGAGGTTAAAATATAATTTTACATTTTACTAAATTAAAATCTTGTAAAATTTAAAGAGCCAAAGTGAAAATTTTCATTTTCTAAAGGGTGAAGCCCTTACCAGCCTCTTGACTTTGCCCGATGTTAATAATCCTACATTGCTAATAAATATATAGTATAAATAAACAATTTAGCGTAACTGAGTTAGGTGTCTAGTCTACTGGATAAGTGGACTTACCTATTAGGATTTATGCATATACATAAGGTCAAAAAATGGGCACAATTTTTTTTTGAAATAATTATAATTATTTTTATTTTTATTTGAATCTAAACAAATTTATTCGAATAAACAACTTTTCAGTAATTACTCGTATTGAAAAAACATAGTTTTTTTTTTGAAAGTTGCTATGTTACAGAAAAACGTAACTTGTGCAATAAGTTATGTACTAAATAATACTTTTTTTATGAAAAAAAAATAATGTGCCTATATAAAACTCAATAATGTTATTTCTACTATTTTGTTTTTGTTGTTTCAAGACTTGTTATATTCTAAATGCAAAATTAAAGCCTTAATGATAGTAAATCATATCTCAAGTCAAGTTTATCTTATTTCCCACAGTTTTCCTTTCTTGCACCGCAAGTTTATAACAAGGAGAGGGTCAAGCTATTGACATGAATGACATGTATAATGAACTTTAGACCCAGGAGTTAGACTCGGATCATCAGGTGGAAGAATGAATGAGAGCCATCTCTCTATTGGACAAGGTAATCTCTAATAAAGAGATTAAAGTTGGCTAAATGATTCATATTCTTAGGAATGCTTGGCCAAAAGAATTCTACTTTTGAGTCTCATGTTCTGGGAAGGAAGTGTTTGTTTGTCTTCAAGAATGACAGAGATAAGCTGAAGTGCTCAGTGCTATTCCTTTGTTGATGTTGAAGGAACGACCGAAAAAAGGAGGTATTGAAGATATTGACTTTAACACTACCAAATTTTGGCTCCAAATTCACAATGTTCCGATTAATCAAAAACCCAAAAAGAATTTATTGCGTGTTGGTGAAACCTTCGTTGAAATCATTTTGGTGGGCTTCAAAGCCACTGACAGTGATAAGCAGCTTTGTTGGTTCAAAGTCATGAGCGTGAAAAGATATTAAAAGGGTGTATAACCCCCTATCAAAGAGTTATGGCTCAAGCCAAAAAGAAAAAAGAAAATGATGGGAGAGGTTAGTGGCATAGATATCGAAACATCATAAGGCTGTTATGATGAGGCGAGGATTGGATCTAGCGGTAATTTAAGGAAGTGACTTTGGGTTAAATTTCAAATGATCGCTCAATAGTCACTAGAAAGACTTTGTCAATGCCAAGGCCTTATGTAATCTAAAACAAAATATTGGAAGCCTACCCACAGGATGAAAGTTTTATTAGTAAACTGTTGGGGATCGACCCGATTAAGCAATGAACAAGTAAAAATAGCGAAAGAAATTGAGAAATTGAACACACAAATTTAACGTGAAAAAATCCCTCTAAAGAGGATAAAAAACCACGGGCAAAGATAACTTTACTATAATGGCAAAAAAACGAAGAGCACAAAAGATGGAGATAAAAACTACACGCCAAAAACCCGAAAATAAAGAACCCTCAAAACGTAAACACAAAATTCTCTAAATGTGTTATGAGTTCTAATCTCTAATGGGTGTATTTTCTAAGGTTGTAAAAGAGCCTATTTATAAGCTAAATTCATAGGTCAAATAATAATAAAATAGTCTAGACTAATCAGATTTTGATTGAAACGAATAAATAAAATTTAACTGAAAGATTATTTCTCAAATTCGACTGAAATAGGAGTCATACTCAACAAATCTCCACCTTGACTCATATTTCCACCCATCTTTTCCAAAGCCCGCCACGGACCTATCTTGAACTATGCAGGGAATTAATTAAGTCGAATCTGTGCTTAGAAACTGGAAGACTTCTAGCCTTCGACTTGTACACTGCCAAATTAAAACTAACCCGAGTCTGATTTTCACGAACACAGTGCCCTAACTTTTCAAAACCTGCATCTAAAAGAGAACCTTTCTTCAACGAAACGATCATACATTTTTCCCTCCTATGACCAAGTTGCCTCCGCTCCAAACGAGTTGACTTCGACTCCGTAACGGATGAGGGACATCCTATTTCATCAATCACTGTAGAACCTTCCAGAATATAAAGACTGTCGTTTACCTTTTAACAAAACAAGAGCTCCACGAGATACTTTAATGTCACTTGACTCGATGTTGATTCTGCATCCTTTCAAGTTTAAAATACTCAAGGAGATGAGATTCTTTCGTAAATCAAGTACATACCTGACATCTGAGAGTGTCCTAATCGTCTTATCATGTATCCTAATTTTAACAGTACCAATACCAATTACCTTACTAGATGAATCGTTTCCCATGCACACAACTTGTAACACCCCTTGCCCGAGATCATTGCCGGAGTCGAGTATGAGGCATTACTAGACTTGACTACTAATTCGGGGATAAAAATTAAAACTGTCCAACTGCGTCATGCTGACTAAATTGACCATAACTCGAGTTACGAAACTCGAAATTTAGATCCGTAAATTTTCCTTGAAACTAGATTCATATATATTTTTACCATAATTTTTCTAGAATTTTTCATATGGCCAATTAGTACAGTTTATTCATCAAAGTTTCTCCTATTTCGCTATTTGATGGTTCTGACCTATCTTTACAAAAACTCAGTTATCTCATTGTACAGATTTTCAATAATGTTCTTGTTTATTCCAATCAAAAATAGGCTCATTAAGGATTCTAAGCATATAAACTATGCTCCATTATTATTTTTGTATAATTTTTAACAATTTTTCCAAGACAGAACAGGGAATCACGAAGTCATTCAAAACCAGTCTCACTAAAATTTAAATATCTCATAATATAAAATTCCTTTGCCTACTTTGTTTCTTTCATATAAAAATATACATAAAAAGCTTTAATTATAAATCTTATTCACTCTCTAATTCCATTTCTCCTATTTTTGGTGATTTTTCAAAATCACGTTACTGCTGTTAATCAAAAACTGTTTCATTTAAACTCCATACATTAATCATACTTATACACAAAAGTATAGCCATTTTCGCATGGCATATATACATTACAAAATATCATCCAAATATTAAGCTAGCCTATACATGCCTTAAGTTCAAAAATCCAAACTTAAAATATACCAACGGGCAACTTTTACACACTTTGTTGACCAGAACACACCGGCCCAGGGGGTTTGATACTCGAATTACAAACTCAGTAGACTCAACAGGCAGAGTCTTACTGGATACTAACGTTTCACACAAATAAGAATGAGTCGAATCAGGATCAATCAACGCAACAACAGTAGTATCATAAAGAGTAAAAGTACCGGTAATAACATCCGGGGAAGAAGCATCCTCCCGAGTACGTATAGCATATGCTCTAATAGGTGCGCGAGCCTCTGATCAAACCGCAATATCCTTTGTCCCTCTCTGACTGCCACCTACATTTCCCGAGTGTCTGGGTGGTGTGCCTCGTGCTGATACATTGCTCGGTCTTGCATTCGTAACAGTGTTTTGCTCTGCTAACATCGGGCACTTCCGAATAAAATGATCCATCGATCCACATTTAAAACAGGACCGATCATGCAATCTACAACTCCCAGAATGCCATTTCCCACAATGCTTGCACTCAACCCGGTTCGGCTGAACATTACCAACGCTAGCCATTGAAGTAGCTCGGGAACCCACAGGAGGTCGATCTCGGTCTCATCTAGAAAAGTCTGAAATAGCTTTATGTCGACTGAGTTCATCTTTAAACTTCTTTGATACTAAATGAAAAGTCTTACTCGATGATCTTTTACGGATGTCTCTAGCTTCAAATTCGGCTTTTCTTTTCTCTTTTCCAAGCTCTTCAGCCTTACAGGCTCGTTCAACAAGTACTACAAACTCTTTAATCTCAAGTATGCCGACCAACAACTTAATATCTTCATTCAAACCATCCTCGAATCTTTTACACATAATAGCCTCTGTTGAAACACATTCACGAGCATATCGGCTCAATCTTACAAATTTCCGTTCATACTCAGTCACAGTCATACAACCCTGTTTTAATTCTAGAAATTCTTTACGTTTTTGGTCAATGAATCTCAGACTGATATATTTCTTACAGAACTCAGTCTGGAAGAATTCCCAGGTCACTTTCTCTTCCGGAACCACGGATACTAGTGTATTCCACCAGTGATATGCGGTGTCCCGTAACAATGATATAGCACATTTTAAGCATTCATCCGGAGTACATGATAGCTCGTCGAACACACGAATAGTATTATCAAGCCACAGTTCAGCTCGTTCCGCATTATCATCATCATTGGCTTTAAACTCTTCGGCCCCATGTTTCCTGATTTTATCTACAGGAGGCCTACTAAATCTCATCGGATCTATCATCGGAGGTACCATGGGTATCGGAGGTGGATTATTCGTGGGTGGAGGTTGTTGCACAGCCGGATTAGTCCAGATATATTGAGTAAACCATTCGTTCATCATCTGATAGAAGGCTTGCTTAGCCTCCCCCTCATGGCTACTCGAGATAGGTCGAGATTCTACCGGTGCTGTTCCATGCGTGGGATTAGGCGCTATGCTCTCGACATCATCTGCTACAACTCTATCTGGATCCATTTACTATATAAAAACACAATTCAGATGTCAGAAGTCATCACACTATTACATTATAATTTAAGGCATGTATAGCTAGACTCACACGTGCTACGGTAGTCCTAGAATCGACTAAACCGTAAGCCTTGATACCAATAAAATGTAACACCCCTTGCCCGAGACCGTTGCCGGAGTCGAGTATGAGGCATTACTAGACTTGACTACTAATTCGGGGCATAAAAATTAAAACTGTCCAACTGCATCATGCTGACTAAATTGACCATAACTCGAGTTACGAAACTCGAAATTTAGATCCGTAAATTTTCCTTGAAACTAGACTCATATATATTTTTACCATAATTTTTCCAGAATTTTTCATATGGCCAATTAGTACAGTTTATTCATCAAAGTTTCTCCTATTTCGCTGTTTGATGATTCTGACCTATCTTTACAAAAACTCAGTTATCTCATTGTACATATTTTCAATAATGTTCTTGTTTATTCCAATCAAAAATAGACTCATTAAGGATTCTAAGAATATAAACTATGCTCCATGATTATTTTTTACAATTTTTAACAATTTTTCCAAGACAGAACAGGGAATTACGAAGTCATTCAAAACCAGTCTCACTAAAATTTAAATATCTCATAATATAAAATTCCTTTGCCTACTTTGTTTCTTTAATATAAAAATATACATAAAAAGCTTTAATTCTAAATCTTATTCACTCTCTAATTCCATTTCTCCTATTTTTGGTGATTTTTCAAAATCACGTTACTGCTGTTAACCAAAAATTGTTTCATTTAAACTCCATACATTAATCATACTTATACACAAAAGTATAGCCATTTTCGCATGGCATATATACATTATAAAATATCATCCAAATATTAAGCTATCCTATACATGCCTTAAGTTCAAAAATCCAAACTTTAAATATACCAAAGTAAATCGATAGTGTGGATGACTTCGTTGACAATCCCCTGATCGTAGCTTGGTCTATATCTATAAAACAGAATGATAAATACACAGAGTAAGCTAACTTAGCTTAGTAAGTCTTAAGCAATTATAACTACATGATCAAACATTTATTATTATACACCAAATCATTTTATAACCTTAATAAAATCACATAGTACAATTTGATCATCTTCTCCGAATACCACCAATTTAATAAGTACCATATACAACTTAACTCCATACAATCGAATGTACATATATTTATATAAGTAATTCCACATGTCTGAATGTATATCCATGAAATCTCCATATGGCCGAACTTATTTATGTGTAAGTACTCATACATCCATTGAATACTCTAATGTTGCAAGTAAACAACATCAAATCAATATCATATTATCCACATATCCAAAAATGTCGAATACACATACACATTATCTATCAACTTACTTAATCAATAAACATCACATATAACTTGTACTTAAGTCAATACATACCTTATGCCAAAATAATCTAATTCACTTGATTAAGCTTTAGCTTGTTCATTTGCCACCATAATTCAATCATTTCGTAAGCATAAGCTCGTATTATAAGTCACCGGTATAAAACCTGCTAGGCATAAGCCTGAATCACACACCGGCACTAAGCCTGCTAGACCCAAGGTCTGATACTCATTCATCGGCAATAAGCCTGCTAGGCATAAAGCCCGATAAGTTCACCAGCCCAAGGCTTGCTAGGCTCATAGCCTGAGTAGTAATACTTTAAATTTTCTCACTTGAATCATTTTATATATCGAAATTTTTACTCATTTTGAACTCATTATACGAACATTCAGTAGCACATATCACACAAATAACTTAACCGAATCAATTTTATACTTAGCTAAATTCGACTAATTCACATATAGTTACAGTAATTCCAAATTTCAGCATATGCTAATTTACGAAAATAATTTACGATGATTATTTGCTTAGAGACTTACCTCGGATATCGACGGACGACGAAAACCGACTATTCGACTATTTTCGCTTTTCCCCGATCCCATTCCGTTTTCTTTGGCTCTTGATCTAATCATGTTCAAATTAAACTCATTCAAATATATTTTTATTCAATTTAGCCCAAAAACACATAAATGGGCAAATTATCATTTTGCCCCTAATATTTTCCACTTTTTACAATTTAGTCCTTTTTGCATAAAACACAAAATACACACAATTTGAATAAATACCTTAAGGGCAGAATGTTCCTAGGCTTCATACAAGTCCATGCATGACATTTCTTTCACATTTTAGTCCCTCAAGAATTTATTTTTGACATTTAGTCCTAGATACTCAATTTAATCAAAATTTCCAACACAAAATTTAATAATCTAACACATATATTTTATTTAAAACCATCAACCACCATAAAACATAAACATTCATCAATGGCTGAATGTTGAATATGCATCAAATTCAAAAATTTCAACATGGGTTAGATAGTATTTGAGGCAACGAACTCAAAAACGTAAAAATTATCAAAAACCGAGCTAAACTCATACCTTAATCAAGTTTGGAAGGTGCCAAACCCTTGAGATGTTTTTCACTCTTTTAGTTTCGGTCAAGAGAGGTTGAAGAAGATGAGCATGCAAGCAAATTTTATGTTTCTTTTATTTATTATAAGTTTATAATATAATAGTTAATATATTATATCATTAAAATAAAATAAGCATGCAAATGCTTTATAAAAGCATATTGCCGTCCAATATATTGCCAAAAAGAGTCAATTTACCACTTAAATCCTCAACAATAAGAAGACAAATCAATTTAGCCACTAAATTTAATAATTGGCTACTTTTACCACTTATGCGATTTAGTCTTTTTTCCAAAATTAAACACCCAAACAGACAAATTATCCCATGATATTTTAACACATGCTCAAACATATAACATAGGTATTAGATATAATATTAAAATATTTTTGTAACTCGGATTCGTGGGCCCGAAACCACCGTTCCTATTAGGGCCAAAATCGGGCTGTTACACAACTCCACCTTCAACCGAACTGTATGTGGAGAACCACTCTCTATTGGGACACATGTGGAAAGAACATCCCGAATCTAGGATCCACTCGGATGTGAGTTTGGAGTTATCGCTCGTTGACACTAACAAGAAATCATCACCGCTTTCATCGGCCAAATTAACACCAACTACATCTTCCTCGTTACTCCCAGCAACTCTTTTATTTCACAGTTTAAAAAAATCTGCTTTGACGTGACCTAACTTTTTACAATAACGACACCTTTTGTCTCGTTTCTTTGATGCTACCAAAACGGAAGCTTGCCTATCTGACTTGCTATCCAAATCAAACTCATTGTCAACTTTGTCTCTACTCAACAATGACCCTTCACATCTTCGAACGAGAGTTTGTCTTTGCCATAAATCAGGGTCTCCCTGAAAGACTTGTATGAAAGGGGTAAAGAGCACAATAATAGCATAGTTTGATCTTCATCGTCAATATGAACCTTAACGTTCTTTAAATCATTTAAAAGAGTAATGAATTGATTGATGTGATCTCTAAGAAGCTCACCTTCATTAATGTGAAACATAAATAGACGTTGTTTCAACACTAAACGGTTAGCCAGAGACTTAGTCGCATAAAGAGTTTCTAACCTTTTCCACAAGGCAGATGAGGTCTTCTCCATCAATACCTCTTACAATACTATATTCGCGAGGCACAATTGGATTGTGGACAAGGCCTTTTCATCAAGCTCTTCCCATTCTGTTTGATTTTGATTCTCAGGATTTTTCCCGATAACAACCTTTTTGATGTGTCTCTAACTAACAATGATCACAATAAAGGCAAGCGCACCTATCGTTTAATAGAATAGTTATGATAAGACCGGAAATATCGTATCCATAAGGACCAAGAGTACTAGTAATTACTATCTTCTTATTATCTAGCCTAAGAATTGGAGTGATTTCTTTTAAACTAAAACTAATTAAAAGCACGACAGAAAATGAATTGGGAAAATACTTTTAGACAACTTTATGGGAAAGGAAATACCCAAGGAAGAATCCATCTAGACTTCACTTATTACTTCTGATTCATACGATTTATTCACTTGATTTAACCCGTAGAAATCCTTGATTTATGTTGATATCTCTTTCAAGACTAAAAACAACTAACTCTAGGTTGATTAATTGAAATCTCTTTCTAATTAAAACCCCTATTGTCGCATTAACTCGATCTATGGATTCCCTTATTAGATTTGACTCTAATCTGACAGATTTACATCGTCCTATATCTAGGATTGCATTCAACTCCGCTTAATTGTGTTGATCTACTCTTAAAACTGGGACTTTTGCTCCTCTGAATAAGCACATTCGACTTGAATCAATAACCTGAATTATCAAAACAAGAATTAGAACTCACAATTAAGAATAAGAACAAGTATTTATCTTATAAATCAAATAGTAATAAGATCCGTCTTAGGCTTCATCCCCTTAGGTATTTAAGGGATTTAGTTCATACTAATAGAGGGAAACATCTTAAAATAAGGAAAACTACAAAACATAAGAAAACCCAAAAACTTCAAGAGAAATTGATAGGAGATCTTCAGTCTTGATGGAGATTCTTCTTCCAAGCTGCTCCCGATGGCTGTCTTCGAGTATTTTTTGCTTTCTACTCCGTGTGTCTCCTTTAGTTCCTTCCCTAGGGTGTTTATATAGGCTTTGGAGCACCTTTCTTAGCCCACAAGTAGTCTTTTCCGAATAGAATTAGACTTGGGCCGTGTTTGATTCTGCTTGTCACACACGGCTGTGTGGTCTACCCGTGTCCAATAGTCCAGGCCGTGTTGATTTCTGAGGTAGGCTCAATTTGTCCCTTTTTGGCCCGTTTCTCGTTCTTGTCGACTCCCTAAGCTCTCCTGAGTGTAAAACATGAAATTAAAGGATTAGTATCATCGAATTCATCAAATGTAATGAAAATTCATCCAAAAAAAAGCCAAACATGGGGTCAAAATATGTATAAATTATAGTTTATCAAATATCCCCACACTTAAGCCTTTACTTGTCCTCAAGCAAAATCGTCAACTCACAATCAAAATAAATTCTTCTTAACTTATAATTTTCATCAATAATGTTTTATCATAATTCATAGATAATTCATACATTGATAATTTAACTAAAAGATTCCTAAAGATTCAAACAATCCAAGTCATAGATTTTTATAGCACGAAAATATAGGTGTTTCCCCTTATCTAAATAACTACCTTTGGTTCAAAACCGACAAGAATTGACATCCTCACTAAAGATTCACTGAAATCACTCAAAGTGTTTAAGGTTCAAAAATTAAGTACTCAGAAGTCAACATGAAAAGTTATTACCATAGGCTTGCATGAAAATAAAATCTCCACCACTATAAAATGAGATAATACACAAATCAAAAGGTCTTAAAAAGGGTTGTAATGGAGCTTGGGTTAAAGATGTGGATAAAGGTTGAAAAAGAAGGTTAAAATCGAGATTGAATTGACAATTTACCTAACTAGAAAAATAAACTAATATTGAATTATTACATCAATTGAAATAACACGAGCTTCTTCTCAAAATATGAAATTAACTTCTTAAGGTCAAAAACATAGAACTAGTATATATTTCCACTTCTTTTTCTTTTAAGAACAATAATAAGACGAATTTAACAACTGGAATAAAGAATATAGTTAGGCAACTGACCAAATCAAATCTCGACAAAAAGGGGTTAATACAATAGGAAAAATTCTCAATAAATCAAAAAGAATAAGTTTTGGGTTAATATTAATAGGTGAGTCAAGAAACGGTTTGTTAGGCTCAAAGGGGTTCATTAGGGGTTAATTATGAATATAGGCTTTTTGGGGTAAGTGGGTTAAAACCTAGGTGCCTTCATCATCTCAGTATATCAAATCAAAGGTGTGACCTCGACATGTATAATCGAAACAAGTTCTAGAATAACAAATCAATATTGACACACTCATAACCAATAAAGTGAGAAAGAAAAATGTATGCTCTAAAGGCTCAAAATCTCACAAAAATTATGGTTTTTGATGTCAACCTTGCAAATTTCAAACTTCAAAGTAATATTTAAATTTAGGGAAATAACCTAGCGATTTTAAATTCTGAAAATAGACTTATCATGCTTGATTCTCTAGTATCTTAAAGTTTAAACAATCAATGCACAATTACTTATGACTTAATCCAAAACATATCAATAAAAATCATAAATCAATAAAAATTTTATTCTAATAGTAATATGAGAAAATTACTTAAGAACAAAACATAATTCAGGGATTTTCTAATAATGATAATTAACCTTCATACACTTAAGATGTACATTGTCCTTAATGTACAAAGATAGATAATAGCAATGTAAACAGAAAATCATAAGAGAGGGAAGGAGGTGAAACTTCCTGAATTATGGATGAAATCCTTAGAAAGTGAAAATTGTAGAAATAGGTCCAATGAAAAGCATGATGAACTAGGCAGAGGTGAAGGTGGGGGAGAATACTCCCGTAGTTTGTTCGTTCCTTAGTAGCAACTTAAACCTTTTAAAACTACAGAGTCATCAGTAAAGTTTTAGGAAGTTTTATTAATGGATTTCGTTATGGTTACTCGATAATAAACAGCCAAATATATAAAGAAATCAAAATATACTAATACAAATCAAAGACAAGAAAGATAAAGAGAAAGAGTTTAAAAATTAAAATAAAAGAAAAAGAAAAAAATAAATGGACCCAAAGGTCCTCATCAACAGATGGTTCGCGAGGTGGTGGTGGTGGTGATATGTGGAAGTGCTGACAAATCTGTTGTAAATTAGCCTCGAGGCCATCGAATCGTCGAGTGTTGTCTAGGTCTTGGCCCAAGCCCGTGTTAATTAATCAGTATCGACCACGGCCTTTAGGCACGGGCGTGTCGCGCGCCCGTGTGACTTACTCAGTTTCGACCACGGTCGTATCGCACAGCCGTGGCATTTTATCGCAGCCCGTGTCTTGGGAAAAATTTTTGTCATGTTTCTGCACGGTCTTCTCCACACCAATGTACCTACTCGTGGTGTCCACACAGCCACGACCACGTCCATGTGCAAGGCTGTGTGAGTAGGGAAACATGCACCTCTTAATTTGGTTAGTTTTTTAGTTAGGTGCTAAAAATCGAAAATACGGACATTAATGAGGTTAGTGCTAGGGTTGCTTCCCGAGAAGCGCTTATTTAGAGTCTAAGCTCGACTCGCCTTTCATTCGCATAATCATGGTGGTTCGAGGAGTTGAAACTCCTCATTCCTGCTATCAATTTTGTTAAAATAAGGTTTTAGATGAGTACTATTTACCTTGAATGTGCCAAATTTGGAATGAGTTACCTCGACTGTACCGAATGGGAAAATATTAAGTACCGTGAAAGGGGTTGTTCCATTAGGTTCAGAAGTGGCAACACGAGGATGTGCATTATCCATTAGAACTCGGTATCCAACCTTAATTTGACTCTTTTTATTTTTAGGCTTGTCATGGATATGCTTTGGTTCATCGTGTACTTTCAATTTCTCCTTAAAAAGTGTTCGTCATTCATCTAGTTCCTCGATCTGGAGCCTTCGTTCCTCATGAACAGTTCTGTTCTCAATATGAGAGCTAGACCATGGCTCTGTCATCTTTTTCCGAGGAATTTCCTGTAAGGAAGATTGAGCATTAAGTTTGCTTACCTTAACAGGACTTATATAATCTTGATCACTAGATATTCTAACAGAATCACGTGCTTGGAGTTTAATCATATCATCACCTACACGAAGTATTAATTCCCCTGTACCAACATCAATAATGGTCCTAGCAGTTGCTAAAAAGGGTCGTCCTAAAATTAAAGGAACGTCACTATCCTCATCCATGTCTAAAATAACAAAGTCTACTTGGAATATGAATTTATCAATTTTGACTAGCACATCTTCAATTATACCCCTAGGAAATCTAATGGTTTTATCAGCCAATTGAATGCTCATCCTAGTTTGTTTGGGTTTCCCAAGACCTAGCTGTTTAAACATTTTATAAGGCATAACATTGATACTTGCCCCTAAGTCAGCTAAAGCATTATTAACAGATAAACCACCAATTAAGCAAGGAATCGTAAAACTCCCTGGACCTTTTAATTTGCGGGGTAGTTTATTTTGTAAAATTGCTAAGCAAACTGCATTTAGCTCCACATGCAACGCATCATCTAACTTCTGTTTGTTTGCCAAAAGCTCTTTTAAAAATTTTACTGAATTGGGCATCTGCGAAAGAGCTTTAATAAACGGTAAGTTAATATGTAATTTTTTAAAAGTTTAAGAAATTTACCGAATTGTTCATTTGTGCGGTCTTTCTTCGTTGCATTGGGATATGACACACGAGGTTTGTACTCTGTACTTACCAGTTTTGGTTTATTATGGCTTACCTCAACCTTACCTTTATCTACCACGTTTTCTTTCCTCAATTTTGGTTCGTCTACCCCTTCACTATTGTGAGCAGTAATGGCATGGAGTTGCTCCTTTGGGTTAGTTTCAGTGTTGCTTGGCAGGCTGCCTTGTGGTCGTTCAGATATTAGCTTAGCAAGCTGTCCTATTTGAGTCTCGAGACTTTGAATCGACGATTGTTGATTTTTTAGTGCGGTTTCGGTGTTCTAGAAGCGTTTTCTGACACCGAGATGAATTTAGTAAGCATCTTTTCAAGGTTCGGCTTCTTTTCCTATTGGTAAGGTGGCTGAAAGCTTGGAGGGTTTGCTGTCTTTGGTTTCCTTGTCCTCCCCATGAAAAGTTTGGGTGGTTCCTCCAACCTGGATTGTAAGTGTTACTATAGGGATTATTTTGAGGTCTAGAATTATTACCCATATAGTTCATCTGTTCGCTTTCTATGCCAGGGTTGTAGGATGGATATTCTGTATTGCCCATTCCTCCTCCATTCGTATCGCACTGCATCACTGGACGTACCTGCGAAGAACCACACAAAGCATCAATCTTTTTATTTAAAAGCTCTACCTAGTTTGATAGCATGGAAACTGTGTCGGAGTTGAAAACACCGGCTGCCTTTGTCGGCTTTGTTCTCATGACTTGCCACTGATAGTTATTTAGTGACATCTCATCTATAAACTCATAAGCCGCTTCAGGGGTTTTGCTATTTAGGGTTCCACCGGCAGCTGCATCAATCAATTGCCTAGTTGAGGGGTTCAGACCATTGTAAAAGGTTTGAACCTGTAGCCATAATGGTAACCCATGGTGAGGGCATCTTCTCAATAGATCCTTATATCTCTCCCATGTATCTTAAAGTGTTTCTAATCCATCAGCACAAAAGAAGAGATATCATTCCTCAACTTAGCCATTTTAGCCGGCGGAAAATATTTAAGTAAAAATTTTTCAGTCATTTGTTCCTATGTAGTGATTGATCCTCGTGGTAACGAGTTCAACCACTGTTTAGCTTTGTTCCTCAACGAGAAGGGAAATAACCGAAGGCAAATGGCATCATCAGAGATGCCATTAATTTTGAAAGTATCGCAAAACTCTAAGAAGTTGGCTAAATGAGTATTTGGGTCATCATCCTGCAAACCATCAAACTGAACAAACTGTTGAATCATTTGAATAGTGTTAGGTTTCAATTCAAAATTATTTGCAGCAATAGCAGGTCTAACAATACTTGATTCAGCCCCAGTTAAATTAGGCTTAACATAATCATACATAGTACGAGGAGCAGGATTTTCAGCAACCACCAGAGGGAACGGATTATTATCAGCCATCTCCTCAGTAATATTAGTTTCGTCTTTATGTTCTTCTTCTATGTATTGTAGACTTCGCCTTATCTCCCTACGATTTCTGCGAGCGGTACTTTCTATTGCACTGTAAAAAATCAAAGGTCCTGATAGGTTTCTTCTAGTCATAAACTAAAATTTCTTGCCAGAAGCAAAATAAAAGAAAAATTAGCAAGTTAAAATAAAATAAAAATAAATTACAAATAAGAATAAGAATGGCTAAAGTAATAAAAATTAAGTGTTCCTAATATCTTAGTCCCTGGCAACGGCGCCAAAAACTTGATGTGTCTCTAACTAACTATAATCACAATAAAGGCAAGCGCACCTATCGTTTAATAGTATAGTTATGGTAAGACTGGAAATATCGTATCCACAAGGACCAAGAGTACTAGTAATTACTATCTTCTTATTATCTAGCCTAAGAATTGGAGTGATTTCTTTTAAACTAAAACTAATTAAAAGCACAACAGAGAATTAATTGGGAAAATACTTTTTGACAACTTTATGAGAAAGGTAATACCCAGGGAAGAATCCACCTAGACTTCACTTATTACTTCTAATTCATACGATTTATTCATTTGACTTAATCCGTACAAATCCCTGATTTATGTTAATATCTCTTTTAAGACTAAAAACAACTAATTCTAGGTTGATTAATTGAAATCTCTTTCTAATTAAAACCCCAATTGTCGCATTAACTCGATCTATGTATTCCCTTATTAGATTTGACTCTAATCCGGCAGATTTACGTCACCCTATATCTAGGATTGTATTCAACTCCGCTTAATTGTGTTGGTCTACTCTTAAATAGGGATTTTTGCTCCTCTGAATAAGCACATTCGACTTGAATCAATAACCTGAATTATCAAAACAAGAATTAAAACTCACAATTAAGAATAAGAACAAGTATTTATCTTATAAATCAAATAGTAATAAGATTCGTCTTAGGTTTCACCCCTTTAGGTATTTAAGGGATTTAGTTTATACTGATAAAGGGAAACATCTTAAAATAAGGAAAACTACAAAACATAAGAAAACCCAAAAACTTCAAGAGAAATTGATAGGAGATCTTCAGTATTGATGGAGATCTTTCTTCCAAGCTGCTCCCGATGGCTGTCTTCGAGTATTTTCTGCTTTCTACTCCGTGTGTCTCCTTTAGTTCCTCCCCTAGGGTGTTTATATAGGCTTTGGATCACCTTTCTTGGCCCACAAGTAGTCTTTTTCTAATAGAATTAGACTTGGGTTCGATAGGGACACGCCCGTGTGCGATAGCTTAGGCCGAGTTTGATTCTGCTTGTCACACATGGTCGTGTGGTCTGCCCGTGTTCAATAGTCCAGGCCATGTTGATTTCTGAGGTAGGCCCATTTTGTCCCTTTTTGGCCCGTTTCTCGTTCTTTTCGACTCCCTAAGCTCTTGAGTGTAAAACATGAAATTAAAGGATTAGGAGCATCGAATTCATCAAATCTAATAAAAATTCATCCAAAAATAAGCCAAATATGGGGTCAAAATATGTATAAATTATGGTTTATTTCTTTTTCAAGCCAGTTTGAACTAGAATTGCCATCATTCGAACTTGCCACAGATTGAAATTTGTCTCACCATCGAACTTCTCAATTTCAAACATTGTTGCTGCCATCTCTAAATGGGTTGCTCTATGAAAATTGAACTAGCTCTAATACCAATTATTGGGGATCAACCCGATTAAGCAACGAACAAGTAAAATAGCGAAATAAATTGAGAAATTAAACGCACAAATTTAAAGTAGAAAAACCCCTCCAAAGAGGATAAAAAAACCACTGATAAAGATAATTTTACTATACTGGTAAAAGAATGAAGAGTACAAAAGATGAAAATAAAAAACTAAACCCCGAAAACCTGAAACGTAAACACAAAATTCTCTAAATGTGTTATAAGTTCTAATCTCTAATGGATGTATTTTCTAAGGTTGTAAAAGAGCCTATTTAGAAGCTAAATTCATAGGTCAAATAATAATAAAATAATTTAGATTAATCAAAGTTTGATTGAGACAAATAAACAGAGCTTAACTGAAAGATTATTTCTTAAATTTGACTGAAATAGGAGTCATATTCAACATAAACTTTTCACAAATCCAACCACAGTTGGTGAGCGTGAGATCATCATTGAGATAGAGGATATAGAATGTAAGCACCAAACAATTCAAGAGCTTTCTACATAGTAAAAAAGTTGTGAAAGACAACGTGAAGTTGAATAGAAAGAAAAAGAGGGAGATGTTTAAAAACGTTTTTAATCTCGTGCGAACCTTCAACCACCCGAGAGGATAAGCAAGTCTCAAAGGACTAAGGAGTTGGTTAATCTTTGGTCCTGTCGAAAGGAGTGGGTTGTTTTCTGGTATTATATTTAGTGTTATAAACTAAGGTTAGGGTTTCAAGAACTTTTTTTTTTTTGTATTTCTGACAATATTGTACAGTGACCTTGGCCCAAGCATGTCGAATTATGGTTTTAGAATTCTATAAATATGACCCTTCATATTTCAAGTTAGATTTCCCATTAATAATATGGTTTACCTTCATCTATAGGATGGAAAGGACGATGAATCAACCATTGATAACATGATTATTTTGCATGATTTCTTGTGTATAATTCAGTTTACTGCTAAATTAGTATTTTTATGATTTAATTCTTGTAAGGGATGCAATTGATCGAAAGCATGCTGAAAAGGGCCAAATTGAAAGAAAATCATGGAAATGGGGCCAAATCAAAAAGATGGAGGAAGCCAAGGACTCGTCAAGCAATTTGACTTTGTAAAAAGCCAAATATGGAAAATCCTATTTTTAGTTTATTTTATTTTTATTTTTAATTATTTAGGATTTTATATTAAATTAATTAAGCCTATTTTTAGTAAACCCCATGTATATAAATAGGGGTTATTTGTATTTGGATAATCAATCAATCAAATATTTCTTTTCCTATTCCTATTTGAAGTCCTATTTCTCTCTTTTCCTATTTCAATTTAGAATAGGATTTCTTTTATTTTTTTCTTCAAGCTAACGTCCAACATTCTGCCCATTTTAATTCCTTTTGTTTCTTTTCCAAATTTGGTTTAATTACCTTCCAAACCCCTTTTCTTTTCAAATTCCATCATCCTTTACAAAAGCCCAAACATTTTCCACAACCTTCAAGCATGAGTAAAATCATGCCACACTAAACCCCTTTCAGCTTTAAGCCAGTATTAACCCCGTCAAAAACCCGTGAGTTACGAACCCGAGCTATTCAACTCTCGATTTTCGATACTTATTATTTCTCCGGGTTAAGAGTATGACTTCGTCAACTCACAAAGTCAAGTCATTCTAAGTAAAAAAAGACGTCGTTTGAGTTAGTGCGGCTAGACGTACAGTTGGAATTTTGAAAGGATCAATTGTCTAATTGGTCTTCCATGAACACATTGGCGTGCCAAGTGGGGATTGCTGTTTGGTTCCGTCAAGGGAAGTAGTAACCGGATTTAAATGTCCCAACGTTTGAGGGCATTGGTTCGGGCTAGGCTCTTCTAGATCGCAAAGCTGCTGGAGTTCTAAACCACGAACGTTTCGTAGGTTGTTCAATCAGTAAGGGTTAGTTATAGGACGTTCCATAACTAATTTACACAAGGAAGAGTTGGTTTCCGAGGCGTCCTTGGTAGCTATAACTAGCTTATCGGAAAAGACGAGTTCATCTAATTTCGAGGATCGGGTCAAAGATGGAATAACCCGCGCTTAAGGCTGAGCTAAGTTTAATCGATTTCTTTTCAGATTACTTCAATTTTTTTTCCTATTTAGTCTGTTACTTTTTATGTTTTCATTTTCTGTGTTTATTTCAGGTTTAATATTTTATCCTCCCCCAAACGTCGCGGGCACGACATTTGCCCAGACATTAATCTGGTCAAGAGATAGACAATTTTTCGGTAAAACCAGTCTCTGTGGGATCGACCCTACTCCCTATACTGCTTAAATTTGCAACTAGGTGTAGGTTTATATTGGTGGAATCGACAGCCATCAGTTTTGGCGCCGTTGCCGGGGATCGAACCCGGGTCACCCGCGTGACAGGCGGGGACTGGAAACACTTACAATTGTTTAAATAGTCTTCATGACCAGGTCTTCATCAGGAGATCTCAAATACGACCTAGAGATCGAGAAATCAGCGTGAGTGCGGCGAAAGAAGACAGAAGCTCTTAAACGTGCAAGTAAAACAGAAGCTGAACCAGGACATGGGATCCTAGAATCCGAAGTCGAAAAGTTGAGCGAAATAATTTGTACAGAGGCAATTCAACGCGGGAAACAAGTCGAAGTGGTTGAACTTGAGACCGAACCACTTTTTGAAGTAAAAGAAGCAAAAGGCAACCTCGGTGAACCAGAAAGGATGGCAAATCGAACCATTCGTCAACTAGTCGCTGCTCCAAATGAGCAAACACCGTTATACATCAACTATCCAACCGGAGGAACCCCTTTCGAGTTGAAATTAGGCTTAATTCACCTTTTGCCACTTTTCGAGGTTTGAAGAACGAAAATCTACACACCCACTTGAGAGAATTCCACATGGTCTGCTCAAGCATGAAACCTTAGAGAGTACCCGAAGATGAAATCAAACTTCGGGCTTTTCCTTTTTCTTTAGTTGATACTGCAAGAGAATGGCTATTTTACTTACCCTCGGTTCTATCACAACATGGGATGACTTATCTCGTGTATTTCTTGACAGATTCTTTTTAGCATCATGAGCAGCTGAACTTCGGAGGGACATAGTGGGAATTCACCAAATGGAGAGTGAATCGCTCTACGACTATTGAGAGCGGTACAAAAAACTATGTGCAAGTTGTCCTCAACACGGGTTGACCGAACAATCGCTTCTTCAATATTTCTACGAGGGTTTGCTTCCTATGGAAATGAAGATGATCGACGCTGCTAGTGGAGGGGCGCTTGTCAATATGACCCCTTAAAGGACAAGAGAACTGATATCCACCATGGCGGCAAATTCTCAATAGTATCGGCCGAATTTGGAACCCACAAGACGGGTTCATGGGGTAAACGTTTCATCTTTAGAAGATAAATTGGATAAGCTTACCAATGTTGTTCAATCTTTGCTTATAGGGAAGAAGAATCCGACCCAACTGTGTGGAATTTGTTCTATATCCGAACATCCGGCGAATTCGTGCCCAATCCTTAACGACAATTCGATGGCACATGTTGATGCTGTCAGAGGTTTTCCGGGACCTCTACAAAGACGCTATGATCCTTTCTCCAACATCTACAATCCCGGGTGGAAGGATCATCCCTACTTGAGTTACGGAGCTAATCCTTGATATAATCCATCGTACCAGCTGAGACCTCTGCAACCACCACAACAGCAACCCAAGCCGAGCACATCTCTAGAAGCTATTGTGGAAAGACTTGTTGTCGATGCTGCAAAATATCTACAGAGGACAGATGCATCAATACAAGAGCTAACTAATCAAGTTAGTAAACTCTCGATGGCAGTTAATCGTTTGGAGTCTCAAGGTAAATTACCTTCCCAGACAGAGCCGAATCCTCGATAGAATGCAAGTGCAATAACTCTTCGTAGCAAAAAGGTTCTGGAAACAGCGTCAGCCAAAAGTCGTGGGCAAGACAAGGAATGGGAAAAGTAAATTTTGGATCCAACAGCTAGGCCGGAATCAGAAATTCAGAGACCATTTGTGATGCCACCTCCTTTTCCAGGGAGGCTTGCAAAGGATAAAAAAGAGAATGAGGAAAAAGAAATCCTCGAGACATTCAGGAAGGTAGAGGTAAATATTCCTTTACTTGACGCTATCAAATAAATCCCTCATTATGCGAAATTCCTCAAAGAATTGTGTTCTAGCAAGAGAAGGTTGATAGGTAACGAAAGAGTAAATGTAGTAGAAAATGTCTCTGCAGTACTGCAAAAGAAAGTTCCTCCCAAATACAAGGACCAAGGCATGTTTGCTATTTCTTGTGAGATAGGTAATGTACGCATTAAGAAAGCCATGTGTGATTAAGGGGCTTCAATTAATGTTATGTCTTATTCTACTTATAAGTTGATTAACGCGGGTCCTTTGAAAGAAATAGGAGTAATAATCCAGTTGGCGGACAGGTCAGTCGTCTATCCCGAGGGGTTGCTTGAAGACGTCCTTGTTAAAATTAAGAATTAGTTTTCCCTGCAGATTTCTACATTATCAACATAGAAGATGATAACTCAGCTAATTCGTCAGACATTTTACTTGGAAGGTCGTTTCTAAGTACTGCAAGCGCGAAGATCGATGTTCGGAGCGGAACACTGACAATGGAGTTTGATGGTAAAATCGTGAAATTCAACGTCTACGAAGCCATGAATCATCCTAACTCACTATTAAATATTTCTAGCATCGATATTTTAGATTGTTTAACTAAATCTTATTACGTATATCATAACTTTGATGAGTTGGAAACTGTCCTCTACAGAAGCATTGACATGGATGTTTTACGTCATCTCGAGGAATTAACAGTCATTGAAGATCCGTTGCAAGAAATTGTCAAACACTTAGAAACGCAACCATCATTAACAAACCAAGGTAACCAATTTGAACTATTACCTTCCCAAACTAAAATGTTACCTTCGATTTTGTAGCCACCAACCTTGGAGCTCAAAAAATTACCGAACCACCTTAAGTACGTCTTTTTGGGAGATAAAGACACCTTACCGATGATAGTGTCAAAGAAACTAACCCAAGACGAGGAGGAAAGTCTAGTCCGAGTGTTGAAAGATTATAAGGAAGCTATTGGCTGGACGATAGCCAACATAAAAGGGCTAAGACCATCAACTTGTATGCACAAAATCTCCATCGAAGATAATACAAAACCAAAGAGAGATGCTCAAAGGCGTCTTAATCCACCCATGATGGAGGTAGTGAAGAAGGAGATCCAGAAACTGTTAGATACTGGAATGATATACCCGATTTCTGACAGTAATTGGGTTAGCTCGGTTCATGTCGTACCCAAGAAAACTGGCGTGACAGTGATGAAAAACTTGTTAGGAGAGCTGGTTCCTACCCGAGTCCAGAATGGATGGAGAGTTTGCATCGATTACAGAAAATTGAATGCAGCTACACGGAAAGACCATTTTCCACTTCCCTTCATCGATCAGATGCTCGAACGATTAGCTGGTAAAACCCATTACTGTTGTCTCGATGGATATTCAGGATTTTTCTAAATTCCAGTAGCTCCGGAGGATCAAGACAAAACGACTTTCACGTGCCCCTTCGGAATGTTTGCGTATAGACAAATGTCGTTTGGACTCTGCAATGCTCCGGCCACTTTTCAAAGATGCATGGTGAGCATATTCTCCGATTATGTCGAGAAAATCATTAAAGTCTTTATGGATGACTTCACGGTATACTGTAAATCTTTTAACGAATGTCTCGATAATCTTGCTAAAATATTACAAAGATTCCTAGAATTTAATCTTATTTTAAATTATGAGAAATGTTATTTCATGGTTGACAAAGGGTTAATTTTAGGTCATATAGTTTCCTCGAAAGGAATTATGGTCGATAAGGCAAAAACGAATGTCATTAACTCATTACCTTACCCGACATCTGTGAGGGAAGTTCGTTCGTTTCTTGGCCATGTAGGATTTTACAGATGATTCATGAAAGATTTATCAAAAATCGCGCGACTGCTTTGCAGTCTGTTACAAAAAGATAAAGAATTTGAGTTTGACCAGACTTGTAAAGACGCATTTGACGTACTGAAGCAAAAATTGATCTCCACTCCCATAGTACAGCCACCAAATTGGGACTTCCCGTTTGAAATTATGTGTGATGCAAGTGACCAAAGTGTGGGAGCTGTTCTTGGCCAAAGAATAGGGAAAGAGCCTCATGTTATCTACTATGCTTCGAAAACTTTAGATGCTGTCCAAAGCAATTACACAACCACCGAATTATTAGCTGTTGTGTTTGCTTTAGATAAATTTAGATCTTACCTATTGGGAACTAAAGTAATTATCTTTTCTGATCATGCAGCTTTAAAGTACTTAATAGGAAAAATGAGGCAAAACCTGACTGATTAGGTGGATTCTGCTCCTACAAGAGTTCGACTTTGAAATTCAGGATAAAAAGGGATACGAATATCTAGTAGCTGACCATCTGAGTCGATTACCGATTCCAGTAGATGACACACCATTGAAAGACAACTTTCCAAATGAAAACCTGTTTTCAGCAAATGCGGTTCATCCTTGGTACGCAGACATAGTAAATTACCTCGTTATAGGTACTATTCCCTTGGAATTACCAAGGTCTAAAAGAGATAAGATAAAAAAGGATGCGCAGTATTACATTTGGGACGATCCTTACCTTTGGAAACATTGCTCAGACCAGGTAATTCAACGGTGTGTAGCTGAAACAGAGGTACAATCTATCTTAACTTTTTGTCATTCTTATGCATGTGGAGGACACTTTGGACCTAAATGCACCGCACACAAAATTATCGAATGTGGAC
This sequence comes from Gossypium australe, assembly GCA_005393395.2. Taxonomy (NCBI): domain Eukaryota; kingdom Viridiplantae; phylum Streptophyta; class Magnoliopsida; order Malvales; family Malvaceae; genus Gossypium; species Gossypium australe. The sequence continues at coordinate 11,851,209 of CM016615.1, read as the reverse complement.
TATTTTGGCCAAACATATTTCGTGATGCCTTTTTGTTCTGCAAAACATTTGAAAAATGCCAAAGAGTTGGCAACCTTAGTCGTCGAAATGAGATGCCCATTACTCCTATTCATATTTGTGAAATTTTTGATGTGTGGGGCACCGACTTTATCGGTCCTTTCGTTTCTTCTTTTGGTAATTTTTATACTCTTAGCTATTGATTATGTCTCTAAGTGGATAGAGGTGAAAGCCACTCGTAATGATAATGCTAAGACCGTGGTTGACTTTATTAAAAGTTCTATTTTTTCCAGGTATGGCACTCCATGAGCGATAATCAGTGACAGAGGAACTCATTTCTACAATAAGCTCGTAAGTGCACTGATGGAGAAATATAGAGTGACTCAACGAATTTCCACCGCTTACCATCCACAAATGAACGGGCAAGCCGAAGTGTCGAATCGAGAGATCAAGTCCATTCTGGAAAATACGGTTAAACCTAACAGGAAGGATTGGAGTTTGAGATTAAATGACGCACTTTGGGCTTATAGGACAGCTTGCAAGGGACAAATAGGCATGTCACCTTACCGGGTCGTTTTTGGTAAACCGTGCTATCTTTCGGTCAAGTTAAAGCACAAGGTGTTTTGGGCAGTTAAGCAGTGTAATATGGAGATGGAGTCTGCAGGAAAATATCAGAAATTGGACATCCAAGAACTCGAGGAAATTAGAAACGATGCGTATGAAAATGCTCGTGTTTATAAAGAAAAGACGAAGGCGTTTCATGACAAATTCATCACTAGGAAGCAGTTTTCAATAGGACAAAAAGTTCTTCTATACGACTCCACCTTAAAAATTTTCGCTGGTAAGCTTCGATCCAAATGGATAGGACCATTTACTATTACTAATTTGTTTTTGAATGGTGCAGTGAAAATTCAAAGTGAAGAAACATGAAAGTGCTTTAAGGTGAATGGGCAACGACTAAAACCCTTTTTCGAGAATTTTCAAACACACACAGTTGAGGAGATTGTTCTCGACGAGCCCAAAATTTGAATAACAGGTCATCGATCTAACGACGTTAAACAAATGTGCTCTTTAGGAGGCAACCCAAATTTCTTTTCATCTATTTAATTTTAAATTTTAGTAAATTTAGGGTGTAAATAAATAAATTTTTTACTTAGTTCAATTGATTTGATGTTTTCAAGAAAATAATGGAGAGCATGAATTTTTCTCGAGAGCCGGATAACAGTGGTGGCGCGGGCACGATATGCTAATTTGGTGACAAATATTTACCTAAAAAAACAAAAAAAAAAAGAAATAGGAAAGCCCCAACCGGCCAAAGAAAAAAAAAGAAAAAGAAAATAAACACCCAAATCTCCACACCCATTTTCTATCTTCATCTTCCTCACAACAAACCCTCTCTCCCACAACCAACCTACGCCGCCGTCACTATCTCCGTCGCCATCGCAGCACCCATCGCCGTCACCATCGCACTACTATCATTGACGCCACTGCACCACCGTCGCTGTCTTCCCCCCTATTTGCTATAAGGTTAAGCTGTGGAAATGGGTATATGCATGTCTAAGATTGGATCTAGGGAGAGCTTGGTACTTAAGCGGTCTTAATGATTCACATCCTCTTCTCTGGAATCCTACCTGGTGCATAGTATCTGTTCACTTTAGCCAACGAGGACTTGATAACGGGCCAAGGTGATCCTCAGTAGGCGGTTCGCCGGATGGAGGGACTCGGAAGTGGCCAACTAGCAAGACGATTAGACCTGTTGTTCTCAATATCTAAATTGCCGACACCCCTACTTCGTGTTATTTTGTTCCTCCAGGTACACGAACTACTCGTGGAAATATGGTTTTCCACCAACGTCCATACGTCAATACTAGAGAGCAAGAGGAGAGGCACGTTTAAGCCGAATCGAAGCGTGACTTGGAACGATGGAAAATCAAGTCTCCACAATCCTTGATATCCTGCAAAGCCGTTACCCCCAACATCGACGAAATCATTGAAGACACACATAGGGAGTACACTGAACATTTCATTTTATTTATTTGAGCTGCTGTTTTTTTTCTATAATATGACACATGCTTGAGGACAAGCATAGATTAAGTATGGAGGATGAATATATATGAATATAGTAAGTATGCATGGATGGTTGATTGGTTCTTGCTGCATGTTTCTCTTTTGCATATGTTCAATCTTGCATTGAATTCATTCAACAGTTTATTTTGACATTGAGCCTTTAATCTCATACTTAGTCAACTTGGACAATTGGGAAAAAAATTTTGAATTTAAATGCTCAAGTATATAGATTAGTCGACACTTGTGTTTTAAGGTTGATGTATGTAGCTAGATTTTCATGAATTGATTGTTTGAAAAAGTATTTGCTTGTGCATGAAAAAAATGAAAAAATGAAAAATAAATAAATAAATAAATAAAGGCTCAATTTATGAGTGAAAGTCTCGAAAATGTGACCGGATTGAGTAACCGGGGTGAGGTGCTTGGGTTGTCATTTCATCTCGCGTAAAAAGGTTCGAGTGACGAGTCGATAACTTAATAACATTCCGCTAATAGAGCCCAATAATAAAGACTGTTTGAACTGAGTAACCGGGATAGGGTACTTGGGTTGCCATCCTAGTTCGCGTAAAAAGGTTTGACCATGTCTAGTTTATTTTTCTAAAAGTATAGTTAGTTAATAATGCCTTGCAATTTATGGGATTCAAACTTAATTTAATGAAATTATCTAGTTCGCATATGTCAAATTTTATGACACTTGTCTTGTTGATTAAACTATATGTTCTGAGCATTTATTTAATTATTTTTGCCTATGTTGTTTACATTAAGTAAGGATGCAAAAAAGAGGCTCGATTTTTAATAAAGTATAGAATTAATTCTAATGTTTGAACGAAAAACATTGAGGGCAAGCATGAGCTAAGTAGGGGGATTTGATAACATGATTATTTTGCATGATTTCTTGTGTATAATTCGGTTTATTTCTGAATTAGTCCCTGCTAAATTAGTATTTTTATGATTTAATTCTTGTAAGGGATGCAATTGATCGAAAGCATGCTGAAAAGGGCCAAATTGAAAGAAAATCATGGAAATGGGGCCAAATCAAAAAGATGGAGGAAGCCAAGGACTCGTCAAGCAATTTGACTTTGTAAAAAGCCAAATATGGAAAATCCTATTTTTAGTTTATTTTATTTTTATTTTTAATTATTTAGGATTTTATATTAAATTAATTAAGCCTATTTTTAGTAAATCCCATGTATATAAATAGGGGTTATTTGTATTTGGATAATCAATCAATCAAATATTTCTTTTCCTATTCCTATTTGAAGTCCTATTTCTCTCTTTTCCTATTTCAATTTAGAATAGGATTTCTTTTATTTTTTTCTTCAAGCTAACGTCCAACATTCTGCCCATTTCAATTCCTTTTGTTTCTTTTCCAAAATTGGTTTAATTACCTTCCAAACCCCTTTTCTTTCCAAATCCCATCATCCTTTACAAAAGCCCAAACACTTTCCACAACCTTCAAGCATGAGTAAAATCATGCCACACTAAACCCCTTTCAGCTTTAAGCTGGTATTAACCCCGTCAAAAACTCGTGAGTTACGAACCCGAGCTATTCAACTCCCAATTTTTGATACTTATTATTTCTCCGGGTTAAGAGTATGACTTCGTCAACTCACAAAGTCAAGCCATTCTAAGTAAAAAAAGACGTCGTTTGAGTTAGTGCGGCTAGACGTACAGTTGGAATTTCGAAAGGATCAGTTGTCTAATTGGTCTTCCGTGAACACATTGGCGTGCCAAGTGGGGATTGCTGTTTGGTTCCGTCAAGGGAAGTAGTAATCGGATTTAAATGTCCCAACGTTTGAGGGCATTGGTTCGAGCTAGGCTCTTCTAGAACGCAAAGCTGCTGGAGTTCTAAACCACGAACGTTTCGTAGGTTGTTCGATCGGTAAGGGTTAGTTATAAGACGTTCCATAACTAATTTACACAAGGAAGAGTTGGTTTCCGAGGCGTCCTTGGTAGCTATAACTAGCTTATCGGAAAAGACGAGTTCATCTAATTTTGAGGATCGGGTCAAAGATGGAATAACTCGTGCTTAAGGCTGAGCTAAGTTTAATCGATTTCTTTTCAGATTACTTCAATTTTTTTCCTATTTAGTCTGTTACTTTTTACGTTTTTATTTTCTGTGTTTATTTCAGGTTTAATATTTTATCCCCCCCAAACGTCGCGGGCACGACATTTGCCCAGACATTAATCTGGTCAAGAGATAGACAATTTTTCAGTAAAACCAGTCTCTGTGGGATCGACTTTACTCCTTATACTGCTTAAATTTACAACTAGGTGTAGGTTTATATTGGTGGAATCGACAGCCATCAACCATTGAAACATTATGCTTTGGAATTTTCTTATATTTAAAATGAGATATATAAATGTAAAGTAAATGGAAGTGGAATATGTAAATGAAACAGTGGAATATGTTATGTCGAATTTATACATAACCTTTGTAAATAACTTGCAAAAATCATAACTCAACAATTTTACAACTCAATTAGTAACTCGATATTTTTTTTATTTTTTATTATTTGTGTTGTCCAATTTAATTTACACAATGTTTTTGTCAATGATTATCAATATGGTGAATGAGTTCCACAAGTTGATGGTTTCAAGTTGAAAAAATCAAATTGTAAACTTAACTGGCCCATCGGAGAAATTGATATGATGGATGAAGTAGATAGGATATGATTGAGCTCATTTGACCAAAGAGCTACGTAAACTCTAGATTTGTGAGTGTTATTTCCATCACCAGTGTCATAAATAAAGAAAAAGAGTTGTTGCCATGATCGGGTACCTTACTAGCATGATATAAAGGCCCACCTAAGCTAGTACATCGAAAAGGCAAGAGGGTCGAACTACTACATAGGTGGCTTCAGGTGCGACTAGACAGGTTGGACTCTACTCGAGCACATCCTCAATGTGCTCATTAATAGTTGGATGGAATGCATCATTCCTTAACTAACGAATGCTCCTCTCCCACATAGAAACTCGCTTAACCCATGAATGCCTCAAAGGGTAGGGAATTACCATCCTAAACTATTGCCCCATATATTTGCTAAGCTCATTGGTCCCAAGCGCAATCCACAATGCATTTTCTATCATTCAACACTTATCTAGCCACTTAAACTCAAATTGTTGTTTCAGTCAATTAAATTGATGTCACTCCACAATGTGGAAACAAATAATCGGTACTTGCACCCTAAATAACACATATTGCTCATACATTGTCTTGGGTATAACAGGAAACACCGCATGGTTTAGGTACGACATCCACAAAAACTACAAATATATACACTAGATACATTAATACTTATTAACATACCTCTTCATCGACTCGTTGAAATTTTTCTCATCCCACACAAGTAAGGTTTTTAAAATTTTCTCATCCCACACAAGTAAGGTTTTTACTTTGTCTAGGGGATTTATTTTCTTATTGGCCCAATCAACTCATTTAATATAATGAAGTCTGAGACCTATGAGTGTCGAAATCTTGAAACCTATATTTTGCCGTACTTTCCTCCTCTGAAAAGGTATATAAATTTTGTGTTGATTTGATTGTTCATTAAATTCGACACTTATAAATATTGAACAAACCCTAAAAAAATTGTTCTAAAAAATATCTTTAATAAAAACATATTTTAATAAAATAACCCAAAAAGTCCTTCGTTCATAAAAAAGATTATTTAGATATGAATAGCGATCATCTTAGAATTCAAAATATGGCAACAAAAAGAGATGTTTTTTGGTCTAAAATTTACGCTGCTACAGTATTTTCCCCTTCCTCTCGTATGAATTTACCCTAAATTTCCAAATACTTGCAGGAATAATTTAAAATTTGTGTCATTATACCTCAGTTTTTGTCTTTTTGTTCACATTCTCTACCTAACCTTTGTTTTTCCCCACGTCACAATTGTGCTGGTCCTAGTCCTAGTCCCCACGTCACAATTGTTTTGTCTTGCTTATGGGCTCTATAGTTTGTGGACCTGCCCAGTAGGATTCCTTTGTGTTCTTTTTCTGTATTTTTTTATTACCAGTATGATATTTTCAAAAAAAAATAAATAAATAAACAATAAAGGTATAATTCTTTTCAAGTCCTTTAATTATAAATTAGTTTATAGTTTAATAACCATTACACTTTTATCACTTAAACAATTAAGTCTCTGTACCTTAATTTAAGTTCTAATTCAATGAAATCACCTAACCAAAATTTAATTTCTCTAATATAACTCTGTAAATATTTAATAAAAATATTTACGAGTTCAGTTTATGGAAACGAGGTTTCAATACCTCAATTTCCAAAATCACTGACTTTAGAATCGATACACTTGTACATTGTCTAACTTTCCAAATAATTAAAATAATTAGACCAAACCTCAATATAATGCGCTCGTAAATATTAATAAATAATATTTACAAATTCTATCATTCTGAAAACAACATTCCAAAACTATCGTTTCCGACTCCACTGACTTTTGGGTCATTACAGAACCTTTTTTATTCTAAAAAATATTTTTCCCATATTAACAACATCACCTTAGTAGAAAATTAAAAAAAACAACAACAACAACAAAGCAGTTGGATTGTACTAGCATATTGCATACTACATAGCTTCATTCATAAGCGGATTTGGGATGATCCATATTTAGAGTAGTACATAGAAGAAAGAGATCTTAATAATCTTAATGATACAAATTTAGATTTAGATAATGAAGAACTCAATTAATAACCAACATTTGATGAAAAATGGCTTATGTTAAATATTAAAGGGGGAATAACCCAATAAATATGGAACACTATAACAAGTAGATAAAATTAAATATGATGTTTCTTTTTCTTGTCATTTTTATTAGTAATTGTACTATTAATTATCTTTTTTGGATTAACATAATACATATGATTATTTGATTTTAATTTTTATTCCTTGTTTAGAATTTTTTATCGTATTTTTTTATAGTAACTAATATTTTTAAAAAATCTATATTATGTAACTATATAATTACAATTTGTATTACCAACCATGGTATAAGAAATTACAATGTAATTACATTCTGTCAGCTAAACACGTCTTGAAAATTGCAATTCTTTGTGATTACTTACTACCGTAATAATTACAATTTCATTTAATTACTCTCTGGTGTCCAAACAGACACTTAAGATTTTAAATTTTGGATTTGAATTTCAAAAATTATGTAAATTGAATAGTAAATTATTTTAAAAAATGTAACATCCATGGTAATTTCTAAATTCATGGATATATTATATCTCTATTTAGAGTTTAATATTTTAATATTTAAAATTTCCATATTTTTTTTTCACTTTTCTACCTATTTTATACATAATATATGTATTTTATTATTACCATTTATCTAACAAATAAAATTTAAATTTAAATCCAAAATTTCAAATCAGAAAAAAATGTCTTGAGTTAATATCTAGTTAAATGTACCTTTTAAACCATATTTTCCACTTTCTTAGTCACAAATTCATCTGCCCTATCGAGAAATAATTGTATGAATAATTTTAAGTCACATCAATAATTTCATCATGAATTTTAAGATTTTAATTTAAATTTGATTTTTTTTTAAAATTAAAATATAGATATGACATAAAACTATTAAAAAGATATACAAATATTTCATACCTCAATCCTATAAACCCAAAGCAATAATGGAAACATAAACACCTTAATTTACAGCAGTTAAAATCAACCATCCCACAACTTTGACAAGTTGAAGATCAATCGTTCAAAACTCCCCAATTAAAAAGCTACAATATTTGATGGGTTTCCAAAATATTTGAATAACATTTCAATCGGTCAATTTTTTATTTTCCTTTTTGTGGGAACCCATCTTTTAACATTTCCAAATAATTTCCTCATTTTGGGAAGACCAAGATTAAAGTTTTTAAGGTGTTTTTCTTACATACCCAAAATCCATTTAAATCCTACTGTTTAGCTTTATTAAATCCGATTTTACTTTAATTTGATTAATACTTAAATGAATTCCATTAAATATACTTTTATATTTAAAGCTAAAAATTATAATTAATCGAGCTTAGCTTAACAGAATTTTATTTTTTTATTTAATTTATCATTAGCTTTATTTTTATAATATGAAAATAAATATTTTATATTTAAATTAATGAAAATAACTTTAAATACTATTTAAAAAATTATTTCTAAAGAAAAACCTAATAAATCCAATTTATCTAAGCAATAGAATTTCGTTATATTTAATTATTTTCTATACTATAGGTTGAATTGTTTGAAACCAAAATTTTATATAATAATTGTTTTTTTTTTTCAAAATCCATCAGAAATGAATTGTAATTAGGGTGGATGTTTGATTGAATTAAATCGAATCGAATGAAAAAATTTCGAGTTGATGAGTTCTATTTTATCATTCTAATTCAATTTAAATTTTTGTTCGAATCAAGTGAAGTGAAATAAAATTCAAATCGAGTCAAACCGAATCGAGTTAAATTAAAAAAAATTAAACATGTCAAATTAAAATCTTATTACAATATAACTAATTCCATGTTAGAGCACATAAATTTGAAACCATATATATTTGAAAAACATTTTAAAGCTAAATAAAAAAATATCTTAATATGATAAACTTGAATTATTAATTAACTTATTTAGGTCCAAAAAATTATTATTTTTAAAACTGTTAAATTTCTTTATATTTTGATTTTTTTTAATTTTTGTTTTGAGAGAGACCAATCTGTTCATTTTAAAAATCGACAATGACCAAAAAAGTATTTACACCAACATGTTATTTGAATTATTTAAGTTATTCAAATTGTAAAATTTAAGTCAACTAACTCAAAACTCAAATTATTTATTTAAAGTAACTCGAAAAAAATTAAATAACTCAATTTAATTAACTTAAAATTAAAAAAAAAATTAATTTTTTCAAATCATTAACAAATTTTGGTCACCCAAAATTGCGTAGTATTACCCATAATGATGAGATATAGAGTTGAAAAGAGCGGTCAAACAATCAAAGCTCAAATTTTTGGTGTTGTGTGTTAAAATAGGATTAGAAGCATGGGATAAATCAAAAGATTAAATATTATTATTTTTGTTCGACCAACCAAAAGATTATATAATTATATTATAAGATCCGGAAGCCATGATATTTCTACCCACCTCCTTAGAAACAGCACTGCACTTCTCCATTTTCTTCCTTCAGAATTAGAACTTTACACATCTTTTATCTTATACAATACGTACACCCTTAAAACGCGCTCTTCCCCATCCCCCATAAATGCAAATATACCCTTCAACAATTAACCAAACCAATCTGATAAACAAGAAGAAGATCGAAGGAAGAGAGGAAATCATTAAACTATTGATTGCGTTTGAGGCCCAATGTTGGAATCTGAGTACTCTTCAGTTGAGTTGCAATGGACGCCGTTAATGTCGGACTCGGACATGGCAGCAGCCGCTCAACAGCTGATGCTACTCAGCGATGAAGATAACAGCAGTAGCACCAGCAGCAGCAATGGCAACAACAACAAGAAGCAGAAAATCAAAGCGAAGATGATGAAAGACGAGAGATGCTTGGAACAAAGTCAAAATGAGATAACTTCAGCAAAGATTGAAGAAATTTTTGGGAAAGAGGAGATTTCGAGACCAACTAAGAAACGGAGGTATCGATTCCTTGAAAGTATTTACAAGGAGACAAAGTCTATGAAGGTCAGCCACGGTTCCTCTAGAAATATTATTAATTAGGCTTAACTTCTGTAAAGAGGGATTAGTAATTTTGTTTTTGGAAGGGAAAATTGAAAATGAAGACTTGTTTTCTTCTGGGTTTTGGTCATTAATCATGATCTGAAGCTTTGATCAACTGACTTTTCTTTTTACTTTTAATTTGGTCAATATTTAGAAATTTTAAGAGTGGGATTAGGGAAGAATTCTTTATTTTGAACTTGTTGTAGGGTAAAGGGTGTTTTTCTAGATAGAAGGTTGAGCACAGTGTGGCCATGGCTGCTGCCATTCCTTTGATCTGCAATGCAAATTCAGCTGCTGTTCTTGTCTTTGTGTTAATTATATAATTTTATGTGGTACTTATTTCTCTAATACAAAATCTAATTTTATGTTGCGATCAAAAGTGATGAAGCGCAAGTCTTTTCCTTGATCTGATACATGATGAGAAAATTTAAACGAAGATGAAGAATTTAATACATGATGAGCTTAAAATGTGCTTGACCTGCATAATACAATCTATACGTGCGTTTGCGTGTTGCTCAATTTAATACATCTGTACTATTATTCTTTATAATTTGCGAAAATTGTGGATTTAGCCCATCTATTTTAATTTAATCATTCTTAGTCCATATATTTTTCTAACTGATCAATTTTAGTTCTTATACTTTTTTTGGATTATAAAATTTTAGGTTTAACTCAAATAGTAGCTATTAAATCTATTAGCTTAAATTCAAATTCTAATCCTATATTATACATACAATTATAGATTTAGTTCATATTTTCCTACTAAATCATTTCAAGTCCCTATATTTTTTTTCAAATTTTGAAATTTCAATTTTGATTACTGACAATTATCAATCCATTAACTGGACTTATAGTGTGTAATACGTGGAAATAGTATAGCATAACTTAATAAATTTAAGAAGTACCATTTAGTAATGAACGAAATTTTAAAAATTGAAAAATTTAAAGAATAAAAATGACTAAATTAAAATATATGAATTAACTCCATAACTTTTACAAAATATAGGGACTAATAATAAAATTTAACCACTTTAAATGTTTGATTAAGTTGTTATATACCAGTGTATTTTCTGGTATATAAAATATGGTGTTTGTACAGAAAAAGTTCATCATGAAAACCTACACAATAACTTCTCCAACATTTATTAAAAAGAATTATGAAAATAATCTTGGTGGCTTAAACATAGTAACAACTCCCAAAAAGATCTTTGTAATTGCTAACTATTTAAAGAAGGATATTTGAAGCGAAGAATTGCAATAAGTTGAAATTTTATCCTGGATATATTGAAACAATTTAACAAAGTTAAGCTTTATCAATTAAGCTATGTTATGATTGATCCTCAAGTATTATATCTTAGTACAATAAGAGCATTTTTGTATCTCACAAATTGCACTAAACTAGGTATAGCCTTTGTAGGCAATTTACTTGCAAGTTCAATTCTGCACCAACATAAAGGCATAAGATGGTTTGTGAAACATGCTTTTTTGTCATCTCTATGGAACATCTTATATGGGTTTACTTTCCCAAATGGAGTAAAATCAAAATTAATGACTTATGTTAATGTATTATATCTTTCTAGTCATCATAAAGTTCAGTCTTAGACCAACTATGTTTTCACATGCGATGATATTACTATCTCATGGCACTCTCTGAAGCAGACAATAATTACTATCTCATCAAATCATGCAAAAATATTAACCATGTCTGACGCAAGTCATGAATGTGTGGGGTTAAGACTATGATTCAACATATAAGAAAAGTTCATGGATTTTTATAGATAATACAGGCCAACAATATTGCATGAGGGGTTACTAAATTCGGTGACATTCCCGATATCTCTGCTCATAATTTAATCCATCAGTGAAGTAGAGATACTTTTAGTAAATACATTTAAAATTAAACAACTAAGAATGATATTATTACTAAGCAAATTTATAAACAATTAATTTTCATGAAACAGTTTAATTACAATATTTCAACTTTAACACACACGTTGATTAAACTAAATAATCAACACTTTAATTCAAGAATCATCTAACCATCTAAATTAATTTATTTGAATACGTAAAATATACCAAAATAAACATGCTATCAAATCTCCCTACTTAGTCTATGCTTATCCTCAAGCGTATTGTATATCCCTACATTAGAAACTATCCAATAATTTATCGAAAATCAAGCCTCTCTTCCGCAACCATGGTCAATGTAAATAATTTAGGCGAAAAATGAATAAGTATTCAAGTACATAGTTTAATCAACAAGTGTCATAAAATTCAAATATGTATATTCAATCACTTCACTAAATTGCAACCGAACCAAAATTTGCAAGGTATTTATTCTCAATTGATTATACAATAAATTTGGGACATAGTCAAACATTTTTACTCGAAGTGAGATGACAACTTAAGCACCTTATCCCGATTACTCATTTTGACACATCTCCAAACGGACCATTTTTCCCTACTCATGGAAGCTCGGTTAGCGGAGTGTTTGCAAGTTTCCGGTTTGTCACTCGAACCATTTTAGGCGAAATGAGATGACAACTCAAGCACCTCATCCCGGTTACTAAATTCGTTCACGTTCCCGAAATCTCCACTCATAACTTAAGCCATCAGCGGAGTAGAACTTTTTTTTTCGCAAATACATTTAAAATTAAACAACTAAGAGTTATATACTTACCAAGCAAATTTATAAATAACCAATTTTCATGAAACAATCTAATTACATTATTTCAACTTTAACATACACGTCGATTAAACTAGATAATGAACACTTTAATTCAAGGACCACCCAACTATCTAAATTGACTAAGCATTGGAATTAGAGACTCAATGTCAAACAAATAAATGAATAATCTCAACATAAGAATTAACACATGCGAAATAGAAACAATCATGCAGACAAAAAAACATGCATACTTACACATACTTACCCCCTATTTAACCTATGCTTGTCCTCTGGCATATTATATAAGAATTAAAGTAAGTAGAGAGAAAGGTCAAGTTTACTCCCTGTGTTTGTTTAATTCGGCAAAGGATGGTTTTGGCAGTTCAGATTGGTTCTGGTCGATTCAGTCCTGGGTGTATGTTTCAACAAATGGCAATACTGAAATTTCACAAGGCATGTTCATGCCACAAAAGAAATCTGATTCTAATTTATCTTTGGATGAAAAAGAATAACCTCCACCATTGTTCCTGGAAAATAACACATTAAAATAGATTAAATAATAATCTTATTATTTTTTATTTTCAACATAAACTAAAATTAATTCAAAATTAAATAAATTAAAATAAATAAATATGGGTCGCCTCCCAAAATGCGCTTTTGTTTAACGTCGTTAGCTTGACGACCTAAAAGTTTTATTCAATCGGCTCTTCAAGTATTAACTCCTAGACCATATGCACCTAAAAATTTTTGTAGAAAAGCTTCAAACGCTGTCCATTTACTTTGAATATTTTCCCATATTCTTCACTTTTGATTTCAACTGCACCATGCGGAAAAATGTGAGTAATGACAAAAGGCCCTAACTAGGGGTGTGCAAATTTCAGGTAAAACCGAATTAATTCGGTTAACCGACCGGATTCGTTTAATCGGTCAGTTAACCGAATTAATTCGGTCGGGGGTCAGTTAATAATTTTTTGGAAGTTCGGTTAACGGTTAATTCGGTTCGAAATCAGTCGATTAACCGAATTTAATAAATAATATTGTAATATATAAGTATTCGGCCGGTTCAGTTAATTTATTGGAAATATAAATTAACCGGTCGGTTAATTTTTGATATGTTTTATACTTTTTTTAACCAAATTTCAGTTAATTCAGTTAACCGATCAAATTAACCGAAAAAGTTCGATTCGGTTAATTTTTAAAAAAAATATTCGATTCGGTTAACAGTTAAAGGTTTAAAAGGGTCGGTTAATGGTAGTTTGGGTCGGTTAATCGATTGAACACCCCTAGCCCTAACCACTTAGTTCGGAGCTTACCTGCAAAAATTCTTAGTGTAGAGTCATAAAGTAGTAGTTTCTGCCCAACCAAAAAATGTTTTCGAATTATCTTTTGATTATTGAATGTAGTGATTTTATCTTTACAAATTTGGGCATTTTCGTATGCTTCTCATCGAATTTCCTCAAGTTTCTGAATATGTAATTTTCGATACTTACCTGCAGCATCCAGCTCCATGTTGAATTCCTTAACAGCCCAAAACGCCTTGTGTTCTAATTCTACAAAAAGATGACATGGCTTACCAAATATAAGTTGGTAAGGAGACATACCTATGGGTCTCTTATAAGTTGAGCAGTACACTCACAGTGCATCATTTAATCGCAAACTTCAATCTTTCTTATCTGGCTTAACGGTCTTTCCAAAATCAATTTGATTTCTGTATTTGATACTTCTACTTGACTGTTTGATTGATGGGGATAAGTCGTAGCAACTCGTTGTATTACCCCATATTTTTTCAAAAGTGCGTCGATTACCTTATTGCATAAATGCATTCCCCATTCGCTAACCAATACTCGCGGTGTGCCAAATCTGGAAAAAAATAGAACTCTTTAAAAAATCCACTACAATTTTGGCATCAGCACGATAGGTGGCTTTAGCTTCCACCCATTTAGACACATAGTCAACAGCAAGTAAAATATATATGTTACCGCATGATGAGACAAAATGCCCCATAAAATCAATGCCCTATGTAACAGCCTAATTTTCAGTGGTGTCGAAATCCAACAAGTGAATTTAAAAATTTAAATAAATTAACATTTATGAGCCAAGTATGGCATTAGAAATATTTTAAAATTAGTGAATTAAAAGAATTTATTAAAAAAATTGGGTCGAAAACGAGGTATCGAGACCTCAAACTCGTAAACCGAGCAATAAATATTTTTAGAAATATTTTCAGAAAATTTTAATGTTTCGGTAGTCAATTAATTAAAAAGGACTAAATTGAAAAAGGTACAAAATTTACTAAAGTGATTAAATAGCCTAATAGTAAATAAAGGAGGACTAAAAGGGAAAATAGACCATATTAAATGGATGAGGCGGCATAACATGAAAAAAATTAAAGATATTTATGTGATTAGGGACAAAATTGGAATTAAAATAAAGTTTATATGGCCAAATGTTATTTTAATAGTCTCTAGACATTGTCTTCATCAATTTTCTATCAAAAATAGCCATTGAAGAGGGTTTGAGCTGGTCTTTCATATTTTAGCTTCAAGTAAGTTCAGTTCTTGCTTTTTCTTTTTTAATTTTTATGTTTTGTGACTTTTACAATTAGGTCCAACTATTGATTTCATTAGTTTTTTATTCTATGAGTGATATTGAAAGTTTCCATGGATAAGTGCTGGAAGTTTATGATGAATAAACATGGATTTGAAGCTTTAATTTTGTTATGTGATGATTTTATTAAGTGATTTTAATAGAAATTAATTTTTAGGATCTAATTGTGAAAAAGTTAAGAATTAGAGTTTTGTGCTGAACTTATGAATACCAAAGGTTGTGTAGTAGTTTAAAATTATCAGATAAAGTGTTAATTGACAAAAATTAGTTCAATTGATGAATGAATTGATCAACAACTAAATTGTAAAAACTGTAAAATTTAGGGTAATAGTGTAATTTCAAAAATTGAATGGCATAAATTGTGAAGTGAAATGAGACTGAAATATGTGTGTTAATGAATGAATAATTTTATATTATAGATCAAGAAATAGAAAATAAACGAGGAAAAGAAAAAGTAGCAGAATAGTTCCTGAATTTCTACAAATTCTATCGAATGATCCGGGTAAGTTCATATGGTTGAATTTTCATAATTAAATTGCTAATTTAAAGATGATCATTTTTTATATTGTTATCGAATTATGGTTATTGTAATAAAGTGAAAATCGAATTGAAAGTCAAATGTAGTAGAACGCTGGAATGAGTACAAGTGTATAGTGACAAGTGAAGTGATCAATGATGAATTGACGGATATAATCATGGTATAACCATGAAATAATGTGAGTGTAAGACCATAGCTGGGCTATGGCATTTCAGTGATAAGTTCATAATTGTATTATGGCATAGTGAAACAGTATACGTAAGACCATGGTTGGACCATGGCAGTAAGTGGAAATGTGCATGAATAAGACCATAACTCGGTTATGGCATCATGAGTGTAAAATCATGGCAAAGCCATGACAGTGCTCGTGTAAGACCATAGTTGAACTATGGCATCAAATTAACGATGTACTCAATTCCGTAAGACGTTCTCTAATTTGACAAAGATTGGTAAGTGAAATGTGATATTAAGGTGTTAGAATTTAAATGGTTACTGATATTGAGCTCAATTAAACAAATTTATCCTTTGAAACTGAGATTTGCAGGAAGTGTTAGTAAATTTCATGATTTATAATTTGATATAAAATGTTTGGTAATATTTATCTTTTAAAGCCTATGAACTTACTAAGCTTACATAAGCTTACTCCTGTGTATTTAATGTTCTTTGTAGATTGACGTGAGATTGGTGGATCGGATCAACACATCAGATCACACTATCTAGATTACAATGCTAAATTTTATTATGCATCTTAAGGTTTATATGGCATGTATAGGGTTTAATTGAAAGGAAGTGAAGGTGTTATAAACTTAGTTATCAACATTTTGCACTAAAACAGTTTGGATAGCAGCAGTAGTCCGACTTTGAAAATTTACCAAAAATTATGGAAAATCGAATTAGAGGTTGAATAAAATATGAAATTAAATTCTATTGAGCCTAGTTTTACATAGAAGAAACGGTGTAAGCAAAAGAAATTCATTTTATGAGATATTTGAATTTTTGTGAGACAAGGTCAGAATGATTTCGGGTTCCCCTGTTCTAAATTTGGAAAATCATTAAAAATTGTATAAAAATACTTGAGGGTTTAAATTTATATTTTTAAGTTCTTAATTAGTCTATTTTCAATAGAAATAGACGGGAACATCATCCAAATCCCGTACTAAGAGATAATTAATTTTTAGTAAAAAAGGTCAAAGTTGTCAAACAGCAGAATAGGGGTAAATTTAAAGATTTTTTTGTACTCATTGGCTAAACCATAAATTCTTAAAATTTTATGGTAGAAATATATTTATGTCTAGTTTCAAAAACATTAAGCAGATCTTAATTTATAATTCTTTAGCTCAAGATATAAATAATTTAGTGACTATGACTCGACTGGACAGCTTTAATATGAACATAAGTATATAGTGGAATTATGTGTAATTATTCTGTAAACCCCGGAAACATCATGTAACCTTGTTCTGGTAACGGATGTGGGTTTGGGGTGTTACACCCTATACATAAAAAATTTCACATACATGTATAAGTGTTAGAGGCATTTCATTTTTTTGGCTCAAATTTCCTACCTTTTGACATTTTTCACAAGTTTTACAAAATAAATATGCATCACAAAAAATATATGGCCAATATAATCCACATCCAAGTATCTTATGTGCAGTTCATTTAGGGTCAAAATTTCCACCACATGCGTAAGAATGACAAAAAGATAGAATCGATTTTACCTTAATTTCTGCAACTTATCGTCGAATTACTTGATCGGAACAATATTTCCAAAGGTAGGGGCCGTCCCAAATATAGTATCGTGATTCTCGTTTAATCTTATCCTTTTCGAATCGTGATAAATTACAAGAAATGATACATGTAGCAAGGTAGTTTACCATGTCTGCGTACCAAGGAAAAATTGTTTGTACAAAAAGTAGACTTTTATCTGGGAAATCGTCTTTAAGAGGAGTGATATCTTTTGATAGGGGTATTCGGCTCAAATGGTCAACTACCAAATTCTCGCGCCCTTTCTTATCCTTAATCTCAAGATAAAATTCTTGCAAAAGAAAATCCATCTAATTAGTCTTGGCTTCGCCTCTTTTTCCCAATTAAATATTTAAGAGCTGCATGGTAATAAAAAACAACAATTTTAGTTCTTAATAAATATGATCGAAACTTTTCCAAAGTAAAGACTATGGCTAGAAATTCTTTTTCAGTGGTCGAATAACTGCTTCGAGCGACAGTCAAGGTCTTAGATGCGTAAGAGATAAGGTGTGGTTCCTTCTCGATCCTTTGTCCAAGGATCGCTCCTACACTATGGTCACTCGCGTCATACATGATTTCAAATGGATAGTTCCAATTCAGTGGTTGAACTATGGTGTCGAAATAAGTTTGTTTTTTAGTGTGTCAAATGCATCCCTGTATGATTGATCAAACTCAAATTCCTTTTCTTTCTATAAGAGGTTACAGAGCGATTGTGCAATCTTTGAAAAACCTTTAATGAACTGCATGTAAAAACCTGCATGACTAAGAAAAGAACGGACCTCCCTCACAGTTGGGGGGTATGGAAGTGAGTTAATAACATCAATTTTTGTCTTATCAATCGATATTCCTTTAGCAAAAATGATATGGCCTAGAACTAATCCTATGTCAATCTTAAAGTGACATTTCTCATAATTTAAAACAAGGTTAAATTCTAGGCACCTGTCTAAAATTTTGGCAATATTTGATAGATATATATCAAAAGATTCACCATACACAGTAAAATCGTCCATAAATACCTCAATTATTTTCTTTTCTAAATATGACTTTTACAAAGTCAAAAAAAAAAATCTCATCAGCCATTAAATGTCTCCAAATTTCTAATTTGGCCCATCTTCTATTTCTCATGCTCCAATTTAATCCTTTTTTTACTTGTCTTTGAATTAAAACATCCGAATTTCATTCCTGACAAAATTTAAATACAAAGCCACCAATTTAGCAAGAATTATTTCAAGATTTAATTGATTTGAACACGTAAAATATACAAAATAAACATGCTATCAATAATGCAGTTTGAATCTCACAAATTAAAGGTGGCAACATAGAAAGTGATAAGATTAAACATATTTCTCTATAGTTTTTCTTCGCATATGAACGTTTGAAGAAATATGACGTTGATATATGCAAAAGACGATCAAGTGCTGACGGGCGTTAAAACCACCAAATAACAGTATAGAGTAGTAGGGTCAAATCCACAGGGATTGGTTATCTAATTTTGCATTTTCCTATGAACAGAATTTCTATCACGACAATAGTCGTGCCCACGACTCGTGACAAGCTTGCTGAAAAAAAAAGAAATTAAATAAATAAGGGGGAATGAAATTGTTTGGGAAGTAAATAAAATGAAATAGCAGCAAATGAAAATTATATTAATCGAAAATAAAATAAGTAATTAGAGTTGAACTTCGTAAGCAATAATATAAAGCCTTAACCTTAGACTCGGTTAATTCTGATTTTCAATTAGTCCTTCAAAATGAGTTTTCTCCTCCAAATAATAAGCTAGTTATAGCGGCTAAGAACGTCCCAACTGTCAATTCTTCCTTTTGTAGTTGATTTTGGTACGACCAGCAAACCAACCCTTACCTATTGTCTAACCGCGATACACGCTTTCGCAATTCAAGACCCCAACAACCTTACGTTCTGAAGAACCCAACTCGGATCAACGGCCTCAATCGCGTGGGTCATTTAAATCTGATCACTATCTCCATTGACGAAAATTCCACTAGTATGACCCCACCAGGATACGCCAATTTGTTCACAAGAATCAAAATATAGCACAGCCGACTCGACTTCCCAACTGTACATCAAACAATTCCAACCCAATGTCGCTTTTTTGAATTGAAATTGAATTGACTTTAAGGGACGAATTTGTACTATCGTATATTCTGAAAAGATGGTGAATACC
Source organism: Gossypium australe (assembly GCA_005393395.2). Taxonomy (NCBI): domain Eukaryota; kingdom Viridiplantae; phylum Streptophyta; class Magnoliopsida; order Malvales; family Malvaceae; genus Gossypium; species Gossypium australe. The sequence goes on along the minus strand of CM016615.1, from coordinate 11,831,684 downwards.
GTTATGAAAATTTTTTAGTACGGATTCATTTTTCACGATTCTTAAATTGAAAGAACATCAGGCTAAAGCTAAGTAGAAGTTTAGTTAAGCATAAAAGTAATCATGCTTTGTTGGTATATGTAATTGGTTTTAATGGAAATGGCAGAAGGTGGAAAGGTAAGGAACTTAGGCAGAAATTAAAAAAAATAAAGAAATGGAAAGAAATGTGAAATGAAAATGGCAGATTGCTTAAAAGAAATGGCTACAAACGCATGAAATAGAAAGGAAAATAATTTCACTGAATTTCCAATGTATTCAAGTGTGCTTTTCAAAGGCCACCCACACCCTATTTATATACATATCATATACTAAAATTAGCATAACTCGCCTAACAACTAATTACATGAAATCATATTCATATCAGATTTTATTTCTAAATATGGCTTTTACAAAGTCAAAAATCTAATCAGCCCCTAACTGTCTCCAAATTTCTGATTCGGCCCCCTCTTTTATTGTTTGTGCTCCAATTTAGTCCTTTTCTGCTTGTTTTTGAATTAAAGCATCCGAATTTACTTCCTAACAGAATCTAAACATAAAATCACCAATTTAGCAAGAATTAATTCAATAATAAATTGATTAGAACACGTAAAATATGCAAAATAAACATGCTATCAAATCCCCCTTACTTAGCCTATGCTTGTCCTCAAGCATATTGTATGTTCCTACATTAGAATCTATTCAATAATTTATCAAAAATCAAGCCTCTCTTCCGCAACCATGATCAATGCAAATAATTTAGGCAAAAATGAATAGGTGTTCAAACTCAGTTCAATCAATAAATGTCCATAAAATTCAAACATATAAATTCAATCATTTCACTAAATTGAAATTGAATCAAATTTTGCAAGATATTTATTCTCGATTAATCATGCAGTAAATTTGGGACATAGTCAAACCTTTTTACGTGAAGTGAGATGACTGATAAACCGTAATAGTAACATATTTTATCCTACATTTAGCATACTTTTGGATGAATTATCCCCTGAATTGTACAAATAGGTGCTTTTAATCTTTTGTTTTCATGTTTTATACTCAAGAAAGCACCAGAGGATGAAAAGAATGAGAAACGGGCCTAAAAAGGGCCAAATGGGTCAAAGCACAAAATCGACATGGCCTGGGCCCAAGACCACACGGCCGTGCCTCCCTAATGGACTCGAACACGACCTGGCCACGACTTACACAGGCGTGTCCCTGCCGTGGGAAAAAGGAATTTTAGTCAGATTAAGATACTTTCGGGCCAAGTAAGGCATTTCAAAGCCTATATAAACACCCTAGAGGGCAACCTAAAAGGAGAGCTTGACAGGACTCTTCCAGAATTTAAGTCGGGGGGCGTTTAGCAGAGCCAAATAGGTTAGATTTGTGGGAATCACTCGAAGAAGCCAGTTGATTCATCTCAAGAAGCCGAAATCATACTCAAGACAGAGGATCTCTCTTTCAATTCCTTCAGGGGTTTTAGGGTTTTCTTATGTTTTGTTTTATCTTTTCTTCTGAGATGTATTCTTTTATTATTATGAACTAAACCCTTCAGATACCTGACAGGGATGAAACCTAAGACGGATCTTGTTATTGTTTTCTGAACTATATGATAAATACTTGATTTGTTCTTAGTTATGTATGCTTAATTCTTGTTTTGGTATTTCCGGGATATTAATTCAAGTTTGATGTGCTTAGGTAGAGGAGGAATAGACCCTGCCTAAGAGTAGATCTAGCATAGATAAGCGGAGTTGCTCACGCGCCTAGAGATAGGGTGACGAAAAATCTGCCGGATTAGGGTCAAACCTAATATGGGAGTCCATAGATCGAGTTAATGCAATTCTAGGGGTTTTAATTAGAAAGAGATTTCAATTAATCAACCTAGGGTTAGATGTTAGTAGTCTCGAGAGAGGTATTAATATAAATTAGGGAATCTTACGGATCAAGTCAAGTGAATAAATCGTCTGGTTCAGTGTTAGATAACAAGTGAAGTCTAGGTGGATTCTTCCTAGGGTATCATCTTAATCAACTGAGTTTTCCCAAAAGTATTTCCCTAAATTCATCTTTTTTTGTCTTAGCGTCTTTAGCTTAGTAGTTAGTTAATTTTAGATTACATAATAAATTCCCTTTAATTCTTAGGCTAGATAATAAAAAGAAAGTTAGTATTAGTACTTTTGGTTCCTTTGGTGTTCAACAATCCGGTCTTACCTAAGCTATACTACTGTTCGATAGGTGCACTTGCCTTAAATCGTTGTCATAGTTAGTTTCCAGGTTCGATCATTCTCTTTATAAATTTTAAGACTCGAAAGATATGATCAAGTTTTTGGCATCGTTGCCGGGGAACTAAAATATTAAGAAAGCTCGATTTTTATTACTTTAGCCAAATTTTTATTTTTGCAATTTATTTTTATTTTTATTTTATTTCTAACTTTGCTAATTTTCTTTCTTTCATATTTTCCTGACAGGTACCTCTAGTTTATGATTAGAAGGAACCCGAGAGGACCATTAGTTTACGACAGTGATACTGAATGTACCGTTCGCAGAAATCGCAGAGAAATTAGGCGAACCCTAAATTACATAGAAGAAGAGCAAGAAGACAGATCCAATCCTACTGAAGGGATGGATGAGAATAATCCACCACCCCAAAAGGTGGCAGAAAATAATGCTCTTCGTACTATGTATGATTATGCTAAACCACATTTAACAGGAGCTGAATCTAGTATTGTTAGGCTTGCTATAGCTGCTAATAATTTTGAATTAAAACTTAACACTATTCAAATGATTCAACAATTTGTTCAATTTGATGGTTTACAGGATGAAGACCTGAATACTCATATAGCCAATTTTCTCAAGCTCTGTGATACCTTCAAAATAAATGGCGTTTCTGATGATGCCATACGTCTTCGGTTATTTCCCTTTTCATTAAGAAATAAAGCCAAATAGTGGTTGAACTCGTTACCACGAGGGCCAATCACTACATGGGATCAAATGATCAAGAAATTTTTATTAAAATATTTTCCACCGGCCAAAACGGCCAAATTAAGGAATGATATCTCTTTTTTTGTGCAGATGGATTTAGAAAATTATATGGGTAACAATTTTAGATCTAACAATAACCCTTATAGTAATAATTATAATCCAGGTTGGAGGAATCACCCCAATTTTTCATGGGGAGGTCAAGGAAATCAAAGACGATAGCCCCCTCCAAATTTCCAAAATCAGCCTTACCCACAGGAAAAGAAGTCGAACCTTGAAGAGATGCTAACAAAATTCATGGCAGCCTCAGAAACCCGTTTCCAAAACACTAAGACAACACTTAAACATCAACAAGCATCGAATCAAGAGTTCAACGATAAAATTGGGCAACTTACTGAGTTAGTTTCTGAAATTCGATCATAAATTTTATCTAGGGAAAAAGAGCAGGTAAAGGCAGTTACCCGAAGAAGTGGAAAGGAGTTAATCGAAACGAAGAAAAAGATACCACACGAGACTAACGAAGCAAAGGATAAGGAAATTGAGGATGTAACACCGGTATGCAAAGAATGTAAACCATCGATCCCATATCCGGCAAAATTGAAGAAAGACCGCTTAGACGCCCAATACGGTAAATTTCTTGAACTTTTTAAACAATTGCATATTAATTACCTTTCGTTGAAGGTATTTCGCAGATGCCAACATACGTAAAATTCTTAAAAGAGCTTCTGACAAACAAAAGGAAGTTTGAAGAGGTATCAATAGTGGAGCTTAATGAAGAATGTTCAGCCATCCTCCAAAACAAGCTACCAACTAAATTAAAAGATCCAGGAAGTTTCACTATTCCCTGCTTAATTGGTAGTCTAAACATTAAGAAAGCATTAGCTGATCTAGGTGCAAGTATTAATTTAATGCCTTATAAAATGTTTAAGCAACTAGGTCTTGGGGAACCAAAACCCACTAGGATGAGTATTCAGTTAGCTGACAGGTCTATCAAATACCCTAGGGGAATTATTGAAGATATTTTAGTAAAAATTGATAAATTTATATTCCGTGTTGATTTTGTTGTGCTTGACATGGATGAGGACATTGAAGTGCCTTTAATTTTAGGACGACCATTTTTAGCTACTGCCAGGGCTGTTATTGATGTAGGTGATGGTAAACTTGCGTTGAGAGTAGGCGACGAGGAAATTATTTTCCAAATTTATAACGCCATGCAATCTAGAAAACAAGATGATTCCTGCTATTTTATTGATACCATTGATCATATTATTCAAGATTCTTTGCAGGAAATCATACATAATGACACGATGGAACTGTGCCTTAACCAAAGTGAGGGGGTAGACGATGATATCGATGAGCTGAATTCTAATACATCCTTCTCTCGACAACCGAAAGAAGAGGACATTAAAATCAATGATGAACTAAAATAAAAACCCTTTGTTGATGAACCATCCAAATTGGAATTAAAACAGTTGCCAAAATACTTAGAATATACATTTCTCAGGGATAATTCGATGCTACCAGTAATTATCTCTTCAGAATTAGAACCCAAGGAAAAAGAGGAGTTGCTACAGGTACTAAGGGAACATAAAAGAGCCATAGCTTGGAAATTTTCTGACATTAAGGGAATAAGCCCATCGTTTTGTACCCATAAAATTTTAATGGAAGATGAGTATAAACCATGTGTGCAACTTCAAAGATGATTGAATCCTAACGTGAAAGAAGGCATGACTGTGCAGGTTGTTCCAAAGAAAGGAGGCATGACTGCGGTAGCCAACGAGAGGAATAAACTGATTCCCACCAGAACAGTCACAGGTTGGAGAGTCTGTATTGATTACAGAAAGCTGAACGACGCCACTAGGAAAGATTACTTTCCTCTGCCCTTTATTGATTAGATGTTAGAAAGGTTATCTGGGTATATGTACTATTGCTTCTTAGATACACTCTCCGGCTATTTCCAAATCCCAATAGCACCTGAAGATCAAGAAAAGACAACATTCACATGTCCATACGATACGTTTGCTTATCGTAGAATGCCTTTTGGATTATGTAATGCTCTTGCTACTTTTCAGCGCTGCATGTTGGCAATCTTTGACGAACTTGTGGAAGACATTATTGAGGTATTTATGGACGACTTTTCAGTATTCAGTAATTGTTTCCATATTTGCCTTAAAAATTTAAAATGATTTCTAATGAGATGTGAGGAAACAAACCTTGTTTTAAATTGGGAAAAATGTCACTTTATGGTGCGAGAGGGAATTGTATTGGGACATAAAATTTCTAGTAAAGGGATTGTGGTAGATAAAGCAAAGATCGAAACCATAGAAAAACTACCTCCTCCTAGTTCAGTTAAGGCTATTAGAAGCTTTTTAGGACATGCGGGATTTTATAGAAGATTTATTAAAGGTTTTTCTAAAATAGCTAAGCTTTTAACGAAATTGCTAGAAAAAGATGTACCTTTCAATTTTGATCAAGAATGTTTAGATGCAGTTAATATCCTCAAAGAGAAACTAATAAATGCTCCAATAATAATTTCCCCTGATTGGAATCTACCTTTTGAACTAATGTGTGATGCGAGTGATTTTGCAGCAGGTGCAGTTTTAGAACAGTGAAGAGACAAGCACTTCCAGTCGGTCTATTACGCCAGCAAGACATTAATGGCCGCACAAGAAAATTACACTATTAAAGAAAAAGGATTGCTTGCTGTGGTTTTCGCATTTGATAAATTTAGACAATATTTGATATTATCTAAAGTTGTTGTTTACACTGACCATTCAGCTCTTCTTTATCTTTTAACTAAACCCGATGCAAAACCTCGACTCATAAAATGGATTTTACTTTTACAGTAATTTGATTTGGAAATTCAGGATAAGAAAGGAGCAGAAAATCTTGCAGCAGATCATCTGTCTAGACTTGAAAACTCACATATCAAGAAACTCGACGATATTGAGATAAACGACTCATTTTCTGAAGAACAACTCTTCTCTATAACCAACTCCGAGGTACTTGGTTTGCAGATATTGCGAATTTTTTAGCTGCTAACATCCTACCAAAAAGGTTAACACATCATCAAAAGAAGCAATTCTTTGCCGATGTAAAAAACTATTTTTGGAAAGACCCTTTTATTTTTCATATATGTACAGATCAGGTGATTTGGAGATGCGTTACAAAGGCAGAAGCAAGCAAAATCCTAGAATATTGCCATTCAGGACCTTCAGGAGGACACTACAGCGGGATTAAAACAGCACATAAAATACTCGAATCAGGTTTTTATTGGCCCACTCTATTTGAAGATGCCAATAGGTATGTCGCTTCGTGTGATAAATGCCAAAGAACATGTAATATTTCTAAACGCGATGAAATGCCTTAAACATATATGTTATCATGTGAAATATTCAATGTATGGGGTATTGATTTTATGGGTCCATTCCCTAGTTCATTCAAAAATAAATACATCTTAGTAGCAGTAGATTACATGTCAAAATGGGTGAAAGCCGAAGCTTTACCTACCAATGATGCCAAAGTTGTAGTTAAGTTTCTTAAGAAACTGTTCTCTCGATTTGGAACACCTAAAGCAATTATTAGTGATAAAGGCACTCATTTTTGTAATGCTCAATTTGAGAAAGTCTTAAAAAAATATGGAGTACACCACAAGATAGCTACCCCATATCACCCTCAAACCAGTGGGCAAGTAGAAGTAGCGAACCGAGAACTTAAGCGCATTTTAGAAAAAACGGTTGAATCAAACAGAAAAGACTAGGCATTAAAAGTAGATGATGCCTTATGGGCCTATAGAACAACATTTAAAACCCCCTAGGGACATCCCCTTACAAACTTGTCTACGGTAAAAGTTGTCATCTACCATTCGAGTTAGAGCACAAAGCTTTTTGGGCTATAAAATTCTTAAATTATGATCTTAAAACCGCAGGTGAGAAAAGGATGATGCAGATGAATGAGCTAAACGAATGGCGAGCCGATGCCTATGAAAACTCATGACTATATAAAGAGGCAACAAAGCAACGACATGATGCCCGTTTAAAACAATCAAAGCAATTCGAAGTAGGAGATTTAGTCCTGCTATACAATTCAAGGCTTAAATTGTTTCCTGGAAAGCTTAAATCAAGATGGTCAGGTCCATTCGTGATCAAAACAATTTTCCCATATGGCACAATCGAGGTAACTTATCCATCTCATGGTACATTCAAGGTAAATGGTCATCGACTGAAAATTTATAATGGAGACGATTTTAGAGATATAAGATAGGAGCTTTGGCTCCGTGAACCGGCATTTAGAAATGAAAGCAAGGTGAGTCTAGCTTAAGACTTTAAATGAGCGATTCTCGGAAGGCAACCCGAGTACTAACTTCACTAAAACATTATTTTTAGCATCTAACCCCAAAACTAACCAATCCAGTAAGTGCAGGTTTTCCCACAACACGGCCACACGGGCATGTCAGTGGCCGTGTAGACACCATGGGACGAGACACTGGCGTGCTAGTAGCCGTGTGCGACAAAGAAGAAAAATTTTCCCCAACACGGGCTACGATGACATTCTCACAGCCGTGTGATGCAGCTGTGGCCTATCCTGAGTAACCAGCACGGGCATAGGACACGTCCGTGCCATCTTCCCGTGGACTATACTGACTTAACAAACACGGGCGTGACACACCTGTGCCAACTCCCCGTGGACTATACTGACTTAACAAACACGGGCGTGAGACACGCCCGTGTTACACGGCCGTGTGAGACACTGACTTAATGAGCACGGACGTGGGACCTTAACCATCAGCGTGGGAGAAACAAACCCAATAGCGCACACCCAAGGAACAGGCATGGCTAACGTGTTGAACGCGCCCAAATTTAAAATTTACGAAAAGCACGGGTGGAATAAGGAGAGCACGGGCGTGGCGGTTGCCCTTGTTCCCACCCCTATTTAAAGAAATTTCACCCGTCTTCCCCACAAATTCTCCCCCAAACTCTCAACCCTATCCGCTTTCCCTCAAATCTTCCTACTCCACTCCGGCCACCATCAAAGAAACTCACTTCCACTACTTCCTTATCTCTCTCTATTTCACATACCCATAAAAACACTAGGCCACGCCTGTGCTAACCAGGAAACAGGCCCGTCCAAGGGTATTCCACAGTTGAATTGTTTCGCCTATTTACAGCACACGCTCGTACCGTGCCGTTACACGCTCGTGCTCCGCCCCCTGATTCAACCTCGCCACCACGCTCCAAAAACACTACTGGTTACATCTTATTAATACATTTCCATCCATTTAACTGTTTCTAATTAAAACTCCATTTAGTTAAGTTTATTTTTCTTATTAAATAAGTAATTTATTATTATATTTTGCCATTATTGGATTTGATAAACCGTAAATGTAACATATTTTAATCCCACATTTAGCATGTTTTTGGATGATTTAGCCCCTATTTATGTAAAAAGGTGCTTTTAATCCTTTCTTTTCATGTTTATACCCAGGAAAGTACCCGAGGATGAAAAGAACGAGAAACGGGCTTAAAACGGGCCAAATTGAGCCAAAGAGGAAATTGACACGGCCTGAACATCAATCCACACGGCCGTGCTTGTCAAAACATCTAGAACACAGCCTTACTCCAAGCCACACGACCGTGCCACAATCGATAAGTTGGACCACGGCCTAATCATGAATTACACAGACGTGTGACCAGGCCGTGCCTCTGCATCAGAAAAGAAGAGTTTCAATCGGAAAAGGATACTTGGGGAGAAAGAAACGCATTCCGAGAGCCTATATAAAGACCCTAAGTACGACCTAGAAGGGGCGGTCAGTTAGGTAGTCAGCTAGGCCAGAAGCCGAGCCAGAAGGTCAGATTCGTGGGATATATTCGAAGATAGCCATTTGATCCATCTCAAGAAGCCGGAATTCTACTCAAGACGGCAGATCTCTCTTTCAATTCCTTCAGGGGGTTTTAGGGATTTTCTATGTTTTGTTTTATTTTATCTTTTGAGATGTTTGTTTTTAAAGTTATGAACTAAACCCTTTAGATACCTGAAGTGGATGAACCTTAGATTAATCTTGTTATTGTTTTCTGAATTATAAGATAAATACTTAGTTTGTTCTTAATTATGTGAACTTAATCCAAATTGAATGTGCTCAGGTGGTGGAGCAAAAGTCCCTGCTTAAGAGAAGATTTAACATAATTAAGCGGAGTTGATCGCGCGCCTAGAGATAGGGTGACGAGACGTTGCCGGATTAGGGTGAAACCTAATATGGGAATCCACAGATCGATTTACTGCTTTCTTAGGGGGTTATTATAAGAGAACGAGAGTTCCACAAATTAACCTAGGGTTAGATTATTCGCCTCGAGAGAAGGTTTAATATAAGTTAGAGAGTCTCACGGATCAAGCTAAGTGAATAAATCGTATGGTTCAGTGTTTAATAACAAGTGAAGTCTAGGTGGATTCTTCCTAGGGTATCATCTAAATCAATTGAGTTTTCCAACAGTTTTTCCCAAGTCTTATTCTTTTTGTCTTTGCATTTTATCTTAGTGCTTTGTTAAATTTAGATTAATAAATTCAATCACTCCATATTTTAGGCTAAATAATAGGAAGAAACTGAGTACTAGTACTTTTAGCTCCTTTGGGTTCGATAATCCAGTCTTGCCTAAGCTATACTACTGTTCGATAGGTGCACTTGCCTCAATCGTTGTCATAGTTAGTCTACAGGTTCGATCATTCTTATTATAAATATTAAAACTTGACTGTTTGACACGATCAAGTTTTTGGCGCCGTTGCCGGGGAACTAAAATAAAGAAAGCTCTATTTCTATTTCTTTAGCCATTATTTTTATTTTTGTAATTTATTTTTATTTTTATTTCTTTATTTTTGCTAAAATTCTTTCTTTCTTTTTCCTAGTAGGTACCTCTAGTTTATGACTAGAGGGAACCCGAGAGGACCTTTAGTATACGAGAGCGACATTGAAGCTACCACTCGCAGGAATCACAGAGAAACTAGGCAAGTCCTAGAACACCCAAGAGAAGAACAACAAGACAGATCCAATCCTACTGAAGGGATGGACGAAAACCATCCACCACTGTAAAATGCGCAAGATGCTCCGCGTACTATGTATGATTATGCTAAACCTAATTTGACAGGAGTAGAATCAAGTATTGTTAGGCCCGCTATAGCTGCTAATAATTTTGAATTAAAGCCTAACACTATACAAATGATTCAACAATTTGTTCAATTTGATAGTTTGCAGGATGAAGACCCAAATACAAATATAGCTAAATTTTTAGAATTATGTGATACCTTCAAAATAAATGGCGTTTCTGATGATGCCATTCGGATTCGGTTATTCCCCTTTTCACTAAGAAATAAAGCCAAACAGTGGTTAAATTCATTACCACGAGGGTCAATCACCACATGGGATCAAATGACCGAAAAAATTCTTTTAAAATATTTTCCACCAGCCAAAACGGCCAAATTTAGGAATGACATATCTTCTTTTGTGCAGAATGACTCAGAAACATTATATGATGCATGGGAGAGATACAAGGAACTCCTGAGGAGATGTCCACACCACGGATTACCTTTGTGGCTTCAAGTCCAAACTTTTTACAACGGTGTGAATTCTTCAACGAGGCAAACGATTGATTCATCAGCCGGTGGAACCCTGAATAACAAAAATCCTGAAGCGGCCTATGATTTTATTGAAGAGATGTCCTATCAATGGCAAATTACAAAGGCCAAACCAACAAAATCAGCCAGAGTTTTCAACATAGATGCAGTAACAATGCTTTTAACGCAGGTGGAGATGATGAATAAAAAGCTTGATAATTTGTGTTCTTCGCAGGAACACCCAGTGATGCAGTGCAAAGCGAATGGGAATGTGGCGAATCCTGAGTACCCACCCTACCAACCGGGCACAGAAAATGACCAGACAAACTATATAGGTAACAATTTTTAATCTAATAATCCTTATAGTAACACTTACAATTCAGGTTGGAGGAACCACCCAAATTTTTCGTGGGGAGGACAAGGAAATCAAGAAAATCAAAGGTAGCAACCTCCTCTAAATTTCCAAAATCAGCCATACCCGCAGGAAAAGAAATCAAACCTTGAAGAGATGTTGACAAAGTTCATGGTAGCTACAGATTCCCATTTCCAAAAGACCGAAACAACGCTTAGTGAACAACAAGCATCGATTAAAGGATCGAGAATCAAGTTGGAGGACTCACGCAGACAGTAAGAGAACTTACTAGGTCAGTAGGACATCTCACGAAGCTGATTTCGGAACGTCAACAAGGGCGCCTACCAAGCAACACAGAAGTTAACCCAAATGAGCAGATCCAAGCCATAACAGCTCAAGACGATGCAAAGGTAGACAACCCCAACTCAACACAAGAAACTGAGGAAGAAAAAGGTAAAATAGATGAAATACAAGAAAAGCCAAAATCGATAATCAAAGAGTACCAACCTCGTATACCTTACCCCGCAGCATTGAATAGAGATGACACAGAAGAACAGTTTGGTAAGTTCCTTAAACTTTTAAAGAAATTACGTATTAACTTACCGCTTCTTGAAGCTCTTTCACAGATGCCAGATTCGAGAAAATTTTTAAAACAGCTTCTGACAAACAAGCGCAAACTAGATGAGGATCCACACGTGGAATTAAACGCAGTATGCTCAGCAATGTTGCAAAATAGACTACCACGAAAATTAAAAGATCCAGGGAGTTTTACAATTCCATACTTAATCAGTAGATTAATTGTTGATAATGCATTAGCTGATTTAGGGGCAAGTATAAATGCCATGCCTTATAAAATGTTTAAACAACTAGGTCTAGGGAAACCAAAACAAACTAGGATGAGCATTCCATTAGCTGATAAAACCGTTAGAATCCTTAGGGGTATTATTGAAGACGTGCTCGTAAAAATTGATAAATTTATTTTCCCAGTAGATTTTTTTGTCTTAGACATGAATGAGGATAATTCAATTCCTTTAATTCTAAGAAGACCCTTTTTAGCAACTGCAAGGACTAAAATTGATGTTGCCACAGGAGAACTCATACTTTGTGTAGGTAACGAATTGGTTAGCTTACAAGCTCTTGACTCAGCAAGGACATCGATCGATGAAGGTGAGAAAATAAAACCAATTGATGATAAATCTTTTCAATTTTCACCACAGGAACAGCCACAGAACCACAAACCTGAACCGAGTCATGTACCTCCACCCGACAAAGAAAAATCATATGAGGTGCGAAGCATTAAATGCGACAAAATAGATGAGAAGAAGACACACTTCAGAGAGGAATTGGAACCACACGAAGAAACAACTAAAGAATTTCTGAAAGAATTCATAGGGACATCGAATCACTTTACAATAGGAGATAAGATACTATTCAATGAAGCAAATCCGCGCATCACCACATCAGATATAACCGAGGACATCCTGCTTAAGGTAAGCAATATCTTCCCATATGGAACAGTCGAAGTAAGCAATCCGATATTCAGGACTTTTAAGGTAAACGTTTCTCGACTGAAATTTTATCATGGCATTAATAACATGAGAGAAGATATTCAAATTTTTAAACTGCCCTAACTTTACGAATACAAGGAAAGTCTAGCTTAAGACTTTAAATAAGCGCTTCTCGGGAGGTAACCTGAGCACTACTAATAAATTCTATTTTATTTTTTCTATCTTAATTTTTTTCCAAAATTTCATAAAAAGCGTAGATTCCCAGGTCACACAGCCTTACACACAGCCGTGGCCGTGGCCGTGTGAGTACACTGAATCCCCATACTGAAAAAAATAGGACAGTACAACAGAGGAATCAATTTTTCAGAAATATCACGGACTCAACCACCCCACAACGGTCGTGCTACCCAACCGTGGTCGACAATTTTTCCCAAAGAACGGACGTGTAATTACCAACACCCCCAAAACACGGTCGTGCGAGACGACCGTGTGAAGTAACACGCCCACATACCACGGCCGTGGGAGAGCACCAAAATTGAACACCTATTTAAACCAACCACTCCAATCCCTCTCCATACTAGTTTTTCTCTCTTCATTCTCTTCTTTCTCCTCCCTCACAGCACTCTCCCCTCTCTATTAGTAGCTAAAGCGTAAGAGGCGGATAACAAGCTCCTCAACGGAGACCGAATTACATGAGTTCATATCGGAAGCTTCAGATAATCTTCAAGCCAAGGGTCTTTGAGGCTATTTAGTTCTTTAATTATACTTATTTTCCCATTTATCCTACTCTATACTTCTCTTCTACTAAATATATTTTAATTTCTTTTAGTTTCTTAGTATCAAGTTCAAAAGGCTGCTTGGGAATCACGCCCCACCTTGCGAACCATCCTTCAATAAGGACTTCTCGATTTCTTGGCTAAATCATCACAGGCTCCCTAATTTTTTCACCTTTAACAGAGATTGACGGTAGCCATCCCACCAGGCCCATAGAAAACGCCACGACCTCTGCCAACTCCGGGGATCATCCAGATTTCAGGGAGTAATACTTATCCCCTTCTCTTTCGAACTAAGTATTACATGATTAATTATATATCTTTGTACATTGAGGGCAATGTACATCTTAAGTGTGGGGGGTAACAGTACTTGACTTTTTTTCATTATTCTCAAATCCTTGAAATTTTAATTTATTCTTAAGTAATTTTCTCATATTGCTAATTAAGGTGAAATTTCTGATGATTTATGATTTGTATTGATATGTGTTAGAGTAAGTCATATTTAATTGTGCATTGATAATTTATACTCTGAGATACTAGAGAATCGAGCATGATAAGTCTATTTTTCAAGAACTAAAATTTTCTAGGTTGTTGAACCGAATCTGAATGTTATCTTGAATTTCGAAATTTACAAGGTTGATATCAAAATACCCATAATTTTTTTGAGATTTTGAGCCTTATAGAGCACATATTCTTTTTCGTGCTCACTTTATTGATTATGAGTATGTCAACCTTGAATTGTTATTCTAGAACTTGCCTCGTTTATACATGTCGAGACCACATTTTTGATTTGATATACAGAGATGATTAAGGCACCTAAGTTTTAACCCATTTACACCACTAAAAAGCCTACCTCCATAATTAACCCCTAGTGAACCCCGTTGATCCTAACAACCCTTTTTATTGACTTACCTAATATTAACCCAAAACCCTTTTTATTTATTATCACCATTCTTTTTCGACTTCCCTTATATCGAGATTTGTTTTGATTAGTTGCCGAAGTATTTCTATCTTATAAATAAAATTCCAATTATTCAAAAAGAAGCTCGTATTAGTGTAATCTGTTTTATTATTTTCAGAAATTCAATTCTTGTAATCATTTATTTTCCCAGTTAGTTGTTAGGTAATTTGTCAATTCAATCTCAATTTTAAACCTTCTAATTCAGCCTTTATCCACACCTTTAACCCTAGCCCCGTTACAACCCTAATTAAAGACCTTTTGATTTGTTTATCATCTCATATAACAGTGGTGGAGATTTGATTTTCAGGCAAGCCTATGGGATTAACTTTGCAGGTTAGACTTTCGAGTGATTTTTCTTTGAACCTTAAACACATTGAGTGATTTGAGTGAATCTTTAGCGAGGATGTCAAACCTTGTCGGTTTTGAACAAGAGGTAATTATTTAGATAAAGGGAGACACATATGTTTTCAAGCTACAAATTCATGACTTAAATTGTTTGAATCTCTAAGACTCTTTGAGTTAAATTATCCATGTATAAATTACTATGAATTATGATGATACATTATTGATAGAAGTTATGAATCATGGAAAGTTCGTTTTAATTGTATGTTGAGAATTTTGCTTGAGGACAAGCAAAAGCTTAAGTGTGGGGGTATTTGATAAACCATAAATGTAACATATTTTAATCCCACATTTAGCATGTTTTTGGATGATTTAGCCCCTATTTATGTAAAAAGGTGCTTTTAATCCTTTCGTTTCATGTTTATACCTAGGAAAGCACCCAAGGACGAAAAGAACGAGAAACGGGCTTAAAACGAGCCAAATTGGGCCAAAGAGGAAATCAACACGGCCTGAACATCAATCCACACAGCCGTGCTTGTCAAAACATCTAGAACACGGCCTTACTCTAAGCCACACGACCGTGCCACAATCGATAAGTTGGACCACGGCCTAATCATGAATTACACGGGTGTGTGACCAGACCGTGTCCCTGCATTAGAAAAGAAGAATTTCAATCAAAAAAGGATACTTGCGGAGAAAGAAGCACATTCCGAGAGCCTATATAAAGACCCTAAGTATGACCTAGAAGAGGGTCGTCAGTTAGGCAGTCAGCTAGGCTAGAAGCCGAGCCAAAAGGTCAGATTCGTGGGATATATTTGAAGATAGCCAGTTGATCTATCTCAAGAAGCCGAAATTCTACTCAAGACGGCGGATTTATCTTTCAATTCCTTCAGGCATTTTCTATGTTTTGTTTTATTTTATCTTTTGGGATGTTTGTTTTAAATTTATGAACTAAACCCTTCAGATACCTGAAGAGGATGAAACTTAGATGAATATTGTTATTGTTTTCTAAATTATAAGATAAATACTTAGTTTGTTCTTAATTATGTGAACTTAATCCAAATTGAATGTGCTTAGGTGGTGGAGCAAAAGTCCCTACTTAAGAGAAGATTTAACATAATTAAGCGAAGCTGATCGCGCCCCTAGAGATAGGGTGACGAGATGTTGCCGGATTAGGGTGAAACCTAATATGGGAATCCGCAAATTGATTTACTGCTTCCTTAGGGGGTTATTATAAGAGAACGAGAGTTCCACTAATTAATCTAGGGTTAGATGTTATTTGCCTCGAGAGAGGGTTTAATATAAGTTAGGGAGTCTCACAGATCAACCTAAGTGAATAAATCGTATGGTTCAGTGTTAAATAACAAGTGAAGTCTAGGTGGATTCTTCCTAGGGTATCATCTAAATCAATTGAGTTTTCCAATAGTTTTTCCCAAGTCTTATTCTTTTAGTCTTTGCATCTTATCTTAGTGTTTTGTTAAATTTAGATTAATAAATTCAATCACTCCATATTTTAGGCTAAATAATAGGAAGAAACTGAGTAGTAGTACTTTTAGTTCCTTTGGGTTCGATAATCCGGTCTTGCCTAAGTTATACTACTGTTGATAGGTGCACTTGCCTCAATCGTTGTCATAGTTAGTCTACAGGTTCGATCATTCTTATTATAAATATTAAAACTCGACTTTTTGACACGATCAGGATTGCTTTAGTCATGTACCCTTTGTTAGAACTAGTTAGAATTAGATGGAATCATTCCAAATGCTTGCTTTTGCTAGAAATCATTGACCTATTGTATTATGAGTTTAGTCTTTGTGTATTGATCGAAGTACGTCATTTATCTCGGTAGTAAAATTACTTGAATATTTACTATTTTCAAGTTTACAATGTCATCATCATGAGGAAAATGAACCTCAGCCTCTACTTCTAAAAAGCGAAAGGGACTCGGTTCCTCCTCTGCTAGCGCATCCGCCGAAGTGCGGCACCTGTTCCTACAATTTCCTCAAGGAGCCGAGGAGGACCATTTTAACATACTTCGGGCAAGACCCCTCGGCACAGAGAGATGCATTGATTGGGCCTCTTTGAAGCAAGTCCATCTACCCGACGATGTACAGGCTCTGCTTACCACCGATCCGTGGGACCAATTTTCAACATTGTCGAGCCTACATACTTAGAGCTTACTTTAGAGCTCTGCTCTACATTCCACCTCCAGACGGTAATGACGCGTCATGATGATCTAAGAACAATCCAATTCCGTCTCGGAGGCATTATACGAGAGATGAACGTCCCACAATTCAGAGCTGCATTGGGACTTTTTACAGACGACTTCGTAGAAGAGAATGATTGATCGCTTCAAACAGTCGAGTTTTAATATTTATAATTAAGAATGATTGAACCTAGAGACTACTATGACCACGATTGAGGCAAGCGCACCTATCAAACAGTAGTATAGTTTAGGCAAGACCAAATTATTGAACCCAAAGGAACTAAAAGTACTGCTACTCACTTTCTTTCTATTATTTAGCCTAAAATATGGAGGGACGAAATTATTAATCTAAAATTAATGAAACACTAAGCTAAGATGCAAAGACAAAAAGAATGAAACTTGGGAAAATCATTGGAAAACTCAGTTGATTTTAGATGATACCCTAGGAAGAATCCACCTAGACTTCACTTGTTATTTAACACTGAATCATACGATTTATTCACTTAATTTGATCCGTGAGACTCCCTAACTTATATTAAATCCTCTCTCGAGGCGAATAATGTCTAACCCTAGGTTAATTAGTGGAACTCTCGTTCTCTTATAATAACCCCCTAAGGAAGCAGTAAATCGATCTGTGGATTCCCATATTAGGTTTTACCCTAATCCGGCAAAATTTCGTCACCCTATCTCTAAGCGCGCGATCAACTCTGCTTAATTATGTTCAATCTTCTCTTAAGCAGGGACTTTTGCTCCACCACCTAAGCACATTCAATTTGGATTAAGTACACATAATTAAAAACAAACTAAGTATTTATCTTATAATTCAGAAAACAATAACAAGATTCATCTAAATTTCATCCCCTTCGGGTATCTGAAGGGTTTAGTTCATAACTTTAAAAACAAACATCTCAAGAGATAAAATAAAACAAAACATAGAAAATCCCTAAAACCTCCTGAAGGAATAGAAGGAGAAATCCACCGTCTTGAGTAGAATTCCGGCTTTTTGAGATGGATCAACTGGCTTTTCTTTGAGTATATCCCTTCCGGCTCGGCTTCGGGCTTAGCTGAGTGCCTAACTGACCATCCCCTTCTAGGTCATACTTGGGGTCTTTATATAGGCTCTTGGAATGTGATTCTTTCTCCCCAAGTAACCTTTTTCGATTGAAACTCGTCTATTCTGATGCAGGGGCACGGCCTGGTCACACGCCCCTATAACTCGTGATTAGGCCGTGTCCAACTTATCGATGATGGCACGGTCGTGTGGCTTAGGGCAAGGCCATGTTCTAGATGTCTTGTCAAGCACGACCGTGTGGCTTAATATTTAGGCCGTGTAGAT
Organism: Gossypium australe; assembly: GCA_005393395.2. NCBI lineage: Eukaryota > Viridiplantae > Streptophyta > Magnoliopsida > Malvales > Malvaceae > Gossypium > Gossypium australe. Next base: position 11,813,619 of record CM016615.1, on the reverse strand, counting down.
TTCCTTTCGGGCCAATTTTGGCCCATTTTAAGCCCGTTTCTCATTCTTTTCATCCTCGGGTGCTTTTCCTGGGTATAAACAAGAAAAGAAAGGATTAAAAGCACCTTTTTATATAAATGGGAGCTAAATCATCCAAAAACAGGCTAAATGTGGGATTAAAATATGTTATATTTTCGGTTTATCAATGATCTCTTAGAATTGCATCGACATATTCATGTCACTCCCACGAGCTGTTGGTACAACATAGCTCCTACTAGCCACGTCTACGACCCCAGCCGCTCCAAAGCGACAGTCCTGGCCCCATCACTAAGGTACATACATGCTATTTTAGCACATACCCTGACGGGTCGGCGAGAGAGCATCAGCATCGCCAACACTCACGACGCTTATTACCTATGGTGCATGGCGAACGGGTACGTCTTTGACTTAGCATATTTCATAGCCCGCGCCATTCAACATCAGGCAGAGCAACACAGAAAAGGGGTCATATCTATGAGCCCCTACATCACACACCTAGCTCGACACTTCGGCCTTCTCAACACCGACGCTCAGATATCCTCACTCACACTGATCGAGTACATGATACCCCAGGGCATCCAAACGATGTTACACATGAGGATGATCAAACGTCGACGTGGAACCGATCCTCCTCAATACTGACTAGCCCCTCCTACCGACGAGGAGGATCCTGAGGACATTACTGACGATGTCCCACCACCACAGGAGGCACCACTACCTAACCAGTGTCCCTCCTATGCGGTAGCTGCACTTTCAGACATTTCTGCACGCCTCACTCAGTTCGAGCATTACTATACTCAACAATTCAGTGATACCGCTCGACGATTTGACGGCATTGAGGCCACTCTTCAGCAGATTTGTCATCACCTTCACATCTCTACGCCGCCACCACCTCGCGACCCAACCGATGATGAGGACCTCTGAGTCCTTTTATTTTCATTATTTTTAGTTTTCATTTTAATTTTATTTTCGTCTTAATTTAAACTTGTTGCCTTTCATATTTAAAACTTTTATTAGTACAGTTTAGTTTCTTTTATCACTGGCTATCTAACCCTCGAGTATCACTAACAACACTGATTCAATAATCCCCCCGGGACATTTAACTGATGACTTCGCAATTTCAAAAAAGGATCAATTTGACACTCCAGATAACGAACACATCACTAGGAGTAATTCACTACCACATCCACCTATACATAAGTCATCATCACTACTCATCCTCCGACTCAAGGAATCCATCCAAAATTCAGGAAGTGTCACTTCTCCCCTTCTCTTTTGATTTAATTACCATTTGATTCTAATCTATCTTTGAACATTTAGGGCAATGTACATCTTAAGTGTGGGGGGCAAAAGTGCCTACCTTTTTGCATTATTCCCAAAATTTTTCCTAACTTTTTTTCATTATTCTCAAATCCTTGAATTATATGTTTTTCTTAAGTAATCTCCTCATATTACTAATTAGGATAGAATTTCTATTGATTTATGATTTTTATTGATATTTTTTAGATTAAGTCAAAGTTAATGTGCATTGATGATTTAAACTTGAAGATATTAGAGAATCAAGCTTGATAAGTCTATTTTCCGAATAAAAAAATTTGCTAGGTTGTTGAGCTAAATTTAAATATTACCTTGAAGTTTGAAAGTTACGAGGTTGATGTCAAAAACCCATAATTTTTGTGAGATTTCGAACCTTCTAGAGCATATATTCTTTTTTGTGCTCACTTTATTGATTATGAGTGTGTCAACATTGATTTGTTATTCTAGAACTTGCTTCGATTATACAGTAAAGAACACACCTTTGATTTGATATACAGAGATGATTAAGGCACTTAGGTTTTAACCCACTTATTCCACTTAAAAAGCCTACCTCCATAATTGACCCCTAGTGAACCCCGTTCATCCTAACAAACCCTTTTTATTAATTCACCTTCTAATATTAACCCTGTAATGGCCTAAATTCAAGATTATCGGAATAATGGTTTCGCAACCATAAATCCGATTTAAATAGAAATTTATTTCAATATGTTTGCATGAGTCTTTATATGATAGGAAATATTTTTATAAATATTTATAAAATGTTAGTAATGCGGTATTAAACTTTCGTTAGAAAATTTTAACGTTTGGGTAGGTAATTAAATGGAAAGGACTAAATTGAAATGAAAGTAAAAGTTTAATTATAGATTAAAAGAAAGTATAAAGGACCAAAATGGCAATTAAGCCATTTTGTCTAGATTGAGGCGGTGAATTGAAGAAAAATCTGAGATTTTTAGTTTATTATTATATTATTATATTATTATTATTATTATTATTATATATATATATAAAGAAAAGAGAAAAGAAACAAGAGAGATAGAAACAGAAAAGAAACAGAGAGCAAACGTGAAAGAAGAAAGAAAAAGAGAAAAGAAAGAAGAAAAGGGAAAATTAAAAGTTTGAAGCTTGGAGTTTAATTTGGTAAGTTAATTTAGTCCTTTTTCTTTTAATTTTGATGCTTTATAAGTTTTAGAACAAAGTTTTGATGAATTTAAGTTGAAATTTTTGAAGTTTCAGAGTTTTTGAATATAGCATATGATGAATAAAATGATGAATTAGTGGTTTAATTGAAAGAATTTGAAGTTAGAATTGGGTAAAGGATTTAATTGAAAAAAAAAATAAGCTATAACAAAACTGTTTTGGACAGCAGCAGTAGAGTATGTTTGAAAAATCACTAAAATTCGTAGAAGTGGAATTAGAAGTTGAATGAGATATGAAATTAAAGCTTATTGAGTCTATTTTCATATGAAAGAAACATGGAAAGCAAAGGAATTCTGTAATTTGAGATATTTATATTTTTGTAAGACTGGTTCAGAGGGATTTCGGGATCCCCTGTTCTGACTTTGAAAAATCATAAAAAATTGGAGAAAAATAATTAGGGGCTTAACTTTATATTTTTAGAGTCCTGAATGAGTCTATTTTCAAATGAAATAAATAAGAAGGTCATATGAATTCTGTATGAAGAGTAATTTGATTCGTAGTGAAGAGAGGTCAGAACAGTCAAACAGTGAAACAGGGGAAACTTTAAGAATAATCTGGTATTGATTGGCCATACCAAAAATTCTGAAAATTTTATGAGAAGAAGATATGTGAGTCTAGTTTCAGGGAAAATTAACGGTTCTTCATTTGGATCTCTGTAGCTCGAAAAATAAATAATTTAGTGACTGTGACTCAAGTAGACAGCTTTGAATAAGCTAAAAATAATAATAGAATTATAGAAAATGCTACATGTGAACATGAAATGTATTGAATTGATGATTGGATTTATTTATTTAGATCCGGAAAACTCAAATACAAAGCTAGATCGAGGAAAGGAAAAAGTCCCGGATTAGTAGATTTTATAAACGAACTAGTATCAAGGTAAGTTCGTGTAACTTGAATTATATTCTTAAATGCTTGAAATGTATGTTATTGATATGAATATGATTTGAATGTCCATTGTATGAAATTTGATGAAACATTGATATATTTGATAAAAAGGGAAAGAAATCCCGGTTGAATGAAAGGAAAATTCGATGGATCTCTGAAAAGGAATTGACGGTAAAAAAAGGATCTAGCCCGGACGGGTGATCCTATCCTGATATAGCCCTCCCGAAGAATATGTGGAAAATGGATTTAGCCCGGACGGGTAATCCAAATTAGGGTCTGAATTTAGCCTGGACCGGTAATTCAGATCCAAGCTCATTAGAGTAATTGTCGTTGCAGGGGATTTAGCCTGGACTGGTAATCCCGACAATACTCTATGAGTTTATATTACAGGGGATTTAGCCTGGACTGGTAATCCCGCTGTAAGGATGAGGTTCGCGGAGTGTGCTCTCTGAAATGAAAATGTGCGCACATGAATATGAATTGACGGACCCGGATTTGTACACTAAAGTGTACCTCTGAAAATCCATCGAAATTCCGAGTAATTTAACGGGATAAATATGGAAAAATAACAAGGAAATGGAAATCTTGACATTGATGAGCTCATCAATCATGGCGTGTATACTATTGATAGATGAAAATTAATGGACTAACTTGGATGTTGAGTTTGTGAATTACTAGGGAAATAATGCATTGAGTGAGTATACGAATGTTTATTGCTTATATTGATTATACTAGGTAAGTATAATTCTTGTTACATGGGCTTACTAAGCACAAAGTGCTTACCCTATTTCCTTTTTCCCTGTTTTGTAGTGTTAAGAGCTCGGAGGTCGGATCGGTGGGAGACTCATCACACTATCAACCCCAGTATTTCGGTATTTTAAGAAACTTATTTTGGAAATGAATGGCATGTATAAGCTAATAAAATAAATGTTAGTATGAAATGAATGTAAGGTCAGCCATTGGTATGGCTTATCTGTTAAAGTTATCTTATAAATATGCATGAATTTTATTTTGAAAATATGATGAATTAGAATGGTTTCAGTTTCAAAAAAATAAAAATAAAAAAAATAAAAAAATAAAAAAATTGTAAACTCCGGTAATGCCCCGTACCTTATTCTGACAACGAATACGGGTAGGGGGTGTTACAAACCCAAAACCCTTTGTGTTTGTTATCACCATTTTTTTTACTACCCTTATATTGAGAATTGATTTGATCAATTGCCTGATTACTTTTATTTTAGTATACAAATTCATCTTGTATTATGTATTCTTAAAAAAAACGAAGTATATTCATTATTAGTTCTATGTTCTAAAAGCTTGTACAGTTAAAGTCCACTTATTGAAGAAAAAGCTCGAGTTATTAGTATTAGTATTACAAATTTTCAATTGATGTAATTATTATCAGTTCATTTTTTCTAGTTAGGTAATTTGTCAATTCAATCTCGATTCTAAACCTTCTAATTTAGCCTTTATCCACATCTTTAACCTAAGCCCCGTTACAACCCTTTTTAAAGACCTTTTGATTTTTTCTATCATCTCATTTTATAGTGGTGGAGATTCGATTTTCAAGCAAGCCTATGGGATTAACTTTTCATATTCGACGTATGAGTGCTTTCTCTTGAACCTTAAACACCTTGAGTGATTTGAGTGAATCTTCAATGAGGATGTCAATCCTTGTCGATTTTGAATCAGAGGTAATTATTCAGATAAAAGAAGACACCTTTTCATGCTACAAATGTATGACTTATAATGTTTGAACCTTTAGGATTCTTTGAGTTAAATTATGCATGTATAAAATATCTATGAATTATGATGAGACATTGTTAATGAAAATTATGAATCATGGAAAGATCTTTTTAATTGTAAGTTGAGAATTTTGCTTGAGGACAAGCAAAAGCATAAGTGTGGGCGTATTTGATAAACCGTAATAGTAACATATTTTTATCCCACATTTAGCATACTTTTGGATGAATTATCCCCTGAATTGTGCAAATAGGTGCTTTTAATCCTTTGTTTTCATATTATATACTCAGGAAAGCACCGGAGGATGAAAAGAATGAGAAACGGGCCTAAAACTGTCCAAATGGGTCAAAGCACGAAATTGACACGGCCTGGGCTGAAGACCACACGGCCGTGCCTCCCTAATGGACTCGAACACGGCCTGACCATGACTTACACGGGCGTGTGCCATAGGGCGTGTCCCTGCCGTGGGAAAAAGGAATTTTAGTCGGATTAGGATACTTTCGGGCCAAGTAAGGCATCTTAAAGCCTATATAAACACCCTAGAGGGCAACCTAAAAGGAGAGCTTGACAGGACTCTTCCAGACTTTAAGTCGGGGGCGTTTAGCCAAGCCAAAGAGGTCAACTTTGTGGGAATCACTCGAAGAAGCCAGTTGATTCATCTCAAGAAGCCGAAATCATACTCAAGACGGAGGACCTCTCCTTCAATTCCTTCAGGGGGTTTTAGGGTTTTCTTATGCTTTGTTTTATTTTTTCTTCTGAGATGTATTCTTTTATTATTATGAACTAAACCCTTCTGATACCTGACGGGGATGAAACCTAAGACGGATCTTGTTATTATTTTCTGAACTATATGATAAATACTTGATTTGTTCTTAATTATGTGTGCTTAATTCTTGTTTTGGTATTTCTGGGATATTAATTCAAGTTTGATGTGCTTAGGTAGAGGAGGAATAGACCCTGCCTCAGAGTAGATCTAGTATAGTTAAGCGGAGTTGCTCGCGCGCCTAGAGATAGGGTGACAAAAATCTGTCGGATTAGGGTCAAACCTAATATGGGAGTCCATAGATCGAGTTAATGCAATTCTAAGGGTTCTAATTAGAAAGAGATTTCTATTAATCAACCTAGGGTTAGATGTTATTAGCCTCGAGAGAGATATTAATATAAATTAGGGAATCTTACGGATCAAGTCAAGTGAATAAATCGTCTGGTTTAGTGTTAGATAACAAGTGAATTCTAGGTGGATTCTTCCTAGGGTATCGTCTTAATCAACTGAGTTTTCCCAAAAGTATTTCCCCAAATTCGTCTTTTTTTGTCTTAGCTTCTTTAGCTTAGTAGTTAGTTAATTTTAGATTAAATAATAAATTCCCTTTAATTCTTAGGCTAGATAATAAAAACATAGTTAGTATTAATACTTTTGGTTCCTTTGGGTTCGACAATTTGATCTTGCCTAAGCTATACTACTGTTCGATAGGTGCACTTGCCTTAAATCATTGTCATAGTTAGTTTCCAAGTTCGATCATTCTCTTTATAAATTTTAAGACTCGACAGACACGATCAATGGCAACCCAAGCACCTTACCTCAGTTACTCAATTTGACACATCTCCAAACAAATTATTTTTCCCTACTCATGGTAGCTCAGTTAGCGGAGTGTTTGTCTTTTTTTGTCTTAGCTTCTTTAGCTTAGTAGTTAGTTAATTTTAGATTAAATAATAAATTCCCTTTAATTCTTAGGCTAGATAATAAAAACATAGTTAGTATTAATACTTTTGGTTCCTTTGGGTTCGACAATTTGATCTTGCCTAAGCTATACTACTGTTCGATAGGTGCACTTGCCTTAAATCATTGTCATAGTTAGTTTCCAAGTTCGATCATTCTCTTTATAAATTTTAAGACTCGACAGACATGATCAATGGCAACCCAAGCACCTTACCTCAGTTACTCAATTTGACACATCTCCAAACAAATTATTTTTCCCTACTCATGGTAGCTCAGTTAGCGGAGTGTTTGTAAGTTCCCGGTTCGTCACTTGAACCTTTTTACACGAAATGAGATGACAACCCAAGCACCTCATCCCAGTTACTAAATCCGGTCACATTCCTAAAATCTTCACTCATAACTTAAATCATATGCAGAGTAGAATTAATTATTCTCTTTCTTTTTCTTTTTTCTTTTTTTTTAATAAATTTAAAATCAAATAACTTAGAATGATATACTTACCAAGCAAATTTATAAAGAACCAATTTTCATGAAACGGTCTAATTACAATATTTCAATTTTATAACACACGCGTCGATTCAACTAGATAATGAACACTTTAATTCAAGAACCACCCAACTATCTAAATTGACTAAACATTGGAATTAGAGGCTCAATCTCTAACAAATTAACGAATAATCCCAACATAAGAATTAACACATGTGAAAGAGAAACAATCATGCAGCTAAAGAGAAATAATCATGCATACTTACTAACCCAACACCTCCTACTTAGCCTACATTGCTCTCAATGTGCAATTTTAAAAGAATAAATAAGAAATAGAAAGGTCAAGTGTACTCCTCGAGTGTGTTTAATTCGGTAAATGGTGGTTTGGGCAATTCAAGTTAGTTCTAGTCGGTTCAGTCCTGGGTGTATGTTTCAACAAATGGTAGCACTGAAATTTCACAAGGCGTGCCTATGCAACAAATGAAATCCGATTCTAATTTATTTTTGGATGAAAAGGGATAGCATCCATCATCATTCCTGGAAAACAACACATTAAAATAGATTGAATAATAATGTTATTATTTTTTTATTTTCAACATAAACTAAACTTAATTCATAATTAAATAAATTAAAATAAATAAATATGGGTTGCCTCCTAAAAAGCATTTTTGTTTAACTTCGTTAACTCGACAACTTGAATGTTGTTCGTTTGGTTCCTTGAGAATAAATTCCTCCATTACGTGCACTTGGAAGTTCTCGTAGAAATGTTTCAATATTTTCCCATTGTCCTTAAAGTACTTCTTAGATTCCTCTATCATCGATAGATTGAGGCGTCTTTGAGCTTTTCCGTTCGAGTTTGCCTTTTCCTCTAACAAAATCCTTAAATGTTTCGGTAATGATTTGAGCTCTAATTTTGGGGCCTCTATGTGAATGACAGCTTCACAAATTAACTCTTCCAACGTCATTACTTCCTCTAATTTATCCATAGTATCGAGGTCTAAACTCTTAAAAAGCACAACTTGTAACCCATCCTCTTCATGATATTCAAAATGTAACTCAGGTAAAGGTTAAATTATATCAACATTAGAAACATCTGTTATCGTGCTGGGACGGTCTGTGGCCTCAAAAAAATTAAATTTCACCAATTCTCCATCGAACTCCATCGTGAATGTTGCGCTCCATAAATCAATATTTGTTTGCACAGTACTCAAAAATGGTCTCTCAAGTAGTATATCAGAAGAATTGACCGAGTTGTTATCCTCCATGTCAATGATGTAGAAATCTACAGGAAAAATAAGTTCATTTACCTTGACAAGAACATCCTCCAGCACTCCTTTTGAATACACTACAGACCTATCTGCAAACTGAATGATTATACATGTTTCTTTCAAAGGGCACGTGTTTACTAGTTTATAAATAAACAAAGGCATAACATTAATAGATGCACCTAAATTGCACATGGCTTTTTTAATTCCAACACTACCTATTTTGAAAGATATAGAGAACTTACATTGGTCTTTACATTTAAGTGGTATTTTCTTTTGTACAAAAGCGAAGACGTTTTCTCTAACACTTGCCTTTTCATTACCTAAGAGCTTCTTATTACTCGTGCATAATTCTTTTAAGAATTTTGCATATTGTGGAATCTGCTTAATCGCATCAAGAAGAGGAATGTTGATTTCTACCTTTCGAAAAGTGTCAAAGATCTTCTTCTCTTCTCGCTTCTTCTTAAGTTGGACAAGTCTTCCAGGAAATAAAGGCGGTACTACAAACAACTTCTATGGTGCCAACTCCGTTGGAGCCTCTAAGTCAAGTTTTTTTTCTTCTCATCTGGCGTCATGGGCACGATCATGCCAAGTGCAGGTTCCAAAACCATCTCACTTCTCAATGTCATAGCGCCTGCATTATGTCGAGGATTAGATTTAGTGTGAGATGGCAACTTACCTTAGAACTCTAAATGCTAATCTTAAGCGCAAGCTTGCTCACTTGCTTATCTAATTCCTACAATTGCATGTCAGTTTTCTATTGAAACTTTTTAGCACTATTGGCTAGCCTTTCCACTATGGTTTCCAAAGATGATTTTGGAGGTGGAAATTGTTGATTCGAAAGTGGCCTTTGTTGGTATGGCTGATTGAATCAAGGATTCGACCCGTAACTCATATTTGGATGATCCTTCCACCCCATATTATAGGTGTTCGAATAGGGATCATATTGCCTTTAGGGTGGCCTTGGAAAATTTTTGACAACACTCGCTAGTTCTGTCGAACCTTCGTGGAAAATAAGACATGAGTCCATTGGATGATTTGGCATAGCACAAATTCCACACAACTGTGCTAGGCTTGTTTTATCTATAAGAAAATTTTGAACAACATAAGTAAGCTTATCAATTTTATCTTCTAAAGATAGAGAACTTAACCCATGAACCCGTTTCATGGGTTCTGTAGCAGGTCGAAATTATTGAGAATTTGCAGCCATGGTTGAAATCAACTCCCTTGCTCTCTGAGTCGTCATATTTACAAGTTCCCATCCACTAGCAACATCTTTCATCTTCATTTCCATTGAGAGTAACCCCTCATAGAAATACTGCAAAAGTGACTATCTAGTCAAGCCACGTTGTGGGTAGCTTGCACACAACTTTTTGTATCATTTCCAGTAATCATAGAGCGATTTGATCTCCTTTTTCTGAATTCCTATAATGCCTCATCTCAATTCAGCTGCCCAAGCTGCTGGAAAAAATCTGTCAAAAATTAAACGAGACATATCAGACCACGTATTAATTGAACTAGAAGGTAAATAAAATAATCACTCTCTATAAGAGTCAGCTAATGAGAAAGGAAAATCACGAAGTTTAATTTGATCTTCAGTCACTCCCTATGTAACAGTCCGGTTTATACTCCAGTCAGAATAGTGGTTTCGGGACCACAAATCCAAGTTAGTAAAATATTTAAATTTTTATTTTCTGTGCTTTTGATATGTGATAAGCATGTGCTAAATTTCTGTGAATTAAATTCATATGTTTGTGTGCCTAATTTGAGCAAAGAACTAAATCGCGTAAAAGGTAAAAATAGCCTTTTATTTGATTGAATGGCCTAATTGATGTGTCTTCTTTTATATGAGGCCTTATGTTGCAAATTGGCCTTTTTGCAATGTAGTGGACGGCATATTAATGTGATAAATAGTTTATTTTATGTTATAATGGTTTATTAAATGATGGACATTATGATATAAAGATTTAATAAATAAAACAAAATATGAATAAGTGGTCATATTCATCATCTTTGGTAGAATAAGAAAAGAAAAAAAAAAGACAGAAAAAAAGCTTTCAAGGGTTTCGGCCATTTCAAGCTCAAATTAAGGTATGTTTTGGCTTTAGATTTTGATGGTTTTTATGTTTTTGAGATTGTTGCTTAGTCTACTATCAAAACCATATTGCAATTTAAAGAATTGATGATATTTGTGAAATTTTCCATTGATGAAATGGTGAGATTTGTGATGTTTTATAGTGAAAATGGAAGATATGTGTTAGATTAACAAGTTTTGTCTTTGGAGTTTTTGTGATTTTCAGTAATTTAGACTTAATTGAGAAAATGAAATTTTGAAGGACTAAATTGTGAAATAAATGAAATGTGTGAACTTGTATAAGCATGGGTGATATTCAGCTAAGCATAAGTATTATGAAATTTGGTATATTTTGTGTTTTTGTGAAATAGGGACTAAATTGTCCAAATGTGAAAATGTGAGGGCTAAATTGCAAATTGCCCTAAATATGTGTATTTTGATTGAATTGAATAAGTTTATGAATAAAAAGGTTAAATTTGAATATGTATAGATGAAGAGCCAAAGAAAATTGACTTAGATCGTGGGAAAACAAAAGTAATCGAGTAGCTGTATTCGTTTTTGTTAAACCGAATTCGAGGTAAGTCAATATACAAATAAACGTGTTTGAATTGAATTATGTGTGACCATATGACTATTGATAATTTTGATTGCTCATGAGATGAGATTTCATGAATTCTGATATAGAATCGATATGGTAACAAAGTCCGAGGAGTCTCGTTTGAATCTAGGAATAGATAGGATTAACTATGTCATGACATAGGTGTCTGTTGTGTTATATCATGTAAGACCACGTCTAGGACGTTGGCGTTGATTTGAGGTTCATGGAAGACCACGTCTGGAACGTTGGCATCGATACGAGATTTGCGTGTAAGACCATGTTTAGGACATTGGCATCGTATTGATTCGTGTAAGACCCTGTCTGGGACAGTGGCATCGATATTGGAGTACATGTAAGACCTCATCTGGGACGTTGGCATTGTACGACTATTCTGAGCTTTCTGAGTATCCTATTAGATTCCGAAAGATTGAAAAGGCAATTCTGAGATAAGAATAACTATGTGAATTATATTTCCGTTTCAGGTGCGTTTGATATGTATACTAAGTGTGTATAAAAGGTAAGTATCTAGATGAATTTACTTTGATGAAAGGTGTATTTGAACATGAGAATGTGAATGAGATACAAGAATGGAAATACGCTTGAATAAGCTAAGTACATATGTGATATGTGAATAGAAATATGTGGCAAGCTTTGTGTAAGCAAATGTGCCAAAGATTATGCAATGAATTGGCTATGAGAATTATAAGTACCATTGATTTAATTTGGTTATATGCATTGTATGTTAATTTTATTTGTATATGGAGCTTACTCTGTGTGTGTTTGTTCTATTTTATAGATCATCAAAGCTACTGAAGGCTCCGGACCATCGAGGACCATCATCACACTACTCAACTTATTTTGGTACATTGGAAAATATGTAAATAGCTAAATATGGCATGTATAGGCTAGATGTTTATTATAAGTATGAGATGTGAACTTAGCCATGTGATTTGGCTAGTTATGTAATGGTAATATGCATTAATGAATATGATATATGATGCATATTTTGGTATGACTTGATAGCATATGAAATGGCCAAAGTTATGATAAATATATGAATGCAACATGAACATGTATAATTGATCAATGAAATGGTTATGAATAGGTCAAATGTGCATGTATCATGCTTATTTATATATGAGATTTGGTTGTGCATATTGGCATGATTAGAAAAGAGATTGAATTTGTTGAATTATCGATTGTTTGACATGTTCTTGGAGGTCAATTGTGCATGGAATGAATTGGTTATGTTGGTTGTAGGTAGGACTATAGTGTGGTGGTATTTGGTCTTGCAAATGGCCTATTTTGCCTACACAGTTGTGGCACACGGGTGTGCCTAGTGATCGTGGGACTAAGTCAGTATATAGCCTAAGAGAACACGGCCAAAGTACACGGGCGTGCTTGGTGGTCGTGGAATTAGATCAAGCTCGACCACGGGTGAGGCACACGGGCGTGTCTCAAACAGTGTGGATAAGTCAGTCTGTGTGCCCTGTTTTGACACGGCCCGGACACATGGGTGTGTCTAGCAGCCGTGGGAGGCACACAGCCTGCCTACATGGGCGTGTAACCCCTGAAACTTAGAAAAGTTTTAAATATCCGAGAATTTCCGTATGTGTTCCGATTTAGTCCCGACCTTACTTTAAAGTATGACTAAGGTCTCGTTGACCTATAGATGGGCCATGATGATTATGATTGATGATTTATTTTACGAATTATCTGAATAAGATTCTGATCTGTCCAGTAACTCCATTAACCCTAATTGTTACATTTGGTTGGTATCAGAGCCAGGTTTAGTCGATTTTCGGACTAACGTAGCATGTCAGAGTCTAGCTATTCATGCCATATATCTGAATTGTGATAGTGTGATGAACCATGACGTGTAAATGTGATTTTTGTATAGTAATGAATCCCGAAAGAGTCGTAGCTGACGATGTAAAAAGTAATACGTCTGCTGCCGCGCAAGGGAAAGTGCCCTCTGATACGAGACCAGCTACGAGCAGTCAAGAGGGATAAGCTAAACAAGCTTTCTTCCAGATGATGAGTGAGTCGTTCACTCAATTTGTAAGAAATAACCCGATTGTTTCGCAACCTCCGCCCCCAGTTAATCCCCCTCAGACATCTGTTATGCCTCCGACTACAGATTTTAATATGTGGAATAAGCCTCCGGTTGACAAAATCTGTAAATATGGGGCCGAAGAGTTCAGGGCTACCAATGATGACGATGCCGAGAAAGCTAAATTCTGGTTAGAAAACACTATCCGAGTATTTGATGAGATGTCTTTGACTCCGGAAAAAAGTATTAAATGTGTTGTTTGTAACATCCCGAATTAGGGCCTAGTCGGAACAGTGGTTTCGAGATCACAAATCCGACGAGGAAAAGTTTATTTTTACTATATTTTTTATGGTCTACAATTTCACGGAAAGATTCGTGAAAATTTCGTTCGAAAATTTCGACGTTTGGGCATTCAATTTAGTTAAAAGGACTAAATTGTAAAAAGTGTAAAAGTTGAGTTCTATATATTAAAGGTGTCAAATTGCTATGAGTTTTAAATTGGAGGTCCTGAAAAGGTAATTAGACCATTAGATAACTTGATGGACAAAAATGGGCATGAATAAGACAAAATTAAAAGAAAAGCCTTAAGGGTATTTTAGTCATTTAGTGTTTTAATGAATAAAAAAAGACAAAATACAAGAAAAAAATCTTCTCATCCTCTTCAAGTTGCTGCCGAAAATTTCATGACTCCATGGCTAAGGGTTTCAAGCTTTTCAAGCTTCATAGTAAGTGTTTTTAAGCCCCGTTTTTAATGTTCATCGATTTTTTGAAATCCCGGTAACTTAGTTTAGCTATTTCTACCATTATTTTGAGATAGAGTTTTATTTTAAAAATTGACCCATGTTGACTAATTGTGTATTTTGGTAGATTATGCATGTTTATGAGTAGAGGAACGATTTTTACTAAGTGATTTTCGGTGAAAACGAGTAAAACGAGCTAATTGGTAAAAGTTGTTATTGTTCATAATAATGTGTTATAGTAAGAATTTCAAGTTGCTATAGAAGGGGAAAATGTTCAGCATGTCATAAAACATAAGAAAAAGGAATAAAGTTTAATTTTCGAGCCTAGGGGCAAAATCATAATTATGCAAAAGTTTAGGGGCAAAATTGTAATTTTGCCAAAGTTTGAGTTAGGGACTGTTTTGAGTAGTACATTAATTAAATAAGTGAAATGTGATGTTTTAGACCCCGAAAAATGAGATTTGGACCTAGAACTGGAGGAAAATCGAAAATCGAGAAAGTTGGTAAAATGGTCGTTTCGGCATTCGAGGTAAGTTGGTGTGTTAATAATAATGCAATAATGTTGTAATTTATATTTGAAAGCTAAATTAGTGAATTAATTGAATTATGTTGAATTAAATGTTTAATGTGCCAAGTTTATAAATTGATTTAAAATATGTCTATGGTACATGGAGGTGCATCGAAATATTGTACTTAAATGTGACTTCTATGATTGTGAATGTTATGAGTAATTGTGAATTTGTGTTATCATGAGACAAGCGGTTAAGTGAATATTAACTAAGTGTTAACAAGTGTGAAAAAGTCCCGATTGAACCTTAGGAAACGATTAGGATACAAGTGACATGTCACTAGGAATTTCAGTGTTTTCAGTGTGAAAGTGTTCCCCGGGTGCTGGTTCCTTGTGTTATATCAGTGGCTGGGTGATCGTGCATGTGTTGCAGACACCTAACAGCTTGTGTGAGCAGCACTGTATATTAACCTTGAACTGACAGCTTGTGTGAGCAGGCCCGAGGGAAACCCCAGTGTTACAGTGGTAGCTTCGGCTACATTACAGTGATAGCTTCGGCTATATTACAGTGTGGCACTATGTGCCTTATTCCGCGTATCCTTTAGTATTCCGTATGGTTCAACGGGTATTGAATTGATATAATGTAAAGTGTGATTGAATGTGAAAAGGATTTAATCATGTGATAATAATGTGAAAGTGAACATTGTGTTTGATGCATTTATATGAGTAAGTGTGAATATGAAATTGTTTGTATAAGTGAAGTGCAGATATGAAACTAAATAGAGAATCGTATGAATAAGTAGTGCAGGTATGTGTACAAAATTGTTATTGTATGATTTATATGTTGAATAAAATGCTTAGATTATGAGGCATTAATAGTAAGGATGCAAATGAGTGAGATGTGCATATGATCAAGTGATAGTTAAGTGCCAAGTTATATGTTGTTGTAGTGCATATGTGTAAAAAAAAGAAAGTGAATACATGGAAATCATGAAAAAGTGAAATTTGCATTAAAACAGTACTAAACAACTGCAATTGTGTACTTTTGAAAACTCACCGAAAATAATGAAAATTGAATTAGAAAATGAAGGAGATATGAATTGAAAGATCATTGAGTCTATTTTCATATAAAAGAAATAAAATAAGCAAAAGAAGTGGAAATTATGAGATATTTAAATTTTAGTGAGACTGACTCTGAATGACTTCGTGATCCCATGTTCTGCCTTGGAAAAATCATTAAGAATTGTACAAAACTAATTGCATGATATTATTTATATGCTTGAAATCCTGAATGAGTCTATTTTCAAATTAACTAAATAATAAGGTCATATGAACTCTGTACGAGGAGAAAATTGATTCGTAGTGAAGAGAGGTCAAAATAGTCTAACAGTAAAATAGGGGAATCTTTAATGAATAAACTGTATTGATTGGCTAAACAAAAAAATTCTAGAAATTTTATGGTAAGAAGATATTGAGTCTAGTTTCATAGAAAATTAATGGATCTTAATTTGGAGTTCCGTAGCTCCAGATATAAATAATTTAATGACTATGACTCAAGAAAACAGCTTAACTGGAATTTGAATAAATAGGAAGAATATAAAAATGTTATCACATTGCTTATTATTTTCATGCGAGCTTACTAAGCGTAAAGCTTACTCCCTCCTTTCTATTTTTTTTAGTTTTGTCAGGTCAACTCAGGGTTGGAGATCGTCAGAGGCAGCATCACACTATCGAGCCATTATCCTTGGAGTATTGACATATGTATGTTAAATGTTTTCAAGTGAGTAGCATGTATAGAGACTTAATTTTTCTATGATGGATGTTGTTGTGATTAGTCAAATGTATTGGCTTATATTGATTTTTTGATTATAGCCATGAGATGTAGCTTATGGTGATTTTGGCTTGTAAGCCTATTTGTCCATGGTATGTGTTAATGTATTGTTATGTGGTATAAGTGATTAATTAGATGACAAGGTCAAATGCATGTATTTGAAAAGTTAAAATTTTGGGTGAAATTTGGTAACCCGGTTTTGTATGATTGTGAATGTTTAAGTCCGGTAACGCCTCGAACCCTATCCCGGAGTTGGATACGGGTGAGGGGTGTTACATTGTTTCACTGCTTCAAGACGCGACCTATCAATGGTGGAAAACTCTGATTTCTGTTGTTCCAAAAGAACGAGTTACATGGGACTTTTTTCAGTCTGAGTTTCGAAAGAAATACATCAGTGAGAGATTCATCGATCAAAAATGGAAAGAATTTCTAGACTTGAAATAGGGTCGTATTTCTATCACTGAATACGAACGAGAGTTCGTGAAACTAAGTCAATATGCCCGAGAATGTGTATCATCTGAAGCAATAATGTGCAAACGATTCGAAGATGGTCTCAACGAAGATATCTGTTTGTTAGTTGGGATTCTGAAAATAAAAGAGTTCGTTGTGCTTGTTGAGCGGCCATATAAAGCCGAGGCATTCGGGAAAGACAAAAGAAAAGTCAAGTCTGAAGTCCGGGATGTGAGAAAGAGATTTCCAAGTAAATGATTTCAGTCTGCTTCGAAAAAATTTAGAGATGATCAAAGTCGTTCAAGAGATAATGTGGGACATTCGACTAGAAATCGAGCTAGATCACAAATGAGCTCCAAAACTCCAGCAACTTCAGTAGCAAGTGTGGGAAATGTTCGATCGGAGAAACTTGAATGTAAACATTATGGTAAAAGACATTCGAGAAGTTGTAGATTAAATGATCGAGCTTGCTTCAGATGTGGATCATTAGATCATTTTATTCGTAATTGCCCGGAGTCTGTTGAGCCAGAGACTGTTCAAAATCTGAGATCTGATAATACTCCAGTGAGAGGTAGATCTTCGAAAAATGCAAGAAATGCTAGTGGTAGTCAGAGAACTATGAGAGATACTTAACGAGACCCGAAGCTAGAGCGAGATTCGAAGCTAGAGCACCTACTAGAGCGTATGCTATTCGAGCTCGTGCGGAAGCTTCATCTCCAGACGTTATAACGGGTACTTTTACACTTTATAATACTTCTGTGATTGCATTGATAGACCCTGGTTCTACTCATTCGTATATATGCATGAACTTAGTATCCAGTAAGACTTTGCCTATAGAGTCTACTGAGTTTGTTATAAAAGTATCGAACCCCTTAGGTAAAAGTATCCTGGTTGACAAAGTATGCAAGAACTGTCCGCTAATGTTTCGAGATAATTGTTTTCCTGCTGATCTGATGCTTTTTCCATTCGATGAGTTTGATATCATTCTGGGTATGGATTGGTTGACATTACATGATGCTGCTGTAAACTGTAAAAGAAAGACTATTGATTTAAGAGGTCCGAATGATGAAATTGTACGGGTTGAGTCTAATGATTTAAATGAATTACATGCTATGATATCTGTGTTGAAAGCTCAGAAGTATGTGAAAAAGGGATACGATTCATACTTTTCTTATGTGATTGATTCTAAAGTATCTGAAAAGAAAGTTGAATCAGTGCCAGTCATTTGAGAGTTTACTGATGTATTCCCTGAAGAATTGCCGGGATTGCCTCTGATACGTGAAGTTGAATTTGGTATTGATCTGTTGCCTGGTACGACACCTATTTCAATAGCTCCGTATAGAATGGCACCAATAGAGTTGAAAGAGTTAAAGATACAGTTGCAAGAGTTGACTGACAGAGGGTTTGCTAGACCGAGTTTCTCACCTTGGGGTGCTCCTGTTCTATTTGTGAAAAAGAAAGATGGCACGATGAGAATGTGTATTGATTACCGCCAGTTGAATAACGTGACCATAAAGAACAAATATCTGTTGCCCAGGATTGACGATTTGTTTGATCAGTTAAAAGGAGCTACCGTATTTTCTAAGATTGATATGAGATCGGGATATTATCAGCTGCGAGTGAAAGACTCAGACATTCTAAAAACTACCTTCAGAACGAGGTACGGGCATTATGAATTTTTAGTTATGCCATTTGGACTAACAAATGCTCCTGCTGTTTTTATGGATTTGATGAATAGAATTTTCAGACTGTACCTAGATCTATTTGTTGTTGTGTTCATAGATAACATTTTGATTTATTCACGGGACGAATTTGAACATGCTGAACATCTGAGAATAGTGTTGCAAACTTTGAGAGAAAAACAATTGTATACAAAATTCAGTAAATGTGAATTCTGGTTACACGAGGTTAGTTTTCTGGGACATATTCTGGAATTTGAGTTGATCCGAACGAGATTTCTACTATTCTGGATTGGAAACCTCCGAAGAACGTGTCTGAAGTCTGTAGCTTTCTTGATTAGCTGGTTATTATCGTCGGTTTGTAAAAGGATTTTCAGTGATAGCTACTCCGTTGACAAAAATGCTTTAAAAAGATGTGAAATTTGAATGTTCTGATAAATGTCAGAAAAGTTTTGATCAATTGAAAACTTTATTGACTGAAGCTCCAGTGTTAGTACAACCAAAATCGGGCAAAGAATTTGTGATTTACAATGATGTTTCGTTAAACGGTTTGGGATGTGTTTTGATGCAAGAAGGCAAAGTTGTAGCTTATGTCTCAATACAATTTAAGCCTCATGAAAAGAACTATCTGACTCGTGACCTTGAGCTAGCTGAGATTGTGTTCGCATTAAAGATTTGGCGACACTATCTGTTCGGTGAGAAATCACGTGTTTTCAGATCATAAAAGCCTAAAATATCTGATGACTCGGAAATATTTGAATCTATGTCAGAGAAGATGGTTAGAGTTATTGAAAGATTATGAACTTGTAATTGATTATCATCCGGGTAAAGCAAATGTTGTTGCCGATGCAATGAGTCGAAAGCCATTACTTGCATTGTGTGCTTCTAATGCTCAATTAGATCTGTCTGATGATAGCTCAATGACAGCTGAATTAAAAGTAACATCGTTGTTTTTAAAGCAAATATATGATGCTCAGAAGGTTGATAATGAGATAATAGCGAAACGAGCTCAATGTGATTCGAACCCTAATTCTGAATTTTGAGTTGTTGATGATTGCTTGAGGTTCCGAGATCGTATCTGTGTTCTGAGAAATCCAGAGTTGATTCAGTTGGTTTTGAATGAAGCCCAGAGTTGATAAAGATGTATCACAATCCGAAACGACACTATTGGTGGTCTGGTATGAAAAGAGACATTTCTGACTTTGTTTCGAAATGTTTAATCTGTCAACAAGTTAAAGCTGAACATCAAGTTCTGTCTGGTTTGCTACAACTAATCCTGATTCCCGAATGGAAATGGGATAGAGTAACGATGGATTTTGTTTCTGGATTACCTCTGACTCAGAGAAAGAAATATACGATTTGGGTCGTAGTTGATAGATTAACGAAATCTGCCCATTTCATTCCGATAAGATCTGATTATTCACTTGATAGATTAGCCGAGCTTTATATTTCTGAGATTGTGAGATTGCACGAAGTGCCACTATCCATTGTGTCTGATAGAGATTCGAGATTTACATCAAGGTTCTGGAAGAAATTACAAGAAGCTTTGGGAACAAAGTTACATTTCAGTATAACTTTTCATCCGCAAACGGATGGTCAATCCGAGTGGATCATTCAGATTCTTGAGGATATGTTGAGATGTTGCATTCTTGAGTTTAGCGGTACGAGAAAACAGTACTAACCTCTGATTGAATTTGCTTATAATAATAGTTTTTAGTCAAGCGTCAAAATGGCACCTTATGAAGCCTTATACGGACGTAAATGTCAAACACCTCTATATTGGACTGAGCTCAGTGAAAATAAGCTACACAGGGTTGATTTGATAAAAGACACTGAACAGAAAGTAAAAATAATCCGTGATAGACTGAAATCAGCATTTGATCGTAAGAAGTCTTATGCAGACTTGAAACGAAAAGATATAGAATTTGAGATCGGTGAAAAAGTATTTCTGAAAGTGTCTCCATGGAAGAAAGTGCTTCAATTTGGACGTAAAGGCAAGTTGAGTCCGAGGTTCATCGGTCCTTATAAGATTACTGAACGAGTTGGACCAGTTGCGTATAGATTGCTTTTGCCACCTAAGCTAGAAAGGATACACAATGTATTCCATGTTTCGATGCTCCCTAGATATCGATCTGATTCGTCACATGTGATTACTCCGTCTGAGATTGAAATTCAATCTGATATGACATATGAAGAGGAACCGATCCGTATCTTAACTTGTGAAGTGAAAGAGTTGAGAAACAAGAAAATTCTGTTATGAAAGTATTCTGGAATCGACACGGAATAGAAAAGACTACGTGGGAGCCTAAAGATTCAATGAGACAACAATATCCGAATCTACTTAGCAGTAAGATTTTCGGGGACAAAAATCCCTAAGGAGGGAAAATTGTAACAGTCCAGTTTATACCCTAGTCGGAACAGTGGTTTCAGGACCACAAATTCGAGTTAGGAAAATATTTAAATTTTATTTTCTGTGCTTTTGATATGTGATTAAGCATGTCCTAAATTTCTATGAATTAAATTCGTATGTTTGTGTGCCTAATTTGAGCAAAGGACTAAATCGCGTAAAAGGTAAAAATAGCCTTCTATTTGATTGAATCGCCTAATTGATGTGTCTTCTTTTATATGAGGCCTTATGTTGCAAATTGGCCTTTTTGCAATATAGTGGACGGCATATTAATGTGATAAATAGTTTATTTTATGTGATAATGGTTTATTAAATGATGGACATTATGATATAAAGATTTAATAAATAAAACAATATGAATAAGTGGCCATATTCATCATCTTTGGCTAAATAAGAAAAGAAAAAAAAGAGAGAACAAAAGCTTTCAAGGGTTTCAGCCATTTCAAGCTCAAATTAAGGTATGTTTTGGCTTTAGATTTTGATGATTTTTATGTTTTTGAGATTATTGCTTAATCTACTATCAAACCCATGTTGTAATTTGAATAATTGATGATATTTGTGAAATTTGCCGTTGATGAAATGGTGACATTTGTGATGTTTTATAGTGAAAAATGGAAGATATGTGTTAGATTAGCAAGTTTTGTCTTTAGAGTTTTTGTGATTTTGAGTAATTTAGACTTAATTGAGAAAATAAAATTTTGAAGGACTAAATTGTGAAATAAATGAAATGTGTGGACTTGTATAAGCATGGGTGATATTCGGCTAAACATAAGTATTATGAAATTTGGTGTTTTTGTGTTTTTGTGAAATAGGGACTAAATTGTCCAAATGTGAAAATGTGAGGGCTAAATTACAAATTGCCCTAAATATGTGTATTTTGATTGAATTGAATAAGTTGATGAATAAAAAGGTTAAGTTTGAATATGTATAGATCAAGAGCCAAAGAAAACGGACTTAGATCGCGGGAAAACAAAAGTAATCAAGTAACCGTATTCGTTTCCGTTAAACCAAACTCGAGTTAAGTCAATATACAAGTAAACATGTTTGAATTGAATTACGTATGACCATATGAATTCCGATATAGAATCCATATGGTAACAAAGTCCGAGGAGTCCCTTTTGAATCTAGGAATAGATAGGATTAACTATGTCATGACATAGGTGTCTGTTGTGTTATATCATGTAAGACCACGTGTGGGACGTTGGCATTGATTTGAGGTTCATGGAAGACCATGTCTGGGACATTGGCATCGATACGAGATTTGCGTGTAAGACCATGTTTGGGATATTGGCATCGTATTGATTCGTGTAAGACCCTGTCTGGGACAGTGGCATCGATATTGGAGTACATGTAAGACCTCATCTGGGACGTTGGCATTGTACGACTATTCTGAGCTTTCTGAGTATCCTATTAGATTCCGAATGATTGAACGGGCAATTCTTAGATAAGAATGACTATGTGAATTATATTTCCGTTTTAGGTGCGTTTGATATGTACACTAAGTGTGTATAAAAGGTAAGTATCTATATGAATTTACTTTGATGAAAGGTGTATTTGTACATGAGAATGTGAATGAGATACAAGAATGGAAATATGCTTGAATAAGCTAAGTACATATGTGATATGTGAATAGAAATATGTGGCAAGCTTTGTGTAAGCAAATGTGCAAAAGATTATGCAATGAATTGGCTATGAGAATTATAAGTACCATTGATTTAATTTGGTTATATGCATTGTATGTTAAGTTTATTTTTATAAGGCTTACTAAGCTTTTAAAAGCTTACTCTACGTGTGTTTGTTCTGTTTTATAGATCATCAAAGCTACTGAAGGCTCCGGACCATCGAGGACCATCATCACACTACTCAACTTATTTTGGTACATTGGAACATATGTAAATAGCTAAATATGGCATGTAGTTTATTATAAGTATGAGATGTGAACTTAGCCATGTGATTTGGCTAGTTATGTAATGGTAATATGCATTAATGAATATGATATATGATGCATATTTTGGTATGACTTGATTCCATATGAAATGGCCAAAGTTATGATAAGTATATGAATGCAACATGAACATGTATAATTGATCAATGAAATGGTTATGAATAGGTAAAATGTGCATGTATCATGCTTATTTATATATGAGATTTGGTTGTGCATATTGGCATGATTAGAAAAGAGATTGAATTTGATGAATTATCGATTGTTTGACATGTTCTTGGAGGTCAATTGTGCATGGAATGAATTGGTTATCTTGGTTGTAGGTAGGACTATAGTGTGGTGGTATTTGGTCTTGCAAATGGCCTATTTTGCCTACACGGTTGTGGCACACGGGCGTGCCTAGTGACCGTGGGACTAAGTCAGTATATAGCCTAAGAGAACACGGCTAAGGTACACGGGCGTGCTTAATGGCCGTGGAATTAAATCAGACTCGACCAGGGGTGAGGCACACGGGCGTGTCTCAAACAGTGTGGATAAGTCAGTATGTATGCCATGTTTTGACACGGCCAGGACACATGGGTGTGTCTAAGCAGCCGTGGGAGGCACACGGCCTGCCTACACGGGCGTGTAACCCCTGAAACTTAGAAAAGTTTTAAATTTCTGGGAATTTTCGTATGTGTTTCGATTTAGTCCCGGCCTTACTTTAAGGCATGACTAAGGTCTCGTTGACCTATAGATGGGACATGATGATTATGATTGATGATTTATTTTATGAATTGTCTGAATAAGATTCCGATCTGTCCGATAACTCCTTTAACCCTAATCCGGCGACGGTTACGGGTTAGGGGTGTTAAACCCTAAGGTTTCATGCTCGTACAAACCATGTGAAATTCTTTAAGATGGTATGCGAATTTTCATTTTGCATTCCGCGAAAGGTGGGCAAAAGATGATTTAAGCCTAACTTCAATTTGAATGGTGTTCCCCCCGCATGATAAGTAATGCACAGTGGTTGTTGTTCATCTGGTACTACTGCGAGCTAGCGTATAGTTTGATCTACCATTTCTTCTCGTTCGTCAAATGATTTAGCGTATGATTTGATCCACCATTTCTTCTCGTTCGTCGAATGAGAAAATGTCCTTGGTATAAGATCCTGTTTCGAACTCGGGATGTGGTCGTTTACCGCATCGAATGGCTTCTCTTCGCAGTTTTCGAGCCAACTTCTCTGTTTCTGGTTCAAATTCTAGAGTCTCCAATTCTGACATGGTCATGAGGAAAACAAACAAAAATTAGAAAAAAATATTTTCAATCCCCGACAATGGCACCAAAAATTGATGGGCATCGAAACCACCAAATAAAAATTCTCACAACAAGATAATACGAAATAGCAATATAGAGTAGTAGGGTCGAAACAACAAGGATTGGTTGTCTAATTTCACCTTTTCCTATGAATAGAATTTCTGTCGCAGTAATAGTCGTGCCCACGACTTGTAACAAGCTTGCTAAAAAAAGAAATAAAATAAATAAGGGTGGAATGAAATTATTTGGGAAGTAAATAAAATGAAATAGCAACAAATAAAAATTATATTAATCGAAAATAAAATAAGTAAATGGAGTTGAACTTCGTAAGCAATAATATAAAGTCTTAGCCTTAGACTCGGTTAATTCTAGTTCTGAATTGGTCCTTAAAAATGATTTTTCTCCTCCAAAAAATAAGCTGGTTATAGCGGCTAAGAACGTCCCAACCGCCAATTCTTCCTTTCGTATTGATTCTAGTACGACCTACAAACCAACCCTTACCGATTGTCTAACCACGATACATGCGTTCGCATTTCAAGACCCCGACAGCCTTGCGTTCTGAAAAACTCAACTCAGATCAACGGTCTCAATCACGTGAGTCATTTAAATCCAATTACTATCTTCCTTAACGAAAATTCCACTAGTATGACCCCACCAGGATACGCCAATTTGTTCACGGGAATCAAAATATGCCGGAAATGCCAGTTAAATCAGTCATTTAAACCACATTTGTTAGGTCTTGTATTTGACTGTTGTGGATAGAAATGATAGTATAGAAAATGTTTGTTTCTTATTTTATTTAAAATGTTTAATTCCATTTGGTTTCAAATTTAATTCATCACTATTTTTATTGAAGAATTTATTAAGAGTTTTTAGTTAATCTATTATTTTTTGAGTGGACATGGGCATTATTAATAAGAGTTATTGCAATAGGATAATGACTAGAAGGATTTGAAAGATATTATGACATTAATATTTCTAAGGTTTAGCCAAGGATTAGTTTAGGACTCTATTACTCGTCATTTTTAGTTTGGTATTGTTACCGCGCATGACTTTGAGAGTCATGATAATATTATTGAGAAACATCTTTATCAAAATATTTTTACTTCTCACTTTGAACAATTAGCAATAATTTTTCAGTGGACTCGTTTCATAAATTATAAGCTTTTAACATTTTCATCAACTTAAAAAAATATTGTCATTTTATTTTAAAATGTTTATTTTTGCTTTCAACTAAATTTATTTACAAAGTCAGGCCATAATTTGAATATTTGTTAGTCTAAATTCATTTTTGATTCCGCTTGACCTAAAAGCTTTAATTATTATTTATTAAATATTAGTTGTTTTATGTCAATATTTATACAAAAATTGTAATCTTCAAACGGTTTGAAAAAAATTAATAGCAACAAATAATAGTAAATGAGAAGCATAATGAACAGACAGAACAATTAACGGTAGTAAGTATGCCAAAGCAAAACTCCCCTTTGATTTAATGGCTAAATTAGTTATATATGTCAATAAAATTTGTTAATTGGTCAAATATGTCTATTTTTTTTTTGAAAATTTAAAGAAATGGGCTATATTTGTAAATGATGTGAAAGTTTGTTTAACCGTTGACATGTTAGGAAAAACGCGTCTAACTGAAACGTTTTCTAAAAATTTTAAAGAAAACGCGTCCAACTGGACAGCTTTTTCTGACATGTCAGCAGAAAGCTCACCTAGTTGGATGAGCTTTCCTGCTAATTGTGCAGAAAGTGTATCCAATTGGATACATTTTCACACACTCTCTCCAAAAATAACATATTTCTCTAAATTTTTAAAAAAAATTGACTCATTTGGCCAATTAACATTTTTTTTTTTTTGGCATATATGACTAGTCTGATTTATTATACAAAATAAATTATCTATTCATCTAGTACATAAATCAATGACAATGACTTACAAAAGTAGAATCAATAAATTGCTCTCTCTTAAAAATTAGCTTTTGATATTGCTTTTAATATGCAATGAACTTGTCGAAACCTTTTTATTGTAATCTTTGAAGGAAAACACAGGAAACTTGGACAGGTTAAAAGCCTATAAAAGAGTTCTTACTTGATTTTAATTTCTTCAAAATCAATATTAATGTAAGTATATATCACATTACAACTTTTATGAACTCTGTTTGATTCAATTTCTTCTCTAATTACAATCTCGTGAATTATTACTCAAAATCTATAACTGAATAATCAAAATACATTAATCAAACATGCCATGCATAAACTACAATTACCGTTATAACCGACTGTTATAGTTGACGTTGAAAACAAAGTTAAGCTCAAAATTCGGTGGTTGACAATGGAGTAACGTGGGGTGAGGCACCTCCTACCCACTTTTGCTCCAACGTTGAATATTTGTTTATGGAAGTAAATATATTGAAAAAAATAAAATAAAAGAAGACTGAACAGCCATTTTAAAAGATTAAGTGACATGAAACAGATCCGAACAAGCATTTAAAATATTTTCTTTTGAGAATACAGATAGTCGAATTTTGACCTTTGATTGCTATTTAATTTGTACTTTTTACTTTTTGAAACATGACTTGTTTTATTGTTTGACCTCTAAATATATAGATACATGGATTTAACTGAAAAAAACTGGAACCGATTATTATTCATTTTCAAAGTTTGGCATAAACATATTATTACTATTTAATAATCATGGTCTAATCTTTAAAGTGCCATTGTGAAGTAAATCATTTTGCGGTTAGGTGGTTTGAAATGAAATTCATGGAACAAGTTATTAATCATGCTTTGTTGGTGTATGTAATTGGTTTTAATGGAAATGGCAGAAGGTGGAAAAGGAAGGGACTTAGGAAGCAATTAAACAAAATAAGGAAATGGAAAGAAATGCGAAACGAAAATGGCAGAATGCTTAAAAGAAATGGCTACAGACGCATGAAATAGAAAGGAAAATAATTTCATTCAATTTCCAATGTATTCAAGTGTGTTTTTCAAAGGTCACCACACACCCTATTTATATATATATATATATATATATATATATATATATATCATATACTAAAACTAGCCTAACTCACCTAACAACTAATTACATGAAATCACATTCATATCATATTTTTTTTTTTTAAATATGGCTTTGACACCTTAAATATCTCCAAATTTCTAATTCGGCCTCTCTTTTATTGTTTGTGCTCCAATTTAATCCTTTTCTGCTTGTTTTTTAATTAAAGCGTCTGAATTTCGTTCCTGACAAAATTTAAACATAAAATCACTAATTTGGCAGAAATTAATTCAATAATTAATTAATTTAAGCACGTAAAATATGTAAAATAAACATGCTATCAAGTGCTAATATGGCATGTGTATTCACAAAAGCATTACCAACTTCAATTTTCAAGTACATGAATAACATTGAAACGTAATATTATATTATTTTTCCTTTACTAAATTTTTGTCCCATTTGCATTTAAGCTTTTATCTTTAATTAAGTAAAAAAAAGAGATTCAAATTTTATTTTTTTTGAAATTTATAATATTTTGGTTTTCAGTGGTGTCAGAAATTATGGTTTCGAAATATCATTTTCATAAATCGAATTTATAAATATTAATATTTAATATTTATGAGGCTAGTATAGAAATATATTAAAATTTGGTCTAGTAAATTTTGTTTAATTGATAGTTAATTAAGGTACAAGTGTAATAATCCTAAAGCCAGTGGTATTGAAAAATGTAGTTTTGAAACCCTATTTTTGATGTTTGAGACCATAAATATTATTATTTATATTTACAAGGTTAGTGTAAAGTTTAATTAAATTTTGGTCATTTAATTTTTGTCAATTGCATAGTTAATTAAGGTATAAAGACTAAATCGTAAAAATATAAAAGTTAATTGCTATTAAAATTCATTAACTAAAAGGCTTTATCAATTAATGTTCAAGGGTTTATGTAGAAATTAGCCATATTCTAAAAGACATGGACGGTTAGTGGAAGTAAGTAGAAAAAAAATAAAAATATGTTAAATTATAATGTTATATCTAAAACAAAAGATGTTAAAACATATAATAAAAAATAAAAAAACATGTCATCATCTTCATTCTCTCCTCTCTACCCGTTTCCACCATTGTTAAGAAGCTAGGGAATTCGGCCAAGTTCTCCACTTTGCATATTAAGAATTAAATCAACAATCGAAGAGAAGGAAAAATTACAAATTAGCCCTTAATATTTCAATTGTCTCTAATCTTACTTGGTAAGTTCATATGGAACGTACTATGTATATTTTATAATATGTTTGATTATTTTTAATATCTATTAGTTTAGATTAATTAGAACTTTGATAACATTGGATTGAATCGTAAAATATGAATGGTATGACAAATATAAATAAATACATGAAAGTTGGTATAATTTGATTTTATATTTTAATGTTGGTAGATGATATGTTAGCGTTAAATAAGTTTGGAATGGAATTGTAGCATAAATGATTAGTGTTTTGTTGGTATAGGTATGTTTTAACCATGTTTGGAATAATTATATAGGTGAATTAGTAAATATGAGAAGTGAATTAGTTGGGACCATTTAGTAATTGGTTAAAGTATTACATGTATCTTTTGTTACAAAGAATTGTGGGATTGAATGTTAAAGTTGCTTAAATAAGTATGCATATGTAAGGTGAGTAAATATGGTATGAATTGATGATAGGTTGAAAGGAATAATTTAATGGATGGATTGGTATGTATATAGGGCTAATATGTGTGCTATTTTGGATGATGATGTAACAGTCCGTTTTCAGTAGTATTAAAAATAGTAGTTTCGAGACCATGATTCCAACAAGTGAATAAATATTTTAGTGTTTATTTAGAGTCTATAGGGTTATATTAGAGTCGTATTAAATTTTTGTTAAGAAATTTTTAAGTTTAAAAGTTAAATAGGTGAAAATGACTAAATTGAAAAAGGTGTAAAACTTGAATTCTATTAACTACATGGGTTAAAGGTCTTAGAAAAATAAATTAATGGGTTTTGATGGTAATTGTGCCATTTATAAATATAGTGGACAATGATGGACATGATTTAGTTATTTTATAAGTTTATTGGTTAATGGTAAAAATATAATTAATTAAATAAACCTAAAATAAATCACTAAAATGATATCATCTTCTTCATTTTTGCTTGTTTCAACCGAAAATACCATTGAAGAAAGGTTTGAAGTTTCAGCTAGACTTGTTTCATTGCAGGGTATTTGTTTGAGTCCCATTTTTAATAATTTTTGTTTTTGAGCTTGTTTTAGCTTAATCTACTTAGCCCATGAGTTAATTAGCAAAAATATTAAAGGTTGAGGGACTTGCCATGGTTGAGCTTGAGTGTATTTTGATATTAATTGATAGATTATTAATTTTGATCGTTAAATGAACATGTTTTGTTCAGTAGTGTTTAGAGAATTTAAGGTTTAAGGATTAAATTATTTAAATAGCGAATTTCATGTATATTTTATAAAAAGAAGAAAAATGTGGGTTGATATGAGTATAGTGAATACTTGGCTAACATATTTTAGGTGGGTGAAATTTCGAGTTCTGAGCTTAAGAACTAAGTTGTGAAAAAGCTAAAATGGGAGGGGTAATTTTATAATTTCATGATAATATGAATTATAGATTGAATTGAATAATTGAGGTTATTTGAAGTACTTAATTGAATGAAATTATTATTTAGATCAAGATACGCAACAACTGGACTTAAATCGAGGTAAAGCTAAGGTGTTGGATTAGTTTTCGACTTTGTTAAAATGATCGTGGTATTGAGGTAAGTTTGTATGAATTATAATATTATTAATTATAGTTGGTTTAATTATTTGATATAATATGTTGAATATAATTTGACTCGGAAATATCACGATGTTTTGAACAATTGATGGTTAAGTAACCCCATTAGAATCTTAAGAACTCTTATGATATAAATAACATGTTATTAGGGTTATACGGTTTCGGGTGCTGGTCTTGAATGTCCTACAGATGGCTGAGGTCCTACATTTGTTGCGGATTCTCCACAACTCGTGTGACAGCATCGTGTAGCTAACATTCTGACCCACAACTCATGTAAGCAGGCCCATTTGACAGCTTGTGTGAGCACTATTGAAAAGGAAAGGTTACAATTACTTGAAAAGGCACACTATGTGTAAGCATTCCCGAGTATCCAATAAAATTCTAGATGGTTCAACGGGTAAGTAAAGGTTAATGGAAAGGCATGTATATAAATTAATGATTGTTTATAATATTATGAAAAGGTAAATTTGATGAATGCAAATGGATTGAAAGAGAACTAAATAAATATGTGATGAATGGTATGTATATGGAAATTCACTCATGATATGGTTGAAGTTATATGAATTATGTATGAACTTACTAATTTGTGAGTTTGGTGGGGTAAATAGGATTTTATTAAGCTTACGAGAATGGTAATGATGTCAAGCATATTTTATAAATTTAGTTTAAAAAGGTAAGTTTATGTTTAAGTTTATACGAGCTTACTAAGCACTAGTTGCTTTCGTCTTTGTTTTTCTTCTATTTTGTAGATCATCGGAAGCTCGATCGGTTGGAATCTTATCAGAGTTTTATCACATTATCCATCAATCACTTTGGTAGTTTTTTGTTATTTTAGCTAAGGTTATGAATGGCATGTATAGGACTTTTTATAATGGAAGTTTTTGAATATGCTAATGATCAACTTGGTATGAATATACCTTTTGTGAATATATTTTGTTTGTTTGGACTTAGAGTGCTTTGGTGTGAGGATGTGGGAATGTATGTATCGGGGTTTAATGTCATTTATGCTTTTGTGTGTTTTGGTTACTTTTGTAAATGGTTGGATGCATATATTGTGTAGTTAGTTTGTTTATATATTAAAAGCTATATATAAATGGTCATTTTGGTATGCTTATTTTAAATGGTGAAATGGGTTGATAATGGTTGACATTAGGTAGCTATTTTATCTAAGTTTGGTGATTGAGTAGTGGCATTTTAGTTCTGTTCTTAATGGATTTTGTTTTGGTATGAAATGAAGTGCCTTTGAATGGTATATTGGTTAGAAGATCTAAGTTGATTGAATTGATATGTTATGAATGTTTGAAGTGTGTTTAGGGCCGTTGAGTATGTGTGCAAATGGAGTAGCTTGTTGGGCAAGGTTTGATCTTTAAATGGCTTGTTTTAGAGGCTAATTATGGAGCACACGGCTTGAGACACGGGTTGTCACACGGCCGTGTGTCTTAAAAATTTTGGGTGCAAATTGGTTCACACCGGCACAGAGAGTTACACAGCCTAGTGACACGGTCATGTGACCCTGAGCCACACAGTCACAGAGAGTTACATGATTTCCGCACACGGGCATGTGGAGTAGTCACACAAGCGTGTGGATAGTCATACGGTTTGGGCTATGTCACACGACCTAGCCACACAGTCGTGTGACCCTTATTTTCACAATTTTTTTCATGTTTTTCTAAAAAAATTCTGATTTATTCATATCGACCCCCGATTTCTTTTAAATCATTTTTAGGACTTCGATAGCTTGACTTAATGCCCAAATGTGCATGTTTGCTATGATTGGGATGAATATTGGAATTTATAATTAAGTTAAAGTACTTATTCTGTATAGAACTTAAAGGTTTTGTTTTATACAGTAACATTTCGCAACCCTAATCTGACAACAGAAACGGGCTAGGGGTATTTCATCTGAATTGTTAGATGATACATGTATTATTTGTACAACAAATTGGTGATCTTAGGACATGGCTTAAATGTTGGGTCATTTTGGTATAAACTATGTTTATATGCTTGTAAATATGATTTACTAATAATGTATGCTTTTTTTGTCAGAGGAAAGCAAATTGGTAAATAGGTTAGATTACGAGTTACATATTAGTTTAAAATTATTATTACAAGTATAATGAATTATCTCTATGAATTGTATTGAAGCAGGAAGAAATGTTGATTTTGTTCACATAACAAGTTTATTATCGAGAATGGTAAGCTTGATTACTTCAAGTTATTAGTATATGGTAGATATGTAGATGTAGATATACACGTTTATTTAGGTAAGATTGTTAATATTAATATTATCTACTTAAATTATAAAAATACCACTGAATATTTTACTCGACATACAAATTGTGTTTTCTCCACTCCAGTGCATCGACAACACTCATTCATATTTTAATTTGACATACACCTAATAGGTTAGATTTTGGGGTTGTTGAATAATATTAAAATCAAACGTTATATCTTATATTCTAATATTCTAATAATAATATATATAGTGAATTTGTTGTATGCTATTAGGTGCATATACTAATGAAACATAAATTTACTCTAGTAAGAATAAGAAATGTATAAAGTTAATTATTAAATTATTGTAATTACACCCGGTGTTACAAAATTAAAGATCGGAGGTGTCGAGGTTCTCATAATAATTCATCTCTTCCACCACTAACTTTTAAATCACCAACCTCGTCACCATAGATTATAGTCAATAAGAATTGATCACGTCACTGTCACCACTGCTTTCAATAAATCTATCACAAGCCCTTATCCAAATTACTAAGCTCCCCACCATCGGCCTTTCCGTTTCAATTCTTATCCTAAACTCTCTTAAAAATATAAAGCTTTCTGAATGAATCATAAAGACATCCGAAATTCTATCGTTATTACATAACAAAAAATGAGTTAACAAATAACATTTATCTTACAATTACGTCGTTGTGCACTATGCTTATAATAATAAAATTCTAACTCAACACAATAAAACGCGTCTTCAAAAGTAATACCCTACCACCCATCAACACACATCATATCATAACAAACAAATCCAATATTGCTTCTGCTTCAGCATTTAAACCTCGCTTCATACTCCTGGGGTTGCTGCAACAATTTTTATGAAAAATGTTATTTCATGATAAAATATAACAAAACTACCCACCTATGTATGTGTCGTAAACAACTTACCATAAATAAGGCTGATATTGATCGGCCTGCAAACCACCTCATGTGCATTGCACGTTGAGCTTTACCTGCTGCTTCTGCGGAGTCAAATCGCAGATAGACGCATCCGGCGCTGTTCCTGTACAAAAGACAAAGAAGTATTAATTGGGAAGAGGCAAAGCAAATAAATCCTTACTCATCAAATTTAGTATCATTTTTAATTGACTTAATAAGGGAAAATGTTCGGCAAAAAATACTTCAGGATAATGAATTGGGAAGTCTGACAGATCAAAATTATTAAGCATTGACCGTGCCTAATGATGTCAAGCATGGAGAGGTTACCACCAGAAGTATGTGAATTCCTACCGTTTAGCCAGGAAAGGAAAATACCACCGGGTATGCACCATGAACATGACTCACCATATATTGTACATGTATGTCTCAATAGTTTCATCAAACAATACAAATAGATTAATAGATTTAAAAATCGTGAGGATCCCCTCGATTGATAGCCCTATATTTCCAGTCTATAGAGCACCTGAATGAAGGATACAGATTTCAGTACCAAAATCCAAGCATCTCTTCC
The DNA here is from genome assembly GCA_005393395.2 of Gossypium australe. Lineage (NCBI taxonomy): Eukaryota > Viridiplantae > Streptophyta > Magnoliopsida > Malvales > Malvaceae > Gossypium > Gossypium australe. The sequence continues at coordinate 11,779,863 of CM016615.1, read as the reverse complement.
CATAAGTAATTATATATATAAGAACAAAGATCGGCATAAAAGGAATTCTGATGCAAAAGAAATATATATATTTTCCTTCTGTTTTTCTACTACAAATTTTCATCTTTCCAATTTTCTTTCCCCTCTACTAAGCAAAGCCATATGATTTATGCATTAACGAAGTCATCAAGTAAAATAAAAGAAGCATAGATTTGACTGAAGAGCACAATGATTAAGCCAACTACAAAACAAAACAACTGCAAAATATTAGCTTATCTAAAATGCTTACTTGTCTACATATATATGCTTCACCCTGCCATATTTGCTGCATTCTTCTTCGACATCCTCTTCAATATCCAAATCAAAATCCGGTTCCGTCTGAAATAGAACTTACAGGAAATGACTACCTTGTACAAGCCATAAAAAAAAAAAAAGAAGATAACAAGGAAATAGCATGTTTAAACAAAAGAAAATTCAAACCTCAGTTGCAGGATCAAACATATTCTTCAGCAGCAAACATTCACTGGGCTGGCCAACAGAATCAAGGGCTGTAGTAGACATGATTGGAGGTAGAATTGGTGTTGGATATGCAGCTTGGCCATTGACAGGTAAAGTAACAGCCTGTGGATTCGGAGCTGACCCATTAAGGAGGGGTACTCCAAGGGAGCCCGTAGTGCTGGCAATCACTATTACATTAGATATATCATATTTTAAATTGGAAAGGACTATTTAAAAGTAAAAACCAACCTTGTCGCAATACCAGAGCGGTCCAGCTTCCGCATAAGCAATGCCCTTGATTGAGCATTCAAGGCCTGGATGAAAATACAAAAGAAAAATAAGCAGAAAGAGAAAGAGCAAGAAACAAAATTTGAACTTCCAAAGAACTATTAGAATGAGGCAATCTGGGAAGAAATCGTTTCAACAATAGAATTATTTAGATATCGTTCTATAATTGGCTGAAAATTTATGTTGAAAACAGCCATTGAAATCGTTTAGAAATTGTAAGATACCAATACAATAATATGCATTCAAGCTTACCAAGCCACCACCCTCATCAACATCAAAGTCGGCAGATTTTGCAGCAGTATCTTGCGTAACAACATGATCCGTAACAGATGAAACCTATTTGCAAATATAACCATGAATATGTTAATTTCGAAGACTACAATTAGAAGCCGGCAATAGTTACAGAGGAACAAATACACATAAATGAAACAGAGATTAGAGTACTTTAGAATACTGTTATAAAGCTCATGAAATTAACAAGCCCACCTTAATGGTTCGACCAGCAATCTCCAGCTTTCCATTCAACGCACTTTGAGCTGCTTTTGCATGTTCAAGTTGAGCAAACTGTAAAGAACAACAACGAGTAGATGTATATTTTTTTTTGGTACAAAGGAGTAGTTGTATAATTATTGTAATGAAAATAAACATTTTAATTCAACTTTTAACTACCTGAACAAATCCAAAACCTTTGCACTGCCCAGTCTCAAGGTCAAGTGGTAGTTGTACAAGCTCAACTGGGCCAAAAGGTTCAAATATCTGAGCCATTAACATAATGATGAGAAAAGGGTTTGGAATGAAAATCATGTACCTTTAAAATAATAATAACCAAGTCAAAGATAAAAATAGAACTGGATAGTATCAATTAGGAAACAGATCAGAGAATAAAATACATCTCAAACAGTCATGAAACTCTTTCCAAACTACTACGTAAGCAACTTCCGTGGAATGTGTTTCATCCACAAATTTTCATTTAACAAGTTTAAGTTACAGTCAGCAATTGAAAAGAAATTTTAAGAATAAAAAGAAAATTATTACAAGTCTTTCATAAACAAACTAAAAGATCAATAACTTCTGATTATGCTGGCAAGCTAATTGTCCTATTACCTGTCTAAGCTGCATTTCTGTCGTATTAAAGTGCAGGTTACCCACATACAATTTTCTATCAACAGCTCCATATGGCCCAGCAACACCACCTGTGCCTGCACCAGAAGTATTGGACTGAACAAGATTCTTTTCAGCCTCAGAAGGTTTAACCATCACAGGTTGACCAAGAAGCAGTTGACCGGACAACGCTATTGCCATTGGAACAGACATCACATCATAAAACTCAATGTACCTACAATTTCATCAGTGGCTGTAATTAGTTTCTCTCAAATTATGAGGGGAAAAATATGATCAAAACTTACAAAGAATAAAGCAAATAGATGTAGGGAAAGAAAACTGTAGTGCAGAAAGCTCATGCCGAGTATCTTTGTTGAATCTGATGTCTCATGTGATAAAAATAAGTTAGCTCAGCAAAACAAGATTAGAAAAGCTGAATAGATATCATACACCAAGATAACCAAGCAACACGTCAGGACTTAAAAAGGAGGTTGTATTGTTGCCCTGTCCTCACAATATAAAAAGAAAAAAAAAAGCCAGAAGGAACCACCTTCTAACGTTATACACTCTAGAACTAAGATGTCAGAATTAACTCTGAAAACTACCAAAATCAAAGATGAAGATAAGAACCAAGAAATCATCCCAACCCCTCACGCTCAACCTCAACAAGCAAAAAAAAAAAAAAAAACTGAAAATTAACATATTAGGGGAATAAAAAGAGAAAAAGCCCTGCAAATGAGTTTTAAGTCCTATTAGAAAAACCACATTTAGATTAAATTGGAAGAAGTATCATTAAATCCTTATCAGAACCCTTAACAAGCTACGAATTGGTCGAAGGTACTCATCTTTATCTGTTACCTTAATGCATAGAAAATTCAAAACACTAGAGTTCTGGGAGAAGAAAAAAATTTAGGTATATGTCATCTACCTTGCGAACGCAGCATGAATTGATTAAACATGAGTGCAATCAATTCCCATCATCCCTCATCATTATCGCATTGCTAGTGAATTTAAGAATACAGTTAAACTTGATTCTTGAAAGCATAGATGCAGATACTTATTTAACAAGACTGCAAAAGAAAGTATAACTTTGCTCAACATAAAAGCACATACCCAACTCCCTTTGATCGTCTTGAGTTCCTATCCATGATCAGCCGAACATCCCTCACCTGAAAACCATAATGCAGATAAATATGAGATCAAACAGAAAACAGTAGCTGCAAAAAATTAAATATACCAGGAAATTCCAGACTTTCAAGCTTCATCATAAAAGATCTATCAAAGGGTTCCTGAAAATATTGTTTTAACACATGTTATTTTAACTCACCCCACATGTATAGTATATGTTGAGACACAACAAATTCATAATACTACTCGTAAATGAAGGCAGAGGAGCATATACTGCAAGAGGAAGTAGATGTCTCTCAATAATATGCATATATGCATCAATTTATAGTTATTATCACCAATATATGAAGGCATAAAAGAAATAAAATTGATGACCATGCAAAATGCGATTGTCACATACCAGAAATCTAAATGATCAGTTTTAATTGAAACAAATCTAGAATTCCAAATTTACACTTGTATTCTCAATATCATCTGCATTAACTTTTTTCCAAACTGATTAATATGGACTCCTGGCATACTTGAAAGCTATGGTGAAAATATTACATACAACCTTCACATTAAGGGAAAAAAAATAACCAAATTAAACCTGACTAACCTTTCCTGCTTTTGAGAAGAACTCATAGACATCTCTCTCCGTTGCTTTTAGAGGCATCTGCCATCAACCAATTCAAATTCAACAGTAATCAATAAATGCGAAAGGAAATGCATGTTTGTACACATAGGTATAACATTTATGCCTAATTGTCCTGCAAAGATGCAAACAAAAAACAGAATTCATCTACCTGATAAGCAAAAACGGTTCTCTGGTCCCTCTCAGGATCAGCTTCAGACTCTGTTGCTTCCTTCTTATCTTTAAATCTCCTGAAACATACATATTCATTAGATAATCTAGAATATCACATAAATCTTGCTCTTAGCAAACTGGTCTTTCCAAATTTAGAACAGCATACCATCCACATATATCAAACATGCCCATCCAAATGGCACAATAGTTCTACAGATACAAACTACTAAAAAAAAAAAAAAAAAAAACCTTTCACTATGTTTCTTTCCACATCAATCACTGAGATGGATAAATTCTTAAACATCAAAATAGAGCATGAAATTCTCTCCCAAGGAGACGTCGTCTCAACAATGAGCACCCCCACCATGTTCTTGAACTCACTTAGATCATAAAAAGGCAACACAATTGGATTGCAAAAAAGACAACGGAATTGCCTCAAAACACAATTTGCTTAGAGAAAGAGACAATAAAAGGGCACCTGCTGTCTCTGATGTCAATGTCACGTTCTCTGTCCCGCTCCTTCTCTCGCTCGCGCTCACTCGCGTGCCTCCTCGACCTACTACTGCTTCTCTCTCTCCTCTCTCTCTCCCTTTCCTTCTCCTTCTCCCTTTCCCTCCTCTCTCTCTCCTTTTCCCTCTCTCTCCTCTCCTTATCTCTCTCTTTCTCTTTCTCTTTCTCTCTCCTTATCCCTATCTCTCCTTTCTCGTTCCCTATCCCTTTCTCTATCTTTTTCCTTTCCCCTTCCTCTACTGCTCCTCCTCTCTAAATCTCTATCCCTATCTCTCTCCCTTTCCCTTTCTCTATCGCGGCTGCTTCTACGCCGATCTTTGTCACGATCTCGCCTCTCCTCGTCTCCTCTTCGCGACCGTTTCTCGATTTCTTGCTACTGCTCTTGCCTTCATCATCCTCTTCGTCTCTCTCGCTATCTCTCTTCCTATAGCTTCTCTCGCTCTTATCCCCCGCTCCTCCTCCGTCTTTGGTCTTCTTCTTCGAATCTTCCTGCTCCTCCACGGTTTTCTCCAAATACTCGTACTCGTCGAAATCCATTAATGATTCTCGAAAATTGGAAGATTTCAGCTCTTGCTCTTCAAGTCTATGAATCACAGGGCTAGGGTTTGGGGGGAGTTAGGGTTTTGTTGGAGGTTTCAACTTTCAATTGAGGGGGTTTGGGGAAGTTAGGGTTTAATTTGGTCCTCGAAAGTCGAAATCTGGGAGGGAAGTGGGGTTAGGGTGTAATTGGCGGGTGAGCAAAACTCGTACGTGCCAACAAATTAAATATAGAAAAAATACTAAACTTACTATTATATATAAAAATAAATAACATGCAATGGTTTTAATAACGAGGAAACCCAAGCAAAATATATCTCAAATTTCAAAAGGTTTTAATAACAAGGGAAACCCAAGCAAAATAAATCTCAAATTTCAAAAACCAAATAAATCTCAAATTTCAAAAGGTATTAATAACGAGGGAAACCCAAGCAAAATAAATCTCAAGTTTCAAAAACCATTTGTTCTTTTCTTTTATCGCATTATATAAACCGCGCTTATGGTTACTCTTTTTCTGCAAGCCTGAAACCTGTTCGACGAAATTGCTTAGAGGTAGAGAAGGATTTACAATGTATGTGGTTAAGAGAGACGAGAGGCAAGAGGCCGTTCATTTCGATAAGATAACGGCGAGGTTGAAGAAATTGAGCTATGGACTTAGCATCGATCACTGTGATCCAGTCCTTGTCGCTCAGAAGGTCTGCGCTGGTGTTTATAAAGGGGTCACTACTAGCCAGCTTGATGAGTTGGCTGCTGAAACCGCCGCTGCTATGACTGCGAACCACCCTGATTATGCTTCCGTGAGTTTGTTTCTTTTTTTCTTTTTAAAAATAATGATTCTAAACATATTGAAATTCTTTTACTAATTCAAATGTGTAATTGCAGTTGGCGGCGAGGGTTGTTGTTTCGAATTTACATAAAAATACTAGGAAGTCATTCTCTGAGACGTAAGCGATTTCTATTTAATTTGATAAAGCTTGTTTTTTTTTTTTTTTTTTTTTTTTGGAGAGAGGCGATTGATGTTTTGAGGATGGGTGGTTTATAAATGTAGGATTAAAATCATGTACAACCATTTCAATGAGAGATCTGGACTGAAGGCGCCTTTGATTGCTGATGATGTTTATGAAATCATCATGAAGGTACTATGATTATGTTTCATTCTTTTTACTCTCAAATTTTGATTATTGCTTTATGGTAGATCTTTTGGCTAGAGTATCACTTTACACTCAAGTTACTGATGCCTTTTTGATCTCTGTTGAAATTTCTAGTTTAAAAAATGGTAAACCCTTTATCTTGTGGTTGATGACAAAATTGTATCGGACTAAGCCTACAAAAGCTTGTCATGCTTGTAGAATTGGAAGTGATCCATTTGTGTTATGAATGTTGACAAGTTGTGTATTATCTATATTATGATACTTGATACTGACTGCAACAATCATGGCCTTACAAAATTTATACAGTATTTTTTAATACTTTTTAAAGCCTTTTTTAGCTGGATATATATTTGATGTCCTCACTGTTTATAATTTTATACATTGTTAGAATTAGATGATCACATTGTGAGTGCATCAAATGCTGATCCTTTCTATTTATGTGGAGTTTTTAGTGTTTGCTTTGTTTTGTTGCCTTTTAGTTATGCATATTTTCAACATTGTGTATCCTTTCTAATTCCTCTTATGTGTAATGATTACATGTATAAAGGCTAAATTTTGTTATTGTGTTGGTTTCAGAATGCTGCTCTGTTGGATAGTGAGATCATATATGATCGGGACTTTGACTATGATTATTTTGGTTTCAAAACCCTTGAGAGGTCCTACCTCTTGAAAGTTCAAGGGAAGGTTATAGAAAGGCCCCAACACATGATAATGAGGGTTGCAGTTGGAATCCATAAGAATGACATTGATTCTGCTATAAAAACTTATCACATGATGTCTCAAAGATGGTTTACTCATGCTTCTCCCACACTTTTCAATGCTGGAACTCAAAGGCCTCAAGTAAGTTTTGTGTGCAAATATTAGATTGAGGCACCTTATTTATTGTCATTGTTCATTAAATTCTCTTGCTTACATAAGTAGTTCTTTGACTTGTGTTCTGGCAGTTGAGCAGCTGCTTTTTACTGTGTATGCAAGATGACAGTATCGAGGGAATATATGACACTTTGAGGGAGTGTGCTATAATCAGCAAATCAGCTGGAGGAATTGGTTTCTCAGTTCACAATATTCGGGCTAGAAGTAGTTACATTCGTGGAACAAATGGTACATCTAATGGCATTGTCCCAATGCTGCGGGTGTTTAATGTCACTGCTCGTTATGTTGATCAAGGAGGGGGGAAAAGAAAGGGTATACTTGAATTGTTGTAATTCTATATGCTATGTTTTCTGACAATGTTTGGTAGCCCTTTTATTAAAAAGGATGTCTTTGATGCATTTAGGTGCCTTTGCTGTATATTTGGAGCCATGGCATGCTGACATTTTTGAGTTTCTGGACCTCAGGAAGAACCATGGAAAGGTATTTTATGTAGTTTGAATTTGTTTGCGTGAGCTGTGTTATTTGGGTGTTAAGCTCTTCCTTTGGCTGATTTGTTGCAATACTGTATAGTATCATATCATATCCAATAATGTCTAAGTTTTGTTGCTGTAGGAAGAGCAGCGGGCGCGTGATCTATTTTATGCTCTATGGGTGCCTGATCTTTTTATGCAAAGAGTCGAGAGTAATGGGCAGTGGTCATTATTCTGTCCTAATGAATGTCCAGGACTGGCAGATTGTTGGGGTGAAGAATTTGAGGAGCTGTATATTCATTATGAAAGAGAGGTTAACGCTGTTATATATTTGGTTAATGCTTTTATATTTTTCGCAACTAGAATTCATTTCCTAAAGTTTTCTTGTTTGATATTCAGGGCAAAGCAAAGAAGGTTGTCCAAGCACAGAACTTGTGGTTTGAGATTCTGAAATCCCAGATAGAAACTGGTACCCCTTACATGCTATATAAGGTGATTTGTCCGAACAAGCTTTATATTTTATGGGGTATTTCTGTTCTGAGATGAGCATTGTGTTGTTGACCCTTTGCCTCCCACTGTTTATCCAGGATACGTGCAATAGAAAAAGCAACCAGCAAAATCTTGGCACTATTAAATCTTCTAATCTGTGTACTGAGATCATTGAATACACAAGTCCAACAGAAACTGCTGTTTGCAATTTGGCATCTATTGCACTACCAAGATACGTGAGGGAAAAGGTAGGTGTTGTATGGTGCTTATGTTGTACATGTTGCTCTATCTTGAGTCTGCATGTTAATTTAATTAGCCTTGACTTTTTATCTACTTTAGGGGGTTCCACTGGAGTCTCATCCATGTAAGCTTGTTGGTAGTAGAGGTTCTCAGAATAGATATTTTGACTTTGACAAACTGGCTGAGGTTTGATTCTTTACTTTGCTAATGCACTTACCCATATATTGCTAGATGGTGTTTCATCCATCTAGTGTATCATTGTGATGGCATCATGAGTTCTGTGTTGGTGCATGATGTCACTTATGATATTATTTGTTAATAGTGATTGTTTTGTCTTTCCTTGCACTGTTGTGACAGGTTACTGAAATTGTTACAAGAAATCTTAACAAAATAATTGATGTTAATTACTACCCTGTTGAAACTGCAAAAAGATCAAATTTGCGTCATAGACCCATTGGTATTGGAGTTCAGGGGCTTGCAGATACATTCATCTTACTTGGCATGGCCTTTGATTCACCTGAGGTATATTTGATCATGAATATATGAATCTGATATACCATTTAAGTTGAATCTATTTTGTCTGATAATCTACTGGTTTTGAATTTCAGGCTCAGCAGCTGAACAAGGACATATTTGAGACCATATACTACCATGCTCTGAAAGCTTCTTCTAATATAGCTGAGAAAGAGGGACCATATGAGACATATAATGGGAGTCCTGTGAGTAAGGTATGTGATTTTGGCAATTCTTTGAAATGCATACAAGTATTCTGGTTATATTTGATGTGACTGCAATATCTTACTAAATGCTCATTTCTTGCTGATATGTTTTGCTCATGACTTAGTTGCCTGCTAAATTTCAGGGTATTCTCCAGCATGATATGTGGGGTGTTACTGCTTCAAATCGGTGGGACTGGAATGCTCTTAGAGACAACATAGCTAAGCATGGAGTGAGAAATTCACTTTTGTTAGCACCTATGCCAACTGCATCAACCAGCCAGATTCTTGGAAATAATGAGTGCTTTGAACCATATACTTCCAATATCTATAGTCGTAGAGTTCTGAGGTTTTTCCTGGCTTTCTCTTATGCGTCTTGCTCCATTTCTTAGTTGTCCATTGCTTAAAACTTGTTTTCTATTTTTCTGCAGTGGTGAGTTTGTAGTGGTGAATAAGCATCTTCTTCATGACTTAACTGAGATGAGTCTTTGGACACCTGTTGTTAAGAACAAGATAATACATGCAGATGGTTCAGTTCAAAATATTCCTGAAATACCTCATGAACTGAAAGCAATTTACCGGTATGGATTGCTGGGTTTTTTTGACATCTTCGTCTCAATTCCCAGTCCCCTTTTCTCTCATTACCTCTTCAAAATGAAGTTAAAGTATATATTTGTTTCCTATTTACTAGGACTGTTTGGGAAATTAAGCAAAAAACATTAGTTGATATGGCTGTTGATCGAGGATGCTACATAGACCAGAGCCAAAGCTTAAATATACATATGGACCAACCTAATTTCGGAAAACTTACATCCTTACACTTCTATGCCTGGTCCAAGGTATTAAAACTTGGCTTTTATCATGATTAAACACATTAATGCCAGTAGTTGCATGATGGTTGCTGATTCCCTTGACTGTATATACAGGGTCTGAAGACAGGAATGTATTATTTAAGATCTCGTGCAGCAGCTGATGCAATTAAATTCACCGTTGATACATCGATGTTGAAGGTAATACATACTGTTCTGATTCATGTTGAAGTTGCATAACATCTAGAATGCCATGAAATTTGCAAATTATATTGATTTTAAATTTTTTATTATTTTTTGTTCATAATATAGGAAAAGCCTAAAGTAGAAGATGATGAAACAAGAATGGCACAAATGGTTTGTTCCCTTACAAATCGTGAAGAGTGCATGTCTTGTGGGAGCTAAAGAGTGGTTCCTTTTTGAAGCTTTGAGAGCATGCAATCAGGGAATTTGGTGTCGACGAATGGCGACTCTATATGTGGGTTTTAGTTGTCTTCACAGTATCTAATCTTATTTAACTTCCTTTGTATAGCTTTGATTTTGGTATGTTTAGCAATTTAGATTATCAGTGGTTGTTATGTATTGAAGCTTGCTTATTGTTAATTTATTATTAATTAATAATTAATGAATTCCAAGTCATAATCTAAGCGTTCTCTCTAGCAAGGTAAAAGGTTCGCCTCCTACAAATGTGTCCAAAGATTCAACAAGTGCAATTTTTGTACCATCAATCATTATGCCGGAAATGCCAGTTAAATCAGTCATTTAAACCACATTTGTTAGGTCTTGTATTTGACTGTTGTGGATAGAAATGATAGTATAGAAAATGTTTGTTTCTTATTTTATTTAAAATGTTTAATTCCATTTGGTTTCAAATTTAATTCATCACTATTTTATTGAAGAATTTATTAAGAGTTTTTAGTTAATCTATTATTTTTTGAGTGGACATGGGCATTATTAATAAGAGTTATTGCAATAGGATAATGACTAGAAGGATTTGAAAGATATTATGACATTAATATTTCTAAGGTTTAGCCAAGGATTAGTTTAGGACTCTATTACTCGTCATTTTTAGTTTGGTATTGTTACCGCGCATGACTTTGAGAGTCATGATGATATTATTGAGAAACATCTTTATCAAAATATTTTTACTTCTCACTTTGAACAATTAGCAATAATTTTTCAGTGGACTCGTTTCATAAATTATAAGCTTTTAACATTTTCATCAACTTAAAAAAATATTGTCATTTTATTTTAAAATGTTTATTTTTGCTTTCAACTAAATTTATTTACAAAGTCAGGCCATAATTTGAATATTTGTTAGTCTAAATTCATTTTTGATTCCGCTTGACCTAAAAGCTTTAATTATTATTTATTAAATATTAGTTGTTTTATGTCAATATTTATACAAAAATTGTAATCTTCAAACGGTTTGAAAAAAATTAATAGCAACAAATAATAGTAAATGAGAAGCATAATGAACAGACAGAACAATTAACGGTAGTAAGTATGCCAAAGCAAAACTCCCCTTTGATTTAATGGCTAAATTAGTTATATATGTCAATAAAATTTGTTAATTGGTCAAATATGTCTATTTTTTTTTGAAAATTTAAAGAAATGGGCTATATTTGTAAATGATGTGAAAGTTTGTTTAACCGTTGACATGTTAGGAAAAACGCGTCTAACTGAAACGTTTTCTAAAAATTTTAAAGAAAACGCGTCCAACTGGACAGCTTTTTCTGACATGTCAGCAGAAAGCTCACCTAGTTGGATGAGCTTTCCTGCTAATTGTGCAGAAAGTGTATCCAATTGGATACATTTTCACACACTCTCTCCAAAAATAACATATTTCTCTAAATTTTTAAAAAAATTGACTCATTTGGCCAATTAACATTTTTTTTTTTTTGGCATATATGACTAGTCTGATTTATTATACAAAATAAATTATCTATTCATCTAGTACATAAATCAATGACAATGACTTACAAAAGTAGAATCAATAAATTGCTCTCTCTTAAAAATTAGCTTTTGATATTGCTTTTAATATGCAATGAACTTGTCGAAACCTTTTTATTGTAATCTTTGAAGGAAAACACAGGAAACTTGGACAGGTTAAAAGCCTATAAAAGAGTTCTTACTTGATTTTAATTTCTTCAAAATCAATATTAATGTAAGTATATATCACATTACAACTTTTATGAACTTTGTTTGATTCAATTTCTTCTCTAATTACAATCTCGTGAATTATTACTCAAAATCTATAATTGAATAATCAAAATACATTAATCAAACATGCCATGCATAAACTACAATTACCGTTATAACCGACTGTTATAGTTGACGTTGAAAACAAAGTTAAGCTCAAAATTCGGTGGTTGACAATGGAGTAACGTGGGGTGAGGCACCTCCTACCCACTTTTGCTCCAACGTTGAATATTTGTTTATGGAAGTAAATATATTGAAAAAAATAAAATAAAAGAAGACTGAACAGCCATTTTAAAAGATTAAGTGACATGAAACAGATCCGAACAAGCATTTAAAATATTTTCTTTTGAGAATACAGTTAGTCGAATTTTGACCTTTGATTGCTATTTAATTTGTACTTTTTACTTTTTGAAACATGACTTGTTTTATTGTTTGACCTCTAAATATATAGATACATGGATTTAACTGAAAAAAACTGGAACCGATTATTATTCATTTTCAAAGTTTGGCATAATCATATTATTACTATTTAATAATCATGGTCTAATCTTTAAAGTGCCATTGTGAAGTAAATCATTTTGCGGTTAGGTGGTTTGAAATGAAATTCATGGAACAAGTTATTAATCATGCTTTGTTGGTGTATGTAATTGGTTTTAATGGAAATGGCAGAAGGTGGAAAAGGAAGGGACTTAGGAAGCAATTAAACAAAATAAGGAAATGGAAAGAAATGCGAAACGAAAATGGCAGAATGCTTAAAAGAAATGGCTACAGACGCATGAAATAGAAAGGAAAATAATTTCATTCAATTTCCAATGTATTCAAGTGTGTTTTTCAAAGGTCACCACACACCCTATTTATATATATATATATATATATATATATATATATATATATCATATACTAAAACTAGCCTAACTCACCTAACAACTAATTACATGAAATCACATTCATATCATATTTTTTTTTTTTAAATATGGCTTTGACACCTTAAATATCTCCAAATTTCTAATTCGGCCTCTCTTTTATTGTTTGTGCTCCAATTTAATCCTTTTCTGCTTGTTTTTTAATTAAAGCGTCTGAATTTCGTTCCTGACAAAATTTAAACATAAAATCACTAATTTGGCAGAAATTAATTCAATAATTAATTAATTTAAGCACGTAAAATATGTAAAATAAACATGCTATCAAGTGCTAATATGGCATGTGTATTCACAAAAGCATTACCAACTTCAATTTTCAAGTACATGAATAACATTGAAACGTAATATTATATTATTTTTCCTTTACTAAATTTTTGTCCCATTTGCATTTAAGCTTTTATCTTTAATTAAGTAAAAAAAAGAGATTCAAATTTTATTTTTTTTGAAATTTATAATATTTTGGTTTTCAGTGGTGTCAGAAATTATGGTTTCGAAATATCATTTTCATAAATCGAATTTATAAATATTAATATTTAATATTTATGAGGCTAGTATAGAAATATATTAAAATTTGGTCTAGTAAATTTTGTTTAATTGATAGTTAATTAAGGTACAAGTGTAATAATCCTAAAGCCAGTGGTATTGAAAAATGTAGTTTTGAAACCCTATTTTTGATGTTTGAGACCATAAATATTATTATTTATATTTACAAGGTTAGTGTAAAGTTTAATTAAATTTTGGTCATTTAATTTTTGTCAATTGGATAGTTAATTAAGGTATAAAGACTAAATCGTAAAAATAAAAGTTAATTGCTATTAAAATTCATTAACTAAAAGGCTTTATCAATTAATGTTCAAGGGTTTATGTAGAAATTAGCCATATTCTAAAAGACATGGACGGTTAGTGGAAGTAAGTAGAAAAAAAATAAAAATATGTTAAATTATAATGTTATATCTAAAACAAAAGATGTTAAAACATATAATAAAAAAAAAAAAACATGTCATCATCTTCATTCTCTCCTCTCTACCCGTTTCCACCATTGTTAAGAAGCTAGGGAATTCGGCCAAGTTCTCCACTTTGCATATTAAGAATTAAATCAACAATCGAAGAGAAGGAAAAATTACAAATTAGCCCTTAATATTTCAATTGTCTCTAATCTTACTTGGTAAGTTCATATGGAACGTACTATGTATATTTTATAATATGTTTGATTATTTTTAATATCTATTAGTTTAGATTAATTAGAACTTTGATAACATTGGATTGAATCGTAAAATATGAATGGTATGACAAATATAAATAAATACATGAAAGTTGGTATAATTTGATTTTATATTTTAATGTTGGTAGATGATATGTTAGCGTTAAATAAGTTTGGAATGGAATTGTAGCATAAATGATTAGTTTTGTTGGTATAGGTATGTTTTAACCATGTTTGGAATAATTATATAGGTGAATTAGTAAATATGAGAAGTGAATTAGTTGGGACCATTTAGTAATTGGTTAAAGTATTACATGTATCTTTTGTTACAAAGAATTGTGGGATTGAATGTTAAAGTTGCTTAAATAAGTATGCATATGTAAGGTGAGTAAATATGGTATGAATTGATGATAGGTTGAAAGGAATAATTTAATGGATGGATTGGTATGTATATAGGGCTAATATGTGTGCTATTTTGGATGATGATGTAACAGTCCGTTTTCAGTAGTATTAAAAATAGTAGTTTCGAGACCATGATTCCAACAAGTGAATAAATATTTTAGTGTTTATTTAGAGTCTATAGGGTTATATTAGAGTCGTATTAAATTTTTGTTAAGAAATTTTTAAGTTTAAAAGTTAAATAGGTGAAAATGACTAAATTGAAAAAGGTGTAAAACTTGAATTCTATTAACTACATGGGTTAAAGGTCTTAGAAAAATAAATTAATGGGTTTTGATGGTAATTGTGCCATTTATAAATATAGTGGACAATGATGGACATGATTTAGTTATTTTATAAGTTTATTGGTTAATGGTAAAAATATAATTAATTAAATAAACCTAAAATAAATCACTAAAATGATATCATCTTCTTCATTTTTGCTTGTTTCAACCGAAAATACCATTGAAGAAAGGTTTGAAGTTTCAGCTAGACTTGTTTCATTGCAGGGTATTTGTTTGAGTCCCATTTTTAATAATTTTTGTTTTTGAGCTTGTTTTAGCTTAATCTACTTAGCCCATGAGTTAATTAGCAAAAATATTAAAGGTTGAGGGACTTGCCATGGTTGAGCTTGAGTGTATTTTGATATTAATTGATAGATTATTAATTTTGATCGTTAAATGAACATGTTTTGTTCAGTAGTGTTTAGAGAATTTAAGGTTTAAGGATTAAATTATTTAAATAGCGAATTTCATGTATATTTTATAAAAAGAAGAAAAATGTGGGTTGATATGAGTATAGTGAATACTCGGCTAACATATTTTAGGTGGGTGAAATTTCGAGTTCTGAGCTTAAGAACTAAGTTGTGAAAAAGCTAAAATGGGAGGGGTAATTTTATAATTTCATGATAATATGAATTATAGATTGAATTGAATAATTGAGGTTATTTGAAGTACTTAATTGAATGAAATTATTATTTAGATCAAGATACGCAACAACTGGACTTAAATCGAGGTAAAGCTAAGGTGTTGGATTAGTTTTCGACTTTGTTAAAATGATCGTGGTATTGAGGTAAGTTTGTATGAATTATAATATTATTAATTATAGTTGGTTTAATTATTTGATATAATATGTTGAATATAATTTGACTCGGAAATATCACGATGTTTTGAACAATTGATGGTTAAGTAACCCCATTAGAATCTTAAGAACTCTTATGATATAAATAACATGTTATTAGGGTTATACGGTTTCGGGTGCTGGTCTTGAATGTCCTACAGATGGCTGAGGTCCTACATTTGTTGCGGATTCTCCACAACTCGTGTGACAGCATCGTGTAGCTAACATTCTGACCCACAACTCATGTAAGCAGGCCCATTTGACAGCTTGTGTGAGCACTATTGAAAAGGAAAGGTTACAATTACTTGAAAAGGCACACTATGTGTAAGCATTCCCGAGTATCCAATAAAATTCTAGATGGTTCAACGGGTAAGTAAAGGTTAATGGAAAGGCATGTATATAAATTAATGATTGTTTATAATATTATGAAAAGGTAAATTTGATGAATGCAAATGGATTGAAAGAGAACTAAATAAATATGTGATGAATGGTATGTATATGGAAATTCACTCATGATATGGTTGAAGTTATATGAATTATGTATGAACTTACTAATTTGTGAGTTTGGTGGGGTAAATAGGATTTTATTAAGCTTACGAGAATGGTAATGATGTCAAGCATATTTTATAAATTTAGTTTAAAAAGGTACGTTTATGTTTAAGTTTATACGAGCTTACTAAGCACTAGTTGCTTTCGTCTTTGTTTTTCTTCTATTTTGTAGATCATCGGAAGCTCGATCGGTTGGAATCTTATCAGAGTTTTATCACATTATCCATCAATCACTTTGGTAGTTTTTTTGTTATTTTAGCTAAGGTTATGAATGGCATGTATAGGACTTTTTATAATGGAAGTTTTTGAATATGCTAATGATCAACTTGGTATGAATATACCTTTTGTGAATATATTTTGTTTGTTTGGACTTAGAGTGCTTTGGTGTGAGGATGTGGGAATGTATGTATCGGGGTTTAATGTCATTTATGCTTTTGTGTGTTTTGGTTACTTTTGTAAATGGTTGGATGCATATATTGTGTAGTTAGTTTGTTTATATATTAAAAGCTATATATAAATGGTCATTTTGGTATGCTTATTTTAAATGGTGAAATGGGTTGATAATGGTTGACATTAGGTAGCTATTTTATCTAAGTTTGGTGATTGAGTAGTGGCATTTTAGTTCTGTTCTTAATGGATTTTGTTTTGGTATGAAATGAAGTGCCTTTGAATGGTATATTGGTTAGAAGATCTAAGTTGATTGAATTGATATGTTATGAATGTTTGAAGTGTGTTTAGGGCCGTTGAGTATGTGTGCAAATGGAGTAGCTTGTTGGGCAAGGTTTGATCTTTAAATGGCTTGTTTTAGAGGCTAATTATGGAGCACACGGCTTGAGACACGGGTTGTCACACGGCCGTGTGTCTTAAAAATTTTGGGTGCAAATTGGTTCACACCGGCACAGAGAGTTACACAGCCTAGTGACACGGTCATGTGACCCTGAGCCACACAGTCACAGAGAGTTACATGATTTCCGCACACGGGCATGTGGAGTAGTCACACAAGCGTGTGGATAGTCATACGGTTTGGGCTATGTCACACGACCTAGCCACACAGTCGTGTGACCCTTATTTTCACAATTTTTTTCATGTTTTTCTAAAAAAATTCTGATTTATTCATATCGACCCCCGATTTCTTTTAAATCATTTTTAGGACTTCGATAGCTTGACTTAATGCCCAAATGTGCATGTTTGCTATGATTGGGATGAATATTGGAATTTATAATTAAGTTAAAGTACTTATTCTGTATAGAACTTAAAGGTTTTGTTTTATACAGTAACATTTCGCAACCCTAATCTGACAACAGAAACGGGCTAGGGGTATTTCATCTGAATTGTTAGATGATACATGTATTATTTGTACAACAAATTGGTGATCTTAGGACATGGCTTAAATGTTGGGTCATTTTGGTATAAACTATGTTTATATGCTTGTAAATATGATTTACTAATAATGTATGCTTTTTTTGTCAGAGGAAAGCAAATTGGTAAATAGGTTAGATTACGAGTTACATATTAGTTTAAAATTATTATTACAAGTATAATGAATTATCTCTATGAATTGTATTGAAGCAGGAAGAAATGTTGATTTTGTTCACATAACAAGTTTATTATCGAGAATGGTAAGCTTGATTACTTCAAGTTATTAGTATATGGTAGATATGTAGATGTAGATATACACGTTTATTTAGGTAAGATTGTTAATATTAATATTATCTACTTAAATTATAAAAATACCACTGAATATTTTACTCGACATACAAATTGTGTTTTCTCCACTCCAGTGCATCGACAACACTCATTCATATTTTAATTTGACATACACCTAATAGGTTAGATTTTGGGGTTGTTGAATAATATTAAAATCAAACGTTATATCTTATATTCTAATATTCTAATAATAATATATATAGTGAATTTGTTGTATGCTATTAGGTGCATATACTAATGAAACATAAATTTACTCTAGTAAGAATAAGAAATGTATAAAGTTAATTATTAAATTATTGTAATTACACCCGGTGTTACAAAATTAAAGATCGGAGGTGTCGAGGTTCTCATAATAATTCATCTCTTCCACCACTAACTTTTAAATCACCAACCTCGTCACCATAGATTATAGTCAATAAGAATTGATCACGTCACTGTCACCACTGCTTTCAATAAATCTATCACAAGCCCTTATCCAAATTACTAAGCTCCCCACCATCGGCCTTTCCGTTTCAATTCTTATCCTAAACTCTCTTAAAAATATAAAGCTTTCTGAATGAATCATAAAGACATCCGAAATTCTATCGTTATTACATAACAAAAATGAGTTAACAAATAACATTTATCTTACAATTACGTCGTTGTGCACTATGCTTATAATAATAAAATTCTAACTCAACACAATAAAACGCGTCTTCAAAAGTAATACCCTACCACCCATCAACACACATCATATCATAACAAACAAATCCAATATTGCTTCTGCTTCAGCATTTAAACCTCGCTTCATACTCCTGGGGTTGCTGCAACAATTTTTATGAAAAATGTTATTTCATGATAAAATATAACAAAACTACCCACCTATGTATGTGTCGTAAACAACTTACCATAAATAAGGCTGATATTGATCGGCCTGCAAACCACCTCATGTGCATTGCACGTTGAGCTTTACCTGCTGCTTCTGCGGAGTCAAATCGCAGATAGACGCATCCGGCGCTGTTCCTGTACAAAAGACAAAGAAGTATTAATTGGGAAGAGGCAAAGCAAATAAATCCTTACTCATCAAATTTAGTATCATTTTTAATTGACTTAATAAGGGAAAATGTTCGGCAAAAAATACTTCAGGATAATGAATTGGGAAGTCTGACAGATCAAAATTATTAAGCATTGACCGTGCCTAATGATGTCAAGCATGGAGAGGTTACCACCAGAAGTATGTGAATTCCTACCGTTTAGCCAGGAAAGGAAAATACCACCGGGTATGCACCATGAACATGACTCACCATATATTGTACATGTATGTCTCAATAGTTTCATCAAACAATACAAATAGATTAATAGATTTAAAAATCGTGAGGATCCCCTCGATTGATAGCCCTATATTTCCAGTCTATAGAGCACCTGAATGAAGGATACAGATTTCAGTACCAAAATCCAAGCATCTCTTCCCATAAGTAATTATATATATAAGAACAAAGATCGGCATAAAAGGAATTCTGATGCAAAAGAATATATATATTTTCCTTCTGTTTTTCTACTACAAATTTTCATCTTTCCAATTTTCTTTCCCCTCTAGTAAGCAAAGCCATACGATTTATGCATTAACGAAGTCATCAAGTAAAATAAAAGAAGCATAGATTTGACTGAAGAGCACAATGATTAAGCCAACTACAAAACAAAACAACTGCAAAATATTAGCTTATCTAAAATGCTTACTTGTCTACATATATATGCTTCACCCTGCCATATTTGCTGCATTCTTCTTCGACATCCTCTTTAATATCCAAATCAAAATCCGGTTCCGTCTGAAATAGAACTTACAGGAAATGACTACCTTGTACAAGCCATAAAAAAAAAAAGAAGAAGATAACAAGGAAATAGCATGTTTAAACAAAAGAAAATTCAAACCTCAGTTGCAGGATCAAACATATTCTTCAGCAGCAAACATTCACTGGGCTGGCCAACAGAATCAAGGGCTGTAGTAGACATGATTGGAGGTAGAATTGGTGTTGGATATGCAGCTTGGCCATTGACAGGTAAAGTAACAGCCTGTGGATTCGGAGCTGACCCATTAAGGAGGGGTACTCCAAGGGAGCCCGTAATGCTGGCAATCACTATTACATTAGATATATCATATTTTAAATTGGAAAGGACTATTTAAAAGTAAAAACCAACCTTGTCGCAATACCAGAGCGGTCCAGCTTCCGCATAAGCAATGCCCTTGATTGAGCATTCAAGGCCTGGATGAAAATACAGAAGAAAAATAAGCAGAAAGAGAAAGAGCAAGAAACAAAATTTGAACTTCCAAAGAACTATTAGAATGAGGCAATCTGGGAAGAAATCGTTTCAACAATAGAATTATTTAGATATCGTTCTATAATTGGCTGAAAATTTATGTTGAAAACAGCCATTGAAATCGTTTAGAAATTGTAAGATACCAATACAATAATATGCATTCAACCTTACCAAGCCACCACCCTCATCATCATCGAAGTCGGCAGATTTTGCTGCAGTATCTTGCGTAACAACATGATCCGTAACAGATGAAACCTATTTGCAAATATAACCATGAATATGTTAATTTCGAAGACTACAATTAGAAGCCGGCAATAGTTACAGAGGAACAAATACACATAAATGAAACAGAGATTAGAGTACTTTAGAATACTGTTATAAAGCTCATGAAATTAACAAGCCCACCTTAATGGTTCTACCAGCAATCTCCAGCTTTCCATTCAACGCACTTTGAGCTGCTTTTGCATGTTCAAGTTGAGCAAACTGTAAAGAACAACAACAAATGAGTATATGTATATTTTTTTTTTGGTACAAAGGAGTAGTTGTATAATTATTGTAATGAAAATAAACATTTTAATTCAACTTTTAACTACCTGAACAAATCCAAAACCTTTGCACTGCCCAGTCTCAAGGTCAAGTGGTAGTTGTACAAGCTCAACTGGGCCAAAAGGTTCAAATATCTGAGCCATTAACATAATGATGAGAAAAGGGTTTGGAATGAAAATCATGTACCTTTAAAATAATAATAACCAAGTCAAAGATAAAAATAGAACTGGATAGTATCAATTAGGAAACAGATCAGAGAATAAAATACATCTCAAACTGTCATGAAACTCTTTCCAAACTACTACGTAAGCAACTTCCGTGGAATGTGTTTCATCCACAAATTTTCATTTAACAAGTTTAAGTTACAGTCAGCAATTGAAAAGAAATTTTAAGAATAAAAAGAAAATTATTACAAGTCTTTCATAAACAAACTAAAAGATCAGTAACTTCTGATTATGCTGGCAAGCTAATTGTCCTATTACCTGTCTAAGCTGCATTTCTGTCATATTAAAGTGAAGGTTACCCACATACAATTTTCTATCAACAGCTCCATATGGCCCAGCAACACCACCTGTGCCTGCACCAGAAGTATTGGACTGAACAAGATTCTTTTCAGCCTCAGAAGGTTTAACCATCACAGGTTGACCAAGAAGCAGTTGACCGGACAACGCTATTGCCATTGGAACAGACATCACATCATAAAACTCAATGTACCTACAATTTCATCAGTGGCTGTAATTAGTTTCTCTCAAATTATGAGGGGAAAAATATGATCAAAACTTACAAAGAATAAAGCAAATAGATGTAGGGAAAGAAAACTGTAGTGCAGAAAGCTCATGCTGAGTATCTTTGTTGAATCTGATGTCTCATGTGATAAAAATAAGTTAGCTCAGCAAAACAAGATTAGAAAAGCTGAATAGATATCATACACCAAGATAACCAAGCAACACGTCAGGACTTAAAAAGGAGGTTGTATTGTTGCCCTGTCCTCACAATATAAAAAGAAAAAAAAAAGCCAGAAGGAACCACCTTCTAACGTTATACACTCTAGAACTAAGATGTCAGAATTAACTCTGAAAACTACCAAAATCAAAGATGAAGATAAGAACCAAGAAACCATCCCAACCCCTCACGTTCAACCTCAACAAGCAAAAAAAAAACTGAAAATTAACATATTAGGGGAATAAAAAGAGAAAAAGCCCTGCAAATGAGTTTTAAGTCCTATAAGAAAAACCACATTTAGATTAAATTGGAAGAAGTATCATTAAATCCTTATCAGAACCCTTAACAAGCTAAGAATTGGTCGAAGGTACTCATCTTTATCTGTTACCTTAACGCATAGAAAATTCAAAACAGTAGAGTTCTGGGAGAAGAAAAAAATTTAGGTATATGTCATCTACCTTGCGAACGCAGCATGAATTGATTAAACATGAGTGCAATTCCCATCATCCCTCATCATTATCGCATTGCTAGTGAATTTAAGAATACAGTTAAACTTGATTCTTGAAAGCATAGATGCGAATACTTATTTAACAATACTGCAAAAGAAAGTATAACTTTGCTCAACATAAAAGCACATACCCAACTCCCTTTGATCGTCTTGAGTTCCTATCCATGATCAGCCGAACATCCCTCACCTGAAAATCATAATGTAGATAAATATGAGATCAAACAGAAAACAGTAGCTGCAAAAAATTAAATATACCGGGAAATTCCAGACTTTCAAGCTTCATCATAAAAGACCTATCAAAGGGTTCCTGAAAATATTGTTTTAACACATGTGATTTTACCTCACCCCACATGTATAGTATATGTTGAGACACAACAAATTCATAATACTACTCGTAACTGAAGGCAGAGGAGCATATACTGCAAGAGGAAGTAGATGTATCTCAATAATATGCATATATGCATCAATTTATAGTTATTATCACCAATCTATGAAGGCATAAAAGAAATAAAATTGATGACCATGCAAAATGCGATAGCCACATACCAGAAATCTAAATGATCAGTTTTAATTGAAACAAATCTAGAATTCCAAATTTACACTTGTATTCTCAATATCATTTGCATTAACTTTTTTACAAACTGATTAATATGGACTCCTGGCATACTTGAAAGCTATAGTGAAAATATTACATACAACCTTCACATTAAGGAAAAAAAAATAACCAAATTAAACCTGACTAACCTTTCCTGCTTTTGAGAAGAACTCATAGACATCTCTCTCCGTTGCTTTTAGAGGCATCTGCCATCAACCAATTCAAATTCAACAGTAATCAATAAATGCGAAAGGAAATGCATGTTTGTACACATCTGTATAACATTTATGCCTAATAGTCCTTAAAGATGCAAACAAAAAACAGAATTCATCTACCTGATAAGCAAAAACGGTTCTCTGGTCCCTCTCAGGATCAGCTTCAGGCTCTGTTGCTTCCTTCTTATCTTTAAATCTCCTGAAACATACATATTCATTAGATAATCTAGAATATCATAAAAATCTTGCTCTTAGCAAACTGGTCTTTCCAAATTTAGAACAGCATACCATCCACATATATCAAACATGCCCATCCAAATGGCACAATAGTTCTACAGATACAAACTACTAAAAAAAAAAAAAAAAAAAAAAAACCCTTTCACTATGTTTCTTTCCACATCAATCACTGAGATGGATAAATTCTTAAACATCAAAGTAGAGCATGAAATGCTCTCCCAAGGAGACATCGTCTCAACAATGAGCACCACCACCATGTTCTTGAACTCACTTAGATCATAAAAAGGCAACACAATTGGATTGCAAAAAACACAACGGAATTGCCTCAAAACACAATTTGCTTAGAGAAAGAGACGATAAAAGGGCACCTGCTGTCTCTGATGTCAATGTCACGTTCTCTGTCCCGCTCCTTCTCTCGCTCGCGCTCACTTTCGTGCCTCCTCGACCTACTGCTGCTTCTCTCTCTCCTCTCTCTCTCCCTTTCCTTCTCCTTCTCCCTTTCCCTCCTCTCTCTCTCCTTTTCCCTCTCTCTCCTCTCCTTATCTCTCTCTTTCTCTTTCTCTTTCTCTTTCTCCTTATCCCTATCTCTCCTTTCTCGTTCCCTATCCCTTTCTCTATCTTTTTCCTTTTCCCTTCCTCTACTGCTCCTCCTCTCTAAATCTCTATCCCTATCTCTCTCCCTTTCCCTTTCTCTATCGCGGCTGCTTCTACGCCGATCTTTGTCACGATCTCGCCTCTCCTCGTCGTCCTCTTCGCGACCGTTTCTCGATTTCTTGCTACTGCTCTTGCCTTCATCATCCTCTTCGTCTCTCTCGCTATCTCTCTTCCTATAGCTTCTCTCGCTCTTATCCCCCGCTCCTCCTCCGTCTTTGGTCTTCTTCTTCGAATCTTCCTGCTCCTCCACGGTTTTCTCCAAATACTCGTACTCGTCGAAATCCATTAATGATTCTCGAAAATTGGAAGATTTCAGCTCTTGCTCTTCAAGTCTATGAATCACAGGGCTAGGGTTTGGGGGGAGTTAGGGTTTTGTTGGAGGTTTCAACTTTCAATTGAGGGGGTTTGGGGAAGTTAGGGTTTAATTTGGTCCTCGAAAGTCGAAATCTGGGAGGGAAGTGGGGTTAGGGTGCAATTGGCATTGACTCCGTGGTTTTGGTTTTTTAAGGGAAGAATTTGTCAAGTCTGGGTAAAATAATTTGTATGGAGAATGGGAGATCAAATAAAACAAGTACAAGGTTGCACAGCATAGCAATGCAGTGGCAGCGAGTGATTCCTATTGGCCCATTGGATAAAGATAACTTGCCTTCAACATCATAGATTGATAAATCCCTAATTTTGTAAATAATATGAATTAAGAGAAACGTAATTTTTTTTATGAGATAAATGTAAATTTATATACAGATACATATGAAGATAAAACCTTTTAAAACTAAAAAACATTATTAATTTACATATTTTTTTAATTATTTAGCATTCTAGTTTTTGTGTTCTTTTATATAATGAAAATGAGATAAAAATAGTTTAAAAATCTAACTCGAGAATATTATTAACTAACGACTTTATTATAAGTCTATGTCACTTTAGAGGACAAACTAGTGTGATAAGTATCAACTTGAGCCAAAAATAAAATATTTACCTTTTAATTCTTTTTAAAAAAATAAAATGAGATATTAATATATGTATTTTGATTTTTAAAATTGAAAAAAAACTGTTCAATCTCTTTAAAAATGTTGATATTATAAATTTAATCATGATAAAATTACACTTCAATCTCTCAAAAATATAAAATTTAATTTTAACTTCACCCTTAATCACTTTATTTATGGTTCTCGATAATAGTGCAATTCTAATTTTATAATCATAGTGAAAAAAAACTATTATATTATATATAAAATAAATAACATGCAATGGTTTTCTATCCAGTAAGTTGAAAAATCATCAATTCTTAAAGTGTATGATAATACGCGCTTGAGCACAATCGAATTTATATTCTCTAAGTTGTCACAATAACAACAATAATTCTAATTAAATTAAGACTCAAATAGCATCGAGGGACGATGGGAGGGATGCAGGAAGTAGCCTTAGCAATTCATTTATAGCTTTTGTCATTTAAAAAAAAAATTAACAAAGTTAACTTTTCTCATTAATTCTAATAAAAAACAAATACAATCATAAATTTAACCTTCAACATTTACATTTTTTTAATTTAACCCCTAAATTTTTTATTTTTTGCTTTAATTATTATAAAATTATAAAAATTTTCTCGTACGTGCCAACAAATTAAATATAGAAAAAATACTAAACTTACTATTAATCATTACTATTAAAAAATTTAACTTTTAATTATCATTTTTCGACAATAAATCTCATGTATATTAAATGATTTATATTATACATCATTGAATTTAACCTCAACATTCATATGTTTCATAAACTTTTGATTTAATCATATTACGTGATTTAATTTTAATTATCAATAACTTTAGCCACTTATAATAAACACTATTAAAATACACATTCTTTCAACATGTTTTTAACATATAAACAAATTAATACCTAATTGAAATTTTTAAAAATATAACTTTTTTTGGGTTTATTTTTTAAAGTTGGATTAGATGGCAAGATAGAATTTCAATTTTTTTAATCTTTTTCTTTTTAATGTCGACACTAATATTAGATAGTGTTAGATTAATATTATATTAGGGTTTCATTTAAAATTAATTGGATATCATTTAGGTGATTATTTTACATATTTTTAAAATAAAAATATCAAGATAAATCTAAAAAATATGCTAAAGGGTAGAAAAGCCCATAAACTTTTGTAAAAAAATCAATTAAACCCCCAGCAAAAAAATGCACCCAATTAAGCTTATTGACTTAAAAATTACATCAATTAAACCCTTTGGTCAATGGTTGCCATTGTTGACCATAATTATCTTTTAATCCTGCTGACATGTCACTTAATGGTTACCAACTATATTTTTTAGAACGAAAAAATTTCACATAGGCTAATGACATGGCATTTTCTTTTATTTTAATGGAAAACTTAAACCAAAATTAGTAAAAAGTAAGTGACCTGGTTAATTACTTTTATTAACCCTAACTCCCTAAATAAAACCCTAAAATAATGTTTAAAGAAAACATCTAGCCTGAAATAGTATATGAAGAAAACATTTACCTCCATTTCTTCTTTCATAGTGAGCTCTCATTTCTGAAATATCGAAGAAAATTTTTCTTTTTTAGGCTATTGATTTGATGTATGGTTGTTGTCTCGCGAACTCTCTTTTCTTTTAGGGTAAATTACACCAACAGTCACCCAACTTTAGGGTAATTGACAAAACAGTCATCTAGGCTTCATTTCAGTCACTTAACTTTCGAAAAGTTACAAAACAGTCACTAATTAATAGTTACCGTTATGGTGTTAACAAAATTGCTGACGTGGTAAGTTAACCAGCTGATGTGGCAAGTTAACTTGCCACGTTGGTGAAGCAGCTCCATTTTCCTCTTCTTCTTCTTCTTCTTCTTCTTCACCAAAGGATAGTACCTTCTGAAAAACCTTCATGGTTATGCAACTGGGGCTTTTGGGGATTTTCTGGAAAATCGATATTCCAAACAGAAAAAAGAAAGTTGTTGTCAATTTACATTGATCTAAAGTTTTTGGTTATGTACTGAATGGGTTTAGTTTTTGGACATTTTATTTTTTTTTTCCTTTTGCAAGTTTTCTATAATAAGTAAATAGAATGAATCACGATAAATTCACTCACATAAGGCTATAGCCTGGGCTTATGAGCGAGCAATGAGCCTTGGCCATGCCCAATTCACTCTCATCCAACTTGCGGTTTCTTTAATATTCGACTCTCAAGGCATCTTTTATCAAGCAATCTCCAACTCCGACTGTAGTAGTGCCGCACAATACGTGGATAGGGTATTCCATCAAGCCTTGAGAAAGCTTCCAGCATAGTCACCTGCACCAAACCAAGTCCGTGCTAGTTATTCTCTTATTAAGGCAATCCGTCGCGCCCAAGCCGCCCAACAGTCTCGCGGAGATACCCATTTGACAGTCAATCAGTTGAGTCTAGGCCTCCTTGAGGATTATCAGATTACGAATTTGTTGAAAGAAGTAGGTGTTACATCAGCAAAAGTGAAATTCGAAGTCGAAATACTTCGAGGAAAAGAAGGGAAAAATGTGGAGAGTGCATCCGAGGGACACTACATTTCAAGCATTAAAATCATATGGGACTGGTCATTGTTGAGCAAGCAGGGAAGCTTGATCCTGTAATAGATCGAGATGAAAAAATTAGAAGGGTCATTAGGATCCTGCCTAGAAGAACTAAAAACAACCCAGTTCTAATTGGAGAACTAGCTGTTGGTAAAACTGTTGTGGTAGAGGGTTTGGCTCAAAGCATTATGAAGGGAGATGTGCCCAGTAATCTTGGCAATGTTCGACTCGTTGCATTGGATATGAGTGCACTAATTGCAGGAGCGAATAGAGGAGAGCTTGAAGAAAGATTGCAAGCGGTTTTGAAAGAAATTGAGGAAGCTGAAGGGAAAGTAATTCTCTTCATTGATGAAATCCACTTAGTACTTGGCGCTGGTCGAACCGAGGGTTCTAAGGATGCAACCAACCTTTTTAAACCTATGCTTACTAGGGGTCAACTTAGGTGCATTGGTGCTACTACCTTGGAAGAACATAGAAAGTATGTTGAAAAAGATGCTGCATTTAAGAGAATGTTTCAACGGGTTTATGGTTATGCATAACCATGAAGGTTTTTCAGAAGGTACTATCCTTTGGAGAAGAAGAGGAAAATGGAGTTGTTTCACCAACGTGGCAAGTTAACTTGCCACATCAGCTGGTTAACTTGCCACGTTAGCAATTCCATTAACACCCTAACGGTAACTGTTAATTAGTGACTGTTTTGTAACTTTTCAAAAGTTGAGTGACTGAAATGAAACCTAGGTGACTGTTTTGTCAGTTACCCCAAAGTTGAGTGACTGTTGGTGTAATTTACCCTTTCTTTTATTATAACAATTCCATGGGGTTTAGAAAGATGACAATGTCATCATGTTCGTTTAAAGGTAGCCGAACAAATGTGCACTCATCAGTCCGTTGGTAGTACAAAAAATTGTATAGCTATTGTGATGGCAAATGTCTAATGTGAACAACATGGAAATACACTATAAGAAATAACGTTTTTAGTGGAGAAAAAATAGTCACTATAATTAAAGGTGACCAAATATAAAAAATAGTCATTGTTGTATTTGTGACAATTGTCACAAAGTCATCACAATTATTTAATTTTTTTTATCAAATTTTAGTCACTAAAATTGTAAGCAATTGTGACAATTGTCACAAGTCATCACAATTATTTAATTTTTTTTATAAAATTTTAGTCACTAAAATTGTAAGCAATTATGACAAAAAAATGTCACATATATTTAACCTTTTGTGGCCAAACTGTTGACACTAAAACTATAAGTACTCGTGACAGTAATAAATGGTCACATGTATTCAAACTTTTTCGTGATCAAATTTTTGACACTAAAATTGTAAGCGTGGCAAAATTAAATGGTCACAATTATTTAATTTTTGTTACCAAATTTTTTACACTAAAATCGTAAGCAATTCTGATGAACATAAATTGTCATAATAATTTTTTCTATGTTGACATATTTTTTTTACTTTAAAATTAAATTTCTAACAAGAAAAAATAGTCATGATAACTAATTTGCTTATGACGAGAATATTAACAATAGTTACAAAAATTATTGTCACTCATGTTATTTCAAATGTCTTTTCACTAATGTGTATTAAAATTATATCTCATGAGTTGTTTAATAATCAAATTTTATCTAAAATTGAATCAATATTTTATGATAAGCCTTAGATGTATTGGTTGATTGAACTTGATCAAATTTTGATACAAAAGGTGGGCATAGCCATAAATAATCCATTAGTTTCTAAGTTATAATTATGAACATATGTAACTATATTTTTATAAATTAAAAATAAAAAATAATAGAAAATTTAAAAAATACCCTCAATATTTTGCAAAAATTAGAATTTGGTCCATAAGACACTACACATGTTGGTCAGCTTAGAGTCACCCAAACACCACTATTAAGGGCCATTTCTGCCTATTAGCTGCCATCCTATCAACTATGCTCCACATACACTCCCTTTCTCTACTAGAACCCCATCATACCCAAGCCTTCAAACTAGCAGCCATCAACCCCTCCCCCCAAAAAAGAGCTTTCCTTAAGTCCAAACAAGAAACCTGCAAAATACAAAATAAGCAATTCAAATCAGAAAGAAAAAAAAAAGAGAGAGAAGAGAAATTAAAAAAAAAAGGAGAACACATTGAATCTTGCAATGTTGGAGAGGTTTTGGACCTTCATTGTGGGATTCAAATGGTAGCGAGGCTTATAAGGATGAAAGTAGGCAGTGGTCTGATGTCAAACTCGATTTGATGGCAAAAAATGCCAGATCGGAGTTTATTCATTCATGTGGTGAAATTGGTTTCGAGTGCTTTCTTTAGAGGTTTGAACCAAGGAAGAGAATGGAAAAGGATGGGCTTCGTTTTAGAGTGAGAAAAAAAGGCCACCAAATGGCGAGGGAGAGTGATAAATGTGCTGGTTAAGTTTTGTTTGTAACATCCTTAACACCCACTGAGATGGAAATAGTATTATTTCGAGATTTGCACGTGCTATATGTTGGAAAAAATCTAATTCGAATATGGTTTTCTTACACAACGAAAAATTAAAATTTTGAAAACCAAGTCGGTTTGTGATATTTTTAGCAATAAACCATTTTACTAAATCGCAATTGTGTTTTTAACTAAAAGGATTATTGTCATTCCTGATTTTCAACCGAACTGCCTTCTCCACTATTCTCATTCTACGAACTGCTTTGAGTGTGTGCTCAAATGAATTTAAATCAAACACAGAACCAAAAATTGTTTATTTTATTTTTAGTGGAAAAGTAAATCTCTCTTCAATAGAAACTGGTAGAATTGTTATTCCATAAAATAGAATTTATAATTAGAAAATAAATTCTCACTATTTTCGGGTAGAATAACAATATATCAAAATTGTATCTTTAGCCTGATAGGTACCATCTATTTATAGGGAGAAGAAGTGAAACCATTGATGAATTAGTAGAAGTATATTTCAACAGAAATCTCACTTTAACTGGGATTGGGGGGTGGCAACCCTAGTTAAATATACTAGGGTTTATCGTCTTGTGTATTTAGCATGAGGAGCTTTTAGGTCTCTCCCGTATCAAGTCCAATTATAAGTAGTTCTTGGACTTTTAACTAATAATTTATAATTCAATCAAACCCAATACATGTTTTTTTTTTCTCAAAATAAACATCATAAATTAATTTCTCAATTAAATAAATTTTCTACATTCAACAGATTCACTATGACAAATTAATTTAATTACATTTTCGGACTTCAATTAATTAATTAATTAATTAATTAATTAATTAATTTGAAAAACTATAAATTAATTCTTAAGTCATTTCCATACCTAGTGAGAAAACAACATTCATTTCCAAATGTTCTCATTTCTCTATCTTTACAATTTTTTTGTTCATTTGGTTTAACATGCAATTCATTTCTAATTTCAACGAGCTAGCGGATGAATCGATTGGACATATGTACGTAGGGCTCAAATTATTTATAATTAAATTTTAACTTTCTGCCTATTAATTATAAACTCATTTAGTCACAAAGTTATTCCATTATAGTATCGTGACTTAGCTCTCCCAAATGATATATCGTTATGAAAGCAACTCGATCAGTGCTCGTCTAATGACCTTGTCATAAGTGTGTTACCTTTATATATCCTTAACCTCTTTAGGATAAATTTGTTCTCCCGATATGATTATATTTTATCTCATGGTAATCATTACATATTCCTTCACGAAAAAGTCAATTGTTATCAAATAGAAATCAAGTCATTCATCATAAAAATGAATGACTCGCTTTATTCATATCTCGAGCTATGAATTCCACTATTGTAAATGACGCTACATACTGCAAAAGTCATATACCCAACACACCAGCTTTCAGTTCCTTATCTATTTGAACTCAGGCTTTTACTTACATCAAAGTATATGAGTTATGCATACATAGTTCGTCATTCACTCAAGATTAAGGTTGTCACACTATGAACGTCACAAGTGAATAAATCCATCAATATATTCAGGATCTATTCTTATTGGGTCCAATCCAACGTACTGTTAGTCTAGTCAATCACATCTATATCTCTATCTTCTGGGAATCGTCTGCTCCGATGCCCAAGACAAGACATCTCCCTAATTAGACTTGTTAGATGGCATATTAGTCTTTTAATTGGTTTATTCATTTTTATTAGACTAATGACATGTTTAGGTCTGTCTACTGATATAAGTTGTCTTTTCATATTACGATCCAACCATGTAATACCGCTTAGTATTAGTTAAACATTAGATAATCAATGAGCTAATATTTGCTTATATTTTGATTTACATGCAAAAATAACGTGAGCACAATATACAAAGGGTATTAATGTAATTCATGAGTAATTTTATTAACCATTATGTTTAAAAATTTTACAAGTGTACATAAATGACAATACTGTACTTAGGGCACCAAATCCAACACTAGAACATTCAAAGTAAAAATAATAAAATTAGAATAAATAAGAATCATGAGTGATTAGTGGAGAAGGTAGTTAGATGCCATAGGAAATTAAAAAAGACTTTTGAATTGAGAAAAATTAATTTTGGGTATTGACTAAACCACAATAACGTGAAAAGTGTTGGGGTGTAAAAATTGAAAGTATAAATTATTGAATTAGATTACTGGAAAAAAGATGAATGATTAGAAGTGCAATAAAGCCAATAGGGCGTTGTGAATTATGGATGAGATTGAAACTAATTGTGGGCCACTAGATGTATATGATGATGTTTAGATTTTTTAAATTAAATAATATTAAAAATATTAAATATTAAATCAAATAGATTTTTGCTATAAAAAGATGTAGAAATCTCCCCTATCTTCTTCTCTTTTCTTTTCACGCCACCCCATTTATTAAGGAAACCAATTTTCATTTTTTTTAATTTTAGTCATTTCCACCATTTCTACGCACCTCAAGTTTAAAAGCTTCAAATTTCTTCCATGGATTCTTAGTAAACTCAACAAAGCAACCTCATAGCAAGCTAAGTTTCTTGTAAAGTTAATTAATGATCGCACTGGAGGAGAGAGAAAAGTAAAGTTAGGGATTTGGTAAAAGTTCAACGTAAGGGTTATGAGTTTTCTTTAAGGATTTTATATTTATTTCATTAAAAGTGCATGGAAATTATATGTGATTATTTTTTGATATTAAATCTTATATGTCTATGATATGTCAACGAAGAGAAAGAGAAGAGAGGTGACCAACAAGGTCTTAACAAGGGGAAAGAAGTAGAAAAAAGTGAAAGAAAAAGAAAGAAGCTCATCCAAAAACTTGATTGTAAGTACTTGAAGAATTTTACTCTACCTAACTTAACTTAAGTGCGAGTCATATTAAAATGATTATAAAATTAATTTGTATGTGAATATTCAAGATTATATGTATAAAAGTTGATGAATGAGTAGTGAAAATATGAATTGGATTTTACTTTCAAAATGAATAAATTTGGTATATTTAAATAGTAGTAAGAAGAAACTAAATTGTAAATTGTGCAAAATAAGACATGCGAACTAAAATATTGATAATTAGGGCTTGAACGAAGTGTGATATATTAGTGAATAGATGAAAAGTAATATTATAGTGGAATTATAATGTATAATGAATTTTTGTTTTAATAAGGATTATATTGTAAAAGGTGTAAAGTTTAAATTGTTTTTAATTCTTGAGTAAATTTAATGTATAAATGCCCATGTAAACAAGATGTGAAATAGTAGGAAATAGATGGAATGCCATTAGGAAATTTTCATGCGCGTTAGTGATAGTGGCACTCCAATGCAATTCAGTGATTTCACACTCCAGTGGTTGTGACAATGGCACTTCGATGCAGTTCATTAATTTTACACTTCAATGTAAGATAGTGTATGCACGTTTGTGCAATTGATTCAGTGTTCATTCTGCATATCCTACGTGTTTTATTGAGCCTATGGTTGGGCTAAAAATTTAATGGTAAGTGAACTTAATAATGAAATTGTAAGTGGCTTATAAAATGATAGTTTGAGATTTCACTATAATTAATCTCTATTTAACTTCATTGTATGTTTGGATTGATTCATAAATTTATATGTTAACACTGGTTACTTTCATGGCAAGTTTAATTCTTGATGTATTTACTAAGTTTTTATAAGCTTAACGCATTATTTTTCAACACATAGGTAGAGACTCGAGTTGAAACTCTAAAGTGAAAATATTATCTCAACTCATCACATCACATATCAAAGCTTGAAAGAGAGTATATATGATTTTGATCTTTTGGTTATAGATCATGGTATGTACATAGGTTAATGCAAAACATATGGGCAATATTTCTAGTGAAAATACTTGAAGAATCTTGATCATTTTGTTAACCTTACAAACTTAGTTAAAATTTGATTGATTTATATGTGGAATTATATGATGTTTTGATGGAGATTTATGTTTTATAATGTTTAAAAGTGATATGGAATGATTGATGATAGTTTAAACTTGGTTTAGATGTTTCAAACATGTTTTGGGTAATTTGTTTTCAATGTCACGACTTCAGAAATAAATGTCATGACATTGGACATGTAATTAGAGTAATCTGTTTTTGGTGTCGCGACATTAGTTAGTGTTGCGACACCCACTTCCTAGTATCGCGACATTGACCTTATTTACCTTGTTTTGACATGAATAAGTCTCGAATGGTTCCCGTTTGTAATCAAATTTTAAAGAAAGCATAAAAATGACTTGAATAACTTTAAAATAGTTTATTTATGATAAAACAAAGTTTTAAAAATGATGTTCGTATTGAGTAGACTCAGTGTCCAAATGTGACATCCCTTGATCGTGATATATTTGTTCACTTCGAGTGAGGGGTGTTACATTGTTGAAAAATAAAAAGAAAAGGAGAATAGAGAAAAGCCAAAGAAAAGTATGAAAGAAGGGAAGATGAAAAAAGAGAGAGGAAAAGAGTAAAAAAAAGTAAGAAAAAAAAAAGAAAGAGAAAAGAAAAAAATTATGAAAAGTAATAAAAGAAAGAAAAACAATATTAACAATTGGACCTAAATTTTAAAATCTAAAAACAGAGGAACTAAAATTTTGAAAATATAAGTACATGATCTAGACTTCAAATTTGTGAAGAATACAATGACCTATATCATATTTTGTCAAAAAAACAATATATATTTGGTAAGTCTACAATTGAGTTGAGACCTAATTAATAGATATCACGAACTTAATTAAACTTTTGTAGTGTGAATATTTTATATTATTAAAAGTATTTATATAATTTTACTAATTTAATGATATTTTATATTTTTTGTTTTAATATCATTATTTTTATAACGAAATGTTAGGAACTTAAACATTTCTAAAAACAACTATTTATTCAAACAAAATAACTATAAATACTAATATTTTATATTATGAATTTTAAAGTAGTAATATTTTTAAAATTTCCAAAATTTTAAAATTTCTTATCAAGCTCGGGAGAGTCTGCCATTTAAATCACATTAGCATTCAAAAATTTAAAATTTAAGTGGATCTTGTTATCTATAGGTGATTAAGGCCTAGTTTAGGAATGCTTAAACTTGTTCATGGGCCAGGGCCAACCCGTAGGCCCACTCGAAAAATGGAAGGTTTTGGTAAAAATATAGGTCCGAAAATGGGTTTGGGCAAAAAATAAGTCTCGTTTAGAAAACGGATCAGGCATTAGGTAAGACTTCTTTTGTTGAACCTGGCCCGGATATGCAAAAAAAATATGTTATTTTTTTTACTGTTTTGTTGCTATTTTCTTGTTTTTTTTTTCACTATTTTGCTACCATTTCACTGTTATGTTGCTACTATTTTGTTATTATTTATAACTTTTGTTTTATTGTTAATTTTGTTACTATTTTAGAGTCATTTGGTTGTTAAGTTACACCTATCTTAGTGTTATTTAAGTATACAAATTTTTTAATTTATTTTTTATTTGTTAGGGAATATTTATTTTAATGTTTTTAGTATTTGTTAGAGTTGAGTGACTTGAATCATTGTTAAAATAAAATAAAAGTAAAATCCATATAAAACTATACTTCTTTTATTTTACATTGATTAGAATAATATTTTTTTAACCTATAAATAAATACAGTCTAAACTCCTCTTGTATCATTCAAATTTGACATTAGTGAATTTTCTTCTTTTCTACCAGTATTTTTTTCTTGAAAGGGTTTTCACGTAAAATCTGTGTGTTCTTATTTTTTTTTATTTTTTCTTTGCGATCGTTCTATATTGTCATTATTGACGTTAGTTTCTACAAACTAGTATCAAAGCTTTTCGGGTTGCTCGTCTCAATCACGGTAATGACGACATTGAAGTATGATATCCCGTTATTGGATCGCAACACCAGATTTGCTTTGTGGCAAATAAAGATGTAGGCAATTCTTGCGTAAATGGATTTGGAGAATGCTCTGCTAGGAATAGATAATATGCCTTAGACATTGACGGAGGAAGAGAAGAAGCGTAAAGATCGAAAGGCTTTAATGTAATTACATTTACATTTGTCGAATGAAATTCTACAGGACATGATGAGTGAGAAGACCACTACTGTATTATGGGCTATGCATGTCAAAAACCCTAACTTGCAAGTTGCATATGATACAACGTCTTTATGCTCATCGTTTGGAGGAATGTGCATTTGTGCACGTAATTTAACTATGTTTAAAGAAATTCTCCCAGATCTAGAGGTCATGGAGGTTTAGTATGACAAAGAAGATTTAGGATTAATTCTACTTTGTTCGTTGCTCCTATCTTATTCAACCTTTAGAGATACGATTTTGTATAGCCACGAATATCTCACGGTTGATGAAGTCTATGATTCCTTAACCTCGTATGACAAGATGAAATATCTTGTGGTTAGATCTGACTCTCAGGAAAAGGGTTTCATTGTTCGTGGGAGACAAGAATGAAATACTTATGATAATCGTGGGAGGACACAGGAACAAAATCCTCGTAGTAAATCTAAGGGTAAATCGAGATATTCAAACAGAGGTAAAACTTATAACTTCAGCAAAAAGAAAGGGCACATTAAATCTGAGTGCTATAAGTTGCAGATCAAGATCAAAAGGGAGGCTGCGAATCAAAAAGGAAAACAACCAGAATAATTCGGTGAAGTTGATGTTGTAGAAGACTACAGTGATGGCGAACTCCTAGTTACTTCTGCCAACAACTCTAAAGTGAGTGAGGAGTGGATCCTTGATTCTGGTTGCACCTTCCATATGAATCTCAATCGAGATTGGTTTACAACATATGAAACAGTGCCTGAATGTCTTATTTTGATGAGAAATAACGCTTCATGTAAAATTGCAAGTATTGGCACAATAAAAATTAAGATGTTCGATGGAGTCATCAAAACATTTAGCGACGTATGACATATACTGGAATCGAAGAGGAATTTGATTTCGTTGAGTACTCTTGATTCAAAAGGGCATAAATACATAGTTGAAAGTGATATTTTGAATATTAGTAAGGGCTCCCTTGTTGTGATGAAAGGGTAGAGAAATACTGCCAAGTTATATGTTTTGCAAGGTTATACTGTTACTGGTGATGCAGTTATTGCTTCCTCTTCCTTGTCAGATGATGATGTTTCTAGACTTTGACATATGCATCTAGGGCATATGAGTGAGAATAACATGACAGAATTAAACAAAAGAGGACTTTTTGATGATGAAGTTCTATGAGCATTGCATTTTTGGGAAACAAAAGAGAGTTAGATTCATCAGAAAAATCCATAACAAGAAAGGAACATTAGATTATATTCATTCTAATATTTGGGGACCATCAAGAGTGCCTTCGAGGGGTTGCACTAATTATATGCTGACGATCATTAATGATTTTTCCAGAAAATTTTAGGCATTCTTCCTGGAGCAGAAAAGTGATGTGTTTCCGTGTTTAATGCTTAGAAAACTATGATCTAGAAACAAAAAAAAAAGATAAAACACCTCCGCACATATAGTGGCTTGGAATTATGTTCTGATGAGTTTAATGAATTGTGCAAATCAGGAGGAATTGTGAGACACTTGACAGTTCGTCATACTCCACAGCAAAAAGACATTGCAGAACTGATGAATAGAACAATCATGGAAAAGGTTCAATGTTGTTGTCAAATGTCTGTTTACCAAAATCTTTTTGGGCTGAAGTGGCCTCTACTGCATTTTTTATTTACCGGTCTCCGTCTGTTGCCATTAAGAAAAAGACTCCACAAGAGGTATGGTTTGGTAATCCTACTGATTATTCTAATTTGAAAATTTTTGGGTGTCGTGTGTATGTTCATATTGGTAAATAGAAATTAAAACCTGGATCCATTAAATGTGCTTTTCTTAGTTATAAGACTGGTGTTAAATGGTATAAATTATTGTGTCCTGAAAATAGAAAAGTTATGATTAGCAGATATGTTGTTTTTTATGAAACTGCTATGCTACCTAACTTATCTCTTAAATACCCTTCCAATAAAGACCAACAAAAGTATGTGGAGCTTTAGATTGATCTAGGATCTACAACAAAGTCTACTTTCAAGTTAGTATAGAAATTATTCACCATAATATTCTATTGCTAAGAACGAACCTATAAAAGAAATTAAACCTCCAAAGAGGTACGTCGAGGTTGATCTAGTTGCTTATGCTTTAAAAGTGATTGAAGATATAGATGCAAATATAGAACCATCTACTTATTCCAAAGTAATTAGTTGTGAAGGTTTAGGAAAAATGATGATTTCCATGTAATAAGAGATAGAATTGCTCCATAAGAACAAAACATGGAATCTAGTGAAGCTTCTTAAAGGTAAAAAGATTGTTCGTTGTAAATGTGTGTTCAACAAGAAAGAAGGAACTCCAGGAGTTGAAGAACACAAATATAAAGTAAGGCTGGTTGCAAAAGGTTATAGTCAGATTTCAGGTGTAGACTTCACAGATGTGTTTTCTCCAGTTGTGAAGCATAGTTCAATTTGAGCTTTGCTTGGTATTGTGGCCATGTATGATTTGGAGCTCAAACAATTAGATGTAAAAATAATGTTCTTTCATCGAAAACTTGAGGAAGATATTTACATACAACAAACAGAATGTTTTACAGCCTTAGAAAATGAGGACTAAGTTTGCTTGCTGAAAAAAGTTCTTTTATGGCTTAAAATAGTCACCAATGTAGTGGTACAAGAGGTTTGATTCTTTTATGACTACTCTTGATTTCAAAAGAAGCAGCTTTGACAGTTGTGTTTATTTCAAGAAAAAACAATGATGGTTCTTTTATGTATCTACTCTATTATGTTGATGACATGTTGATAGCAGCCAAATATAAAGTAAAAATAAGAAAGGTCAAAGCCCAACCTAGTAAAGAATTTGAGATGAATGATTTGGGAGCAGCAAAAGAGATACGTGGGATGTAACACCCTAGACCCAGTCTAGACGTCCAGACCAAGTTTGGAGAGTTACATCACCCGTACTAAAATTCATACTATCATAACACAGTTGAACTAAACCATTCATACGTAACATTCAGGATAATAATAATTTAAAACATATAATCTTCATAAATTCCATAAAACATAAATCCCTAGTGGTAATACTTAAAAGAAAAGATAAAAGTTTGACCGAGCTCCTGCGACACCTACCCGATCAAGACTAGGGATCGCCTGAAATCCAACCAAAACAGAATAAGTTGTGAACTCAGTGCGTAAAAAAAGTTTATTTTATTAGAATTCATTTATAGCGAAATTCCAAGTACAAGTATTCAGTTCATTTCAGAAGAGTGATAGTTCAGATTCAGAGCAGACCAGTTACATGTATACGTATGTGCAATTTCCATTCATATACGATACCGATCAGATTCGGATGCAATTTTCCAATTCCCATCCGTTACACAC
Organism: Gossypium australe; assembly: GCA_005393395.2. Taxonomy (NCBI): domain Eukaryota; kingdom Viridiplantae; phylum Streptophyta; class Magnoliopsida; order Malvales; family Malvaceae; genus Gossypium; species Gossypium australe. The sequence goes on along the minus strand of CM016615.1, from coordinate 11,740,749 downwards.
CATCTCCTGCCATCCCAACAAAACATTAAGGACATTTATTGCCCAACCAACCCTTCACACCATTAAGTGTTCGTTGACACTTTTATAGAAATGCAGCTTAGCTACTAATTCAGTATGCGACAAGTGCCTGGATTAAATATACTCTTAGTGGCATAGCCATGATTTCAGAACAAATTTCTTCTTCCTTCACAACATCCCACCCCATGCCAATAGAGAATACAACTACCGTAACACATGCTCAATCAATCTAATACATTACGTAATTAATAAAACAGTTAAATAACAGTGGTATTATAGTGCACATTCAATTATGTGATTCATAGATCAGTCTTAGTGTATCAGACAGTTCTCATATAAACAAATTTAGTCATTCGTATATTGAGGAAACCAATATCAAAGTTTAGCAACATTCTTGGCCTCAGAAACAGTTCTCGGACCCAACATCCTGTCACACGACCTGGGCACACGCCCGTGTCTCTGACCGTGTGGCTTTTATACTACAAACAGTGAGTTACACGGCCTGGGCACACACCCGTATCCCTGGCCGTGTGAACCCTGCACTAGCATGGCCACACACGGCCTAGACACATGCCAATGTGGCCTTAATTTAGTAAACAGTGAGTTACATGGCCATTCATACGGCCTGCCACACGCCATTGTGGCCCACACTTCCTAGTTACACGCCCGTGTGCCGGGCCGTGTGGTGTTGACAGCCACCATTTTTGGCGATCCAAAACTTGCAAATTGAGGTTTTAGGTACGTACCTGATTTCGTTTTGATGGAGTAACAATAGGGAGACTACTCAGAACCTAATTAATCATTCCACAATCAATCACACTATCAATTCCAACATTTAGCAAAATCACTTATCGTTAAAAACATGTCGAAAGGTTCGACACAATTCTATTATGATAAACTGTAAATGTAACATATTTTAATCCCACATTTAGCATGTTTTTTGGATAATTTAGCCCTTATTTATGTAAAAAGGTGCTCTTAATCCTTTCTTTTCATGTTTCATACTCAGGAAAGCACCCGAGGACGAAAAGAATGAGAAACGGGCTTAAAATGGGCCAATTTGGGCCAAAGAGGAATTTAACATGTCTTGGACTTCAAGCCACACGGACGTGCCTTGTCAAACAACTAGAACATGGCCATACCACGAGCCACACGACCATGCCACCATCAACAGGCCTTGTAATAACCAATTTTTGCCTGAGCCCAATACAGACTTGAGGCCCAAACAATAAAACAAAAGCCATTAAAAAAAACCAATACAAAATATAAGAAGCCAAAAACAAAACAAAATAAACCCAATAAAATATGGCAGTCCAAATGTCCAATTACAAACCCAAATCTAAACCCATTTGCCTATACAGACCCTAACCCAAGCCAGCCCAAACCTGAATGACCCATTTACAACAATCAGCCCAACTAAGCCCAATTTACAAACGGCCCAAAAGGCCCAAAATGATTAGTTTTTCAGAGAGCTAGGGTTTCTGAAAACCCTAGCGCCGCCTCAGCCTTTGGTTTCTGTTCCCCACGCCCGCGCTTCCCAATGACCGCAGCGCCCCTGCGCCGACCCTTCGTCTGCTGCCACGTGCACTGACCCCGTCGCACACCTCTGATGCCCCATCTGTTGTTGGTCACCCCCAGGCACGCCTCCACGCCTCAGTTGATACCCACCTTGCGCATCGGTCAAACCTCCGTCGTTGTGGCCCCAGCGCCACTATGCACGCCAACCGAAGGACTCCGGCACGCCTTCGTTGTCGCTCATACCCTGCAAGAGGAAGATGACTAACAACAGAACAAAGCAAATATAAAAATAAACAAAGAAGAAAAATCTGTAAAGTCGGTTATAAAAACCGAAATAAATCCACTGCATAGGGGTTCTGGGGGGTTCTTAGAAAATAAGAATACGGAATAGAAAAAAAAACAAGTAAAGACTTCGAAGGTTGATCCGATTTATTATTTTACTGTTTACCGTTTTTATTTTTTATTTTTCATTTTACTTATTTTGAATCTTTCATAAACAAAAATCAAAAAAAATAAAAGGGTTATTTCCATCTTCTCTTTTCTCCGATTCGGAGTTCTGTTTCGTTCCTTAAGCGTAAATATATACAGAAACAAAAAGGGGAAAGAACAGTTTACCGAAAATAATCTTGCGGATGAGCCTTCGGGGCGGATCTCCTCCTTCGCGAATGAGATCCGAAACGGGGGCCAAAGTTCCTTTTCTTTCGGCTTCCTGGACTGTGATGGTTAGTTTTCGAGGGTGACTCGGGAAGGAATTCAAAAGGCGTCTTTTGCCTTTCCGACCATCGTGCACGGCGATCGTCGGCGATGGTTCGGTGCTGAAATTTTGATCGACCCTCAGCCCTTTTCAGAGAAAACAGAGGAAACAAATATTTTTTTCAGAAACAGGGTTTAAATGAAATTTTGGTCAAAAAAATCTAATTTATATAGCTTATAAAATGGCACGTTTTGATTCCTGAGGTTTAATGCCAAAACGGGGTCGTTTTGACTCTGACCCGCGCGACCCGATCTGTTTGAACAAGATCCGCGTGTTTTCTTTAAAAAGGGGTTATTTCCCCTTTTGATCCTTCTGCATTTCTATTCTGTGCAATACAATCTTTTCGTTTCTTTTAATTTGCCCTGAATATTTTCTTTTTACCTCATTTGAGTCCGTACTGAAGTTTTGCGTTTAGGAAGCAAAGAATATTTTCCCATTCGGTCCTTTTGGTCTTGCGCGTTGTGCTATCTGGTCCTGCATTTTATTTTATTCCTAGTTTTGGCCCAAAATACTATTTAAATTTCCATTTGCCCCTTTTGATTTTGATCTTTTTATTTACCCCTTTTAAATTCAATTTAATTTTAGTTTGGCCCTCGTTTATTTAATCTCAATCATTTTAGACTTATTTTATATATGTTATCATGTTTAATGCTTGTTTATTTTCTTATTATTTTATATATTGCTCCATTGTTTTTCATCTTATTTGTTTGATTTCTTTTTAGTTGATTCATTTCTATTCACGGCGCATTACTATTCTATTTTATTACTATTACTATTTTGTTTTATTTCTATTATTACTATCTTCCATTTTATTGTATTTTATTTTCTTTTTACGTTTATTTGTCATCAGTTTTTTTATCTACTATTACTTCTTTAATACTTACGTGTTTGTTACTCTTCCTATATTATCCGTGTTTTATATATATATATACATCAGAGACATTGTTACTAACGATATTACTATTATTATATCACTATATATATATATATATATACATACTATTATTATTTCGTCTTTTAACTACTAATCTTATTACTGTTTATATTATTGTTTCACTACCATCATTATTATTTATGCATATTAATATTTTAGATTAATGATCCCGATGTTATGTATCACGTGTATCATGTTATCATTATGCTAAATTCATGTCACATTACCATTATTCGTCACATACGATCACATTCACGCTTTAAATAATGTGTCTTTAAAACCTGAACTACCAAACGTATAGCATCTTTAGAATTTTTGTAAATTTCATCCAAAAACAAAGTTTTCAACAAAGCAAGGCAATATTTGCGTGTTTAGAAGAACTGGAGATTACATCCTAACGTGCTGGGTGTTGATTTTTCGTTCGACTAAATAACCAAATACCATTTTCATATGTTTTGGAGATCAAAGATGATCTCGATGTCAGAGTATAAAGGTATTATATCCTAACGAGTTGGGTATGATAGTTTTATTCCTTCGAAACGAGATAATATTGAGATTCAATCCCAATTTAATTAACCCAGATTTTTTAATTCTTTTTACCCTAAATATTTTCAAGTTTTCAACATTGGGACAACATCAATCAATTTGGTACCAAATTTGGGCACTGCAAGGGTGCTAACCCTTCCTTGCACGTAATCGACTCCCGAACCCGTTTTCTCGAATTTCGAAGACCAAAATATTTTTATAGGTGACCTGTTCACACCTAAACAAAAAGGATAGGTGGCGACTCCCTATTTTTAAAAGTCGACTCCCATTTTTTTTAAAAAAATGGTTACGACAGGCCTGACCACGGCTTGACGACAATTTACACGGGCGTGTGACATGGCCGTGTCCCTGAATCAGAAAAGAGGAATTTCACTCGGAAAAGGATACTTGGGGAGAAAGAATCGCATTCCAAGAGCCTATATAAAAGACCCCAACTACAACCTAGAAGAAGGCGGTCAGTTAGGCAGTCAGCTAGGCCAGAAGCCAAGCCAAAAGGTCAGATTCATGGGAATCACTAGAAGATAGCCAGTTGATTCATCTGAAGAAGCCAGAATTCTACTCAAGATGGCGGATCTCTCCTTCAATTCCTTCAGGGGGTTTTAGGGATTTTCTATGTTTTGTTTTATCTTTTCTCTTGAGATGTTTTCTTTTATCATTATGAACTAAACCTTTCAGATACCTGAAGGGGATAAAACCTAAGATGAATCTTGTTATTATTTTCAGAACTATATGATAAATACTTAGTTTATTCTTAATTATGTGAGCTTAATCCAAATTGAATGTGCTTAGGTGGTGGAGCAAAAGTCCCTGCTTAAGAGAAGATCTATTATAGTTAAGCGGAGTTGATCGCGCGCTTAGAGATAGGGTGACGAGATTTTGCCGGATTAGGGTGAAACCTAATATGGGAGTCCATAGATCGAGTTAATGCGATTCTAAGGGTTTTAATTAGAAAGAGATTTCGATTAATCAACCTAGGATTAGACGTTATTCGCCTCGATAGAGGGTTTAATATAAATTAGGGAGTCTTACGGATCAAGCTAAGTGAATAAATCGTCTGGTTCAGTGTTAGATAATAAGTGAAGTCTAGGTGGATTTCCTCTAGGGTATCGTCTAAGTCAACTGAGTTTTCCAACAGTTTCTTCCCAAGTTTTATTCTTTTTGTCTTTGCATCTTAGCTTAGTGTTTCATTAGTTTTAGATTAATTAAATCAATCACTTAATATTTAGGCTAAATAATAGAAAGAAAGTGAGTAGTAGTACTTTTAGTTCCTTTGGGTTCGATAATCTGGTCTTGCCTAAGCTATACTACTATTCGATAGGTGCACTTGCCTCAATCGTTGTCATAGTTAGTCTACTAGTTCGATCATTCTTCATTATAAATTTTAAAGCTCTGACAGACACCATCATATTCCAATTCGCACACTCACTTCGTACGACACAGGAGAAATTAACCTAACAGTGTAGATTACCGTCTTTTGTAATATCCTTGCCTAAACAAAGTAGCCAATTAGTTTTGATAGAAAAATGTTAACAGAACGGAAATCACAACGAAAAGAAATTGCAACAAAACTTACGCAAAATTAACCTCACAAGCAACAAGACTTCACAATCACACAAGATCAACTGCAGAAAAGAAGAAAGAAGAAAAAGAAATTGAAAAGAATGAATAATAACAAAAATTAAAAAACTAAAATTTTGAAAGAAAAAGAACAATAACTTTTTCTTAGACTGTTTTAAATTAACCACCACCTTTCCCGACATTTGCAAAAATATATTCCTAATGCGTACGATGGGATTCGAACTCGAGACCATACAGAATACAGGCAGATGCTTAACCAATGAACCAGCAGGCTCATTCTTATCACCAGTTCACACTGAATTGAGCTTAATCGGGTAACGCAGACTCATGGGTTGATTTAAAAATAGAACAAAACTTTCAATGAAGTGACTCAAACTCCAAACCTTAAACCCAGAAGCAGAGCATAGTACTAGAAATACAAAAATTAATAACTACAGATTCTCACAATTAAATTTTTAAAATTTTGAGGCGTTACATGGGATGAAAATGCTCAGAGATAAAAAAAAATATGTAATTGTACCAAAGTTAAAAAGGGTACATTGAGAAAGTTCTTTGTAGGTTCAATATGCAAAATGCCAAACCTATTAGTACTCCATTAGTAGCCCACTTCATACTTTCATCGGCTTTGTCTCCACAATCAGATGATGAGATTAACTACATGTCACGTGTTTCATATTACAGTGCAGTGGGATCTCTCATGTATGCTATGGTTTGCTCACATCTAGATTTATCATATGCAGTTGTGCAGTTAGTAGATACATGGCGAATCCCGGTAAAGAACACTGGAAAGCAGTTCAGTGGATTTTCAAATACTTACGAGGTACTACCGATGTTTACTTATAGTTTTGAAGAATTGGAGATCGAGTTGTAAGCACTAAATGTTGTCCGGCTCGATTTCGTGTTTAATTTTCAAAATAAATAAAAAAATTTAAAAAATACAAAAAATCAAAATTACATTTTAAACCCTCATCTTTTCCAAAATTACACTTCGACCCCTAAACTTTTCCAAAATTACACTTTAACACATAAACTTGTCCAAAATTACACTTTAACCTTTAAACTTTACCAAAATTTCATTTTGATCCCTCATCTTTTCCAAAAGTACATTTTGACCCCTTATCTTACCCAAAATTACACTTTAACCCCTCGATTTTCTTGAAATTACTTTTCAACCTCACTAGTTTCACTACGTTTACGATCTGGTCCTTCTAGAAAAATCACGTAATTTGAGCACCTGCTCCCCGGATTTTTCGGCCGCCAACATGGGTGGAGACCCTTCCTTCAACCACCACCTGAAAAATACAGATAGAATGTGGAAACGAAGGCATAAAATGAGGGAAATCAACAGAAAAATAGCCTCCAAGATTCGACTATCACAAAAAAAAAGACCCCTCAAACATTCGAGTCAAGCAAAAAAAAACGCTCCCATCTCCGAACCCGAAAACGACCCTAAGCCTTACCATTCAACCGCTCTACCAATTGCTCCAAACCTCATTATCATCAACATACCCAAACCGAATCATACAAAAATCAAAATAAACGCACACAACTCTATTTTTGAGTTACCTGGTTTTAGGGGGAGGAGAGCCTTGTTTTGGTGTTAGACGGGGTTGACCGGAGCTCTGAGGGTGGTGGTGCATGTTGGCGGTGGCTAGTGTAAAAAGAGAAAAAAAAAAGAGTTTGGGAAAGAAGAAGAAGGTGACCCACGAAAATAGAAGGAAAAAGGGAGAAAAAGGAAAAAAAATAAAAGGTAGCCCAAGACACACTTACCAGCAGCGGCCCAAAATCAGTACAGGCCCACTCCATCTTGAACCCATTTCAGCAGCCCAAACGAAGAGAAACGGGTTGATTTTAGCAGCCCATAACTTTGGGCTTTGGTATATTCTTGACACCTTTTTTATTTACCCATTTAGTCCATATTTTTAATGTTGTCTTATTTCAATTATATTAACATTTTTATGGGTTTTTTTTTGAAATATTATTGTGTGATTTCATTTACAAAATTTAATTTTTAATAAATTTAATTTTTAAAGTAACGAATCGGTTCAGCATTAAATCATCAATCTCACTGTTATGTTGGGTGGACATCTTTGATTTTATGTTGAATATAGAACATCTTTCTAGAAATTAGAAAATTCAAATTTTTTAAAAAATAATAATAAAATCTTTATTCAAAAATTAGTAAAATTTCATTTTTTTTAAAAAAAATACATATATATATAGTACGCTAATTTACAATTTATCGCAATGATCGTCTTTTTGAATAAATAATAAACAACGTCAGATCACGATAAAATATTAAATCGTTTTATAAAAATTGATAGACAAAGTAATAATAATAGTATATTGTCTTTTTTTCGCATTTAAAAAAATAATAATCTTATAACACAATAATATGTGATTTGTCAAAATTCTCGATTTTCAATTGGATCACAATTAAATATTAAATTGAACTCGTATTTTGAAAATTAAAATAACACACGTTTAACGAGATGCCTATTTTGGGCGTCGCGAGGGTGCTAATACCTTCCTCGTGCGTAACCGACTCCCGAACCCTATTTTTTTCTAGAATTTTGACGTAGACCTACACTAGGCCTTTTTTTAAGAAAATTCAAAAATAAATTTTCTTTTAAAAAGAGGATTTATTAGGTGTCCGATCACACTTAGGAAAAAGGATCGGTGGGGACTCTTTTTTTTTTAAATAAAGTCGAAACTTTGTTTTCAACTTTTCAATAATTTTTTCAATTAGCGCCCAAGCAGATTTTATGTCGCTACAGCTGGCGACTTCACTGGGGAACTTTTTTTTAGAGTCAAGTCTCGTGTAAAACGTGTGTTATCAAAATTTTTGAAATTCCTTGTTCAAATTAACATTTAATCGTGATCCTTAAATTTTATTTTTTTGAAAAATCATGCATTTGCATCATGTTGTAAATATTTATCTAACTTGTTTTATCTTTTTGGTTTTCAGCTCTAAGTTTTTACGGTTTTAGTTTTTTTTTAGTTTTAAAATAAAAATGAAAATTTTTGTGAGTTTCTCCCCACACACTGTGCACTTGCATGTTTGCATAACATGAGCTCTCTACCCGGGCTCCGTCTCCTTAAATGGAAGTAAACACTATGCCTTTGTGAGTTAACTTGTCCCTCCGCATAGTCATAAGTAAATGTACTCCCTCGAATTGAACTCGTGAGCCTATGATGGGCAATGACCGAGGCTCCGTACTAATCTTAGTAGACGATAGTACGAACAATTCGAGTACCTTTCTAGAACCGAAACCGCATATAGTGAATAGTACGAGCCACCTAACTAGAGCCATGCCGAACCTTCGTCCGTTTAATAGTCACCAAAATAAGTACATGGGAGAAACGCCTCTTACCTTTTATTTTTTTTACATTTACACTTTTTATGCAAGGGAATCGGGTCCGTTTAATAAATTGGATCGGGTAGATTATCTGGTGAGTATGTGGGGTAGGTTTTTGTAAAGCATGATGGGGCAAAAAATATAAAAAATATAAAAAAGAATGAAAAAAACATGGGTCGGTTTCACCAAAATACATAATTGGATAGTTTAATTTGTTAGATTTTCCATAATTTTTCTTCGTTTATACTTATTACTAACCAAGGCTATTTGTCTTCATTTTATTTTTCGTCATGCAACATAGGCATCTTATTAGAAAGGTGTTGACTAAAGATTGGTTGCCAAAAACGGGTTTCTGATGGAGGAGTCAATTACGCAGGAACCGAGAAAAATGCCGTAGTCCGAGGCTGGTCTCTGAAAACCCAGAAAGTAAAAGGGGACAGTTTAAAGGAAGGATGTGTCTCCAATCTTCCCGAGCATGTGACTTCAAATGCTCATCAGAATAACCTCAAAGACTTGACTAGGGTCTAGAAAGAGTGGGACTCAGACACTAGGGGCATCTTCACTAAAAAGTACGGGGATATAGCTTACTTGATCGCCGTCAACATAGACGAACAGTTGATTCAAGCCATGGTTCGATTCTGGGACCCAGCTTACCAATGTTTCACTTTCAATCAGGAAGATATGACTCCGACCATGGAATAATATGCCGTTTTACTTGGCGTTGACAATGCACAACTCAACAAGATTTATGTGAAAGAGCTCAAACCAATGACCTTCAAGAAAAAGCTAATGAAGTTAATGGGAATGACTGATACATGGGCTGAAAAACAGATAAAGAAAAAGAACGAAGTCAGTTGTGTTCCGTGGTTTTTTCTGCGAGACTTAGTTCAAAACCATCCAGATATTATAAAGAGAGTGGATCTATTTGCTTTGGCCATTTACAGATTAATCGTCTTCCCAAAGGTTTTTGGGCATATAGAAGTTGCGATAGTAGATTTCTTCGAAAAGTTGAGACAAGGAATCAACCCCATCCCAACTATCTTGGCCGAGACTTTTAGATCTCTAAGTAGTTGTAGGAGGAAAGGGGAAGGACGTTTTATCGGATGCACACAATTACTTAATGTTTGGATTCTAAGCCACTTCTGGAAAGTGGAGAGCACACATTTCCACATGTTTTCAAAAACATTCGCTACATTGGAAGCTTACCTTGGGAAAGATTGGTCAAAGGATGTCACTGAAAGTCACTGGGTTTCGATTTTTCAGAACTTCCGCCCTGAAGATATAACGTGGAGAACATCATGGACCTGTCCTTCGGTTCTGTTATGCAAGTGTGGAAGCTAAGATTGGGTGCCTTTACTTGGATTATGGGGAGGAGTTGGATATGCTCCGTTAATGGTTTAAAGGCAATTTGTTTCACGACAGTTCGTACCAGCTACCGGGGGATTGGCACAGTCTGAGTTTGCCTTTACAGGTGAGGTGTTACATGAAAAAAGTCCAAGATACTGCAAAGTCTTAGAAAGAAATTTATCTAATGGAATTAGCTCTCTATGCTGGTACTATCACTCAAGATTATGACATATGGAGACAACGACGAGTGAATAGTCAACAAATCTCGTCGACGGATTATACTTTCCAAAATCCTTTCTCAGAAGAAACGCCATCCGAGCTGGAAATGGCAAGACATGAATTTGAACGTGAAAAGGCCAAGCTGTTACAGGATATTAGTTCTCTTCAAGAGGAAAACTACCAGCTGAAGATCGATGTTTAAATTGAAAAATCTAAAACCGAGAAAGCCTAGAAAAAAGCTGAGATCATGAGAAATGATTTAAGGGATCTTTATTTGGAAAATAAGAAATTAAGGAGCACCATAAAGAATAGTGGGTTGGGCAAATCATTGGTAGAATGGAAGGAAGAACTAAGCAACATCAAAGGTGGGATGGAATTCTGGAGAGGGAAAGCGAAGAAGAAAGAGGAAAAAGCTGAGCATGCTATGATAGAATTAAGGAAGAAGAATGTTGAATACGAAACCGTGTCTACAGAATTAATGACTAATCAGTCTGAGCGTCAAGAGCTAAGAAGGAAAATACGAGATTTAGAAAATACGCTGCAAGCTCATCAGTAACATTTGGATACTCTCCTAAAAGCCCTAAAAGAAAAGAATGGTCAGTATGACGGAGATACTCGCGCCTACGAAAGAGCTCTACAAGAAAAGGATATGCACCTCGGCCATTTGATCAATGAAATTTACAAGGCAACCGTGCAAATTGTACGATTATCAGATGAAGCAGAAGTTCTCAACTGCCAATTCCCTCCAAGCCAAAGATCAAGCATGTTAGAGTTCCTAGAATGGGTGAAGAAACAAGGCGATGTGGCTAGGAAATTTGTGTAACAGTTAAAACAAAGATGGAAAAATGTTTTGTAATGGACTCTTTTTATAAATGAAACGCCCAAGTATGGGGCTATCTTGAAATCAACACCTATTTTTTTGCATACTTATGCGTGACTGACATTTATTCATTCATTCATACATTCATTCGTTGTATGTACATATCACCCTAATCATTCATTAAGGTTAAAACCATACAATCCACAATTGCAGCACTACAAGTTTGGAATCACACCATTCTTATAAGATGCGTCTAAGAGCTAGAATTATGGAGGCCAAATTCAATGAGCGAATTGAAATGATGGAAATGACCCAAAGAGAGTTGCAAGAGCAGTTGGTTAAGTCACAACATGAAGCAAGAGATCTGATGGTAAGATCTCAATAGGAGTCGCTCGAGCAAAGGGATCAAATGGCCAAAATGATAGAGATGATGACAGCTTTGGTCAAAGGAAAAGGACCCATGCAAAGCCCTGACATCACGGAGCCTCAGTCAAGAGCTAATCATGATCAGGATCCGCTCTATCCCCTAGGATTCACTTAACCTCATGCCCATGCAATGCAAAAAGGATATCCTCAAGGGGAACCTGCATGCCTGGAGTAACGACCTGCACCACCTGCTCATCTAGGGCAATGTATAATCGTATCAAACCCCGAAGTTAATCTTACTGATCCAATTGTTCCAGATCTAGACGATTCGGTGGAAATAGAAAAATTAAAAAATGATCATTATGATGCTCAGGATAAGTATAGGAGTCTGGAAGAAAGGCTCAAGGCGATAGAAGGTACTGAAGTTTTCTCTTCACTGAGTGCCAAAGAACTCAATTTGGTGCCTGATCTGGTTCTGCCTCCAAAATTTAAAGTGCCAGATTTTGAAAAATATGATGGAACGAGATGTCTAAAGGTTCATCTTATCATGTTTTGCCGGAAGATGACTGGTTACGTGAATGAGGATAAATTGCTAATACACTGTTTCTAAGATAGCTTGGTCGGATCGACTCTTCAATGGTATAATCAACTCTGTAGAGAAAGGATCCGATCATGGAAAGATTTGACATCAGCATTTTGTGAACAATACAAGCATGTATCCGACATGATGCCTGATCGACTAACTCTGCATATGATGGAAAAGAAGTCGACGGAGACTTTTTGGCAATATGCGCAAAGATGGAGGGATATCTTGGCCGAAGTGGAACCCTCATTAACTAAAACTGAGATAACGGCCCTCTTTATCAACACTTTGAAAACGCCATTTTACGATAAGTTGGTAGGAAGCGCCACAAAAGACTTCGCAGATATTGTAATATCCAAGGAACTTATAGAGAATGCCATCAAGAGTGAAAGGATGGAGGGCTTCGAGAGTTCGAAAAAGGCAATACCTATAAAGAAAAAAGAGGCAGAAACCCATATGGTGGGAGCTGAGAGCCAATATACTTCTAATCCCTACCCAACCCAATCACGACCTCGATATCACCCACCTCCAAACTTTTATTTTCCTCCCCAAAGCCCTTACTATCAAGCACCTCCTCATTACCCCGTCTACGCCACAAATAACCAAAGACCATTCGCCATGTTCTCACCAAATAACATGCTTTCTCAAAGCCAACCAAAAAATGAACAAAGACCGGCAAGACCCAATCCTAAAAGACTTCAATTCACCCCTATTCCTGTGTCATACGGAGAGCTGTACCCAAAACTATTGGAAAAACAATTAATATCCCCACATTATATGGCACCCCTGAAGCCTCCATAACCAAAATGGTACGATCCTAACGCTAGTTGCATGTACCACACTGGAAACCAGGGGCATTCTATAAAAAATTAACTTTCCTTTAAAAGGAGGACTCAAAGTCTTATTGATGCAGGCATTTTACAATTTGATGGTGCTAGTAATATGGCTATAAATCCGCTTCCTAACTATACTGAAGGGAACGTGAGCATGGTGACAAAGGAAGACAGGTGGCGAGCCAAAAGTTGTGTTTCTGAAATAAAGACACCTTTACGGAAGGTTTGGGAGGTAATGGTTAAAAAGGGGCCGTTCTGTCATTCCAATAGAATTTTCAAAGAAGGAAACGCAAAAAGTCAATTTCTTTGTGATTTCCATGGTATCGAATGACATGACATCCAGCCTTGTAAGGGATTCAAAAAATTACTTCAAGACATGATGGACAACAAGGAGGTCGAGATCGTTAACAGAGTGGAAGAGCCCGATGAAGGAGAAGTATGCGCTTTTGATAATCAATCATTAGGTTCCTCTTATAGCGACGATCGACCTTTGGTGATTTATTATGAGGTAAAAAAGGAAAAAATGAAACCAAAGATGATAATTGAAGTACCATCTTCTTTCCCTTACAAGGACAACAATGCGGTACTATGGAAACATGATGTTAACATTATCAGACCCAAAGGTGAAAAATCTAAAGCTACAACTGGAAGTGTTAGCGAAGTAGGACACTTTACCCGCAGCAGGAGATGTTATTCTCCTGAGGTGGTTGAACCAATAAAGAAGACGGATGACTCGAACCAAAAAGGAAAGGCACCGATGCATGAGGCTGAGGTCGAGTTTGAAATTCCATCTGAACAAGAAGTTAAAAGGCCTGTGAATGAGGAGGAAGCACATGAATTCTTGAAGCTCATTAAGCATAGTGAATATAACGTCGTAGAATAATTAAACAAGCAATCGGTGCGAATCTTGGTATTATCCCTACTGTTGAATTCAGAACCACATCGAAATACTTTACTGAAAGTGTTAAATCAAGCTTATGTGGCGAGCAACATATCTGTTGAAAAGCTTGATAGGTGGGTGAACAACCTAAATGCGGATAATTTTATCTCTTTCAGTGATGACGAAATACCGCCAAATGGTAGGGGCTCCATAAAAGCATTGCACATCACAACCAGTTGCAAGGGTTATATAACACCGCATGTGCTCATTGACAACAGGTCTGCACTCAATGTCATGCCTTTGGTCACGTTTTCTAGGATACCAATTGATATGTCTTATCTGAGGCATTGTCACTCTATAGTAAGGGCATTTGATGGGACACGACGAGAGGTCATGGGGAAGATTAAAATTCCTCTAGAAGTGGGCCTATGTACATATGATATCAAGTTCCAGGTCATAGACATCACGCCTTCGTATAATTGCCTTTTAGGGAGGCCTTGGATCCATTCTGTTAGGGCAGTTCCTTTATCTCTCCATAAAAAAGTAAAGTTTATCATGGATAGCCGCTTGATCACGGTCGCTGGTGAAGAAGACATTGTTGCATCTATCTCTACTAATGCACCTAACATCGAAATAAATAAAGATGCAACAGAATGTTCCTCTCGTTCCTTAGAATTTATCAATGCTACATTTGTTGCTGATGGAAACAGGATTCCCACACCCAAGCTGTCAAGGAATACCAAGATGGGAATTAAACTGATTGTGGGAAAGGGAGCCCGAGCGAAGAAAGGTTTAGGAAGATATCAGTAATGGATAGTTAGAGCACTAAAACCAGTACACCACAAGGCTCGATACGGTTTAGGGTTCAAGTCGAATATATGACAAAGAAGAAAACAGTTGCAGAAAGATCAAGAAAGGAGGATTGTAAGAGCCTCAGGTCGAGAATCGGAATAGGAGCCCATAGCGTATCCTCCTTTGTCAAAAACATTTACATTTGCAGGAACGATGCACCCAGTGCGAGATAATTCACGAAGCACGATGTTATTGATTGAAAGTGGTCTTCAAAATTTCAGTATAAATGTTATTGACAAAGAGGATGATGCAATTAAAAATGTTTCAATGATACGCCATTGTCCTTCCGGATTCGTTTTGAACAATTGGACTGATGTGGATCTTCTTGTAGTTTCTAAGCCCTCTCTAAAGTAATGCTCAATGTTAACTCTCTTTTTTTGTGTGCCCCTAAGTAATAGTGGGATTATTTTGTAAGAGCTTATATTTGATCTTTATCATTTAAATGAACATTAATGGAGATACATTTTGTTATGGTCTTTTTATTCTCATTAACTTCATAATTATTCCATCTTCTCACAGCTTATCCTTACATGTACCTCATATCATGCCATAACATTATGCTTGTTGGTTCCAATACTTTGATGCTACTCTATAGTTTTCTTTTCCATTTAACTTTCAGGTGCTCAGATATCAACGACATGAGCAACCCCGTTACAAGTCTTGAAATCGATTTCGAGAAAACTATTTGTTTAGGAGAATTCGAAGCTGAGGAAAATGCTAAAGATTATGTCTCATCACCTGACTTACTAAGAATGGTAGAACAAGAAGATAAATAGATTTTACCCCATCAAGAATCGATTGAGACAGTAAATTTGGGAAATGAATAAAAGTGACAAGAAGCGAAGATTGGGACTTCCATTTCAGATAACACCAAACATGATTTGATCGCCTTGCTTCATGAGTACAAAGATGTATTTGCATGGTCGTATTAGGACATGCCAGGTTTGAACGAAGATGTAGTGGTCCATAGACTCCCACAGAAACAAGAATACAAACCTATTCAATAGAAGCCAAGACGAATGAGACCTGAAATGCTGTTAAAGATAAAAGAAGAAGTCAAGAAACAACTTGATGTTGGATTCCTACAAGTCTCCAAATACCCAGAATGGGTAGCTAACATAGTCCTAGTACCGAAGAAAGAATGCAAGGTACGAATGTGCGTGGATTATCGCGATCTGAATCGAGTAAGTCCTAAAGATAATTTTCCCCTTTCACACATCGATACGTTGGTGGATAACACAACAAACATTCATTGTTTTCTTTTATGGATGGATTCCCGGGTTATGATCAGATAAAGATGGCTCCCGAGGATATGGATAAAACTACTTTTGTAACGATGTGGGGGACATTCTGCTATAAGGTGATGTTGTTCGGATTAAAGAATGCTAGGGCAACATATCAGAAGGCCATGGTGATGTTGTTCCACAACATAATGCACAAAAAAATAGAACTCTATGTCGATGATATGATTGCCAAATCTCAGAGGGAAAGAGAGCATGTTGGAAACCTCAGAAAGTTGTTCGAAAGACTAAGAAAGTTCCAGCTGAGGCTTAATCCAGCCTAATGTACGTTTGGGGCTACCTCGGGAAAATTACTAGGCTTCATTGTCAGCGAGAGAGGTATTGAGGTTGATCCAGATAAGATAAAAGCCATACAAAAACTACCACCTCCGCGTACAAAAAAAAGAAGTCAGAGGATTTTTTAAGGAGGGTAAACTACATCGCTCGATACATTGCTCAACTTACCAACCAGTGTGACCCAATGTTTTGACTTCTTCGAAAGCATAATCCTAGAGAATAGAACGAGGAGTGCCAAGTGACTTTTGACAAGATAAAACAGTATTTGTCTGGCCCCCCGGTGCTAGTACTGCCAACTCCCGGAAGACCATTAATATTGTATCTGATTGTGTTTGAAAATTCAATGGGTTGCGTACTAAGGCAACATGATAAGTCAGGGAAAAGAGAAAAGGCAATTTACTATCTCAGCAAAAAGTTCACAGAGTACGAGGCAAAGTATTCGTCAATTGAAAAATTCTGTTGCACTTTGGTTTGGGTAGTTCGGAGGCTTAAGCAATATATGTTGTATCATACGACATGGTTAATTTCAAAGCTAGACCCAATAAAGTACATGATGGAATCAGCTGCACTCTCAGGAAGAATAGCACGATGACATATACTACTATTGGAGTACAACATCGTCTATGTGAGTTAAAAGTCGATAAAGGGGAGCGCAATAGCTGACTTCTTAGCAACTCGAACAACGGAGGAATACGAGCCATTGAGATTTGATTTCCCAGATCAAGACTTGATGTGCATTACGGAAAAAGAATGTGAGTCCTCAAAAGAGAAATCATGGAAGATGAGCTTTGATGGTGCATCGAATGCATTGGGGCATGAGATTGGAGCAGTCTTAGTGTCACCAGAAGGGAACCATTATCTGCTAACTGCCAGATTAAATTTCTTCTGTACCAATAACATAGCGGAATATGAGGCTTGCATCATGGGACTTCGTGCAACTATTGAAAGAAACATCAAAATCTTAGAGGTGTACAGGGATTCAACGTCGGTGATTTACCAAATCCGTAGAGATTGGGAAGTGAGAGATTCGAAATTAGTTAAATATCGCGATCTAGTTGTGAAACTGATTAAAGAATTCAAAGAAATGACTTTTAATTACTTCCCACGAGAAGAAAACCAATTGGCTGATGCCCTGGCCACTTTGGCTTCAATGTTCAAAGCAAACAGAGAAACGGAAATAATGCCTCTCCAAATGAGCATATATGAGGTCCCTACACATTGTTTTAGCATTGAAAAAGAGACAGATGGACGGCCATGGTTCCATGATATCTTTGAATATATCAAGAATCAAAGGTATCTAGAGCAAGCAAATGAGAACGACAAAAGAACAATCAGAAGAATAGCGGTGGGATTTGTTCTTGATAGGGATATCCTGTACAAAAGAGGAAAAAATCAAGTGCTTCTGAGATGCGTGGATGCTGTTGAAGCCAAAAAAATACTTGAAGATATCCATGAAGGAATTTGTGGAACGCATGCCAATGGTTTCACTATGGCTAAGCAGATTATGAGACTCGATTATTACTGGCTAACAATGGAAAACTACTGCATTAGTTATGCATGAAAGTGCCACAAATGTCAAATTTATGGCAATAAAATTCATGCAGCCCCTTCGCCCCTTCATGTCATGACTTCTCCATGGCATTTTTCTATGTGGAGCATAGATGTTATAGGGCCAATTTCCCCAAAAGCTTCTAACGGACATCGATTCATTTTTGTGGTTATAGATTACTTCAAAAAATGGGTAGAAGTCGCTTCGTTTGCTAATGTGACGAAGACTGCAGTTTGCAGGTTCTTAAAAAAAGAAATCATATGTCGATACAGTTTGCCTAAGAGAATCATTTCAGATAACGCTTTAAATCTGAACAACAAGATGATGAAAGAAGTGTGCGAGCAATTTCAAATAAAGCATCATAATTCCTCACCTTATTGCCCAAAGATGAACGGAGCAGTAGAAGCGGCTAACAAAAATATTAAAAGGATTATTGGGAAAATGACTGAGACATATAAAGACTGGCACGAGAAGCTACCATTCGCTTTGTATGCATATCGCACATCTATGCGGACATCTATAGGAGCAACTCCTTTCTCTTTGGTCTATGGAATGGAATCTGTGCTACCCATCGAAGTTGAGATCCCCTCTCTACGAGTCTTAATGGAGTCGAAACTAGAGGAATTAGAATAGGTCTGAGCTCGATATGACCAGCTAAATCTTATCGAAGAAAAATGCTTGAAGGCAAGCTGTCATGGACAGATGCACTAGAAGAGAATAATCACGGTCCATGACAAGAAGGTGCGGCTAAGAGAATTCCGTGAGGGAGAACTCGTATTGAGAAAGATTCTCCCAATACAAAAAGGCTTTCGAAGAAAATGGGCACCAAATTGGAAAGGGCTATACGTCGTAAAGAAGGCCTTCTCGGGTGGAGCTTTGATTCTTACTGTGATGGATGGGAAGGAGTTACCTAATCCAATGAACTCAGATTTCGTGAAAAAGTACTATGCCTAAATAAAAAAAAGAATCGTCAAGATGAAAACCCAGAGAGGGCGTCTTGATAAACAAAAAGGATTACGATGAAAACCCGAAAGGGTGTCCTATTGACGCAGATTTGGGCTTAAGGAGCAAGGCGATTTGAACAGAGAGTCAAATGGCGAGATTACAATATTTGAAGCATTCTCGGAAGCTCGAAATCTTCTACATAAGAAGTCACGCTCGAAAAGATCCTTGACTAAGAAACGTGGAAAAGTTCATGCGTTGAATATCTAGAGCATTTGTAGCCATTGAATGTGATTTCTTTTCTTTATGACGCTTTTAACTATTCTTGGTCAACTTTCTTTGATTATTGCTTTTGAAATAAATATGAACGTGAGATATCCCTTTCATACCTACTTTGCCATTTTCATGCATCTCATGTATGGTTTATTTAAATAATAAATAGTGAAATGACATACTCTAAACAAAATGAATGTTGAGCATTACCCGGATGAGAATTTGATAAGAACAAGAGCCTCAAAGTAAGGACAAAGTTCAACATGAGGCAAAAGGCTGATATACGAGAAACGCAGATTACTCGTAAAGCTTGAGGACGGTACAAAACCTGAAAGGAAAGTCAAGAATCGAAGCAATGAATGCAGGTCATCACAAAAATCGTAACGAAAAGGGATATATGACAAACAAGCCCAAGGCGTATGGCATAATCATGTAGGCTTAAAAGCATTTAAGACAAACACGTGCATATCATGATAACATCATGCATGACATATACAGGTACTCCAGTAGAGCAAGAGGTTTTGATGATAGCTGTACTGAATCAAGGAAAAAGAAGACATCCGAGTTCCACCAGATGATATGTTTTGAAATTCTAATATTTTGTTAAAAAAAATTATTTCATTTACTTTTTTTCCAAAAATCAACTCATAATGCGAGAGGTGAGTTGAGCCTCGGGTCACATGCCGAGGTATTTTCAAATTCTGTTTTTCAATTTCTATTTTTCCAAAAAAAATCAACTCATAATGCGATAAGTGAGTTGAGTCTCGGGTCACACTCCAAGGTATTTTTCAATTTCCTTTTCAAAAATCGACTCATATTGCAAGAGGTGAGTTAAGCCTCGGGTCACATGCCGAGGTATTTTTTTAATTTCTATTTTTCAAAAAAAATCAACTCATGTTGCGAGAGATGAGTTGAGCCACGGACACATACCGATGTATTTTTAAAATTTTTGTTTTTCAAATATCAACTCATAATCCGAGAGGTGAGTTGAGCTTCGCGTTGCATGCCGAGCTATTTTCGATTTCTATTTTTCAATAAAAAATAAAGAATAAAGATTGGACAATCAAACAAAATTTAGTGCTTTTAAGTCTTTGCACTATCCCCGTTTCACAACAATGAGCAAAAAGGGGCAGCTGTAAGCACTAAATTTTGTCCGGCTCGATTTCATGTTTAATTTTCAAACAGAAAAATTAAAAATAAAAAAAAAATTGATATTACATTTTTAACCCTCATCTTTTCTAAAATTATACTTCAATCCCTAAACTTTTCCAAAATTATACTTTGACCTCTAAACTTTTCCAAAATTACACTTTGACCCTTAAACTTTTTTAAAATTTCATTTGATCCATCATCTTTTCCAAAAGTACATTTTGACCCCTCGTCTTACCCAAAATTACACTTTGACCCTTTGACTTTCTCGAAATTATGCTTCAACCCCGCTAGTTTTACTGCGTTTACGATATGGTCCTTCTGGCAAAATCACGTGATTTGAGCACCTGCTCCCCCGATTTTTCGGCTGGCAGCATGGGTGGAGACCCTTCCTTCAACCACCACCTGAAAAATGCAGAGAGAAGGTGGAAATGAAGGCATAAAATGAGGGAAATCAACAGAAAAAATGGCCCTCAAGATTCGACTATCACCAAAAAAAGATCCCTCAAACATTCAAATCAAGAAAAAAAAAAGCTCCCATATCCAAACCCGAAAACAACCCTAAGCCTTACCATTCAATCGCTCCACCAATTGCTCCCAACCTCATTATCGTCAACATACCCAAATCGAATCATACAATAATCAAAATAAACCCACACAACTCCATTTTCGGGTTACCTGGTTTTAGGGGGAGGAGAGCCTCGTTTTGGTGTTAGACGGGGTTGATCGGAGCTTTGAGGGTGGTGGTGCATGTTGGCGGTGGCTAGTGTAAAAAGAGAGAAAAAAAAAAGGGTTGGGAAAGAAGAAGGTGACCTACGAAAATAGAAGGAAAAAGGAAGAAAAAGGAAAAAAAAAAAAGTAGCCCAAGACACACTTACCAGCAGCGGCCCAAAATCAGTACAGGCCCACTCCATCTTGAACCCATTTCAGCAGCCCAAAGGAAGGGAAACGGGTTGATTTCAGCAGCCCATAACTTTGGGCTTTGGTATATTCTTGACACCTTTTTATTTACCCATTTAGTCCATATTTTTAATGTTATCTTATTTCAATTATATTAACATTTTTATGGGTTTTTTTGAAATATTATTGTGTGATTTCATTTACAAAATTTAATTTTTAATAAATTTAATTTTTAAAGCAACGAATCGGTTCAGCATTAAATCATCGATCTCACTGCTATGTTGGGTGGACATCTTTGATTTTGTGTTGAATATAGTACACCTTTCTAGAAATTAGAAAATTTATTTTTTTAAAATAATAAAATATTATTCAAAAATTAGTAAAATTTCATTTTTTTTAAATACATATATATAGTACGCTAATTTGCAATTTATCGCAATGATCGTCTTTTTGAAAAAATAATAAACAACGTCAGATTACGATCAAATATTAAATCGTTTTTTTGTCAAAATTCTCGATTTTCAATTGAATCACAATAAAATATTAAATTGAACTTGTATTTTGAAAATTAAAATAACACGCGTTTAACGAGATACCTATTTTGGGCATCGTGAGGGTGCTAATACCTTCCTCGTGTGTAACCGACTCCCGAACCCTATTTTTTTCTGAAATTTTAACGTAGACCTAAACTAGGCCTTTTTTAAGAAAATTCAAAAATGATTTTTCTTTTAAAAAGATGATTTATTAGGTGACCGATCACACCTAGGAAAAAGGATCAGTGGCGACTCGTTTTTTTAAAATAAAGTCGAAACTCTGTTTTCAAATTTTCCATAATTTTCTCAATTAGCGCCCGAGCAGATTTTACGTCGCTACAGGAGTCATTGGGTATGTTGATTCTGATTTTGCTGGAGACCTTGATAAAAGAATATCTCTCACAAGATATGTCTTTACTATTAGGGGTTGTGCAATCAGTTGGAAAACAATTTTGCGAACTACAGTTGCTTTGTCTACTACTGAAGCTGAGTACATGGCAATTACTGAAGCTTGTAAATAAGCTATTTGGTTAAAAAGACTCTTTGGTGAACTCAGTAAAGACCTTCAGATCAGTACAATATTTTGTGATAGTTAGAGTGTCATCTTTCTTACAAAAGATCAAATGTTTCATGAGAGAACAAAGCACATTGATGTTCGGTATCATTTTGTGCTTGATATTATTACTCGTGAAGATATTGTTCTGAGCAAAGTTAATATTCATGATAATCCTGTAGATATGTTGATTGAGTCACTTCCTATAACCAAGTTTGAGCATTGCTTGGACTTGATTGGTGTTCATTGTTGAAGAACATCCCTTAAGGGGTTTCGTGGAGAGGTGGAGAACTTGTTCATTGAGAGTTCGTGGTGAATAACTTGTTTGTTGAGAATTCGTGTCAAAGTGGAGATTGTTAGAGTTGAGTGACTCGAATCCTTGTTAAAATAAAATACAATAGTAAAATAAAATAAAAGTAAAATCAATATAGAATTATACTTCTTTTATTTTACATTTATTAGAATAATGTTTTTCAACCTTACTACACTTCATCTATTTGACATTTATTAGAATAGAGAAAGGATTGTATGAAACAGTGATGTCACGTAATCTGTATCTCTTTCCAATAATTTTTGCCACATCAGCATTCTTATCCTGAATTTCAGGATTTTAATTTGGATTTGATTTTTTTCAGGATAAAAATGTTGATGTAGCATAAATCTATTGGAAAGGGATACAAATGACGTGGTGTCACTGTTTCATACAATCCATTCCCAATTAGAATAATGTTTTTCAACTTATAAATAGATGTAGTCTAAACTCCTATTGTATCATTTGAATTCGACATTAGTGAATTTGTTTTCCTTTGCCCGTGGTTTTTCCCTGAAAGGATTTCCACATAAAATCTGTGTGTTCATATTTTTTTTTTCTTTTTTTTGCTTTACGATCGCTCTATATTGCCATTATCAACATTAGTTTCTACAGTATTTTTAATGTATTATATATATATTTAAAATAATATAGCCAGGCTGGGCGGAGCCTGGGTTTTAGCATTTTTATCTGGATCGAGCTTAGATAAAATTTTAGGCCCATTTTTCAGGCTGAGCCTAGTAAACGAGAAAATTTTGGATGAGTCCGACTTGAACTCGACCTGACCCATGAGAGTATTTAAGAGTTCTTCTCAAAAGTACTTTTGAGAAAAAAAAATATTTTTGAGGAAGATCTAAAATTTGCAACTTCTAAAAAAAGTATAAGCACTTTTGAGAAATATTTCTATACTAACCCTAAATCTATTTGATATTATAAAAAATACTTTAATAATTAAATTTCCAGCAATCTTAAATATAAAAAATATATATAACTTGTATTTATTACAAAAAGAAAACTAAAAAGTGCAAAAACAAATAAAACGTGGACCCCATGCGACAACAACTCGAACGATTCAAAAGGGACAAGGAAAGGAAAAAGGGTTTTTTACTAAAATGGGATAGAAAAAAAATACCAAAATGGGCTGTGGTTTTGATTATTTACGCAAATGGTATAAACCAAGGTGGTCACGCCACTCCCATAGGCGGCACCACCCTGGTGCCAGCCTTCCTGCAACAAAAATAGTTAGAACAGTGAGCCATGCATTAGAACAGTGAGCCATGTAGGCAAAAGAAGAAAAAAACAGTGGAAAGCCGACACAACTGAACAATGTCATGGCAGAGGCGGCACCAGGCCTGGACAATGGCCTGCCAGAGGCGGCACCAAGGCTGGACAATGGCCTTCCAGAGGCGGCACCTGCATGCGGTTTTGGCTCGTTGTGCAGCATGGGGACCTTAAAATGGTCCCCTCCTGTAACGACCTCAAAAGCATGGATATCGGAAAATAAGTTATCGGGTCTTCATTTTTAGTAAACGGACTCGTAAAATATTTTTAAAAATATTAATAAAGTTAGTTATGTGTTTAATCAGGATTTAATTAAGTAAATTTAGCTGAATTAAGAGCAATTAGTAAAAAAAGACTAAATTGAAATAGGAGTAAAAGTTGAATTATAGATTAAAAGAAATTGTAAAGGACCAAAATGGCAATTAAGCCATTTTGTATAGGTGAGGCGGTGTAATGGATAAAAATCTAAGATTTTTATGCCTAAAATTCGTATATTAAATTATTATTAATTATTATTATAAACTATATATATATATATATATATATATATATGTCTTATAAAAGAAGAGAAAAGAAACAAAAACGTGAAAAGAAGAACAGAGAGCAAACGTGAAAGAAAGAAAGAAATAAAAGAGAAAGAAACAAAAGAAGAACATAAAAGGAGAGTTGCTGAGAAGAAGCAACGAAAATAGGGAAAGAAAAGAAAAAGGAAAAGGAAAATTTGATGATTTAAAGCTTGGATGTTTAATTGGTAAGTCAATTTACCCCTTTTCTTTTAATTTTAATGTTTTATAAGTTTTAGGACAAAGTTTTGATGAATTTAAGTTAAGGTTTTTGAAGTTTTAAAGTTTCTGAACATAGTATATGATGAACAAAAAGATGAATTAGTGGTTTAATTGAAAGAATTTCAAGTTAGAATCGGGTAAAGGATTTAATTGCAAAATAAGCTATAAGAAAACAGTTTTGGGACAGCAGCAGAAGAGTAAATTTGAAAAATCACCAAAAATGGTAGGAATGGAAGTAGAAGTTGAGTGAGATATGAAATTAAAGCTTAATGAGTCTATTTTCATATGAAAGAAAATAGAAATCAAAAAAATTCTGTATTTTGAGATATTTAGATTTTTGTGAGACTGGTTCAGAGTGATTTTGAGATCCCCTGTTCTGACTTGGAAAAATCATTAAATATTGTATAAAAATAATTTGGGAACATAATTTATATGGTTAGATTCCTTAATGAGCTATTTTTATAAGAAATAAACTATAACATCATTTGAATTCTGTATAAAAAGATAATTAAATTTTAGCAAAGAGTGGTCAGAACTGTCAGATAACAGAATAGGGGTGATTTTAAAGAATAAACTGTACTTATTGGCTAAATCAAAAATTCTGAAAATTTTATGAAAAGAATATATGTGAGTCTAGTTTCATATAAAATTTACGGATTTTAATTTGGAATTATGTAACTCAAGATATAGATAATTTAGTGACAATGACTCAGGTAGACAGCCTTGAAAGAACTTATAAGTAAATAATAGAATTGTGTGTAAAGAATGTGGAATAAAGAGGAAGAGTAGGGAATTGAATAAAATTCAATTATTTATTAAGATTTAATGTTGTAATTAATAATGTAAATCATTATTATTTCTGTAGCAAACAAGGAATTCGAGACATTGAGCAAGGAAGGAAAAGAGAAAAACAAATGAGGAGTAAAAACGAGAAATTCAGGTTAGTATTACTATAATTCAAATTTGATTATTTGTTAAATTTTAAATTAATATATGTATATATGATAAAAAAATTGAAGTAAGTATCAAGAATGAATTAAGTGATAAATATGTATTGGAATTGAATTTATTATTAGTAATTGTTGAATTTTGAGTAATATGTTTAGTAAATAGAAATAAGGTTAATATTGATATTGAATTAGATAAAACTGAATTTAATTGTGAATTGAATGAAATGAAATGAAGTTTGAATATGTATGAGCATTTGATGATTTATTGATTAGAAAGTGGAAAATGCATTGAATTGATGATATATATATATATATATAAAATGAATGGAATGGAAATGTGAAAAGTGTTTTGAAATTGAATCAAATTAAATTGAAAGTGATATGGATATGTGATTTAAATACCCTATTAACTAGTCGGGCTGAGCCGGATATAATTGGCATGCCATAGGATTTGAGATGTATTCTGGAGATTTTCAGCTCGGACGAGGAGATATTTCTGTTATTATATGCTTCGGTTTATCCGAAGAGGCATTTAATGCCTTATTGGTATGTTTGGGAGAATATGATATATTGGTGTGTTTGGGAGGCTATATTATACTGGTGTGTTATGGAGGATTTATATTATTTCGGGTGTGTTTGGGTTGGATATTCTGGTGTGTTGGGATGGAATCCGTGTATCCATCGAGGTCTGAGTCAAGTTAATAGGGGTAAATAAGTGAAATGATAAATTCCAAATAAATGTGATTAAGCTATTAAAAGAAATAAGAAAGTGAATTTGTCAAATACGATATGAAATGAGATTTGTGATATGAAATTGAATGCATGAACCAAAGGTTCATGAAATGTTCAAAAATAAATTGTGAATTGAAATATTATATAAGATGGAGAATGAAACTAATATCACAGTTTTGCTAGAAATGATATAAATAATATAAGAAGTTAATTGAAATGAATAATATAATTTTGAGTGTGAATTGATATGAGAAAATGAAGTTGAGATATGACTTTAGTAAACACAAAATTGCATAGAATTAATATTGAATAAAGAATAAAATTAGTGAATTGTGTATGATATGAATGAACTAATGGAATGAAATGTGGAAAAATAATAATAATAAATTCAATGAAATTTGGATAGTGAAATAATGTATAAATCTAATTAAATACAAGCCTTGAAATAATGCTTATTATATTAGATGATTTAATTTAAAGAATGAAATAACTATTAAGTAATTGTATCATAAACTGAATGTATATAAGTTATTATATAATTTGAATTATGGTAATACTACTGAGTATACCCTTACTCAGCGTACGGTTGTTTCCGTGCGCAGGTTAATTGAAAGTCAGTGTCCGGACCAGCATCCAGAGTAATCCCGACCTCAGAGAAAATTTTGAGTAACGTAGTTTTCTTAGATAATGGTGGCATGTACCTAGGTAATGAACAGGTTGAGTATATGTGCCTTATAATTGAGAAAAATTTTAAAAATGTTTGAAAATATTCTAAGTATTCGAATTAGTCCCAAACCATTCCTATCGAAGATTCATATAAGGGACTATAAGATTATTTTATATTATGATTGATAATAATTGTGTATTAATTGTAAAGTTGTCTGATTGATCTGGTAGCACTCCGTAACCCTATTCCAATGATAGGTTGGGGTTAAGGGTGTTACACCTCCTCCCCCCCCACACCCTAACGTTGAAGGAAGAAGAAGCAGCAGCAGCAGCAGAAGAAGAAGAAGAAGAAGAAGGTGGTGGCGTCGGAAAAAGAAAGAGGAAGAAGAAAGAAAGAAGAAAGAAAGAGGAAGAAGAAAGAAAAAAGGAAGAAGGAAGAAATCACGGGAAAAAAAAATTAGGAGAAAATTAGGTATAATTTTTTTTAAAATAATGTTTGTGTTTGTGTTTTTGATTTGTTATTGTTATTATATTATTATCTTATTATATTAATTTTTATTTTATTACTTATTTGTTGTTAGTAGTTTATATTATAAGTATTGTTACTTAGTTAAGATTAGTCAGTTAAGTAGTAATTTAGTTAGTAAGTTAGTTATATTATTATTGGTAGGTAGTTAGAAACCCTAAAAAAATATTTATGTTAGTTAGTATGTTAGTATATATTAATATGTTAGTTTTTAACTCTAACATTATTTTAGTTAGTATATTGTTATTAGTTAAACCTTAAAGATTAATTTAGTTAGTATATATAAAACAGTTATTTTATTTAGTAATATATTATTATTGTTAGTAATATATTATAATTATTGTTAGTATAAAAAATATTAAAATAATACATAAAACATTATGTATTAAAATAAATAATATAAAATAATAAAATACGAAAATAATATATTTTTTTAAGTAATAGAATTTGAGAAAAAGGAAAATACGAATAAATGGTTAAAATAAGTGGTTTTTACTAAATTGATATATAAAAAATAGTAAAATAATACGTTTGAAATATTACGTACTAAAAGAAATAATATAAAATAATAAAATACGAAAATAGTATTTTTGAAAGTTATATAATTTGAACAATTAGAAATACGGACGAACATAGTGCAAAATTAATAGTTTTTACTAAATTTATATAAAATTAACAGTAAAATAATATATTTGAATTATTATGTACTAAAATAATATAAAATAAAACGGACAAAGGCTCGTAATATATAATAATTATGTACTAAATTATTATTTGTTAATTACTGATTTTATTAGAAAAAAATGTATACGTATACGTAATATTGTTATTAAAGAATCCTAAAAATTATTATTATTACTTAGCTATGTTAATATATTATTATTATTAAGAAACTGTAAATATT
The DNA here is from genome assembly GCA_005393395.2 of Gossypium australe. Taxonomy (NCBI): domain Eukaryota; kingdom Viridiplantae; phylum Streptophyta; class Magnoliopsida; order Malvales; family Malvaceae; genus Gossypium; species Gossypium australe. The sequence goes on along the minus strand of CM016615.1, from coordinate 11,712,512 downwards.
ATTATTAGTTATTATCATTGTTTGTAAAAAACCGTAATTATTATTTTAGTTAATATTATGATGTTTGTATAAATAATAAAATATTATATTTATTATGCGTCGTTTACATGATGTTCTTGTTATATTATTAGTATTGGCATGTTATTTGTTACTAAATTAATATAGATTTATTGTTTTTTATGTAGGTAAAAAATTTATTTGAGACGGAAATGGCTTCATTGATTAGTAAAGTTCCTCACATATCCGACGCTGCTAATAATATGGTAATGTATTCTTATTTATTAATCACGAATTATATTAACAAAATAGCTACATAATAAATTATGTTATTAATCATAAGTAGTAATTTTTTTATGATTTAACACTGTCAGGGCTCGTACCGTGTATTAAGGGGCCGGGTGAATGGCTTAAGAAATCACTCGGATGAACGATTGATGCCGTATATAGAGCAAGCTAGATTCGGGTCAGCAGCACTGATCTGGACGTTTGACTTGCGGTATGATTTAATATCCGCACTAGTCGAGCGTTGGCGCCCGGAGACCCACACTTTTCATTTCCCGTGTGGAGAGTGCACAGTCACTCTAGAGGATGTTGCTCTGCAGCTTGGGCTCCCAATTGACGGCAGTCCCGTTACGGGCGTCAGTGCGATAGCTGACCCGTTTACACTTTGTCAGAGCCTACTAGGGGACTTGTACGGCAATGATGGAGAAAATTTTACAGAATTGAAATTTACATGGCTGAGAGCGAGGTACGAACAGTTATCAGCTGATGCCACTGAAGGCGAGTTGATGTGCGCTAGTCGATCGTACATTATGCACATTATAGGGGGTGTACTGATGCCCGGTGCAAACAATAATAGGGTTCATATTCAGTACCTACCCCTATTGGCTGATTTGAGCAATGCTCGCTCGTATAGTTGGGGCTCCGCAGTTCTTGCGTGGTTGTACCGTGAGCTTTGTCGGACGACAAATCCAGTGGCCGTAGACATAGGCGAATGCCTTACACTATTGCAGTCTTGGGCTCTGTATCGGATGCCATTCTTGGCATCAATTACCCACAACCATACGTATATCCGTTAGTAAACAGGTGATAAAATATAACTTGTTATTAATTGAAAATTTCTTTATATTGATACTATTTGACTTAAAATTTTTTTTTGTAGGTGGAGTATTTATCCAGGTATCGGGAGGTCATACACTGTCCCGATATACCGACTTATGATTGAACAACATGCCGGGGAAGGGGTAAGCGATTCCAAATTGGTTGCGTGGTAGTTTCTATATCTTACGCACACCGTGTTAAATTTTAACAATGTTATTAATCGTGCAGTTTATATGGATGCCATACCGTAGACCGGAAATTGCAGCCGTTATACCTCCGTCCGCCTATATCCACTCGTATATGTGGTGCACAAACGCAGGTTGGTAAGGAAGAATTCCCAGGATTCCGTATTCTCCTTATCTACTATTGCAAAAGCTATTGGGAGCACGTTCCTATTGCCGTCTTGAGCAACCGCAATAAGTAAGATCTGTGTATATTTTCCGTATAGCCATGTCTCATCCACCTGCACAAACGGCTTGCAGTGTGGAAATGCCCGCACACATGGATCAAACGTCCAGAACAGTCGATGAAAAATTCTTTTCCTCAGCTGTAATTGGTCATCTAGGCCGTAAAAAGGTCGTGTCTATAACTCAAACACGGTTCCCGGTATGTGCTCCTGCATAGTAGCTATCCATCACTGTAGCTCGTTATACGATGAATCGTAATCCTCACACAATTGTTCCATTGCCATCTGTTTAGCTATCCACGCCTTTCGATATGATACTCGATACTGGAATCGTGCTTGTTTTTTAGCAATCAGTACCGAAACTTTAATAGTCGGCATGTCCTTCACCATTAACATGATACACGTACAGATAGTTTTGGAATCAAGTTTTCGATGATCTTCTGTCATACGTGTCGATCTGCATATATGAGGCCCAACCAATTTTCTTATCTCCCACATCTGCGAATATTGTATGAATGCAGCTTGTACCCGCCAATTACAGCCTTCCGCTACCTTCCAACACTCCGCAATATATACCGTCGATTTAGACACTGCGACTTTGTAATCCACTGATATATCCATGCTATACAATTTAATAGCAGATACGCACTTTTCTTTACTTCCGAATCTCTGGCCTACGAATAACTCCTCATGATCGAAATTTACGGCCAGCCGGTGAGCAAGATATATTTCAGGGTACTCCGGGAACTCAGCCACACGCGGTGTGTCGGGGTCTATGAGCGACATGTGTGGCCTAGGATTATTGTGTATCATAATACATCCCATCTGGTTCCCGACCAAAGACGCATACATGTTTTCATCGTCATTCACGTCTTCATCGTCAATATCATCAGGTATATCGTCCATATCGGGATCACTGTCACTATCGACCTCTTTCTCAAAATGATCACTACTATTGTGTCCATCATCACCAACCACATCAATATCGGGTGTAATATTAAGATCGATATCGATCCCACGTATATTCAATTCGGCATCAACATAAGATATTGGAGGCACCATGGACGGTTTTTGAGCTTCATATTCTTCACTATATGCATTGGTGTCTTCATTTGCCTCAATACCAGCTAAATCAGCAAATAAGTGAATCGGTGCATTTCTTTACTCCCATTCCCACAGTAAAGAGCGATCATTGTCTCCATGTCTTCGTCGTCTACAAGTTTCATTTCTGTGAATTTGATCTGATCTACCGAAATTGGAAACTTGTAGAAAATTCTGGAGATCGTTCTTTCACAACGTCTAACAATTTTTGCGTTTATCCTTCGCTTTATATCATCTAACGAGACATTTCTATTAAATCTCATTGCTATTTGTTGCTGACATTCAAATATGCATCCAATGGTTGTTGTCAAGATGATTCCATCAAAATAAACACATACGAAAAACTGATTATCCATCTTCAATATTCAATCTGTTAAAAATTAAACAAAATTGCTCAGAAAAATTTCGACCAGTATATACTATTCTTAAATAAAAAACATAATGTTTCAATATGCTATATTTTCAATTCTTAAGCTCACACTATCATAATTATAATTTTTTACATGAACAACATTTATCTTTACATCTAACCACTTAAAGTCAGTTCTACATTTTATTCCATCTCCGAGCTTGTATCTTCCTCTAGAAAATACTGTACAATCACATTTATAAATTCTTGATTCTCTTCATATTGATCTTCTACAATCCAATTTGAAAATTCCTCGGGATCTTCTTGCTCTTCAAACTTTATAACAGGTATTGAATTTAGAAATTCTCTTGGTAATTTCCTAATATCTAGTTTATCCATCCATGGTATGTCAAACACACTTTGCTTCCTAGTCAACTTCCGTGAGCCTATACGTTGCCGTACTGTTTTCCTAGCTCCACAATAGATTATAGACTTCACAAAGCATATAACTAGATTCCAATAGGTTTGTGGTACCAATGTCTTCCAAAGTTCGTCTAAAATTATTTAATGGTCTCGTTCTATTAATGTCCCTCTAAGGGTTAAGTATTGCACTTTATTCTTCCTAATCATTTCATGACCATTCCACAACACTTCTTGCATCTTCTTATTTATGGTAATAAGGTGTTGAAAATGTCTTCTTCTGGTTTCATTCTGTAATCTTGCACTTCTCTCATCATCTTATCAACTTTCTCCCTTTGTGCTGAAGTTATTGTCTCATCAGGCAATATCCAATATGTTGCCATTTCTAACAATATCTACATCAGAAATATTTTCAATTTTTTATCACTAATTAACAATTACTTTATGATAATTTTACTAATATAAAAACTTTCAAATATATTAAAAATTTAGAACATAACATTCACAATAAAAAAAAAAATTTAATATCAACACAAAACTTACGAATAAATCAAAACTAAAAAATAACAAAAATAATATTTAGGGTTCCTTACTAATAATATTTACTAATACTAACTAAAATATAATATACTAACTAAAATTTTATACTAACATAGTCAATATATGATTTTAGGGTTTTTAGGGTTTTTAACTAACATATTAACATACTAACAATAATATACTATGTTACATATTAATAAAATATTAATATATGAACATATTATTAATATACTAACAATATATGATTTAGGGTTTTTAGGGTTGTTAACTAACATATTAACATACTAACAACAATATACTATGTTACTTATTTAATAAAATATTAATAGTATTCTAATATTTTAATTCTACTACTAACAATATATTACTATTATAGGGTTTTTAACTAACATATTAATATACTAACACATTAATATACATACTAACTAATAATATATTATTTTAGGGTTTTAAACTTACAGATTAATATACTAACAATATACTAACTAACAATATATTATTTTAGGGTTTTTAACTAATATTAATATACTAACAATTTACTAACTAACATATTAATATACTTACTAACCAAAATTTTTTTTAGGGTTTCTAACTACCTAACAATTATAATATAAGTAACTAAGTTAACTAACTAAAATACTAATTAACCTACTAATCCTAACTAACAATAGCTATAATCTAAACTAAACTAAACTAAACACAAGCACTGTTTAAAAAAATTATACCTAATTTTCCTTTTTTTTTCTTCCCTCTGATCTTTCTTTCTTCCTTCTTTCTTTTTTCTTTCTCTGGCGCCACCACCTTCTTCTTCTTCTTCTTTTCTGCTTCTGCTTCTTCACATTTCGGGGGGAGGAGGGGGAAGGGAATATAATGGCCATTCGGTGCCGCCTCTAGGAGGCCATTGTCCTGGCTTTGGTGCCGCCTCTGGCATGCCATTGTCCAGGCGGTGCCGCCTCTGGCACTCCATTCTTCAGCTGCTATCGGCTTTTTCCTGCATGCCTCTGTTGTCTACTGCTTTTGTTCACTGTTTCTAACCTTTTTTTTTAAATTTTATGCAGGACACCAGGGTGGTGCCGCCTATGGGAGTGGCGTGACCACCCTAGTTATACCATTTGCGTAAATAATCAAAACTGCAGCCCATTTCGGTTTTTTTTTTCTTATACCATAAAAAACCCAAGGAAAAACCATTAATAAAACATGCTCCCATTGTTTTGAGCAAAAAAGAAAAAGAAAGGCGCCCTATTGTATCCACTTTTGGCACGAAAATTTAAAAAAAAAATCCCAAACCAAATTCCCAAACCAAATTTTAATAACGAGGGAAACCCAAGTAAAATAAGGCTTAGTTTGGATGGGCGGTGTGCTTACCTCCGATGAGATTAAAAACAGCGGTGGCGGTGAGATTAGTCACTGTAGCGGTGTGATTGGATACAATAGTGGAGTGTGTGTTTGGATTCAAACGCAACTATAGCGGTGATGTGAGAATATAAAATGACTATTAAGGACATAAGATTAGAATTGATATATAATAGAAATTTTTAAATTATTTTATTTATATAAAATTATTAAAATATGTGAATTTATAAATTCATTTAATAAAATACTAAAATGTATCTTCTAATATTTTATTATAAATATTTTAGTAAATTATATAATTAATTTAAATTATTTATTAAATAAAATGATAATTACAATTTAATTATACATCAACTAGTAAAAATTAGTCTTACTTAACAAGCAAGCATACAGATTTTTGAAGTAACTGCTGATACTATATTTATAAGTCTTCAACAAGTTTTAATCCTTTTTTTCCTTTTACCTTTGTAAATCCACTTCTCTTAACCCTTTTTTATATAACCTCTCTCTCTCACAAAGCGAATATAAACAATTATCTGCTATTCTTTGTGAGAAATAATCTGCAGCAAAGAGTTTTTATTTATTTAATTTTTTGTTAATCTGATTTACAGAGAGAATCGAAGGGCAACAAGCTAAAACCTTCATTCTTTCTTATCCAATTTGTAAGTCATTTTTCTCATTCTCTTTTACGATGGCTTCTTGTTTCTTTTTCTTCTTTTTTCTCATTTCCATTGTTAAAGCTTATGGGCTTTTATTTATTTATCTACTCTTCAGATCCGTTTAATCGCCATCAGGTAAATTTTAAAGCTGCATTTTTGATCTGATTTCTTGTTTGTTTCCCGAGAAAGTGAAAGGAAAGCAAATTATTTCATTTTTTCCCTTTTAATTTTAGATGTTCACTGTCAACTTCTATGTGTTCCATTTTTAATGTTTCACTTCAATCAGACAGATCAGAGCACTGCTTTAAGCTTGCCCTTGTTACATCAAAAGTAGACAGATCTTAAATCACTCTTAATTTTTTTTTATTTTCTATTTGGCATGGATGTTCTTAAGAGTTTCTCTATATTTATTGAGTGTTGCCTGAAAAGATGCCCCCAAGCTCCCATGCCTGAATGAGTGGTGGTGTCGGTGGTGATGTTGATTTGTACGGTGAATGAGAAGCCTAACACTCCTGTTAGAGTGTGGATATGTGGGTATGCTTTGCAGTGCTCGGTGCATGTTGTCTTGGTGTGGTTAGAATACAAGAGAAGGAACGCTAGAAGAGCATCTGGTAGGGGTTAACAGGAATTCTTGCCTGGAAAACAACTGCAGTGCAGTGAGGTTGGTAGCAGCAACTGCACCTCACTGGCAACAACTGCTGAACCAAAGGCAGCCTAAATCTTAAATTTCAAAACCATTTGTTCTTTTCTTTTATCGCATTATATAAACCGCGCTTATGGTTACTCTTTTTCTGCAAGCCTGAAACCTGTTCGACGAAATTGCTTAGAGGTAGAGAAGGATTGACAATGTATGTGGTTAAGAGAGACGAGAGGCAAGAGGCCGTTCATTTCGATAAGATAACGGCGAGGTTGAAGAAATTGAGCTATGGACTTAGCATCGATCACTGTGATCCAGTCCTTGTTGCTCAGAAGGTCTGCGCTGGTGTTTATAAAGGAGTCACTACTAGCCAGCTTGATGAGTTGGCTGCTGAAACCGCCGCTGCTATGACTGCGAACCACCCTGATTATGCTTCCGTGAGTTTGTTTCTTTTTTTCTTTTTAAAAATAATGATTCTAAACATTTTGAAATTCTTTTACTAATTCAAATGTGTAATTGCAGTTGGCGGCGAGGGTTGTTGTTTCGAATTTACATAAAAATACTAGGAAGTCATTCTCTGAGACGTAAGCGATTTCTATTTAATTTGATAAAGCTTGTTTTTTTTTTTTTTTTTTTTTTTTGGAGAGAGGCGATTGATGTTTTGAGGATGGGTGGTTTATAAATGTAGGATTAAAATCATGTACAACCATTTCAATGAGAGATCTGGACTGAAGGCGCCTTTGATTGCTGATGATGTTTATGAAATCATCATGAAGGTACTATGATTATGTTTCATTCTTTTTACTCTCAAATTTTGATTATTGCTTTATGGTAGATCTTTTGGCTAGAGTATCACTTTACACTCAAGTTACTGATGCCTTTTTGATCTCTGTTGAAATTTCTAGTTTAAAAAATGGTAAACCCTTTATCTTGTGGTTGATGACAAAATTGTATCGGACTAAGCCTACAAAAGCTTGTCATGCTTGTAGAATTGGAAGTGATCCATTTGTGTTATGAATGTTGACAAGTTGTGTATTATCTATATTATGATACTTGATACTGACTGCAACAATCATGGCCTTACAAAATTTATACAGTATTTTTTAATACTTTTTAAAGCCTTTTTAGCTGGATATATATTTGATGTCCTCACTGTTTATAATTTTATACATTGTTAGAATTAGATGATCACATTGTGAGTGCATCAAATGCTGATCCTTTCTATTTATGTGGAGTTTTTAGTGTTTGCTTTGTTTTGTTGCCTTTTAGTTATGCATATTTTCAACATTGTGTATCCTTTCTAATTCCTCTTATGTGTAATGATTACATGTATAAAGGCTAAATTTTGTTATTGTGTTTGTTTCAGAATGCTGCTCTGTTGGATAGTGAGATCATATATGATCGGGACTTTGACTATGATTATTTTGGTTTCAAAACCCTTGAGAGGTCCTACCTCTTGAAAGTTCAAGGGAAGGTTATAGAAAGGCCCCAACACATGATAATGAGGGTTGCAGTTGGAATTCATAAGAATGACATTGATTCTGCCATAAAAACTTATCACATGATGTCTCAAAGATGGTTTACTCATGCTTCTCCCACACTTTTCAATGCTGGAACTCAAAGGCCTCAAGTAAGTTTTGTGTGCAAATATTAGATTGAGGCACCTTATTTATTGTCATTGTTCATTAAATTCTCTTGCTTACATATGTAGTTCTTTGACTTGTGTTCTGGCAGTTGAGCAGCTGCTTTTTACTGTGTATGCAAGATGACAGTATCGAGGGAATATATGACACTTTGAGGGAGTGTGCTATAATCAGCAAATCAGCTGGAGGAATTGGTTTCTCAGTTCACAATATTCGGGCTAGAAGTAGTTACATTCGTGGAACAAATGGTACATCTAATGGCATTGTCCCAATGCTGCTGGTGTTTAATGTCACTGCTCGTTATGTTGATCAAGGAGGGGGGAAAAGAAAGGGTATACTTGAATTGTTGTAATTCTATATGCTATGTTTTCTGACAATGTTTGGTAGCCCTTTTATTAAAAAGGATGTCTTTGATGCATTTAGGTGCCTTTGTTGTATATTTGGAGCCATGGCATGCTGACATTTTTGAGTTTCTGGACCTCAGGAAGAACCATGGAAAGGTGTTTTATGTAGTTTGAATTTGTTTGCATGAGCTGTGTTATTTGGGTGTTAAGCTCTTCCTTTGGCTGATTTGTTGCAATACTGTATAGTATCATATCATATCCAATAATGTCTAAGTTTTGTTGCTGTAGGAAGAGCAGCGGGCGCGTGATCTATTTTATGCTCTATGGGTGCCTGATCTTTTTATGCAAAGAATGGGCAGTGGTCATTATTCTGTCCTAATGAATCTCCAGGACTAGCAGATTGTTGGGGTGAAGAATTTGAGGAGCTGTATATTCATTATGAAAGAGAGGTTAACGCTGTTATATATTTGGTTAATGCTTTTATATTTTTCGCAACTAGAATTCATTTCCTAAAGTTTTCTTGTTTGATATTCAGGGCAAAGCAAAGAAGGTTGTCCAAGCACAGAACTTGTGGTTTGAGATTCTGAAATCCCAGATAGAAACTGGTACCCCTTACATGCTATTTAAGGTGATTTGTCCGAACAAGCTTTATATTTTATGGGGTATTTCTGTTCTGAGATGAGCATTGTGTTGTTGACCCTTTGCCTCCCACTGTTTATCCAGGATACGTGCAATAGAAAAAGCAACCAGCAAAATCTTGGCACTATTAAATCTTCTAATCTGTGTACTGAGATCATTGAATACACAAGTCCAACAGAAACTGCTGTTTGCAATTTGGCATCTATTGCACTACCAAGATACGTGAGGGAAAAGGTAGGTGTTGTATGGTGCTTATGTTGTACATGTTGCTCTATCTTGAGTCTGCATGTTAATTTAATTAGCCTTGACTTTTTATCTACTTCAGGGGGTTCCACTGGAGTCTCATCCATGTAAGCTTGTTGGTAGTAGAGGTTCTCAGAATAGATATTTTGACTTTGACAAACTGGCTGAGGTTTGGTTCTTTACTTTGCTAATGCACTTACCCATATATTGCTAGATGGTGTTTCATCCATCTAGTGTATCATTGTGATGGCATCATGAGTTCTGTGTTGGTGCATGATGTCACTTATGATATTATTTGTTAATAGTGATTGTTTTGTCTTTCCTTGCACTGTTGTGACAGGTTACTGAAATTGTTACAAGAAATCTTAACAAAATAATTGATGTTAATTACTACCCTGTTGAAACTGCAAAAAGATCAAATTTGCGTCATAGACCCATTGGTATTGGAGTTCAGGGGCTTGCAGATACATTCATCTTACTTGGCATGGCCTTTGATTCACCTGAGGTATATTTGATCATGAATATATGAATCTGATATACCATTTAAGTTGAATCTATTTTGTCTGATAATCTACTGGTTTTGAATTTCAGGCTCAGCAGCTGAACAAGGACATATTTGAGACCATATACTACCATGCTCTGAAAGCTTCTTCTAATATAGCTGAGAAAGAGGGACCATATGAGACATATAATGGGAGTCCTGTGAGTAAGGTATGTGATTTTGGCAATTCTTTGAAATGCATACAAGTATTCTGGTTATATTTGATGTGACTGCAATATCTTACTAAATGCTCATTTCTTGCTGATATGTTTTGCTCATGACTTAGTTGCCTGCTAAATTTCAGGGTATTCTCCAGCATGATATGTGGGGTGTTACTGCTTCAAATCGGTGGGACTGGAATGCTCTTAGAGACAACATAGCTAAGCATGGAGTGAGAAATTCACTTTTGTTAGCACCTATGCCAACTGCATCAACCAGCCAGATTCTTGGAAATAATGAGTGCTTTGAACCATATACTTCCAATATCTATAGTCGTAGAGTTCTGAGGTTTGTCCTGGCTTTCTCTTATGCGTCTTGCTCCATTTCTTAGTTGTCCATTGCTTAAAACTTGTTTTCTATTTTTCTGCAGTGGTGAGTTTGTAGTGGTGAATAAGCATCTTCTTCATGACTTAACTGAGATGAGTCTTTGGACACCTGTTGTTAAGAACAAGATAATACATGCAGATGGTTCAGTTCAAAATATTCCTGAAATACCTCATGAACTGAAAGCAATTTACCGGTATGGATTGCTGGGTTTTTTTGACATCTTCGTCTCAATTCCCAGTCCCCTTTTCTCTCATTACCTCTTCAAAATGAAGTTAAAGTATATATTTGTTTCCTATTTACTAGGACTGTTTGGGAAATTAAGCAAAAAACATTAGTTGATATGGCTGTTGATCGAGGATGCTACATAGACCAGAGCCAAAGCTTAAATATACATATGGACCAACCTAATTTCGGAAAACTTACATCCTTACACTTCTATGCCTGGTCCAAGGTATTAAAACTTGGCTTTTATCATGATTAAACACATTAATGCCAGTAGTTGCATGATGGTTGCTGATTCCCTTGACTGTATATACAGGGTCTGAAGACAGGAATGTATTATTTAAGATCTCGTGCAGCAGCTGATGCAATTAAATTCACCGTTGATACATCGATGTTGAAGGTAATACATACTGTTCTGATTCATGTTGAAGTTGCATAACATCTAGAATGCCATGAAATTTGCAAATTATATTGATTTTAAATTTTTTATTATTTTTTGTTCATAATATAGGAAAAGCCTAAAGTAGAAGATGATGAAACAAGAATGGCACAAATGGTTTGTTCCCTTACAAATCGTGAAGAGTGCATGTCTTGTGGGAGCTAAAGAGTGGTTCCTTTTTGAAGCTTTGAGAGCATGCAATCAGGGAATTTGGTGTCGACGAATGGCGACTCTATATGTGGGTTTTAGTTGTCTTCACAGTATCTAATCTTATTTAACTTCCTTTGTATAGCTTTGATTTTGGTATGTTTAGCAATTTAGATTATCAGTGGTTGTTATGTATTGAAGCTTGCTTATTGTTAATTTATTATTAATTAATAATTAATGAATTCCAAGTCATAATCTAAGCGTTCTCTCTAGCAAGGTAAAAGGTTCGCCTCCTACAAATGTGTCCAAAGATTCAACAAGTGCAATTTTTGTACCATCAATCATTATGCCGGAAATGCCAGTTAAATCAGTCATTTAAACCACATTTGTTAGGTCTTGTATTTGACTGTTGTGGATAGAAATGATAGTATAGAAAATGTTTGTTTCTTATTTTATTTAAAATGTTTAATTCCATTTGGTTTCAAATTTAATTCATCACTATTTTTATTGAAGAATTTATTAAGAGTTTTTAGTTAATCTATTATTTTTTGAGTGGACATGGGCATTATTAATAAGAGTTATTGCAATAGGATAATGACTAGAAGGATTTGAAAGATATTATGACATTAATATTTCTAAGGTTTAGCCAAGGATTAGTTTAGGACTCTATTACTCGTCATTTTTAGTTTGGTATTGTTACCGCGCATGACTTTGAGAGTCATGATGATATTATTGAGAAACATCTTTATCAAAATATTTTTACTTCTCACTTTGAACAATTAGCAATAATTTTTCAGTGGACTCGTTTCATAAATTATAAGCTTTTAACATTTTCATCAACTTAAAAAAATATTGTCATTTTATTTTAAAATGTTTATTTTGCTTTCAACTAAATTTATTTACAAAGTCAGGCCATAATTTGAATATTTGTTAGTCTAAATTCATTTTTGATTCCGCTTGACCTAAAAGCTTTAATTATTATTTATTAAATATTAGTTGTTTTATGTCAATATTTATACAAAAATTGTAATCTTCAAACGGTTTGAAAAAAATTAATAGCAACAAATAATAGTAAATGAGAAGCATAATGAACAGACAGAACAATTAACGGTAGTAAGTATGCCAAAGCAAAACTCCCCTTTGATTTAATGGCTAAATTAGTTATATATGTCAATAAAATTTGTTAATTGGTCAAATATGTCTATTTTTTTTTTGAAAATTTAAAGAAATGGGCTATATTTGTAAATGATGTGAAAGTTTGTTTAACCGTTGACATGTTAGGAAAAACGCGTCTAACTGAAACGTTTTCTAAAAATTTTAAAGAAAACGCGTCCAACTGGACAGCTTTTTCTGACATGTCAGCAGAAAGCTCACCTAGTTGGATGAGCTTTCCTGCTAATTGTGCAGAAAGTGTATCCAATTGGATACATTTTCACACACTCTCTCCAAAAATAACATATTTCTCTAAATTTTTAAAAAAAATTGACTCATTTGGCCAATTAACATTTTTTTTTTTTGGCATATATGACTAGTCTGATTTATTATACAAAATAAATTATCTATTCATCTAGTACATAAATCAATGACAATGACTTACAAAAGTAGAATCAATAAATTGCTCTCTCTTAAAAATTAGCTTTTGATATTGCTTTTAATATGCAATGAACTTGTCGAAACCTTTTTATTGTAATCTTTGAAGGAAAACACAGGAAACTTGGACAGGTTAAAAGCCTATAAAAGAGTTCTTACTTGATTTTAATTTCTTCAAAATCAATATTAATGTAAGTATATATCACATTACAACTTTTATGAACTCTGTTTGATTCAATTTCTTCTCTAATTACAATCTCGTGAATTATTACTCAAAATCTATAATTGAATAATCAAAATACATTAATCAAACATGCCATGCATAAACTACAATTACCGTTATAACCGACTGTTATAGTTGACGTTGAAAACAAAGTTAAGCTCAAAATTCGGTGGTTGACAATGGAGTAACGTGGGGTGAGGCACCTCCTACCCACTTTTGCTCCAACGTTGAATATTTGTTTATGGAAGTAAATATATTGAAAAAAATAAAATAAAAGAAGACTGAACAGCCATTTTAAAAGATTAAGTGACATGAAACAGATCCGAACAAGCATTTAAAATATTTTCTTTTGAGAATACAGTTAGTCGAATTTTGACCTTTGATTGCTATTTAATTTGTACTTTTTACTTTTTGAAACATGACTTGTTTTATTGTTTGACCTCTAAATATATAGATACATGGATTTAACTGAAAAAAACTGGAACCGATTATTATTCATTTTCAAAGTTTGGCATAATCATATTATTACTATTTAATAATCATGGTCTAATCTTTAAAGTGCCATTGTGAAGTAAATCATTTTGCGGTTAGGTGGTTTGAAATGAAATTCATGGAACAAGTTTTCTAATACTTTTGGACGCATTGTGGGAGTCAACTTAAAATTCAGCAATTAACATCTCTATCATTTCTGAGCTTATAGTTAAGAGGCTATAAGAGCATGGGGATATCCTACCACATGATTGTGACTCTACTTGTTGGGAGATTGGGACCATTTCCTAAAAGGCTTTCATTCTATTTATTTTAATTATTTTTCTTACAGGATAACGACTAGTAACTTTTTAAGATTGTAATAGGTTGATCGAATACGGTTAATGCTGTATTTCAACCTTAAATTTGTACCTAATTTTTTTTTTCAATTTAATTTTCATCAAATTTGACAATTCTTTCTGCATTAAGACTTGAATATTTTTTTATCAAAGTTAATTTCTAAACTTAATAATTGTTCCTACATTGGGCTTAATTTTTTTTAAAGAAATATTATAAACTAACTTAGACAAAAAAAAGTTAAAGTTGAATGTGAGAATAATTGTGAAGTTCAAAAATTAAATTGGATAAAAAAAGTTTTGAAACCATGAAGGATAAACATGTAATATAGTGGAGACAATGCTTCAAGTTGACAACATGTATTACATATAATAATAAAATTAAGAAAACTCAACGGTTCCAAGCATTAGTTTAGAAAGGTAGTGATGGTGTCGCTATTTCAATTTTCAGCCTTCTTTAATTCATCATTGTCAAATAATCTTTTTATTTTTTATATTTTGGCTTATGCTATGATTTGTTCCTGGTATCATTTATGTGGTTGTTTTCTTTTGGACTATCCAATGTCGACTAAAACCTTCGACTTTGACTTGCCTCATACATCTTGGCTGGTCAAATATGTTAGGCAATCAATTACCCATAAAATTTCACCATTAACTTAACTTCTTTACCCTCCTTTTTAGAAGAAATAAGAATAATGACGGTGTTGAGTAGTTCATATTAAGATTAGTATACTTCATATTTAAAATATAGTTTTCAATGGACCCATATTTAATATATGAATTTAATTTTTCTTGAATTTTATATTTTAAATTTAATATTTCACTCAAAAAGAAATTTTCAATTTGGAGGAATCACTAAACTTGTGGACATATATATATATATATATATATATATATATATGAATAGTAGTAACAAGAAAATTAGTCGTGAAGGTGAATATCCAGAATATTTCAACCACTATTACTATTTTTAGATTTATAGTAAAAATGAGATGATAATTTCCTTACCTTATTCAATCAAGTCCCATGATGATAAGATTAACAAGTGATTACACACAATAGGACAATCCATAACAATCATGGTTCTGTAATTTATTTTATCAGTATGCTTTAGGTGTTATCTTATTAGATTTATCCAAAAATTAAAGATCTTGGATCACAAATCTATTACGCTTTCAAGAAACTTATGACCTTGGTCGCTATCTTGGTTATCCAATCCACCATAAAAGAGCCAACAAAGAGGATTACGTTTTCATTGTCGAAAAAAATTGTTCAAAACTTGCTGATGGAAACTGAATTTCCTTTCCCTTATTGGGGACTTATTCTTATAAAATCTACTACAACATCTATCCCCTCCTATTTCATGCAATCTCGAAAACTCCCTTCTAACAAATGTAATGCCATTGATTACATTAATCATAATTTCCTTTGGAGAGGGACAAAATCTCGTACTCGCATTCATCTGGCAAATTGGGCAACTATCTCGAAATCGAAATGATATCGGAGTAATGAGAGTCATCAATGCTATTCATGATGATTGTAAAAGATCAATCTTATTATGTCAAACCAGATAACAAGTTATGGTATATATACACAATCTATCAAGACTAGTTACAACTACCTTAACTACCATTGCTAACTACTAACTGTTTAACTGTTAAATGTCATAATAGTTTTATTCCTTAACATGCCTTCATCTTCTTAATCTTTGCTGTTTGTTCAAGTTTTACAACTACTTTAAGACACGATCGAAACTTTGTAAACAAAGGAGCTGACAAAGGCTTGATAAAAATGTCTGATACTTGCTCCCGTGTTGGAACATGCCCCACACTTAGCTTTCCCGCAACAACTTTCTCCCTAACGAAGAATAGATCCAACTCGACATGTTTAAACTTTGAATACAATACTGGATTAGCTGATACAACAACAACTCCAGAATTATCACACCACACAGTAGCCTTTCTAGTCAGAGAAACATGCAATTTGGATAAGAGGGATTCAAGCTAGACCATCTCAGTAACAGTATGAGCAAGTCCTCTATATCCAGCTTCTGCGGTTGACCTAGAGACAATTTGTTGTTTCTTAGACCCCAGGCTACAGGATTGCCTCCAAGGAACACACAGAATCCTGTAGTATACTGCCTATCATCCACATCAGTTCCCTAATTTGCATCCGAATATCTAACTAAATCCAATGTGGCAGCTGTAGTGAAATGAAGACCATAATCAACAGTACTCTGAAGATACCGAAGAATGCGTTTTACAGCTTTGAAGTGTTGGTCGAGAGGTTTGTGCATGAATTGACAAACTCTATTTACAACAAAGGTAATATCAGGTCTTATGACGACCACATATTGCAGAGCCCCAACAATGCTCCTGTAGTTAGACTCATTTTCAATTGCACTGCCAACATATTGAGATAAATTTGTTGAGGAAGCCATAGGTGTAGGAGATCCTTTTGCTTGATCCTTTAAAGAGAACTTAGTATCCAAGGTGGTGACAAAAGTATCAATGCTACCTTGATGATTGCCAGTGACAATGATGTCATCTACATATACAAGGACATACAAAAGCACACCCTCAGTCCTTCAAACAAAAAGAGACCCATCAGACTTGGCCAAAACAAAATGAGAGGCAAGTAAGAAATCTCATATCTTTGAGAACCAAGCTCTAGGAGCCTGTTTAAGGCCATACAGGGCTTTGTTCAGTCGACATACCAAGGTTTGGTCACCATTCTTCTGCTCAAAACCTGGAGGTTGAACCATATAAATCTCCTCTGACAAGTCACCGTTGAGAAAGGCATTGTTGATATCAACTTGCCTTAGCTACCAACCAGACTTTACAGCCAAAGTTAAGACAACTCGAATTGTTGTTGGTTTTACAACTGGATTGAAAGTTTCTTGGAAATCAATTCTAGCTTTCTGAAGGTACACATTGACTACCAATTAACCTTTGTATCGAGCAATGGTACCATCTGAGCGGCGTTTAAGTTTGAACACCCATTTACATCCTACAGCTCTCCTATTTGCAAGTAAGGGAACTAAGTCCCAAGTCTCGTTTTTCAGCAGATCATCATACTCCTGTTGAGCTGCCAGTGTCCACTCATTGCTGACAAAAGCTTGCTCAATCGTGACAGGTTCAGTGACTCCTAACGTAGCTGAAAATACTTTGGGTTTGAAAATACACTTTTGGATCTAGTTTGCATAGGATGAGAGTTGATAGGAGGATCTGACAAGTGCTCAATGGCTAGATGACTGCTAGAAGCCAACCGAAGGTTGAACGAAGAAGCTTCAACAATAGGAGATGAATGTGGAGAAGAAGAGGAGTGAGCAGACTTGCTACTGTCATTTGGATTCCCTAGCGATATGTTAACAAGTGGCCTAGACTGCAGATCAGTGGACTGCATAGAAACATAACCTGAAAGAGCAAACCCTGACATGACTGCTAAATCTGGCTGAGTTGAAGAAGCAGGCATAGGTGAGACACCAACATCAGATCGTTGCAAAGAACAAAATACAACTGGAACCTGAGACTGAGCCCGAGAAGAGACAGAACCACGGCCTGAGCCAAAAGAAGCAGTAAAACGAAAACAGTCTTCATTGAATACCACATGCCTCGAGATAAACACCTTACTAGTATCATCAAGGCATTTGTACCCTTTATGAACTGAACTATAGCCAAGGAACACACAGGGCCTGGAGCGATACTCCAACTTATGAGTATTAAAAGGTCAAAGATAGGGATAGCATCTACAACCAAAAACCTTTAAGTGCATGTAGTTAGGTAGAGTTTTATGCAACATCTCATAAGGTGACTGTCCTTTGAGAGCAGGTATGGGAAGCTTGTTAATGAGAAAAGCATCATTGGTGAAGGTATGTGCCCAAAGGTGTAGAGGCATACTAGATTGAGCCATCAAAGTCATACCAGTATCAACGATATGTCTATGCTTCCTCTCTACCAAGCCATTTTGCTCAGAGTATGGGGATAAGACAGTCGATGATGAATTCTTAGCTGGGAAAGAACTTTTGGAGAAGAACGAAACTCTCCACCCCAATCAGTTTAAAGAGCCTTGATGGAACACCCAAATTGAACCGCAATAAACTTCTATAGATGAATAAACTCTTCAAGAGCATCAGACTTGCGTTTTATGAGATGCATCCATGTGTACCTAGAGTAGGCATCGACAAGTGAGACATAGTAGAATGGCCTTTAGATGCCATAGAGGCAGGCCCCCATAGATTAGAGACTATGAGCTCAAAAGAAATTGAATACACAGTAGTAGATGGAGAAAAGGGAAGCTTATGAAACTTTCCAAGCTGACATGCTGAACAAATTGAACTCAACTTACAATTGTTGGAAACAACATTACACTTCTGAAGAACTGTTTTAACAGTTCTATTACAAGGGTGACCAAGGCATTTGTGCCACAAATCAAAACAAGAGCTACTAGAAGTTGGAGACCACAGACGAGTAGCATGAACAATGGCTGGAGAAGAAGAAGCAGTTCTACACCTCTGTTGTCTGAGAGATCGAATTGGTACAGACTATTATGAATGCGATCCACCAACAAGATGTTCCCTATCTTGATATCCATCACAAAGCAATGGAAAGGATGAAATTCAAAGTAGACTTGATTATCTTTTGCAAATTGTGCAACAAACATTAAGTTTTTGCAAATGCCAGATACATGCAAAACATTTCATAAGTGAAACACTCTACTGTCATTTGTAAAGAAGCTTGAGCCAACATGAGCCACTGGGATTGACATTCTATTCCCTATAAAAAGCTTGTTGTTACCTGTGTACTGTGCGGCCTATTGCAAATTGTCCAGATAATTGGTAACATGATTGGAAGCACCTGAGTCTGGATACCAGACTTTCGCAGTCTAGGATCTTGGATGAAACTGCCCTTTGATGGAGACTGTATTAGTTTGTAGGCCAGAGTCTTGTACAGTGCCTCGTTGAGAACAACAGTGAGGACCACCGTATGGCAAATGAGAAGGATCTTAAAACTGATGACAGTGCACCTGCATGGACTGGTCAGAAACCCTTTCATAAGACTTATCAAATCGATAATAACACCTCTGTACAGTATGACCAATTTGTCCAAAAAGTTGACACTGAGGTTTATTATACACAAACTTTTGACTTCGACCTCTGCCTTGAGGTGTCCTACCATTACCTCTGTAGGATGATCTAGATCCTATATCAAACTGCCCTCTGTTGCTATCATCTGTACCACATTACTGAGCAACATTAGCTTGTAAAGACACACTAGAAACAAGATCTTATTGTCAAGTTTCACAATCAATGAGCATTTCAGTAAGAAGCTCAAGAGGAACACACATTGCAGACGCCACAATTCGAATCGACTCATACTCCACTGGCAAGCCTGCAAGAATGATGTTAATCTGTTCTTGTTTAGAAAGAACACTACCAGCAGCCATCAGAGTGTCACACAAGTTTTTAATCTTGGCTAGATATTCTTTAATGGTTAACTGCCTTTTTTTCTGAGAATAGAGAGAATGTCTCAAAGTAAAGACTGTCAGAGTAGATTTAGAAGCAAAACGTCTCACAACAACGCTCTATACATCAAAACTGGATCAGGCACCAGTGAGATGAACCAAAACATTATTAGAAATGGTGGACAACGGCCAGGAAGCTAACAACTTGTCTTGTTGTTTATGAAGCAAGAAATCAAGATTAGCATCAAGATTATCATCGCTATCAACAACAGATTACCGAGGAACACTAACAGTTTCAAGAACAAAATCATGCAGCCTATACCCTTCAAGGATTAACAGAACTTGCTGTTTCCATAAAAAAAAATTGTGCTCACCAAGTTTCATAGTGTCATGCTTAGGAAATTGCTAAATCTTTCTCAAAGAACCAGCACAAGGATCAAGAGAAGAACCTCCTGCTGGAACACCTGTGTTGATGGACTGACGGTTTTCGTCATCATTACCAGAGACGACCTCTGTCGCCATGAAAGAAACTAAAGAAAAACTTTAAGGCTCAAATACCATAATAAGAGTCATCAATGCAATTCATGATGATTGTAAAAGATCAATCTTATTATGTTAAACCAGATAACAAGCTATGGTATATATACACAATCTGTCAAGACTAGTTACGACTACCTTAATTACCATTGCTAACTACTAACTGTTAACTGTCATAATTATTTTATTCCTTAATAGGGAGACTTGAAATTTTCCAGATGAAAGCTCAAAACCAAGCTCATTTCACTAAACTCTGTTGGCAGCTTATGCATTCCAACTTTGAATTATGGACTCAAATTTTTATACGAAGTACCTCCAAAATGACAACTTCAAAGTTAACTCCTTAGTTACATGGAAAGCCCTAAAGAGTGTGCAACATATTATTGAGAAATGTATCATGTAGATCATTAAACATGGCTCCTGAGTTAGTTTTAGGCATGATGATTGGACGGGGTTTGGTTCTATCCGTTCTCTTATTCATGGCCCCCTTATGCCAGGCGGAGAAAACTTCTTAGTCAAAGGTTACCAATTCGGTTTGTGTTCTTTGTTGTTTGAAATCCCTAATTTCTTTTGGGACAATATTCTTGTGCATCCATTATCCATCTTTCCTGATGGTCTTGATACCTTGTGTTGGAACGCCTCCTCAAATATTGCTTCAAATATTATCAACCCTCCCCAACCTACTTTAGGGGATTGGATGTGGATTTGGAAACTTAAACTTCCTCCAAAGCTTTCTTTCTTTGTTTGGGAAAGATACATGCATGGAGTGAAATTTATTAAAGCCAATTCAAGCTGCCAATTTTCAAGTTTGGTAGATCAGTTGATTTGCAATGAATTTTTGGATGGAATTCAAACATTTTTGGGTTAATATGTCTACATAGTGTCCAAAGAGCCATTTCATATATTCGAAATGTACTTTGAATCACTCAATTTTGAGTCTAGGAGCTCAAGTTATGACTATTTAACTAAAGACTGCGCTAGCAGAATTTTTGGATGAGATTATTACGAAATTATGAGTTTCAAGCTTCAATTCAAGTTTAAATCATATTGGTTTCGAGTTTAAGGCTTAATTTTGATTATATATGAGCTCAATATTATATCTATTAGGTTTTTTTTATTTATTCTAAATTTTAGTATATTTTTAAATATTTAAAATTCTTTGGGAGTTTTATTTTTCTTAGTCAACAAAAAAAATTAAATTAATTAAAGTTTCATTGCACTTAAGAGTTTTATTTAGATGTAATTAGCCTCTTCATTTTTCATTAAAAGCAATTAATTCATTCATTAACAAAAAATTCAACTCTTGTAGTTACTTTTTTTTGTGCAATATTTCTTTATTGTAATTTTTATAAGTGTTTTTTTTTCTTGATTTTTTTCACAAAGTCGTAGGAATCCATTCTCATCCTTCAAATTTCCAAGGATTATTTTTTGGAGGGTTGATTAGAGCCATTAATTGAATTTGTTGGAGTTTTCATCTTAAAGGATTCAATTAGACAATTATCTCTATCTCTATCAATCGATTTATTCGATTCATCTTTCACCATTAAATTTTCATTTTATTTATGTATGTTTTGAATATTTTTAATTATGAAAAATGTTTAAATTGATTTGATACCACTCAAATTAATATAATTTTTTTTTCCTTCAAACTCTGATGTACCAAAAAAGAATCTATTAATAGATTTAATTATACATAAATATGTTGGCTAAAAGGAGGAGTATCTTGTTTGATGGTTTTAATATTCTATGTGCCAACAAATTGAACGTACTTAACCCTATAATTTAATCACCGATACCATCAATTTAAAAAAAAAAAAAACAGAAAGAATCCCAGAAATTGCAAGTTGATAAGAGGCTTATTGGATTGGAAAACAAAAATTTATTTATTTGGGGTTAATCTACACCTTCTTTTTGTTTTGATAAGTCTTACCGACGTCCATCACCTTTTTGCCAAACCAACCTACACATTATCAATTACTATTTAAATTTCGGTGCTGAGTAAATAACACTCCAGTATATCTCACACTATCTAAATGCACTAATTCTAAGTTGATGTCTCTCATAAACATAAAATTTTGGTTAAATCTTGCCATTAGTCCTTGTACTTTATAAAAATTATGGATTTAATCCCTGTACTTTTATTTAATCATTTTTAGCCCCTGTACTTTCTAAATTTTAAAATTTCAGTCATCACCAAAGAGTAACTATTAAATTCATTAAGTAAAGTTATGTTATTTCTGAAATCTGATACGCCAAACATATTATCATATGTGTAATTTCATGTCAGCTTATTATTTCCACGTATTACTCACTAATGGATTAGCGACTGTCATTTGCGTCAACACTAAAATTCCAAAATTCAAAAAGTATAGGGACTTAGAATGATCCAATTGGACAAAATAGACTAAATCTATAGTTGTACGAATAGTACGTAACTAGTAATTGAATTTAACCAAACAAGTTTAATTGCAATTGTATGGTCAAGACTAAAAATTCATAATTACAAAAGTATAGGGACTAAAATTGAGCAATTTGAAAAGTACATGGACTAAAATTGATCAAATAAAAGTATAAGGACTAAATTTGTAACTTTTGCAAAGTATAGGGATTAACAACATAATTTAGCCTAAAAAATTACATTAGGTTGGGATTTATATTGTGAAGGAAAAGAATGTCAAATTCTGTTATTAGTCCCTGTACTTTATACAAGTTGTGAATTTAGTCCTTGTACTTTAATTTGGTCATTCTTAGTCTCTTTACTCTTCAAATTTAAAAATTTCAGTCCTTATCAAACGATAACGGTTAAATTCATTAAGTTAAGTTCTACCATTTTCAAAATCTGATATGACAAACATATTATCATATGTGTAATGGTACATCATACAAGTTTCTTATTTCCACATATCACTAACTAAAAATTCAATTAATGGATTAACGATTGTTGGTTGCATCAAGACTAAAATTTCAAAATTTGAAAAAGTATAAGGACTTAGAATGATTCGTTTGGAGAATATGGATTAAATCTACAATTGCATGCATAGTACAATGACTGGTAATTACTACAGTTTGAGTCGGGACTAAAATTGTGTAATTCGAAAAGTATAGAGAGTAAATTCATAATTTTGATAAGGTGCAAGGACTAATAATGAAATTTTAACCAAAAAATAAAATAAAGTTTAAAAAAGATGAAGAAGAAATTAAAAATTAATTTATTTTAACACATCAATCGTTAAAATCATGACAATAACCATAAGGATGAAATTATTATATATTTAATACGCAGTCACCTTAGTACACATAATAAATTTCTTTTCATAAATGGTGTATTTTGTTTTGGTTTGGAAGGATAAAAAGAATGATGAGTAAGTGACACTGACATTCCTGATCTAGAATTCTTGTTTAATCTAATTATTCGGCTATTTTCTCCACAACTTCCTAACTACTTGTTCTTTTTTCAATTCAACCCTCCAACTTTTAATTTACTAAATTCATATTTCTGCATAAATGTGCCAATGCCATAGTTGTGGAATGACGTAAAGGAGCAGTGATTAAAATTTTTTATTAGCAATCCGAAATTAAGGTTCAAATTTTATTATTATCATTTCCTTTGTGAAAAAAAAAAAACAACAACTGTAAAACTTTCAATGTGAAATTAGATGATATTTATTTGCATTGGAATCAAAATTTGAATTTGAGGTAGGTTATCATCCCATAATGTACCAACAATAATCATAAAAACTTAGAAGGTTGGTTGATGTTCACATTCTTTGAAGAGATATTTTTGGAGGGGTTAATTGAATACTATTAATGAAATGATGGGACCTACAGGAAAATTTACTTTTTCTTTTTATGCACTAGATACTCTGGTCACATTGAAATTTGATTCATTCTAAAATTTTACAAAGTCAATAGAAAATATTTCTGTTAAAAGGGATTGAATTTCCAACTATTAAACTATGTGTATTATTTCTTTTTGATATCTTTCCTATATTTATAAGTTGTGATTCACACATGATAGTTTTTGTCGTCGCTGAAACTCTAACTACCACTAACAGTTTCTTTTGGAAAGTAGGTGGCTATTTGTTGGTTTCTTAATATATTTTTATTTTGAGAGTATTTCAAAATAATAATAAATAATTTCACGAGTTGGTTTAGACCCGTATTATCTTAAGATATATATATATATATATATTTGTTGGTTTTCTATTGTTTAATAAGTTTCAATTTTAGAAATTTTTGTTTGTTCTTGTAGTAATTTTTTTTAGTTTTACTTATGCATGTAATCATGCTTTTGCAAGTGACTTTAGGGATGCTTTTCTCGTTGTCTTTTCTAGTTTTACTTATGCTCGATTCTTTTACTAATATTTACCCGTCACTTTGGATCATATAGAGTTGATTTACTTATTATATTATGTGCTTACAATCACTTTAGTACTCAAGTTGTAATGAAGTCAATTGTCAATATATTATAATATTCTACTAATTTTGAGGCTAAAAATTTTATTGCGGTAATAAAACTTATCTTTCATTGCTTAAAACCAATTATTAAATTAATGAATTTTCTTAAAAAAACGAAACAGAAAAAAAAAAAAGAAAAAACAATGTCGGACAGTAGTCCAAATGGAAAGATTGGAACGTAGGCTGAAACAACTTGGGGAAACAGTGATGGCCCCCACCTAATCTATTCAACTAGTAACAAACCGCGTCATCTGATAACAATCTTTGACCTGGGTCTGCATTTAGACACTCACCACCGCCGTTCTGTCCAATCAAATTACGCCACCACATCTTTCAAAGAAGTTGACCTTTTTATTATAAGAAAAAAAAAGATGAAGAAGGATGAAAAAACTGACTGTACATTTTTGGACGCCGTTTCCTATTTCAATATACTACTGCGTTAAATTAGGAAGTTTGCACGTTTAGGGTTTATTGGAATTGAACAAAGTTTGGGTGATGAAATGGTCAATGTCCTCTCCATTGAAATTAAGCGAACAAAAAAAAAGAAACCACCTACCTACCACTTGTGGTTCAGCTTTGGATTAAGAAGTTAGATGCATTGTACACCATCAACCAAACCTTTGCAAGTGTTTGATATGACAATGCGAAATGAAAAAAGAAAACAGAATTTAACTTTTCTTTTTTAAAATGAAATACAAAAAGCAAAACTTGTTTTTTCTTTCTTTTTTTTTTTAAAAATTTAGCTAAAATTTCTACAAAATGGTTCATTAGGGTAAATTTGTACAAGTCACTATAAAATGCTATCGTACATAAGATGCTAAAATTTGTACCTTTTCCAAGACCCCACTCACATCATTAAACACATTTTTTTCATCATGTGCGTGAATATATTTAAATTAATTATCAAATTTTAATACCATTAATAATATCAATAGTCGGTTCGTTTGTCCCCTTTCACACTTGAAAACGTAATTTCTGGTACCCAAATCTCAATTTGCCCACTTGCCAGGTCATCTTTTTTTCCAAAGTACAAAATTCCATTTTTTTTCTTTAATAAATTATCCACAGACCTTTTGTAAAATTTTAAAAAGCGGCTTTCATATTGAGCCAAACTGTCCTTTGTTCCGAGGAGATTCAGTGTCCGACACACATTCTCGAATCCCCTATATAAGTCTTGTTTTTATTTTTATTTTTATTTTTATGTTGAACTGAAAAAAAAAAAAAAAAAGAACTTGGTTAAGTTTTGTACGACCTGATTTTTGCAAATTACTGCGTAATCATTACAGAGGTGGCGAACAAGAAAGGAAGAGTGGTCGGTGAGAATAGCTGGGGAGCCGGTGACGTAGACCAAGACTATCAAGGATCATTGGTGTATCAGTTGATGATGATGAGGGAAGAAGGGTCGTCGTCTGCGGCGGTGGCGGAGGCTGTGCCGTCGTCGTCATTGATGTTGTCCGATGTTTGTAGGGAAAGGGAGATGTCCGTTATGGTTTCAGCTTTGACTCATGTCGTAGCCGGCGATCTGCCTGCTGATGATGAAGAGCTTTCAGGGAATGAATACTTGGATTGGCGGTCTAACAATATCAACCCTTCATTGGAATTTGGTGGGCTAAAGAGAGGAAGGGAAGAAGTCGACGGTTGTGCTACCAGTGGTGGCGGTGGCGGACGGATGGCGGTCGAGTTTGTTGCTAATCGTTGTTCGCAATTTGTCCACTTGCCACATGGTGGTTCGTCTTCTGCTGTTGCAGGAGGTAAGCAACATAGTAGAAATTTCAAACTATTATTAATTGTTCTTTTTTATAAGCTAAGTCAAAGTCATAGACTTTCCAGATATGCTAAGTTTTTAACCTTTGCCAATTATAGTATAAGTTGTATTAAGTTAAGCCATCCCCTGTTTTTTGCAGTGACAGAGGCAAACACCCCAGCGCAATTGGTCCCAACATATGAATACAATAGCAACGAGAACAACAACAGAGAAGAACCAAGGAGGAGATACAGGGGAGTCCGACAGAGACCATGGGGTAAGTGGGCAGCCGAGATAAGAGACCCATTCAAAGCTGCTAGAGTTTGGTTAGGCACATTTGATACCGCCGAGGATGCAGCCAGAGCCTACGATGAAGCTGCCCTTCGTTTCCGAGGCAACAAAGCCAAGCTTAACTTCCCTGAAAATGTCAAGCTCCGATCAGTTCCCCTCAATCAAACAGCAACCCATTTCCCCATTTCCGATTCCCGAAACACCCTTTTCTCCATTCCTACATCTACTGACCCAATCATTCACCACTCTCAGTCTCATTACTCGGTCCCAAATCCTCAAGTTGCCAGCGGATATCTCGATTATTCTCAGCTTTTTTTGGGTTCTTCCACCAGTAGGGTCCCAAGAGAGCAACAACTACAGCAGCTGCGGCAAAATCAACCCATTTATCCATACGATCGAATAGTTTTGTCTTCATCAGTAAGTTCTCAAGCACAATCGTCTTTCTTATCGTCGTCATCGCCTGCTTCGCCGCCGACTTCATATCCTATTGTTTTTCCGCTTCAAGCGTCGGGTTATCAGTTCAACTTGGGTAACAGTAGTCAAGGTGGCGGTATTGGAGATTTTTCGGTGCATTCTTGGTCATCAGATTCCTCGCAGTATACATCAACCACTAAATAAAGTCATATGATTTTTGCCTTTTTGGTCATTGTATGCGCTAAACAATGTGATTATTGTTTTTTTTTTTTTTTACTTCTCTTTTTTAGGGTTCAATATTTTATTTGATCGTTTTCCGAGCAGTTTTTCTTCTTTTTCTAAAGATGTTTTATATTAAAAGAAAAAATTTGAATTGTCATGTTCCTATTAAAAAAACATAAGAATAATGTGGAATCATAATTTCATATAATTTGTGTTAAAAAAAAAAGCACACTTCACAAAATATTTCAATGAAACAAATTAAAAGAAAAAAAAAGTCAGACATAAAATTCCATATAAAAGAAAATGGTTGAAGCTCTTTATTGGCATTCTCTCCAAAAATATGTATTTTTAGCACATTTCCCTTTATTTCTGTATAAGATACTCTACTTGGAAATTATGTTTTTGTTTTATGCGATTTGAGATACAATAATAATAAAGAAAGAAATAAAAAATGAAGCATATCATTGAATAAAAGATATTGGAGTTTAGACTAAATTCATTGGTGGGAAGGCAAGCCAACTCATCAAAAGGAGTTGGAATGTTTGGAGGGACATTGAAAGGTTCAGAACTTTCTTTTCTATTGTGTCCCCTGCGTCTAATGAAACAGTTGATACAATCATAGTTCTCCAACTATGTAACAGTAGCGTCGTCGTTAAGAAACGTGCTTTTTCTTCAAAGTGAGGCGCGAAACATAAGGTTTAAAGATGATGATTAACTGACTACTAGATTTGTGCATGGGTCGGGTCGGGTTAGGTTCAATTAAAAATTTAAGTTCGTTTGTTAAGTTTGATTTGAAAAATGGACTTAAAATTTTACCTAAATTCGATCTGGATAAAAGTCTTAAAACTTGGGCTCGGCCAACCCATATTAATTTTTATATAATTTTAAAATGTATATAATACATCAAAAATACTAAAAACATCAAAATAATATTTCCTAACAAATTGAAAATAAATTTTAAAAAATATGTAGTTAAATAACACTACGATAGATGTAACTTAACAAGCAAATACCTCTAAAATAATAACAAAATTAACAAATGTCTTTAAAATAATAACAAAATTAACAATAAAATAATTTTTATACAATATCCAAACAATAACAACAAAATAGTAACAACATAATAATAAAATGGTCTCAAAATAGGGAGAAAATAACAAGAAAATAATATTAAAAAACAAAAAAAAGTAGATTTTTTTGTCATTTAGTGAATTCGGGCCAGGCCGGGCCCGGGCCAAAAATGCCTTACCCAAGGCCAAAAAAATAAGGCCCGTTTAAAAAATGGGCCGGGCCTCGAGTAAGGCATTTTTGGCCTAGGCCTGGCCCATTTTTTAAACGGGCCTTATTTTTTTGCCCAAGCCTATTTTTCGGGCTTATATTTTTGCCCAAACCCTCCCACATTTTCGGCGGGCCTTAAAGCCGGGCCAGGTGGCCAGACCCATAAGCAGGTCTACTAACTACTCCTATTTCGTATATTTTACGTTATTATATTTAATATTTTGTTTGATTCTTAAAACAACCGTCTATAAGGTAACTTCACTACGAGTAGTGATAAAATCTGGTTTATGGACTCAGGTGCCACTAATCACATCACAAATGATGTGTCCACTCTCAACAATGTCTCTAAGTATACAGGTACAAGTACATTATCCATAGGAAATTGTGATTCTGTTCCTATTGCTCATATAGGTTCTTCTGTTCTCGTTGTTGATTTTAGGCTCTTACAATTAAAAAATGTTCTTCATGTGCTAAATGTCTGTAAGAATTTAATGTTTGTTGGTCAATTTGCAAAAGGCAATAAGGTTTATTTTGAGTTTCACCCTTTTCATTGTTTTGTGAAGGACATATAAACAGAGATCACTTTGCTAGTGCGCCACATGCATGATGGGCTGAACATGTTTAACACTTCATTTTCATCACACACAACTATTGGAGCTCCTTCTAATCTTTCTAATGTTTCAAAATCTATACATAATATTCAATTAGAAAGTGTTGATTTGTGACACAAAAGACTTGTTCATCCTTGTAATGCATAACTTTATAAAATGCAAAACATATATTAATGATGTTCAAATTATGATATAATTAAAGATACAAATTAAAATAACTAAAGTAACTAAAAATAAATGAATCAAAGTCCTTATTTTCCAGCAACCAAATTAACAAACTAAAATTAAAAATTTCATTTTGCACTTGGACCTCTCGTGCTTGGACCAATTTTGATGTCGTCGAGTTGCGTTGTAACATGATGCGACCGGGATCGGATCAATATTT
Source organism: Gossypium australe (assembly GCA_005393395.2). Lineage (NCBI taxonomy): Eukaryota > Viridiplantae > Streptophyta > Magnoliopsida > Malvales > Malvaceae > Gossypium > Gossypium australe. The sequence continues at coordinate 11,683,142 of CM016615.1, read as the reverse complement.
GTATTATATTTTGTTTGTTGTTGTTTAAAACATGTACACTTGGTTGTATCTCCTTAAGAATAAGTCAGAAGCTTTGATGTGTTTTGTGTAGTTTCAGAAATATGTTGAAGCTCTATTTGGATGTCATATTAAGATGTTTTCAAAGTGACTGGGGAGGAGAGTTTCAATCTTTTACAAAGATGATGTTTCAAAGTGGCATTCAGTATAGGATTACTTGTCCTCGCACCTCTAAACAGAATGGTGTGACCGAAAGGAAACACAGGCACATAGTGGAGATTGGACTTACACTTCTGGCTCAAGCTTTTTTGCCTCTTGGTTTGTGGTCTCATGCCTTTGTTCATACCATTCATTTGATTAATAAGCTTCCTACTGATGTTTTACAAGGTCAAACTCTTTATAAGAAACTTTATAAAGCTAGGCCAGATTATTCTCGATTGAAACTTTTTGGCTGTTCTTGTTTTCCATATCTTAGGTCATACAATCGACATAAGCTGCAGTTCAGGTCCAAAAGGTGAACGTTTCTTGGTTACAACTCACATAAAAAAGGATATAAATGTTCTGATGATAATGGTAAAATTTTTGTATCTCGTCACGTTGTATTCGATGAGAGTTGTTTCCCTTTCACTACCATTACCCAATCAGATTCTCCTTTAAGCCCAGATTCAACTCAACAACATAAGAAATCCTATGTCCCTTTGGTGATTTCTTCCAAGCCTTGTTTTTATTCTCAAACTACTACTTTTGAAGGGTGTAATAACCAATTTTTGCCCGGCCCATTTTACAAACCAAACATTAAAACCCAAAACCAATTGCAGCCCACAACCCAAAATCTGAAAGACCCGATAGGCCCAAAACATTAATCTTTTTTAGGAAAATTTTAGGGTTTTTGAAACCCTAAAATAGCCTAGCCGCCTCAGCCCATGCGCACCACCATCTAGCCTCCGCTCCACTAGCCAGTGTCTGCCACCAACTCCACTACTTCTTGCACCTGGAAAACAAAAAAAGAGAAGGCAGAAAATTTGTAAAGATCGGCTATAAAAGCCAAATCAAAACATTGTAACCAGGGGGTTCCTTCTTCCGTTTTTACGAATCAACAGCAATAAAAACTGAAAGGAAACATCAAGGTTTTCATTTTTCTGTTTATTTATTTACTTGCGTTTTATTATTCATTTTTTCTTACCATTTTCGAATCTAAAAATTGGAAAAGAAAGGAGAAAGAAACCTTACCAAAACTTCATGGTCGAGGCGTCGGAATACCCTCTCTCCGTCGTCGGAGCTGGGACCGAGGGAGTGTATCGAAGGTTCTTTCCCTTCGATTTGGGGGGCGCCAAAGGGTTGATCTCTAAAAGGACTTCGAAAGAGGGCTAAAAGGGATCGATTTTGGGCATCACCGGCAACCGATACGGTGGTGGCACGGTGGTGCGAAGGGAGGCCAATCGTCGAAAGAAAAGGAGGAAAAAGGGACTGCCCTTTTGTCGTCTGAGAAAGGTTTAGAAAGGGGTGCTCTCTGTTTATTTTGGAGAAAGGGAACAAAAAAAAAAAATGAAAGGCTGCAACATAAAGCAAACGGCGCATTTTAGGCTTCAAGAAACTGTGCATATCCCTTTTATGGGAAATTCGCACTATGGGCCCTCCTTTTTTGTTCCACTCTTTAATTGCATCTAATTGCACCTTTTTAAATTTTCAATCTTGCCCTGAATTCATGCTACATTTCAATTTAGCCTGGCACCAAACGCTGTGCATCAGGGGCTGGGTTATTCACCCATTTAGTCCCTTTGAGTTTACGCGTACGGTGATGGGGTCCCTGTTCACCCTTCTTTTTAATTTATTGCAACTTTGATCCTCTATTGTTTATCCTGGTTTCAATCTAGTTTCCAACCTATTTTAAAGAGTTTATTTATTTATTTTTGTTCAAGATTTCAATATTATTATTATTACTATTATTATTTACTTTATTTTTTATCATCATTATTACTATTATTATTATTTTATTATTATTTCTATTACTACTATTATTGTATTATTACTTGTATATATACTTACTATTACTATTATTATTATTATTATTATTATTATTATTATTATTATTATTAGTGTGTTAATATTATTACTATTATCTATTTTCTTATGTTTATTTATTGTAATTAAATTATCAATATTACTGTTATTTCTTTTCGAGCATAACATCGTATATTCACGTTATTATTTGTTGCATTAGTTTTTTTTTTACCCAACGCATCTAGTTTTCAAATTATTGATATTTCGTATTAAGGATGTGAGAAGATCGTGCCCTAACTTACTGGGTTCCGGTTTTTCTTGATCAATCTAAATAACAGAATACCCTTTTTAAATCACAATCAAGTTTTGAGTAAAATGCTTATTCTCGGGAATTCAAGAGGTTGTGTCCTAACGTATTGGATGTGACGTTCCATTAACTTGAGATAAGATTTTCAAAATAAGGCAATATTCTATGTTCGGAAAATCGAGAAATCGTGCCCTAACGTGCTGGGTTTCGGTTTCTGCTTTCAATGCAGATATTTTATTATCGTGTCTCATGAAACCAAATAATTGGATATCTTTTTGATACTTTCAATGCATGAGTCTTGGGAATTATGTGATGATCTTGAATTCGAGGATTTAAATTATCGTGTCCTAAAGTATTGGATGTGATATTTTATTCCTTCGGAACGAGAAAGTCTTGATATTCAATGCGAAAAACTATGATATGATCTTGGATTCGAGGATTTAAATTATCGTGTCCTAAAGTATTGGATGTGATATTTTATTCCTTCGAAACGAGAAAGTCTTAATATTCAATTCGAGAAAACTATGGGATGATCTTGGATTCGAGGATTTAAATTACCGTGTCCTAAAGTATTGGATGTGATATTTTAATTCCTTTAGAACGAGAAAGTCTTGATTTTCAATTCGGGGAAACTATGAGATGATCTTGGGTTCGAGGATTTAAATTATCGTGTCCTAAAGTATTGGATGTGATATTTTATTCCTCTGAAACGAGAAAATCTTGATTCAATTCGAGAAAAAACTCAAATATTTCCAAAAGAGATTTGATTTTTTTTAAATTCCTTTTTTTTTGAATTTTCAACTTTTCGACATTAGGACATTGATTAATCAATTTGGTACTGATTTTGGGCATTGCGAGGGTGCTAACCCTTCCTCACATGTAACCGACTCCCGAACCTACTTTCTCGAATATTCGTAGACCAAAAACACCGTTTTAGTAAATCGAAACGTTTTATTAAAACAAAGGTGATCCGATCACACCTAATAAAAGATCGATGGCGACTCCTGCGTTTCGTTTTCATTTTCAAAACCCCAAAGTCGATTCTCGCCTTTTCAAAAAAAAGATGGTTTCGACAGCTTGGCGACTCCACTGGGGACGATAAGAGAGTCAGGCCATAAAATTGATTATTCTTTATCCTTTTGTCGAAAATTTGGAAAATTGTTTTGAAAAATCATGTTTCTTTTGATTTAAAATAAAAAGCTTATCCTCGAGAATACAAAGTGTTGTGCCCTAACTTACTGGGTGTGACATCTTGTTACCTCGAGATAAGAGTTTTCAAAATGACAACGATCCGAATTGTGTCCTAACTTACTCTCGAGGACTCGGGGTGCTGTGTCCTAACTTACTGGATGTGGCATTTCGTCACTTCGATATGAGATGGCCTTTGATGATTATTCCAATTCATTCGAATGTTTTAAAATCAGTATTAATAAAAATGGTCGTATTTTTCAATTCGATCTCTGTTTTCAACTTTGTGGGTGCCAGGATTGCAATAAGGTTGAGTCTCATAGGATATTTCTGTTTTCATATTTGCATGACCGTTGTGGTCACACCCTTAAGTGGGAGTGAGAAGCTACTATTTCGTGAGGTTTTCACCTCCGTGTAAGATAGTGGATCGCTTTCGGGATATACCCGTACCTATGTCTTCGTGAGATTTTCATCTCCGTGCAGCCATAGGGAAATGTATTCCCCTGAACCGAACTCATTTTGTATGAGCCTATAATGGGTGAGGATCGAGGAATCTGCTGGTTCGGGTACCCTTCCGTTAGAACCAAACCACATGTAGAGAGACCTAGGAGCCTACCCTAGATAGAGCCACGCCAAACCCCTAGTGGTCACCTGGATAGTTGTTCTGTGTTTATTTGTTTCTCCTGTACTAACGTGTTTTCTTCTGTTTTGATTGCATTGCATTGCATCATCAAAAGAAAGGAGGTGTTGATTCGCGCTCAATTGCTAAATAGAAGAGTTTGTCATAAGAAATGTCACTTGATAAAGTGGATTATAATACGGTCATCCGAACATAGTCTAGGTAAACAACAAGAGAAGACCTTACTTGAAGATTCAAGCCGACAAAGATTGCTCGGGAGTCATCAGAAGATTATGAGCATCGCTGAGGATAAGTGAGTGATGAGGTACGACCTGGACCAAGCAGCAAGGAGCCAGAAGAGACGTCTATTGAGAAAGCTTACGGGACACGACTATGACATCCAGAGTATTGGTGCTTTCACCTAGACTATGAGGACAAGGTCGTATATGCGACCCGTTTTATGTAAAGAAACGTACTTTCTAGAAAAGTTCTTCTAATGGAATTGTATTCATAATCAACGCCTCTCTTTCTTTTTGCATTCATTCCATGCATTTGCATTGCATTACATCACATATATTAGATTTCATGAGAAGGCCCTAATTAGGTGTATCATTTCAGTTAACCTAGGAAGACATGGAACAAAGGTTGGAAAAAATAGAGAAAATGCGAATACAGATGCAAGAGCAATGGACCAAAATTCAACAAGAGATGCTGGAACAAATGTGAGAATTCCAAGAAAATATGATATGCCAGCTAACCTAGTTACTAGCGGGAGGATTTGAAACAAGGAGTGGCCAAATGGTCGACAATGTGGATGAGGATGAAGAAATTGTTTATTTGCTGATAAATATCCTGACTCAACCAGATGCGCATTCGCATGAGGTGCCCATCGTTATTGGACCCAAATGTCAGGCTGATACTTTGGCCCTGCTGAACATCCCAATGGGTTCAAACCTTAATGCGGGGAATGATCGAGTCAATCTGCTGATGCATAGCTTAGCCGAAACAAAGGAGAAGGGGGAGTGGACTTTAAAGACCCTGAAGAAAAAAGAAAATAAAGCGAATAGTACGAGAAGGTATAACAACGACCATTCAGAGTCGATCACAACAAGCCAACCATGGAAGGCAACTACCAGTCATCAGGTTTCCCCAAGGCAAGAATCCAATTCAAGACCGAACACAGAGAAACTCCAATTCACACCCGTCCCGATGACATACAAGGAGCTCTATCAAATTTTATTTGATGCGCATATGGTGTCTCCTCACTACTATTTAAAGCCATTACAGCCCCTATATCCTAAATGGTATGATCCAAACGCTCAATGCAAGTACCATGCGGGAATAACTGGTCATTCAATCGATAACTGCGTTGCATTTAAGAAGTTGGTCGAAAAATTCATTAGCATGGGAATTATGCAGTTCGATAATTTTCCAGGACCGGATCATTCTGACAAAGCAGTAATTGAAACTAGGATGGGGCAGGAGAGTGCGTTTCCTTGAAGAAGTCTTCAGAATCGGGAAATCAGAACATTAACGACGTATCTGAAGAGTGAACCGAAGAATCAAACTTTTCAAGCCCTTACATACTTGGGAGTGTTTTGAACAATGGGACTGTATAAGGAATCCCTGTATTTTAGCTAATCTGGAATAATATTCAAAACATGTTTGTTGCTTTAAGCCTAGAGGCAATAAGAGTCCTTTTATGAAATAGGCTTGTGTCCAAAATCGTTGTTTCAATAAAATGCATCCTTATTTTCATTCCTTACATTTCATACTCTGCATTGTTTCATTACCATACAAATAATCATCCTTAGAATCATTTATTCTTTGGATTTTCTGCCGGCATACACATAGTGGATCCCCAGATAACAATGACTGGAGCGACACTGTTACTGACTCCCTTTTTAGTGAGATACGTGTCTAGAGAGATCGGAGGACTTTGGAGATGATAGAGATCACAACTTAAATTGTTAAGAATGGTAGATCCTACCTTATGAAGTGTCAGCAAACACTACGAGGGAGATGAAGATGGAAGCTTGCCGCAGGAATCATTGAGTTATCTCCAAGAGTTCACAGATATTTTCGTATGATCACGTTAAGACACGCTGAGACTACCGAGGCACAAGTATGCTGTCAAGGCTAAGAAAATCACAGAAGAAGTCTATAAGGGTATTTGAAGATCACATGCTGATGGTTCTACCATGACTAGGCCAATCAAAAGGCTCGAGCTACTGGTTTACCAAAAAAGGAAATTGCATCAGTTATGCTGTAATTGCCAAATTGAGGAAGACAAGACTTATGTGTCTCCTCCATTTTTCCTATATGTGGGACATGAATGTTATCAAGCCCGTCTTATCGAAAGCTTCTGGCCAACATCGATTCATTTTCGTGGATGTCGGTTACCTCATTAAGATGGTAAAAGTCGCTTCATATGCCAATATTACAATGTTGACAGTCATCAATTCCTATTCTCCAAAAAAAAAAACAACAACAACACAAAAAAGAAAAAAAAGAAAAAGGAAAAACAAAAAAAAATAAAAAGACAAAAAGGAAAAGAGGATAGCCGAAAAAGATGAGATTCTTGAAGACTGGCATCTGTGCTTTTCGAACGTCTGGTAGGACCCTCGCCGGGGCAACATATAAGTCAAGATTCCTTCTGCCCGAATTTTATCAGAATTAAGGGGGGTGAAGTAGAAGGGATCAAATCCCAATATGATTAGCTGAACCTGATCAAAGAAAAGAGGCTAAAAGCCATTATTATGGTCAAATGCACCAAAGGCAAATGACACGGGCCTATAACAAAAATGATTCGCCTTAGGAAATTTCATAATAGGGCTTTGAAGAAGATTTTTCCCATGCAAAATGGACTTCAGAAGAAAGCGAATGCCAAACTAGGAAAGAACTTATGCAGCGAAGAAGGCCTGTTCTGGGGAAGCATGAGTATCGACCGAAATGGATGGCAGGGACTTGCCCAATGCGGAGAATTCAGATTAAAAAAAAGCAAAAAATCAAAAAAATTTTAAAAATCAGAAAAAAAAACAAAAAAATGAAACTTTCATCAAAAAAAGAAGAGAGAAAAAGGTGAGGCCAAAGGCGAAAACCCGCAAAGGGCGCTTTAAGACCAACGGTGGGTTTGAGTTGAAAACCCAAAAAGGGCAGTTCAAATTTTGATAAAAAATGGGGCATACAGCAGTCTTGCCACGCTTGAAGTAATAATGAAAGGGTATGTTACATCTTGGAGCATCGACAAAGTACTTCAGATCCCCTAAACACATATTGAGCTTAAAATGGTCCTCAAGAAGTTTGAACGGAGAAGCTCAGGCTGCGATATCTGGGGCACCTAGTTTCCATTTTACCCATTTTAAGTTTGCTATCTTTGTCTTTTCAAAATACACTCTAAATAAAATTTCTTTTTCATTGCATTTGCTAGCTTTGATTAACTTATTTGTTTCGAGCTATGCTCCCAATAAATTTCCGTTTTATCCATCATTATGATCTTTTTCAAGCATTTTGCATTGAAATAATGATTACTGGACTAATAATATGTTCATGAAAGGAGTTTTACATATTACTCCGGAAATCTCTAAATAATACCGGAGTCTGAAACAGGATTATTGTTTAGAATTCACCAAGCATAAGAGTCAGGAATATTTGAGTCCAAAATAAGGTTATCTCTTCGGATTTTTGTCAAAAATGGCGATTGAACAAAATGACAAGGTATTGCGTCAGTGATACAATCCTGACGAGAAATGGGCATTGTTAACCCAAATGCAAAACCAGAATCATCCTCGAAAGAAAATGATATTCTACATTCATGCGAGCATCATGCATATACATCTGGTTGGGTACCCGAAGAGTGATAAATAGATGGAAGCTGATACAGATTCTATACCTTTGAATAGCAATAGGATTGGTTGAAGAAGAAACAAATACTACGTTTTGGAGTCGCAGTGGGACGAATGAAAGGATTCAGATCCTATACCCCTAGGTCACAATGAGATGAACCTTGAAGTCATAGCGGGACAAATCTGTTGGGTAAAATATAATTGTTTTCCCGGGTTTTCTGTCATGAACGCTAGCCGAACAAGATTGCAGCATAAGACATCAGTGATATAACCCTGATAAACAATGAACGATGACCACATTAAACTGTTAGAAGGGGATCATTCTCATGAAATTCTACATTCATGCAAAGCACATTTAGTTAGGAGCATTCGATTCATTCTGATCATTGCATCCTAATCATTGTAAAAAAAATCATTCTCATGACATCCTATATTCATACAAATGTCATTCATAAGACAGATCCATTTAGGGGCATTCGATTCATTCTGATCATTGTATCCTAATTATTGTGAAAAATCATTCTCATTCTGCATTCATACAAATGTCATTCATAAGACACATCTATTTAGGGGCATTCGATTCATTCTGATAATTGCATCCTAATCATTGTAAAAAAAAAATCATTCTCGTGACATTCTGCATTCATACAAATGTCATCCATAAGACACATCTATTTAGGGGCATTCGATTTATTCTGATCATTGCATCCTAATCTTTGTAAAAAGACCATTCTCATGACATTCTGCATTTATGCAAATGTCCTTCATAATATCATTTAGTTAGGAGCATTCGATTTATTGCGATCATTTCATCTTAATCATTGAAAAAAATCATCATCCTCATGACATTTTACATTTAGGTAAATGTCATCCATAGCCCATGTAGTTAGGAGCATTTAAAATCATTTCGATCATAGCATCCTAATCATTTGGCATAAACACAAGCATATAAAACCAAGTCTACAGGATATGTCCCTTAGAGGACGATGTAGCAACACTAGCGAAGATCGTCCTATTGCCATTGACCAGCGGTGGAATAGTTTGAAGATCGTGCTATTGCCACTGACCAGCGGTGGAATAGGTTGAAGATTGTGCCATTGCCACTGACCAGCGGTGGAATAGGTTGAAGATTGTGCCATTGCCACTATTGCCACTGACCAGCGGTAAGATAGGTTGAAGATTGTGCTATTGCCACTGACCAGCGGTGGGATAGGTTGAAGATTGTGCTATTGCCACTAACCAGCGGTGGGATAGGTTGAAGATTGTGCCATTGCCACTGACCAGCGGTGGAATAGGTTGAAGATTGTGCCATTGCCACTGACCAGCGGTGGAATAGGTTGAAGATTGTGCCATTGCCACTGACCAGCGGTGGAATAGGTTGAAGATTGTGCCATTCCCACTGACCAGCGGTGGAAAAGGTTGAATATTGTGCCATTGCCACTGACCAGCGGTGGGATAGGTTGAAGATTGTGCCATTGCCACTGACCAGCGGTGGAATAGGTTGAAGATTGTGCTATTGCCCCTGACCAGCGGTGGGATAGGTTGAAGACTGTGCCATTGCCACTAACCAGCGGTGAAATAGGTTGAAGATTGTGCTATTGCCGCTGACCAGCGGTGGAATAGGTTGAAGACTGTGCTATTGCCGCTGACCAGCAGTGGAATAGGTTGAAGATTGTAGATCTTGTCGCTATAAACAGTAGTGGGACGAGATCGAAGGCAAATCTTATTTCTCTAAGCAATAGTGGAACGTGATTTAAGCCATAGTCATATTACCTTGACCAGCATTGGAATAGGCTAAAGATTGCAAATATTATCTCTTGAAAGATATAATGGAACAGTAAAGTGGATTGAAGCTACATGCCCTATCTCTCAGATGTAGCAGTGGAGTAGAGCGAAGCAACAAGTTACAGTGGAGCTACCTGGCAAAGAAAAGAACTCGAAGAGTCAAGGCTTGGCCGAGACCGGGCAAAATTGGTTCTTCTATTGTCTTTGCTCTATTTTCGTTTCACGACAATGAGCAAAGAGGGGCACCTGTAATAACCCATTTTTGCCCGGCCCATTTTACAAACCAAACATTAAAACCCAAAACCGATTGCAGCCCACAACCCAAAATCTGAAAGACCCGATAGGCCCAAAACATTAATCTTTTTTAGAAAAATTTTAGGGTTTTTGAAACCCTAAAATAGCCTAGCCGCCTCACCCCATGCGCACCACCATCTGGCCTCCGCTCCACTAGCTAGTGACTGCCACCAACTCTACTACTTCTTGCACCTGCAAAACAAAAAAAGAGAAGGCAGAAAATTTGTAAAGATCGGCTATAAAAGCCAAATCAAAACATTGTAACCAGGGGGTTCCTTCTTCCATTTTTACGAATCAACAGCAATAAAAACTGAAAGGAAACATCAAGGTTTTCATTTTTCTGTTTATTTATTTACTTGCGTTTTATTATTCATTTTTTCTTACCATTTTCGAATCTAAAAATCGGAAAAAAAAGGAGAAAGAAACCTTACCAAAACTTCACGGTCGAGGTTTCGGAATACCCTCTCTCCGTCGTCGGAGCTTAGACCGAGGGAGTGTATCGAAGGTTCTTTCCCTTCGATTTGGGGACGCCAAAGGGTTGATCTCTAAAAGGACTTCGAAAGAGGGCTAAAAGGCATCGGTTTTGGGCATCACCGACCACCTATACGGTGGTGGCACAGTGGTGCGAAGGGAGGCCAACCGTCGAAAGAAAAGGAGGAAAAAGGGACTGCCCTTTCGTCGTCTGAGAAAGGTTTAGAAAGGGGTGCTCTCTGTTTATTTTGGAGAAAGGGAACAAAAAAAAAATGAAAGGTTGCAACATAAAGAGCAAACGACGCCTTTTAGGCTTCAAGAAACTGTGCATATCCCTTTTATGGGAAATTTGCCCTATGGGCCCTCCTTTTTTGTTCCACTCTTCAATTGCATCTAATTGCACCTTTTTAAATTATCAATCTTGCCCTGAATTCATGCGACATTTCAATTTAGCCTGGCACCAAACGCTGCGCATCAGGGGCTGGGTTATTCACCCATTTAGTCCCTTTGAGTTTACGCGTACGGTGATGGGGTCCCTGTTCACCCTTCTTTTTAATTTATTGCAACTTTGATCCTCTATTGTTTATCCTAGTTTCAATCTAGTTTCCAACCTATTTTAAAGAGTTTATTTATTTATTTTTCTTCAAGATTTCAATATTATTATTATTACTATTATTATTTACTTTATTTTTTATCATCATTATTACTATTATTATTATTTTATTATTATTTCTATTACTACTATTATTGTATTATTACTTGTATATATACTTACTATTACTATTATTATTATTATTATTATTATTATTATTATTAGTGTGTTAATATTATTACTATTATCTATTTTCTTATGTTTATTTATTGTAATTAAATTATCAATATTACTGTTATTTCTTTTCGCGCATAACATCGTATATTCACGTTATTATTTGTTGCATTAGTTTTTTTTTTACCCAACGCATCTAGTTTTCAAATGATTGATATTTCGTATTAAGGATGTGAGAAGATCGTGCCCTAACTTACTGGGTTCCGGTTTTTCTTGATCAATCTAAATAATGGAATACCCTTTTTAAATCACAATCAAGTTTTGAGTAAAATGCTTATTCTCGGGAATTCGAGAGGTTGTGTCCTAACGTATTGGATGTGACGTTCCGTTAACTTGAGATAAGATTTTCAAAATAAGGCAATATTCTATGTTTGGAAAATCGAGAAATCGTGCCCTAATGTGCTGGGTTTCGGTTTCTGCTTGACCAAATAATTGGATATCTTTTTGATACTTTCAATGCATGAGTCTCGGGAATTATGCGATGATCTTGAATTCGAGGATTTAAATTACCGTGTCCTAAAGTATTGGATGTGATATTTTATTCCTTCAGAACGAGAAAGTCTTGATATTCAATGCGGAAAACTATGATATGATCTTGGATTCGAGGATTTAAATTATCGTGTCCTAAAGTATTGGATGTGATATTTTATTCCTTCGAAACGAGAAAATCTTAATATTCAATTCGAGAAAACTATGGGATGATCTTGGATTCGAGGATTTATATTATCGTGTCCTAAAGTATTGGATGTGATATTTTAATTTCTTTGGAACGAGAAAGTCTTGATTTTCAATTCGGGGAAACTATGAGATGATCTTGGGTTCGAGGATTTAAATTATCGTGTCCTAAAGTATTGGATGTGATATTTTATTCCTCTGAAACGAGAAAATCTTGATTCAATTCGAGAAAAAAACTCAAATATTTCCAAAAGAGATTTGATTTTTTTTTAAATTTCTTTTTTTTTTTGAATTTTTAACTTTTCAACATTAGGACATTGATTAATCAATTTGGTACCGATTTTGGGCGTTGCGAGGGTGCTAACCCTTCCTCGCACGTAACCGACTCCCGAACCTACTTTCTCGAATATTCGTAGACCAAAAACACCGTTTTAGTAAATCGAAACGTTTTATTAAAACAAAGGTGATTCGATCACACCTAATAAAAGATCGGTGGCGACTCCCGCGTTTCATTTTCATTTTCAAAACCCCAAAGTCGATTCCCGCCTTTTCAAAAAAAGGATGGTTTTGACAAAGGGTGTTCTGATGTTCCTAGTCCTTAGGTGACAGCTGAGGGATGTTCTGCTGTTTCTAGTCCTGTACTTTCAGCTGGTTCAAGTTTTGTTGATGGTTCCACTATGTCACACACTCAAGCTGGAGTTCCACCGGTTCCAACACCCTTGGTCAGTCTTTCATCTCTACCTAGTCATTCCAATAATCACCCTATGCAGACTAGATCAAAAAATGGGATTTTCAAGCCAAAAATATTCTCAACAGAATTACATGACAAAGAGCCATTAACCATTGAAGAGGATTTTGAGAGTGAAGCATGGACCAAAGCTGCTCAGTAAGAGTTTGCTGCATTACTCCAAAATCAAACCTGGGATTTAGTACTTCTGCCTACAAATCGAAAAGTAGTTGGAAGTAAAAGGGTTTTTAAGTTGAAAAGAAATGTAGATGGCTTTATTGCATGGTACAAAGGCAAATTGGTGGTCAAAGGTTATTTGCAAGAGGCAGGAATTGATTTCTAGGAGACTTTTAGTCCTGTAGTCAAACCAACGACTGTTAGAGTGGTTCTCACTCTTGCTATTACTTTTGGTTGGCAACTCAGGCAAGTAGACATTAATAATGCCTTTTTAAATGGTGATTTAACAGAGAAAATTTACATGCTTCAACCATCTGGTTTTGAGCAACATCAAGGTGATCAACAGTTGGTGTGTAAGTTGAAAAAGGCCTTATATGGTTTCAAATAAGCCCCTAGAGCCTGGTTTCACAAGTTAAAAGAGTATTTGTTGGCTGCTGAGTTTGCTATGTCAAAGTCAGACGCTTCCCTTTTTGTTCAACAGTCTGGTTCTACTCTTCTATATGTGCTGGTTTATGTGGACGACATTATAGTCACTGGGAACAATCAACAAGCTGTGGATAAGTTTGCGCGGTCCTTGGATTCTCAATTTTCTCTCAAAGATTTAAGGAAGTTGAGCTATTTTTTGGGGATTGAAGTAACATACACTCCTCATGGTCTCTTTCTTAATTAGAGGAATTATATCCTTGACTTGTTAAAAAAGAGTTTGATGGATAAGTCAAAAAATGCTCCCACCCCCATGGTTACCACCTATAATCTGTTAGCTTAGGTTGGTACTCCTTTTGAAGACACTACACCAAAACAGACTTTTAGCGGCGTTTTTTTTTTACTTTTAGCAGCGTTTTTAAGCGCCACTAATAGTGTTTGCGGCGCTTGCAGAAAACGCCGCTAAAAAAAGCGTCACAAAAGTTAGCGGCGTTTATTGTGAAAAAATGCCGCTAGAGTTGAGGACCTTTAGCGGCGCTTTTATAAAAAACGCTGCTAAAGGTGAGGACCTTTAGCGGCGCTTTTCTAAAAACGCCACTAAAGGTACGGACTTTTAGCGGCGCTTTTTACACAAACGCCGCGAAAAGCTATGACTTTTAGCGGCGCTTTTTACAAAATGCCGCTAAAAATCCTAAAAAATAAAAAAATTAAAAATATCATACTTTTAGCGGCGCTTTTTTAAAAAACGCCGCTAAAGGTTATAAAAAATAAAAAAAATAAAATATTATAAAAACACCAAAAATCCAATTTAGAATATAATTTAATTTGAAGACATATTAAAATAAAAATTATAGAAGAATACAAATTTCTATAATTCCATCTAATAACAAGCATATGAGATTTGCCTAAAATTATAGAAATACTTTTGCAAGTATTTAGATGAGCTCCATGGAGAAAAAGGAAAAAGAAAAACCCCTTTTATTCCTAAGTTCTGTTTGTCATATTTACATGATGTATTTCCTTAGAACACTGAAGCAGGCTATAAAACTGCACAAATCTGTCTCACCTATAATATATGGACTTACTGTATAGAACCAATCAAAAAGCAAATACTAGAAAATAAAAACAAACTTCATAAATATGAAGGTATACCAACTAAAATTACTGAACCAAGAATTCCAGAATATTCTGCGGGAACATTTAAAATGGATGTAAGGATAGATACACCAGCAAGTGTGAAAAAGAAATTCCAGTTGACTCCATATTCCCTCACATGTACCTACAAGGGAGAAATTCCATTAAACGAAAAAAAGTATTGATCATCAATTATCAACAGCAAAAATGTTGAACTACCAACATTAAGAAAGGCATCATTTAACTAAAACCAGTCCGTATAAATTCTATGCTTATTATGCAAAATGCTTTTGAGTACAAACTGTTTTGGAGCATTATTTTAGACATCTCCCAGAGTTCCATTTGTTTTATATTAGCAAGTAGATATAGTACACAACTTATCCTATTCCATTGCAAACAACTATTATTACAAAAAGTCCAGCGCAAAGAAATACATTCTACCTGATAGTCTAGACTCAATGTAGAAGCAAGTCTAGCAAATCCTAACAGTAGTAGCAGAGTTGTAGATTTAAAGGCTGCATTCCACCAACTCCTTAGGAAGCATTGAGAAAAGTTAGTGGAACATAGATCTGAAACAATATACATCTATATACAGCATACCAAATTTAGATATGCTGCATGCACGAAAGAAAATTGTGATGCCAAAATTATAACTCAGAAGAGAAAGAATGTACAATGGTAAGCAATATACATGACAAGTTAGCACCAGGATCTGGAAAATATAACGACTCACATTGATGATTTGATGTTTCGTGCTTGCCGTGAAGTAACTGCATTCATTAGCACAAAGGAGCCAACTCCAAGGTCCATCTAAAAAAAATTATGCAAGGTTCAAAAACATTAATATGATAAAATATTTGGGATTGCTATTTTCCAGGATAAAAACATAAAAGTTTACTGAAAATACAAACAAATTCAATAAGTTTTGAGATATTGGTAGGACAAGTTCAGAAGTTTTCAAAGTGAATGAATGAAGACATCCACTTCTCATACATAATAATCTTTCTGAAAGGATGAAAAGACCCCTTATGAGAACAACAATAACAAAAATATTATGTACGAGGGTATAGGATTAAATGTTAACATGGGTTTTACCTCTAAAAAGCTGTAAATTTACCTACTTAGTGCTAAATTATTAGCAAAAAGAAATAATATGCATGAAGATGAAAAGAAAAATATTAACGACCTTGACATTATCTTACCAAGCTAGTCCCGTAAGTCTCTGTCTTAGCATATTCTCTAGGATATATTCTAAAGTCAACAGCCAAGATACACAAGCATGTGATAAACATCTGCAAAATTTTCCCACTGAAAATTTATTACAAATTAAAAAATGTACCAACAGCCAAGATACACAAGTAAGTAACAAAGAATATCAATAAATTCCCACTGAAAATCTATCACAAATTCAAAAAGATACATTAAGCAAAGATAGTAATTTCAAAAGAAACCAATTTGCATAATATACAAGCAGGTAAGACACTATAACCAATTTTTTAATACTGCATTCTATATATCAATGCAAACAACAGATTTAAGAGTTCCATGCAAAAGACTTAATTATAACTATAAAAAAGAATACAAGAGGAGAAAGAAAAACGATTCACCAATTTCCGCATTTTTGCAGCAGGGTCATTAGCAAGGACAAATAAACCCTGAAGGAATTTATCCATGGATGTACAGTATCAAGTACTGCCCCACAAGTATCAGCAAGAATACAAAATTTCAAGATAAAACTTACGAAAGGCATCAACATAATGTATTGGTTTACAGAATCCAATGAAAGCTTTCTCAGAGAAGTATGTTTCTTTTTCCCCTGTTTATATTATCAAGCGTTAAATTAATGGGAATCATGTTCCTTTTTCCCCTGTTTCTCTGTGGAAATTTTTTATTCACATGCGCATAGGAATAGTTTTATTATATCCCAAAGAGATAAAAGATATATGTGATTTAAATCAATACAATATCAGCATTTGTTAGTAACTAAAACTGAGCACAGCATGAGACAGGCAATGCAGCAATATATATATAATCTAACGAGGAAAAATAAGCTCATGGTGTGATAGAAGCACAGAAACACGATCCATATGGTGTCCCTAATTTGGTTTCTAGTTGATACCACAACAATCTTTTATACCATTACAACAAATATCTATTCATTGGCCTAAGAATCACGCCTTTAACTTTCCAAAGACAACTTTTAACTCTCAAAATATCCTCCTTCACACTACTAGACCAACACCTTGATGGTTCATAGTTTGAACGTTTGCCATCTGTTAGTCATCATTATATTCCCAGACACTTAATGCACACTAAATAATTTATCTGATTGCCAATAGTAGCATTCATTTTGATAAACTCATGACCATAACATCAGATAAAAGGTCGTTTTCCTGCTTATACAGAAAGTGTAATGGTTCAGAACAAAGAATTAAAGAAACACAATTCTGTAGCTATATCAAGAATATTATAGAGTTTTCCTTTTCCAATTATGATTTCCATTTCCAGGCTGATCCAACAAAGTTCAGATTTAACTACTTTGAAAAGTTGAAGAAATAATTAGCATAGATATGACAAATACATTACAGATATTGGCTAAAAAGGTAATGTCTCAAACACACAAAAGATTGCATCTACAGTTACCTTCCATGGACAGCAAGAGCAGAAACACCAGTCTTTTCAATTCTCCTTGCAAGTTCTACTGTATCCTGGCATGATTTTAAAAGTTGGATCTTGCATGTTACTGAAGTGTCTACGTTCCTCCTTCAAGTTGTTAAAATCTGAATTAGCAAAGTAATAATGTGAAAGATCAAAGTTAAGAGCACACACTGGCAAGGAAATTAAAGGATTTTTCCAATAATATGGGGCACCTACATCATGTATGAGAGCAGGCTTAGTCAACAAAGCAGCACCCATGCCACCACTCACAGAAAATGACTTAGGACAACCCATATTGATATCTACGGCAGCAACATCTTTGCACCTGTAGAAAGATTGACTTTCACCGTTAAAAAGGTCAAAAAGAAATCCTGACTTTGCTTATATCAATTATTTCCAACATCATAAAAAATAGAATAATAATTTGCATAAAATAATCATATACTTGTTAAACAAATGGATTAATAAGACAAAGTAAAGAGGCACCTACAGGTGTAGGGATTACTACAACATAAATTACACTGTTTATACCTGATTAACAGCTGTGTAAGCTGATAGAAAATCCAGATATTTCTTGCCTTTTGGATCCCATATGATTGATCCCTTTGCTTCAGAGAATACAACAGGAACTGGGTGGTAACTGTACTTGAACAAGAAAAGTAATTTTGCTTACTCTATCCTTGAAAAAATAAAGGCCATGGAATCAAATTACAAATGAAAAGGCAACTTCAGAGACCATAAAAAATATCCTCCATGGAAAAGTTTCGTGATTTCCAACCACATTGAAACTCAATCAAAGGTCCTCAACAAAATCCGTTAATCTAATTGGTTGAGTCTACATATTAGGGCATGGTCTAATTATATTAACAAAACCTTGAACACAGAAGTTAAAAAATTTCACCTTATTGAACTTGGACACAACAACAGATACTCCATCATTCTAACAGGAAAGATCAATTGAACCCATTTATATTATCAAAGAAAAATTCTCACATAACCGACCATTCTAACAGGAACAATCAACAAAGACTAAAGCTTAAAGCTAACAAAGGAAAACCAAAACCACAAATACTAATTATAATAAATATGTTTCCGATAAACGTAAGCAAAACTGAAAACATGAATAAAAGTGATAGTAGATGCTTTTCAGATCAAAGAATCAAAACCCAGGACCCAAAACAAGAAGAAAAAAAACTGAATTGCCAGAAGAAGAGAAAGATTAAGGCCAGAGATTACGGATGAATCAAATGAAAAAAGAGAGAAAAGAACTAACTTGTGGGCAGTATATTCGTATTCAAGGTTGATGAGATGGTTAGAAGAGGAAGAAGAAGAAGAAGAGCTGCCTTCAGCCAGAACACCATAGGTCCTGCTTGTTCGGCTCACTCTGCTTAGCAAAGACAGTAAAGGTTTCCTCGTTGCGATGTAGAGAAATTTTGAGAAACCGATGTAGAGAAATTTTGGACTTATGAAATTTAGGGTTTGGGGGAAATAAAAAACAGGGTTATAGGTTAGCTTTTAGGAGACAAAAAAATGACCGAAATTTTGCGGTGTTTTTAATAAAAACGCCACTATAGATTATTTTTTGCGGCATTTTTTCTAAAAACACCACTATAGCTTATTTTTTGCGGCACTTTTAATAAAAACGCCACTAAAGCTCTATTTTTACTATTACACAATTTGAACTTATATATTTTTTATTGTGATGAGATTATCATTTTTAAATATTAAATTTTTAAGTTTTTTAATTTTTTATTATTAAATTTAAAAAAATAATTTTTTATTATTAAATATTAAAAATTTTAAATAAATAAATTTTCAAACTTAATTCGAGTAATATTAATTTAAAAGAATTAGATACATGCCATAAGTTTTATATAATTTTTTTATGTAAGAAAACAAAAACTAAAAATTCCAAAATATGAAGTAAAAAAGGTTTAAAAAGCTATAATTTATATAAAAAATTCATAATATCTCTTTTTACGATTATATAATAAATTATTTAATATATAAATTAAAAAACTTAACTCCAAACCTATTATATAACCCCAAATCCAATCTCAAAACTCTAAACTAAAACACATACCCTCAAACCCTAAACTATATAATGATAATTTTAATATTAAAATTCATATTATCTATTTTTCAATTATATATAATAAATTATTTAATATATCAATTAAGGATAAAAATTTGAACCTATTTGAAAGAAATAAACATTGGGGTATTGGATACATATACCATTTGGAGTTATGGGAAGATAGTTTCGCAATAGAATGATGGATCGATGAACGATGGTCGGATCTAACAGCTTCGGGGTTATGAGATTTAGGGATTTTAGGGATTTGAATTAGGGGAAACTGATTTGAGGGATTTTGGTTTCGAGATTTTGGGTCATATAGCTAACATCCTAAACCATAAACTATAAACCCTAAAATCAAAAACCTAACACATTAACCATTTTCCCCCAAACCCTTAACCCTAAACCCATAAACCCTAAACTCAGAACCCTACCCCATTAACCATTTTGCTTTAAACCCCTAACCCTAAACTTTAACCCTAACCACTAACACTTAAACCTTAATACCAGTAAACACTAAGATATTAAACACTATACAATGAACCCAAACAACAAACTTTGAAACACTAAACCCATACACCAAAATAACAAACCCTAAACCATGAAATTAACATACTAAACATTAAACCCTAAATCAATTTTAATAGCTTAATTTGTAACTTAAATGAAAATTTCTAAATTGTTTAGTTAGCAATTTGTAACTTTTCATAATTAAGTAACTAAAATGAAACTTTCTCATTGCTTATAAGTGAATGTATCAAAATCAAATATAATTCAAAGCAAGAACAAGAAAAAAATATGAAAAACTATCTCTGTTACGATTATATAAGAAATTATCTTTTTTCATTTTTAACAAATATTTTTCTATGTTTTTACTTTCAAATTTTTTCTAAGTGTCATTATTTTTTTGATTAAAAATAATTTATATTTTAATCAATATAATTTATATTTTAAGTAAGATAAAATATTTATATTTTATATATTCAATTAAAATAAATTGTATTTTAATTAACATTACTAGTGGTTTCGAACTTTTAGCGGCGTTTTTCTAAAAGCGCCGCTAATGCTCCGACTTTTAGCGGCATTTTTCTAAAAGCGCCGCTAATGCTCAGACTTTTAGCGGCGTTTTTCCAAAAGCGCCGCTAATGCTCAGACTTTTAGCGGCGTTTTATGAATAAACGCCGCTATATATCATTTTAAGCGGCGTTTTGGAAATAAACGCCGCTATTGCTCATTTTTTTGCGGCGTTTTCCTTCAAACGCCGCTAATGTATAATATTTGCGGCGTTTTTCTTTAAAACGCCACTAAAAGCGCCGCTAAAAGTCTGTTTTGCTGTAGTGAGATGAGTTTACCTATAGGAGTATAGTTGAGGTGTTACAATACATAGTTATTACAAGACCAGACATTGCCTTTGATGTTAATAAAGCCTATCAGTTCATGCATAAGCCCCTTGATTAAGATTTTAAGGCTATCAAAAGAATTCTAAGGTACTTGCAGCATACTTTGGACCATGGTTTGGTTTTTACTGCAGCTTCGAAAATGTCCCTAGTAAGGTTACAAATGCGAACTGGGGAACTGGTATTGATAATCGACGATCGACCACAGGGTTTTGTGTATTCCTAGGAGGAAATCTGGTGTCGCGGAGTTCTCGAAAACAACAAGTTATTTCTTGTTCTACAGCTAAAGTTGAATATAGAAGTCTGGCCCATGCCACTGCAGAAATGGTTTGGCTGCAATCTTTGTTGGCTGAGTTACATGTGAAGGTTGGTAGCAAAGCAATGGTGTGGTTTGATAGCTCGAGAGTAGTGGTTGTTGCTGCAAATCCAATTTTAAACTCCAAATTCAAACATGTGGAGTTAGATCTATTCTTTGTTAGAGAGAAGGTAGCGATAGGGACACTTCAAGTCGGTCATGTTGCAAGTCAGGATCAAGTAGCTGATATTCTCATTAAACCGTTATCAACTGGGTTGTTCACAAAGTTTCGAAATCAACTTAGAGTTCTTAGCAGGTATGACGAATTGCAGGATGACAAAAGATAGGTGTTACCAAGCAGGGGGAATGTTATGGAATATGTAATAAAAGGTAGTTAAAGATGGTTAAGATGAGTCTGTTAATGGTAGTTGTTGTAACTATTTTCAACTTCCAAATACTTTCTGCTATAAATAGCAGACTCAAAGGTATGGCTGAGCGTGTGTGTGTTTGATCAATAAAGCGAAAGTTCTTTTATTATTTGACTGTCTTCTTTCTATATTCCAACAATGATGCAGGTGAATATTGTCGTAATTCAACTCAAATTGTTTCTAGCGACAGTTGTAGATAAAGAATTTCAGGTTAAATTGTTGTTTTTGAATGTTTGAATCTACCTACCATGAATGGGTAAATTAAGTGGGTGATGAAGCACTAAATCACCCAAACTTATGGTTTTCAAACCCAATTCTAAAATTCCAACTCTTGCATAGTATGATATTTCATAAGAATGAAAGAAAAGAAAAATAAGAGAAGAAAATGAACCCATCTTGGGAGTTGAATTATCAAACCAAAAAAGAAAAAATTATAACAACAAGAAACATAAAAATAAGGAAAAACTAAAATCCAGAAACAAAAAAATGTATTTGGGAGAAAGGAGAAGAAAATAGGCAAAATTAACTTAAGAAAAAATTGAAACCCAAGAAAATGGTCTCTCTTTGTATATGATATTATGATAATTCAGCACTAGATAATCAAGTAAACAAAAAAAAAAAAAAAACAATTTAAAGAGATTGACACCAGCAAACTGGAGGAGAGGCGAGAGAGAGGAGCTCAGATGGCGGCAATGGCGAGTTGGAGGAGGTTGATGGTGGTGATAGCAAGGGATGAGAAAAGAAGCTATAGTGAGAAAGAAGAGAGTTTCTAATCGTGAGAAAAAAATAATTTTAACAAAAAAAAAATTTAAAATAATAATTTTATTTTTATTTAATTAAAAATATATGAATTTGAACTTAAAAATATCAACACCTGACATATTTTAATTGGCTGAACTTGTCATCACAATTGCTTTTAACATTTATTTGAGTTTTGGATAAAAAAATAGTACGAAAATGGCAAAATTATCTAAACTTTTTACTCCCTCAATCATTCTAGTACTTGTGTTAATTCTTGATAAAAATTCATACATCTCTCAACTAGAGGTCGGCATGGGCCGGGCTGCCCGGCCCGAAGGCCCGCCCGTAATGTGGGAGAGTTTGGACAAAAATATAGGCCCGAAAAATGGGCTTGGACAAAAAAATAAGGCCCGTTTAAAAAATGGGCCGGGCTCGGGTAAGGCATTTTTGGCCTGGGCCCGGCCCGGCCCGAACTTATTAATGGAAAAAAAATCTATTTTTTTAATATTATTTTCTTATTATTTTTCTCCTTATTTTGCTACCATTTTACTATTATGTTTCTATTATTTTGTTGTTATTGTTTAGATATTATATAAAACTTATTTTATTGTTAATTTTGTTATTATTTTAAAGACATTTGTTAATTTGTTATTATTTAGAGGCATTTGCTTGTTAAGTTGCATCTATTTTAGTGTTATTTAAGTCTACATATTTTTTAAAATTTATTTTTAATTTGTTAAAAAATATTTATTTTGATTTTTTCATATTTTTGATGTATATATATATATTTAAAAATTATATAAAATAATATAAAATTAATACGGGCGGGCCGGGCCGGGCCCCGGTTTTAGCATTTTTATATGGGCCGGGCTTGGGCAAAATTTTAGGCCCATTTTTTGGGCCCAGCCTGGCCCGAGCCCAATGAACGGGCCTAAATTTTTAATTGGGCCCAGCCCGAACCCGGCTCGACCCGGCCCATGCCCACCTCTACTCTCAACATCTCCTTCAATTACTATTACTTTTTGACAAAAGTTGACACATATCCCAAATACAAATACAAAATGCCACCTCCCTTTATTTGTAAAACAATCATATTTTAATTATTTGGTGACAATTCACTTTTGATATCAATTTAATTACGAATGTAAAATTTATTTTTAAATAATATATTTAAAGGATTAGTCTTGACTCATAATTAGACTTGCTCCCAACCCGGCTTGGGTCACGTTTAGACAATAATTTTTATAGTTTGAGTTGCCCCAGCTCGGTAGTGTATTCAATTTCAATAAAAATATTTTTAAATTTAAATTTAATTATAAAAAATATATAAACTTTCACTTAAAAATATTTTTTTATATTTTATTAATAAAATAAACTTTTTGGATAGATTAGGCCGGATCGAAAACAAGTTTAAATTTGAATTTTTTTTAAAACTGAGCTCTACTTATAATCTGTATACAACCTTAGGTGAGAAATACTTTTCATTTATTTTTATGTTTAATAATAAATATGAAGTATATTTTAAAGATCAATATAAATAATATAAATTTGCATTAAAAAATGAAGAATAATTAATAAAAATTAATTGTATCTATTATTAATTAAAAATTAAAAATAAATGTCCCTAAACGAAAAAAGTTCAAAAAAAAAAATAATGGTTTAGATGTTGGAGGATTTATTTTCCCGTTTGGGTAGACCAAGATATAAGAGAGACAAGAAACGCGAAACCTGT
Organism: Gossypium australe; assembly: GCA_005393395.2. NCBI lineage: Eukaryota > Viridiplantae > Streptophyta > Magnoliopsida > Malvales > Malvaceae > Gossypium > Gossypium australe. Next base: position 11,659,345 of record CM016615.1, on the reverse strand, counting down.
TCCGAGAAATCTCCTGAAACTTCGAGAAGCCCATAAAATAACGTTCTTAATTTAATAAAGCCCAAATTAGAGAAACCCCTTCCATCAGATAAAAACCCTAATTCATAGAAACGGCTACAAACCCTAACCGCAGTCCTCTTTATAAACCCTGCTACTCATACCCAAAACTATCGACCTCTCAGTATAGGTTTATTCCTTTTTAAATTTTTTATTATTTGGAAATGGTTTTAGCTTAGTTTGCTTGGAATGAATTGTGTCGATGATGATAAATCAAAGGCCTGTTTCTCAGAAACATTCGCAGTGGCCGCCTGAGAGCTTTCGCCTTTAGCCGGGCTTGAGAGCTTCTGCTGTTTTGCTCCTTCCTTGGATGTCTGAGACTTTTTTAACCCCGTAGTAGAAATATATATTTCTTCTATGTTAATTAAATCTAATTTTTACTAGGTATCTACTTATTTTATGCTTCATTGTTTCAAAATTTCAATGATCGAGCATCTCTGTTTAGGCTCTGTTTGTTTGTTGCTTTTGCTGCCTTATTTTTAGATATGTTTATTTGCAAGATGATAATTGAATGCATAAATTTTGGGGTGTTGTGTGAAATCAGTTGCCATGTAGTGTTTTTCTTGCTACGTTAGGAAGTCAAATATAAAGTCGATGATGATAAGTTGTAAGGCTTGTTTCTCAAAACATTCGCAGTGGCCGTCTAAGAGCTTTCGCCTGTCGCCGGGCTTGAGAGCTTGTGCTGCTACATTCCTTCCTTGGATGTCTGAGACCTTTTATGACTTCTACATGATTGTTGTTTTCATTATTTGTGCTTGAAAATCCAGGTACCTTTTAAGAAATCTGGTTCCATATTTTTTCCTTTTTTTTAAACAGTTCAATTGATAAACGATATTCTTAAAATTCAGTCAAAAGGAAAATATATTTCTTGTGTATGGGTTTATGATGATAATCCAAAGGCTTGTTTCTCAAAACATTCGCAGTGGCCGCCTAAGAGCTTTCGCCTTTCGCCGGGCTTGAGAGCTTGTGCTGCTTCATTCCTTCCTTGGATGTCTGAGACCTTTTATGACTTGTATATGATTGTTGGTTTTCATTATTTGTGCTTGAAAATCCAGGTACTTTTTAAGAAATCTGGTTCCATGTTTTTTCCTTTTTTTTAATCAGTTCAATTGATAAACGATATTCTTAAAATTCAGTCAAAAGGAAAATATATTTCTTGTGTATGGGTTTATGATGATAATCCAAAGGCTTGTTTCTCAAAACATTCGCAGTGGCCGCCTAAGAGCTTTCGCCTTTCGCCGGGCTTGAGAGTTTGTGCTGCTTCATTCCTTCCTTGGATGTCTGAGACCTTGTATGACTTGTATTTAATTGTTGGTTTTCGTTATTTGTGCTTGAAAATCCAATTACTTCCACAGAAATCTGGTTGTATATTTTTTCCTTTTTTTGTAATCAGTTCAAATGATAAACTATATTCTTAAAATTGAGTCAAAGGATAATATATTTCATGTCTATAGGTTTATGATGATAAGTTGTAAGGCTCGTTTCTCAAAACATTAGCAGTGGCCGCCTGAGAGCTTTCGCCTTTCGCCGGGCTTGAGAGCTTGTGCTGCTTTTATCCTTGGATGTCTGAAACTTGTAAAATTTACTTGTTGGGTCTCAAATGTAATTGGATGCCCGATTTATCTAATACCGAAACCAAAGATAACCTGATTTGAGTGAAATACCTGTTTAATTCCCTTTGTTTACTTGTATATGATGAAGAGAGATGGGAATTCAGCTAAATCTACTCCATCAGATGGAGTTTAATTCCTAAAATTAAGATTAATTATGTTGTTGCTGATACGCTACGTAGCACAAAATGGCAGCCTCTTTTGCTTGGTCATCTGGAATTTGATTCAAATAATAAAATTATTTTTAATTTCGATTGAGAGGAAAAAATCGGATTTACACATGCTCTAAACGGTGATATATTAAGTGTTTTTATATTGGATATTTCTCTCATAATTTCTACTCAGATTTGTTATTTTTTTTATTTGTTCCAAATACAAGATCGATAGTGAAAGAAATTAAAAAGATTGAATATAAGTTAGTCAAAAATCAAATGTAGTTTAAGAGTTAATTTAAATAAAATGCCAATAGATATTATTATGCTAAAATTAATTAAATTTATTTTAATCTTGTCAGATTTCTATTTAATAATAAAATATTTATAATAATATTGAAATTACTCATATTATTAATTTTTGAAATATTTATCCCTATATTATTAAATAACGCTATTAATGATACTGTATTATTGCCTCAATGTAGTTTTCTTAATCTAAACATGATAATATAATTTTTTCATAAAAAAAAAACATATTATAATCTCAAAATAGATCATCTTAACCTAACATCCCCTTGAAAGAAATACTAACATCCATATTACAAAGAAAGTTTTTGAAATATTAAACTATACATATGATATTTCATTATCCATATATATAATCTTATGCATTAGAATCAGAGGTGATGATGGTCAGGTCAAGGTATATAAATTAATTTTTTAAATTCAAATTTGGTTCAGTTTAGTTTATTTTTTTTATTCAAATTTGATCCTATTTAAGAAAAGTAAATCCGAATCTAATACCGGTTTGTATTTAACTTTTTTTAAGAGTAGGTTTTATTTAAAAATATAATGCACTAAAAGAAGGCTAAAACAAAAGTTATTTAGCATAATAAAGATATATTAAAAAGTATTAAAACTACCATAAATATAATAAATATTTTATTTTATTAAAAAACCCAAATAAATAAAATAAATATTTTATGGTATTAAATATAATTTTTAATATTTTATATTTTGGTTAGAATATTTAGTTGGGTATTATTTTTTATTTTTTGGTTTTGGGTAATGAGTTTAATTATTATTAGGTTAACAATTCAATATAAATATATATAATTAAGATAATATTTTTTGTAACATAATATATTCGGAAGGTTAAAGATTATCCTAAACCTTATCCATATAAAAATGGATATTAAATTTTATTTAAGCCCAAGTCATTTATTTATTTTTCAAATGGAGCAGATAAAACAAGTGTAATAAGAAAATCTTGAGCTCTATTTTCATTTTTCTGGTGTGTCAAATACTTGTAAAAAGGTTACAACACCCCATAAACATTTAACAAACAACTTATTATAATAGTTCATTTGGCAAATTATAAAACACCACATCCCTTCCTAAAACAGAGCCTTCAACAGTATTCATGAATCCAAGCCATAAACATCTTTCTAACATCTTAAAAATTACGTGATCACTATACCTCATCAATCTTGATCACAAGACAAAATACAATGGCGGCATAAAAACTTCCAACCCCAAGTAAATCATCAAGCTAAAACTAAAAGAGACGAATCTGCAGTAATTCAAGTGATGAGCACATAAAAATTCTTTTTCTTCTCTTTTTCTTATGATCTTGTATGCGATTCTTTTTATTTCATCTGCTAAGCTTCATCGTCAAAACATTTCCATTTAAAATTTATATCAATTGAGACCCTATGGAGACACATTGGTTGAGATAGACCATTTGAGATCCTTTTTAGATGCTACCCCTTTTTCTCTTCAGTCTCGTACCTTCTCTCTTCATCGTTGTGCTCATCAACACTCTTTGTTCCCTACTACGATTGCACAATTCATGGTTATTCTCTAAACTCAATCCACCTTCTAAACACTGCACAACCATATCTGGTTCATTTTGTTAGTCTAATGAGTAAAATCCAACACTCTTTTATCGTGTTCCAAACTTCCTCATCACTTTTATCTAAGCCCAATCTCTCATCATTTTCCACTATTAAACCCTAGTGAATCAACTGATGATATGTAATAAAAGCTTAAAAAATAAATTCAATTGACTTCATTTTTAATGTCATATTATCATTTGGTTTACTGACAGTATATATGAATCTTTCTTATTTGCTGCTTTCCTTTCATGTGTTTCATAAGAAAAAAGGAAAAGAACTTTTAACTTATGTCGCTGTTGCTGCTATTGCACCAATATATAGGCAGATTTATAATCAGTTTAATGATATTGAAATATAGGTATTCTTTTGTATCCATTACTGAAGACTAACATATACACAATCCAAGGCTTTCTCTATGCCTAGTACATATTGATAACCTGCATGACTTTTTATATAAAAAAAAAAGAAAAAAAGAAGCTAAACCCTAGAGATTGTGAATGCTCATATATATAAGCATATAATATATAAATATATATGTATACCAATTCTTGATTCTCATATATGTGTAAATCATTTCTTTCATTACTTTATCCTTTCTACTATGTATAAATGTATACACTCAAACAAAAGCAGGTCCAAAGTGAAAAGAACGAAAGAACTGAACTAGCTAGCTAGTACTTGCTTTTACAAAATTTTGCCAATTAATTATGGATCGGTGGCTTTCTTGTTGCTGGAGTGTAGTCCATAGATACTAATTCATCAACACTAATATTAGGTTCTCCATGGTCTTTTGTTGATGTAAGCTCTTGATGATCATGGGGTTTTTGAGTTTCCTTGGCCACCGGTAGATTTCGTGCTGAAAAAGCAAATTAACACCAGTATCGAGTTAAATCTCTTAACAACCCTTACTCACTATCCCTTATCAAAAAAAAGAAGATAGATAGTTGATGAGTTGGAGATTGAAGATTTACCTGTAGCAGTTGTGGAGATGAAGAAGAAGAGGAAAAATGCAGCAAGAAGAAGATGCTTGCAAGGAACCCTAGCCATCTTAGAATTTCTTTGTTTTTTTCTGCTTTGGTTTATTACAGTATTTTGGGTGTGAACAAACATGGGTCAAGTTGCTTGGTCTTATATAGAAAGGAAACTAGTACTGGTTATCTACATATTGCATACATGGATTGACAAGTGGTGCATTAATCGAAAATGACATCAAATTTTGTAGTAAGGCTAAGCGAGTAATGTGGCCTCTTAGAGTCAACATCAATGTCTCCTGCTGTCTGGCATGAAATACGAATATAAGGCTCAGAAAAGAAAGGCTCCACAGTTTAACAGCACTGAAGGTGCCATTTGGACTGTTATGTTTAAGTTTGCATCTTCATGATTGAAAGCAATGGGGATTTTATCATTTTACATTCACCCTTATTTACGAGTTAACTTGAAACTGATCAGTAAAATTACTTAAATATAAAATTTTAATTAAGTAATACTAAATATTAAGAGATTAAACATGGGACTAATGAAGGTTTTAAACATGAGACTGATGTTAATTAAACTACTGCAAATCGTGTTGATATATATTTTTCTAATAATTCTTACGAAGAAGAAGAAAGATGATTAAATAGACTTACGAGATCATGGTGTATAAAAACTAAATTAAGTATTAGTTGTAATGATAAAGTTGAAGGTTTAAATATTATAGTGTTAGGTTAATTATGATTTATTGGTTATTTATTGATTTTATATAAAATTTATATAAAAAGATAAAAATAAAATCTTCACAATAATATAAATTGCTTTTTAAAAAATATAAGTTTTTAGTTATTTTTCAACTAAAACTCAATAAATAAATGATAATTTTATTTGGAAATAACTAAAAATCATTCTTTTTACAAAATAACAAATATAACTTAAATTTAAGACACTATTGTTTGGAGTATTATTTTTTCCACGTGTTTTACTCATGGGTTAGCTATAAACTTATCATAATTGGTAATTTTTAACCACTCATATGACTTGTTCGTGATAGAATAGGATTTTTTTTAACTTATTTTGAAGAGGTTTTATTTTTCAAAAGAGTTTTTATTCATATTTCTAATTACATGTTTAAATTTATATTAATTATTCTTTATTTTATGTCTAACCATTTTAAAACATATATATTAAATGAGCTTTTTCTTCATTCCTCGTGCTATTACATTAATAACCAAACATAACAAACAAATTATAAAATATTAAATTTACCATTCCAATCAAAGCTTCAATTTTTTTATTTATTATATTGCTCGTTTTTTCCATAATATAGTACCAATATAGAATTGATTTTACAAATTATTTATTTCTTTTAAGAATTTATAAAAAAAAATACGATATTGAAGTTTGAAGCTTGCATCTTAAGGTAAAACAAATATCAATCACTACTTCAAAATATATTGTACTTTCAATCTTAAAAAATAAAAAGGTTTTTTTTTTTTTTTTTACTTTTCATTAATGTCACATTATTATATGAAACTTTGGTTTAATTTTTCGTTGTTTTGTTGGTGTCGTCTTGTCAATTTTGCTTACGCTACTTGCATCAGGAAGGACCAGGGAACAACTTCTAGCACTGACGGGTTTGTGTACCTAATTTTCTATGCACTTAAAGTACAACATTAATGGTTCTGTCACTTGTATTTTTCACTTTTCTATAGTATTAATATTCAGTATCCGTGTATCATATACCAATATAGATTTACCCTTTAAATATATTAAAAGAATTATATAGGCATCATCATTCAACTATACAAAAATGATTATAAAAGGAATAAGTACTCTATTGAGGCAAGTATCTCACGTAGGGTAGTGTCAATGGTAGCTATTATTACGGTTAACACCATGACAAGCGAATTTAACTTGTCTTTTTTGGAGTAGACAATTTTTGAAGTAAAATCTTTGGGCCGTGAATCATGTTATTGTGGAAATATGAAATCCCATCTATGAAGAACGGTCCATTCAAAGTAACATATCTTGAATATTGGATCGAGTCAAATCAAGAAATCAAATCTCTTGAGTTATGGAAATTGGATTAGGATTGAATTTCAGACTTATCTCAAACATTCTTAATTTATCTTGGACTTTATTATTATATTGTATATGTTATTTTCGTGGCAGTTTGATAGAGGAATTGATTGTAATTAATCTAGCATGTTAGCAAGCCTCGAAATCTTATATATTTGAAGAGACTTGTATAAGTTTTGTATCAAGAGTTTGAGCACTTATTTATTCTCATTGAGCACTTAGAGGTGAATGATCTAGTTCTTTAGGTATAAAGGTGAGGTTGCTATACTAGGGTATGATAGGATTTAAATCATTTGTAGCATTGGGTTTAAAGATAGTGGATTATGTCATTGAACTAAGCTCTACAGACATAAGGAAACCAAACTACATAAATAACTTGTTGTGTTCTTGTTTTGTCTTTCTTGTCACTGTGCCACCTTTAGTAGGCACTGCAACCATCACGTCTACTCAAAAACTCTATTTTCTTAGCAATTAACAACTGTAAATTTAACAATTAGTATCAGAGCTTCCCATGTAACATCCCTAAACAACTTTTGGTTTTACTTATAACTACATCAACCAAACATATTATAAAACACTGAGCCTTTTAACGTGAAGTGTAACAGCTCATTTATGGGTCAAATCAGAATAGTGGTTTCAAGACCACAAATTCGAAGTAGAAATATTTATTTTATTACTATTTTAAGGTCTATGTCATTATAGAATAATCGTGTGAAAATTTCGTTAAGAAATTTTATCGATTGAGTACTCAATTTGACTAAAAGGACTAAATTGCAATAGGTGCAAAACTTGAATTCTATAAGTTAAAGGTGTCTAACTGATATGAAATTTTAAATTGGAAGTCCTTATGTGGTAATTAAACCATTTTTTAAATTGGTGGACAAATATGGACATGATTAAGTATGTTTTAATTGTTTTTCATTAAGGGCATTTTAGTAATTTGGTAAATAAAGACAAAATTAACTAAAATAAAAGTGTCCATCTTCTTCAATTTCATCCCCCATAGTCGAATTTTACAAGGAAGGCATAGCTAGGGTTTGGCCAACTTTCAAGCTCGATTGTAAGTCCGTTCTTGTCCCGTTTTTAATGATTTCTATATTTTTGAGATCGTTGTAACTTGATCTAGCTATTTCAAGGACTAATTTGAGAGAAAGTTAAAGTATAAAATTTTACCCATGTTTAATATGTTTGTATTTTGATGTTTTATGGTAGAAAATGCATGTTAGTTGTTAGTTAAACAACATTTGTAAAGTGATTTTTGATAAAAAAACGTCAAATAGAAACTTATTTGTAAAAGGTTATAAATGTGTAGAAAAGTGTGAATAAATGAAAATTTTGGGCTGTTATGAGTACAAGTAATGTTCGGCTAGGCTTGGGTTGTGAAGAAATTGAAAGAAATTCATTTTACGAGCCTAGGGACTAAATCGTAAAATGTTGAAATGTTAGGGGCAAAAATGTAATTTTTTCCATAATATGTTTTTGGACTATATTGAATAATGTGATGATTAAATAAGTTAAAATTGACATTATAGATCAAGAAAAACGAGGTTCGGGTCCAGATCGGGGGAAAAACAAAATAATTGACGAATAGATTCTTTTTGCCGTTTTTGCATCCGAGGTAAGTTCGTATGTTAATAAGCTTTGTCATAATTGTATTTTAAATGCTTTAATTTTTGCATGAATTGTGTAAATGACTCTACGAACACGTTTAACGACGTTTTGGCAAGTGAGAAATCCCATTCGAACCTTAGGAATAGATTAGGATACAAGTGACATGTCACTAGGGTATTAAGTTATGTGATCGGGGTGTTGGTCTTGTACGTCCTACCGGTGGCTGAGTATACCGGCATATGTTGCGGTTACTTGACAGCTTGTGTGAGCATCACTGTGTAGCTACGTCTTGACTGACAGCTTGTGTGAGCAGGCCCGTTGATGGCTCTAGAGCGAGCATTTATGTGTTATGAGATGGAGGTAGAAAAGGCTACATAAATGGCACTATGTGTGTAAGATTTCCCGAGTATTCGATATTATTATTCCGATGGTTCATTGGGTATGTCAAAGATGAGAATAAGAATGAAACCATTACGAGATGGTACAGGTATGTGCATAAAGCTTATGATTATTAAATTCGTGAAATGATGAATTTAATGTAAGTTTGTGATGGAATGAAATATGGTCATGAGATTATGGTGAATTACATCGTCTTATATTATATTACTTGAATGTTAAATGTATGGTAAGATTTGCTTATTCTTTCATACGAGCTTTCTAAGCTATATAGCTTACTCCGTTTTACTTTCCATGTTTTATAGTGTTACCAAGCTAGCTCGGATTGGAGATCGTCGGATATCGCATCACACTATCAAACTGTCATTTTGGGTACCGATGATCTCAACATTTTGAGTATATGGAATGTATAGGGACTTGGTCATTTTTTTATATATGTCATCATGATTTTGGCCAAATGTATTGGCTTGTATTAGTCAAAGGCTTGATTTGGTATTTGGTCATGTAAATTGGCTCATTTTGGTTAATATGCATGTATGTGCCAATGCCCCTTGGTGATGTGGTTTATATTGATTTGCTAAATGCTGATTGTGGCTTAATGACTTGCTGTGAAATGGATGAGTTTGGTTCATTGGTATGCTAGAGTATCTTGGTAAGTTATTGCAAGTTGAACGTAATCTTAGTGGTGTTTTTGAATGTGAAATTGGTATGTTTGATTTGGCATAATGAGATGTCTTGAGCATGATAGATGATGGTATTGCATAGACATGTGTTGGCCATGATTGTGGATGTTTTGATTGCTTAAGTATACCATGTTTTATGCCATTGAATTTGTGTATGTGTATGGGTAAATAAGGGTGGCAAATGGCTTGGTAAATAGCCTTTATTTTGTCCACATGGCTTGTCGCATGGGCATGTGTTTTAGCCGTGTGTCCCCTGCACCAAAATTTTAAGAAACAAAATGCTCAGAACTAGCACACGGGCAGAGACACGGGCGTGTGTCTCAGCCGTATGAGGGACACGGCCTTAAGTACGGGCGTGTGTCCTGACCGTGTGAAGTCTGCACCTATTTAGGAAAATTAAATTAACCACACGGCCTAGCATACGGGTGTGTGACTTGGCCGTGTGACTTCAATTTGTTTATGCCTTGCAAGTCATAGAGTTACACGGGTTAGGGACACGGACGTGTGTGACCACACGGCTTGCCCACACGGGCGTGTGACCCCTGTACATGGCAAAAATTTTCTAAGTTTTGTAAAAATTTCCTAAGTTCTCAGTTTAATCCCGGACCACTTCTAATGTATGTTTTGGGCTTCGTAGGCTCGTATTAGGGACTATATGATTGAATGCAAATGATTTTAATTTGGTTGAAAATTTAGGACTCAGAATTGTATGATTGTTTATGATGTAAGTCTGGTAATGCCTCGTAACCCTGTTTCGGTGTCGAATACGGGTGAGGGGTGTTACATGAAGATAGATAACGACCCAAGGACATGTCTCTAGTTACTCATTTGGGCCACTAGTTCTTTTGAAGCTCATTATGTAGCTAGCAAAGTAATCATATGTTTCTCATGCTTTACTACCAAAGATATTCAAATAAATACATGTAACACCCTATACTCGACCAGATCGTCATAGTCCTACAGAAAGTCTTCTTTCAACAACAAGCCTAAGAAGGAAAGAATAACTGGGTAAGTTCGAAAGAACTTAGTGAGTTCCATGGAAATCTTAAGTAAAAATACTAATAGCATAGTTCAATCTTGCAAAGGAATCACTCGTAACCATAAAGTATGCCCACTAGCGTATACAGAGCTCAGACAAACTCAATGCACTAATGGCATGTCACATGGACTAATTCTATATGCCAAAACAATCATAACACAAACATTCCATTTTCATGCCAGTCATATACCCAAAATTCAGATTTAGATTCATATTAGATGTTTTTGTTTCATTCATATGCATTCTCTCCTTATAGCTCCCCATTTCATAATCATTCAGTAGCATGTTTAATTGTGTTATGCCAATCCAATTTGCAATATAAATCTGCCCTACCAAAGGCTATACAACATATTTCCTTTAACTCCATTTCCATTGATCAGTTCATATCATATCATTCATTTCAAAAGCAAATGTAGTGGCTTAACATGAAAATGGCTCATACTTCTTATCCTAGACATACAGAACCCGGACTAATGACTCTAGATACATAATCATTATACACACACATATATTGATCATCCTCTATAAAGTAAGAATATTTACCTTACAATATTATAAAGTAAAGATAATAACAACCCATGGAAGAAAGAAGGAACTCACCAGAAAAATAACAAAGTCTAAATAACAGGTCCTTTGCATTTTTCATTCAGATCTTTAGTACCGTCTTGAGCTAAAAAATAAGGATATTTGAACATATTAGATAAATACTTCATTGAATCTGAACATGCATGCATGAAACATTAACACTTATTTTTCAAAAACACGTTATACAGTATCCATATATCGAGACTTTGCCAGACAGCTGTTATATTCGTGGTATGAGAATAGTGGAAAAGACTTTTTGGTTAAAAATCAGGAATGATAAGGATTCGTCAATTCGAAAACATAGGTGTGAATTCATTTTAGGGTTTATTGCTATAAATATCACAAATTGGCTCGGTTTTCAAAATTTTAATTTTCCAATGTGCAAGAAAATCATTTTCGAACTGGATTTTTTCAAAATCTATTTCTAACATAATTTCATGATAAGTTTTACATTTATTCAATTTGGTCCCTAATGTAACAAAGTTAACAAACAAGCTAAATTAACTTTACAATCTAGCCCTTTTCATATTCTAATATTAAAATCTATCAATTTCAAGCCTAATTTTTCAAGTAATCGACAATGAAAACTTTCTAAAACTTTAACAGTTTCAAAAATTGATACATAAGCTAGCTAAATCAAGCTGTAACACCCATAACCCGTTCCCGTCGCCGGAATAGGGTTACAGAGTATTATTGTACATCTCGAAACTTTTCATATCAATTGACATCCAATTATCAAATAAATTTCATAAATACATATATGATTCAGAATGAAATAGAACATACATTTACAGCTTTAAATCGAGCCTTCGAAACCCTAAAAATAGGTTAGGAACATTCAAGGACCAAATTGGAACAAATAAGAACATTCAGGGAAAAATTGAAAATTTTCACTATAGGGGTCACACGGCTGTGTGGCTACCCCACACGTTAGTGTGTTTACCCTACATGATTGTGTGCTCAACCGTGTAACTCAATGACTTGGGCGACACGCCTGTGTCTCAGCTCGTGTGAACCTTGCACCTAACACACTCAGGACACACGCTCATGTGGGTTGCCCGTGTCTGACACACAACCGTGTGACAACCCGTGTCCCAGGCCGTGTGTGTGTAAAAGTAATCAAATCCAAGCCTATTCTTTATGCAATTGGATAGGTATCTATACCAACTCATTTAACATATTCACAAGTCCATAAACACACTTTAAATCAACCAAAACATGCCATTTCCATTCATCTAAAACCAACCAAAGTATCATGTACCAAACACATTATAATACTCATGCTACTCATTATAAAATAACTATCTATAATCCATAATATACATCAATTAACACATTCCAAACACATCATTCCAATTTAATATGACACTTACTGTCTTGACCTCCTACTCAAGTTTACTTAAGGTTAATAATCATACCACAAAGACTACCATTCATTCATCAAGTACAAAACATCACATATAGCCATGAATTATAGCATAATAACCATTTGCCCTATTACATGCCTTATAAGCCAAATGTTTACAAAATCTACCAAAAGAGTCCTTGGGATAGTGTGATTCTACGAGTTGATCCGATCTCCCGACCACAAAATGAAATCTACAAAATAAGGACAAAGCACGAGTAAGCTTATTTGAAGCTTAGTAAGTTTGTTAAATCAAACGATAAATTTTACCAAATTTAACTTAACAAATCAAAATATAAAATTAAATAACAAAGTTCCTGTCAATCACAACTCACTGTAGGTGAGTATTATACGGTACATCAATTCAAATCATATTCCAAAGTCATCGTTTAGTAAGATCTCATTTCATATAATTTTAGGGTATCACTCATTCGAGTTAATTTTAGAACTTTGACCGGCTCACGATGCTGCTTACACAAGCTACAAAGAATCCACAACACATGTAGAATCTCAAGCCATTGCTACGGTTTGTATCACCTGTACATAGTACCTACTAAATAATCACCGGCTCAACGCCTAATAGATAACACTGGCACAAAGCCTGCTAGGCACAAATCCCAATAAACAAACCTTCAAAAAGCCTGATAGATAAAACCGGCTCGAGGTCTGCTATTCAGAAACATTACGTGTTCACCATATTCATTTATTATTTATTCTCAAATCATTCAATAGTTAAGTTTAACGTTGGATCTAATTATAATAAACATGTAATATATATGGAATCATTGTAATATAAAAGAAATATTACGAACTTACCTAACTAAACTGCAGCACGATAAGGTACAATGATTATTCTGTAACTTCTTTATGCCTCAATTTTCAACCCATACTTGATCTAGAATAATAATTCCATTCAATCAACTAATTCCAACAGTAAAATTAACTCATTTTATGCAATTAAGTCTTTTTTTATATTTTTACAAAATTACTCGCAATATTATTACTTTTATGCAATTTAGTCCCTAACTCAAAACATGAATTTAACCATTTTTATTCAAATTTTAGATTAGCCAAATATTAAAGTGCCTTTCTACAGCCCATTTTTGTAATTATTTCACATCAAGTACAAGTAACTTTGTCATTTTAACATTTTAGTCCTTAAACGTTAAAATCATCAAAAACTACTTTACAAAATTGTCCTATTTAACAACCCAACTTAACAATCCATCATAAAATTACAAGAATATACAAAACTCATCAATGGAATAATTCAAAACATTAAACAATTTTACAAATTAGTCACTGGATTAGCTAGATTGAACTAATACGATCTCAAAAACATAAAAATTACTAAAAACAGACGAGGTTTACTCACTCAATCGAAGAAATCAAGCTTGGGCGAAGCTTCCATGCTTTAGCTATGGTGTTTCGGTTCTCTCCCTATGAAGAAGAAAGGAAATGCTGATTTTATCTTTTAATTTCTTTAATTTAACTTACCTTTTTAACTATTTACTAAATTAACCCTTAAATATAACTTATGAAATTACTAAATTATGTCCATATTTGTCCATCAAATGAGATTATGGTATGATTACCATCTAAGGAAGGTTTAGTTTCACAATTGGTCCTTCAATTATTTTTAATTATTGATTAATTAAACTTTATTTCAATTTAATCCTAAACTAATTGGGGCTAAATGAACAAATAGTCCAAAATTTAGTGGATTTAATCATGTCACCACCTCTTGGACTTTTTGACCATGGTCTAATCACCATTTTGGTCCCTTTAGTATTTTAAATCTATAGCTATTAACTTTGACCTCTTGTACAATTTAGTCATTTTACCTAAATTAAGCAATCAATCATCAAAATTAGCGGACCAAACTTCAATTCACCTATAATATGACTTTGTAATTACTTAATAAAAATATTTACGGCTTTAAATTACGAAAACGAGGTCCTAATACCTCGTTTTCAATAACCACTTGACTTTTGAACCGAACCTCTTATACTAACTTTTAATTCAATTGGTTAAAGTTCCTCAAATCAAAATTCTTTATAAAATTACTATTGACTCATATAATTAAATACTAATTATACGAACTTACTCGTCGGATTTGTGGTCCCGAAACTACTATTTTCGTCACCACTAAAAAACAGGCTGTTACACAAGCTCTCATGACCTCAAATCTATAAAAATTACAAGGAAATGACTTGGATTTACTTACCAATTAATGGTGGAATGCCATGAAAATTTTCTTAGATTTTTTTCTTCTTTTGGATGACAATGGTGGAATGAGGAAGATGATAACATCTTTCCTCCACTAGCTTTATATATGTGCTAATTAGAAACTAATTAATCTAACTTAATTTGGTTTAATCATGGTTTACTTACATTAATTTAATTATTAATTTAACTTAATGGAATGACATCATCATCCACTAACTCCAACTTTAAAATGATTTGATTACTATTTTGGACCTTTGGCTAATTGCTATTTAGATTCCCCAAGCCTTTTGTTAATTGGAACTCTATAGCGATTGAACTTTACAATTAATTCAACAAAATTACTTGACCAATCTTTAATATATTTCTATATTAACTCCATAAATATTTATATTTAATATTTATGAACTCGATTTACGAAAATAGGGTTCCCGAATTGCATTTTATGGTACCACTGAAAATCGGGTCATTACAGAGCAACCACCTCATTGTCGACTTCTTCTTGAGATTCCAATCTACTCATACAGTCACCAGTTTACTAACTTACTTCTCTAGATTCTAAACCTCGCTCTTGTCTCCTATTAAAATTGTTGTATGTTAATTGCAAGTGATTTAACAATTTCTTCAAGAGGCATACCTAAATTTGAAGATGATGGTTGTGTTGGAGCAGACAACTTTGGTTCAGAGCCAAAATCAGAATAATTTATCCATTCATGATCGTAAGTATTGATATAGGGATCATATCTCTATTGTGGCCAACTGGAAAATCCTCCAACTGCATTGACACACTCATAGGAATCTTCTTGGGATGTGGGACACATATCAATATGATAACCATAATCAACATAAATCCCACAAGCCTTC
The DNA here is from genome assembly GCA_005393395.2 of Gossypium australe. Classification (NCBI taxonomy): domain Eukaryota; kingdom Viridiplantae; phylum Streptophyta; class Magnoliopsida; order Malvales; family Malvaceae; genus Gossypium; species Gossypium australe. Next base: position 11,643,762 of record CM016615.1, on the reverse strand, counting down.
ACTTGTTGAAAATTTTCTAAAGCCAATTGCCGAACAAGAGAGGTTAGGTCAGAAATTCAATTCTTAAGAGATGAAATATTTACCCCATTCACTCTTGTAAGGAAGTCTTATCTGCACTCGAAGTGGTGTGAACTTACAACCTTGATCAAAAGTTATGGATGTTAACACCAGTCTCTACAATGACGCCAAAATTTGGTGGCTGTCAAAACCAACAAAAATAAATTTCCTACTCAATATAAATATCTGTAGATAGTGATGAGTAAGTTCAAATCCACAAAGACTAGTGATAATTTTATTCCTTTAGTAAAAACACATAGAATAAATGTAGAAAGGGAATTTTAAAATTAAAAACTAAATTTTCAATTAAAATTGTCGAAAGAAAGATCTAATTAAAATTTAAGAAAATCAATATGATGAAAACCTAGTCAAAGGAAAAGTTTCAGTTTTGATTCATGGGTTTGATCATCAATGCAAATATAAATTCCAACATTCTATGATGAAATTGGTTATAGTTATCGATGAATGTGAAGCAACCAATTTCTTCTTACATTCTCGATAACCAACGCAAACTTCATTAATTATTTCCTTTATCAATAAATAATCCTATAACAAATGCATAGAATTTAATTTGCAAATAGTATTAAGCATGAAAGAGACCAAATTCTAGTCGAAAAACACACAAGCAAGGTTCACTCGAACCAGATCCATATCCATATAACAATAAATTGCATATTTTCACATACACACTAATTAAACAATTAAATTCTAAGTAATTATTCCAAACTATCAAATATGAGTCTTATATTTAACAAACCTGAATATTTGTAGTTAAAATAAAAGATACAAAAATACCGTAGAATAAAAAAAAATAAAAACAAATTACATCTTACAAACTTAAATAGTCAAAACATTGTGAAAGTAAAATGCAAAAGCAAAATAATACTAAGGTAACTATATGTGGCTATATCTAATTCTAGACCTAAAACAATGTATCTATAGGTAAAATTCGCACAAAGAAGAAAAACTAAAAGTGCCCTTAATAAATTAGAATAATATTTTTTTATTACTTTTTTGGCATAATGCAATGGGAAAATCATCATAAATAAATTAGAGTTTATGCATTTACCATATTGGCATGAGCTATGCTAGTTAAGTAGAAATTAATTTTTTCGAAATTCATAATTATCTTCCTAAATAATATTGTTTTTAAAATTTAAATTCAAATCTTTAATTAAAAATACAATACATCTCACCACTACATTTAACATTTATTCATTTATCTCGTTTTTAAATCATAATGAAATTGATGAGTGAATAGATGATGCGAAAAACAAGTCATTAATTGATGGAATTAGAAAATCAGACACCAATCATTTTCAGAGGGGTGGTCGACACATTCACACACGAAAATCCACGTGAAGGGTGCTAAAATTATCAAGTCAAGGGGGGTCTTCCTTGTCCTCTGAATCAACATACACTAAAACATGATTTATACGCCTAATTAATTAAAGGCTAAGAATAAAAAAAGTCTATCCTATGAGAGAAAAAATCAAATAAAAGCAACTGCATTCATTCAAGTATATCGACATTCAAAAACCATTTAAATAGGAGATCAAGATTAAAAATAGCTGCAATATTGTTATTTTTAGAAAAAATTACAAATAATTATAAGTATATTCGAATAGCTTAAACAACATTCAATATTATAAAATATAATAAAATTATAATATTATACCTATATCTTATAAGGATACGTGGCACCACAAAAAAGTATCAAAGAAATATTTATAAATAACTCTTTACTTCACAACATTTAACTCTTTACTTAAGAAGTACCTAAATGGTTTACCACCTTACAGTGACTAGTCACGTAGGAACACATTCATCTTCAATAAGGGATTGTCAAGTATAACAACTTTGTACTATGTCAGAGTCGCACCACGCTCGATGACAACCTATGTACAATAGTCTCGCCACCTAGTTGATCGCACAATCGTTATGTCTCGAATTTTTCATTGATGTTACATTATTGGACATGAGACCTCCCCTATAAATACCCTATAGAACAATAAAAGAAGAATATTTTAACCTTTCCAGCAATCGTAAGGACTTCCAAGCACTCAATCTTCTTTACTACCTTACCCTCCTCCTCCACCTCTTTTAAGTGAACTACCCTTACTTGCATTACCACTTTTTCTTTTTTATCTCCTCTCATTTTGACACTTGTATCAACAAACAATTAAAATATATTCAGACTTAAAATAAAATAAAATAAATAGGAATATAGCTATTAAAACCAAAATAAATTAAAAATAAAAAATTCACACAATTTATATTGGTGAAATTCAAATATGAGTTCACAAAATTTTTAAAATCTAAACTCTATCATTAAATCAAGGGTATAGTAGTAGTTGAAGCCAAATGAAATTTAAATTACGTCACAATGTTGCCATTGCTTAGGAAACAAAGTTTTGTTGGTCCTCTGCAACTAAAATTATGCAGAACTTGCATAAATTATGTATAGTAATTAGGAATTAGTACAAATCAATCCTTCCTTCTTGGAAAGTGAAGGAGTGGTGAATAGTGGCTAAGCCCTATCTTCACTTCGAGCCCACATGTCTGGTGTTTGTCTGAGGCTGCTTGAGGGTCAGCAATGCCACCAACCCCAACTCTGCCCCCACCACCAAAAGCTTTTTAAATTATGTTTTTGCAATTTCTCTTTCAACTTGAGGGAGGGCATCAATGCTGCATTCAATAAATCTCGTTATCAGTTAGGTCAAGTCTAATCACGACAGTAAAAAATAAAACAATATATTTATTTATGATTTGGCATGTTTTAATTATTTAAATCATTTAATATAAAAACATTTATGTATTATTATTATTTGGTAGCAATGATTAAAACATCCCTATATCAAATTTATATTTCTACTAACATATGAATTATAAGAGAGAGTAAAATCTTAACACCAATCGATTAGTGTGACTCAAGCAAAAATCACATTTATAGTGATGAATATCCTACTCATCAAATGAATACACAGAATTCTTTATCCAACTAACCCTTAAACATGTTTACACGGCATAAAGTCTACTAATTTTAGGTTTAGCTTTAATGCTTAATTTAAGATTGTTGACAAATATGATTTTCACAATTAATGATGAATTTTAATGGGAAACATATTTAAAAAATGAAATAAACTGTAACCTTTAGTGCAAATACAAAATATGATGATATTTTAATTTTATTGGTAAAAGTATTATGAAAATTTTTATATTAAAAATTAGATTGCATTTTGGTTTTTATACTCAAAAAATTAGTAAATTAATTTCCGCGCATTAAATAAAAAAGCAAACTGATTCTGTTAAAATTTAAATCTATTTTTATTGTTAAAAATAAGTCTTGTATGTTAATATGAGGTACATGTCGTATGCCACGTGTTACTGTCCAGTTATTCTATTAGCTACGCTAATTTTTAACAATACAAAGGGATAAAATTTTTAAGAGAAAGGACCAATATTTTACTCTTTGGTGTAACATACAAGGACTAAATTGTTCATTTTTAGTAAAAAATTAAAATACAACCTAACTCTTAATACAAGGACTCTATGATACTTTTATCTAATTTTGAATAATAATACATATTTCTTTCTTCTTCCCCCTGGTTGATTACACATTGATCAATAGTAGCCAACATGTCACTACATTTTTCTAGGATGTTTTCGGATAAGAGATTTATTGGAGAAATTTTATATTAATTAAGATTTTCAAAATTTAAAAAGAATGAAATTATTTGTTTAGGAAAAATAATAAAGAATTTCAAAAATTGTGAGGAATTTCAAGAGTGGATTTGAGTAGATAAAATTTTTCTTCAAATTCCAACTAAAAAGTGGTTTTTCAAAATTTCTTATAACTTTATTTAATTTAATATATATGGTCTCACAGTAAAATAAAATAAAAAACTTTTTTTTTTACGAAAACATTATATCATTTAAATAATTCGAAAAAATAGAGACAACGAGGAAAAGAAACGAACCCCAAGTCAATAGGCTTACCTAATATATCTGGTCCTAGCTTTCCTCATTATCACCATTGTTGGAAAAAAAATATAAGTTTTGGAAACTTTGAAGCATATTCTCGATTGGTAAACGTGGAGAGTTGAATCATAAATTTATGATTTTATATTCTACTTCACGATACCTTTACAACGGTATACCATATTGTAACATCCTGATTTAATGGGCCTGTGCATTTTGTGTGTAAATGGTTTAAAATATTAAACTGAGGGTTAGGGGCCCAGATTGGGCTCAGAAATGGGCTGAGCCTTGACTAAATTTCTGTGTAGACACTCTAGCGCTTTAAAGGTAGTTATCTGTGTTTTAAATGACAAAATGGGCTTGTGGCCAAAGGTAAGTGGCGCTATAATGGAGCAGAGGGTGGCGTCAGTGGCAAGGAAGGGAGGAGGCCCAGTTTTAGCCGTTTGAAGCCCAAGTAATTGGGCCAAATTCGGCACTTAAAAGGGAGCAAGGGGGAACGGCAACAAGGCTAAGTTTTAGGGGTTTTAATGTTTTAAAATATGTGGATATTATGCTGATAAAGGAGGGAGGAGTTGGGGCTAATTAAGTCTCTTTTGGAGGAGTTGTAGATTAGGATAAGGGGAAAAGATGAGAGCTAATCCAGGAAGCTAGTGTTGGCCGAAAATCAAACTCAGGAGAGGGGGAGGAATCGGTTTAGTATAGGCAAGGGGATGTGCCGAAATTTTAAAGGCCATCTTAAGCATTTGTTCTTTTTCTTCCTCTTCTCATCTTCACTCTTTCAAAAGCCGAAATCACCACTTCCCTCTCCACTTTCTTTTCTTTATTCTTCTAGCCGAAACCCTCTAAAGTCTCATTAACTGCCGAACCTCTGCTAATTGCTTTCTTTTCTCTTCCAAGTGCTTTAGCCGAAATCTCCCTCTTATTCATTCTTTTTCAGGATTTTCTTTAAAGCCGAAATCCCTAGATCTCATCTCCTGTGATTGGTGAATTCCTTCTGTGGTGTCTGCTTGGGCCGAATCTTGAAGAAAACTAAAGGTAAGTATCGATTCGCGAGATTTCAATCTTTTTCCGGCTTTTAGAGATCTTAGCCAAATGGCTATATGGTTAACTAATCGGGTGTTTTCTCTCATTTGCGGCATTCCGGGATTTGAAGGGGATTCAATCGCTTAGATTTCTAAGCCAGAGTTCAGTAGCACTTGGATCGTATTACTTTCGGGATTTCAAGGTAAGGAGATCTGTTAATTTAAACGTATAATTCGGGTAAAACACTAACCCTTGGCCGAATATAGGAGAGGCCTTATCTTCGCGTTCTTCCGGCTTTTGAGCAAAGTTGTAGACCAAGGGCAGTAAATCTGATTAGTGAGGGTATCGACATAGAGAGTAGTACTACGTGTTATCAGGTGTGTAACATTCTCACACCATTTGGATTGCCTATTAGTATATGTTTATAAATCTGTTATATTCTGTTAAATGCCGAAATACCGACATGGTTGTTGAAAACCCGAGGAGGGTAAAGGCGAATCACTAGGTTAGTGATCTCTGTCATTCTAAAGTGAATGGTTCTGTTGATTTGATATGATAAACATGTATGCCGGATTCTGTGATTGCACGGGGTTGGGTGATTGATGAAAGGGGAAGTGTTCTGTTGTAGTGGCTTATTCGATTCCCTTATTCGATTTCTGGTTTTTCAAGATCTTGTTTATTTAATTATCTTCAGATATGATATTTTAAATAAATATAAATATTTATTTAATTTGTTTTGTTTAGATATGATGTTTTATATAAATATAAATATTTTTTATATTATTTGTTCAGATCTTGTATTTAATATAAATATTTATATTTATATTTGTTTGCTAACGTTGCTTTGTCCAACAACCATTACAATCTGAAATTAAAATATCTACAATAAAAAAGGACAAATGACAAATTCAGAGTAGTCCGCTTGAGATAAAACCAATCTAAGGTGGTTTAAAAAAAATATTGTATTAAAAATATTTATAATTTTTACCAATCTAATGATAATTTTTTTATATTATTTATTTTTAATATCAATATATTTCTTTTATAATTATTTTCTATTTTTATAACTCCAATAACCTAATATTTTCTAAAATAATTATTTATACAAACAAAATAATTACGATGACTAATATTTCAAATTGATGAATTCTAAAATGCTAACATTTAAAAAATCTCTAAAATTTTAAAATTTCTTATCTAAACACACTAAAACTTAAAGGTATTAAGATTTTTCTAACTTTTCCCTCAAACCTAAAATGTATATTTCAATTCTTTTTCTTTCAAAATGGTAAACTTATATTTTGATCCTTTTAAAATAATAAAATTTTAAGTTTATAAAAAGTTAAAATTATATTTGTTGAGGAGAAAACTCTTTCAAGAGAAGTTTTCAAAGTGTTGTTTGTTGGGTAGCCGACCAGACTCTCAAGAATATCAAGGTATTTCCCCAAGTGATACCACATGTGCAAGTAAGTGGCCTATATGTCTCAGGTTGGCAGTTCGTGTCTCTCTTGCACGTAGGTCAAGTTATTTACATAATTACCATCATGCACTACGCTGACATCTCTCTCATGAGCTTTGTAAGTCATATCTCCACCAACCAACATACTCCCAACTCTATGAACTTGCACTCATGACAGACCTTTTAAGGCACTTAGACTCTCTGTAAAGTCGTGGAAAAAATCCTGCCACGAGATAATACCATAATGTTGTTAAGAGTCTTATCAATTATCCAACGAATAATATTTTGAAGATTTGTCTTGAAAAAATTAGCCTCTCATCAATATTTAATCCCTCTAAAAATTTAAATTTAATATTCATAAAAAAATAACTTTCCTTCACCTGAAAAAAAAAAAGAATCTTTGCTTGATAATAATCCAATACCAAGAAAATGGGTTAGTCGACTAAGGATTAAGTTCCATGTGCGGTGCATGTGATTCGGCATTATATTTGATACGAAAAGAAAAACATTCAATCATGTAACAATGAACGTAATAAGGAATCAGATTGTGAAATAGAATTATTATTATTATTATTATTATTATTATTATTATTATTATTATTATTATTATGATAATATCTTTAAGTAGCTTTCTCCATAGTTGACTTGAAAGGAAAAAAACAACTAAAATATTTGTATTTCTTGGTGCTCCCAAGTCAAAAACAGTGTTAAAGATTAAAAAAAAAAAAAAAAAGCAATATGGAGTATGGTCCAGGCAGTGATTAAACCTGCCATGCTTCAAATCAGTAGGGTGGGTCTGTCAAAGGAGACAATATAAATGTGATTTGGGGCTACCTTGTGCCCAAAACCCATGACAGCAAACAACCTCTAGAAGTAATTAGATGGCCAAGAATGTGACCATTAAATCGATAAATATCACCTCTACAGACCCATCCATTAAATAGAAGAGAATTCAAACATTGAAGATTATTGCATGAATCGTCAATGATTTCTTAGTTCAATGCAGAGGTGGAGTTTGGAGAGCGGGCAGGGGTGCTCAAAATTTTAACTTTTAATTTTTTTTATAATTTATAAAATTTAAAATTAGTATTGTATTTTAACTTCTAAAATAATAAAAAATTTGATTAATCATTTAAAATCTATAAATATATAGGCTATTAAAATGGTGAAATTACAATTTTACTATTATAAAAATATACAACTTAATTTCGCCTCCAATTTTTTGGCTTCACCCCTATGCAAGGGCGGATCTAAGGGGGGCTGGCAGGGACCTCGACCTTCCTAAAATGGAAAATTTTCCATTTAGGTCTTTTATAATTTATGAAATTTTAAATTAGTAATAATAAAATTACACTTTGGCCCCCAAAAAATAATAAAAATTTCATTTAGTCCTCTAAAAATTATAGAGATATAGGATATTTAAATGGTGAAATTGCATTTTTACTATCATAAAAATATATAATTTAATTCTGGCCCCTCCAACAAAAATTTCTAACTTCTCCCTTGCCCCCTTTAAGTCGTATTTCTAGATTCGTCACTGCCCCTAGGTTGATAGTAATGATAAGATTGGGCCTTAAGATCTTAGGTTCGGGTCTTACTTTATGTAAAATATGTAAATTTTCTAATTAATTATTCAATTTAGTTGTTAAATTAATTATTAGTTTAATGCATCATGCAATGATTGAATATATTAAAACTATTATAACTTCAAAAAAGAATTATTACATGAATCAATTAAATTAAAAGTCTCATTCGATTTGGACCATATCCTTAGTTCTTAACCAAAATCATTTTCTATACCCACCCTACATAGGGCAACTAGGGGCCACCCATTTTGTTAGTTAATGATGTGCATGGAATGAAACCTCATCTGGTCCAGCCATCGGCCATAGGGGGTGGCCTGCATGGCATGCCAAAGCCGGCATGAATAGACACAAAAAGAAAATCACATAAAATGACTTGAAAGAATCCTTTAGAACAGATGATTGTTCCATTTATGTTTTGTTGTCTGAGGGCATATGAGCCGAGGCTGTTACTGCCATGGGTTCACAACCCTTCATATATTGCAAAGTGTTTTTTTTTTTATTATGAATTTTTTTAATCAACATTATTGTACAAAAACATGGTGGCTCAACCAGTGATTCTATGTATCCAGAAATAAATTTAAATTTATTTACAAAAATAGGAATTATAGAATATTATACTACCTAGTTGGATTACATGTAAATTTGGATTCCAGGGTAATGTGATACAATAATTTAGTGTATTTGTATAGAAACTACTTTAATTTTACTCTATTTATTTCTATATTTACCTAGTTGTATACACAAACAACTATTTTTATCCTATATGATTTTTTTTTTTACTTTATAAGCTGAAATTTATAATAATATATTTTGAGATATTGCATAGTAGTACTTTCTCTTACTTTTAATGAAAATTTCAATTTTTAAAAGATAAAATAAAATTAGGATATAGTTTTTTTTTATGATCAAATTCTACTATTAATATTTTATTATGCTTAAGTTGAATTTAGTCTCTATAGTTCAATTTGATCTATTTTAGTTTTTAGTTTTGTGTTTTGAATTATTCAATTTCAATCTTGATTTAAATGATAGTAGTTAAATCCATTTGGTTAAATTCAAAACATCGTTAAATCTATTAACGGTTCTTTTTTTAGTAATATTTGAAAATATCAAGTTGGGATAGTATTACACAAATGGTGATATGGTTGCAGCATCAAACTTTGGAAATAGCAAACATCAACAAAATAATCCAATTTACTTTGAAAATTGAAGCACTACAGGAAAATAGGGCTTTAGCTGCGTTTTTAGCGGCGTTTGGACAAAAAACGCCGCAAAGCTTATACATTAGCGGCGTTTGCAAGAAAATGTTGCAAAAAGTTGAGCAATAGTGCCATTTTCGTGTAGGGTAACCGACACTCGTTTCGATTTGATTCGATTAAATTTTCATATTTTTTTTCTTATTTTTGTTTTGAATTCGATTTTATTTTGATATTTGAAACTGACTTTATAAAAAATATAAACTACACCATTCACTTAGCTATGAGAAAATTTCATTTTAGTTACTTAATTATGAAAAGTTACAAATTGATAACTAAGCTATTTAGAAGTTTTCATTTAAGTTACCAAGCTGTTAAAATCGACGCCATATGGGTTTCTCTAAACCCTTAAACCCTAAATCCTAAAAAATAAATACTAAAACTTAAAACCCTAAACCCCAAAAAAATTCATATGGATTTTGATGTTTATATATATAGATATTAATGTAAAAGCTTATGTTTATAATAAATTGTGGAAGCAGTACTTAATATTGATTAAATTTATTTTTGGGTTTAGGGTTCAAGATTTAAGGTTTTATGTCTATAGTTTAGGGTTTAATGTTTAGTATATTAAGTTCATGGTTTATGGTCTGTTATTTTGGGTTTGGAGTTTAGTGTTCTAAAGTATGTTGTTTCGGGTTTAGTGTTCTATAGTTAGGGGCTTAGTATTTATGGTTTTAAGGATTAGGGTATTAGGGTTTAAGGGTTAGGGATTTTGATAAAAATGACAAAAAAATTAATTTATTTTAGGGTTTAAGTAAGCAATAAAATTCTTTTTTAATTACTTTTGTATCTTGTATATATATATATATATATATATATATATATAGGGTTTAGGGTATATGATTTTAGGGTTTAGAGTTTAATCTTTAGTACTTTAGGTTTAGGGGTTAATGTTTGTTATTTTGGGTTTGGGGTTTGGGGTTTAGGGTTTATGGTTTGGGGTTTAGTGTTTTATAGTTAGGGTCTTAGTGTTTATGGCTGTAATAGTCTGATTTATACCCTAGTCAGAACAGTGGTTTCGGGACCACAAATCCGAGTTTGAATAATATTTTAATATTATATTCTATGCCGTTGATATGTGGTTTAGCATGTGGTAAATTTTCGTAAGTGAATTTGTCTGTTCGTGTGTTTAATTTGAGCAAAGGATGAAATTGCATTGAATGTGAAAGTTGCTCTCTATTTGTGAAAGTACCAATGTGTTGGGTTTTGTAAAGTTGTGGCCTTATGTGGAAAATAGACCACTATTTAGATAGTGGATGGTAAATGGCCTATTATACCCTTATTGTCTAATTATGCCAAATATCTTTTAAATGGCTAAAAAGGTAATTGTTTTATTTATCATAAAATTTATGAAACAAAAGATGAAAGTGTTCATCTTTATTATTTTGTTTTGGCCAAAACTAGTAAAAGAAAAAGAAAGAAACTTTGGTTAGACATTCGGCACTTGCAAGCCAAAAAAATTCAAGGTTAGTTTTGATCCATTTTCGATAATTTTTACGTTTTTGCAATCGTTGCTTCGTCTACCATCAAACCCATGTCTCAATTTTGTGTATTGATGATGTTTGTGAGTTATGCCATTGATGATATGTTGAGCTTTGTGATGTTTAAAGGTGTTAAATGATAGGTTGGTGATAGATGAACATATGTTTTTCTTGAATTTTGGATGAATTTAGCAAATTAGGGCTAAATTGAGAAAATGATAAATTGAGGGACTAAATTGCAAATTAGATGAAATATTTGGACTCATATAGTCCCTAGAGAGGTTAGGCCAAGCATGTGTATGCATGGATTTTGTGCATTTGATGTTTTGAGAAAAATGGACTAAATTGATAAAGTGTCCAAATTTGAGGGTTAAATTGCCAATAGCCCTAAATGTGTGTCCATGGATTGAATTGAATGAATTAGTGAATAAAAGGGTTAATTCTGAATATGTTTAGATCAAGAACCGAGGAAAACAGACTTAGATCGTGGGAAAGCGAAAGTTATTGAGTAGCCGTTTCTATTCCGATAAACCGAATCTGAGGTAAGTCATTATGCAAATAAACACAATTATATGAAATTGTAAATGTTCTCATGTTTATTGTGGATAATGAATATCTATATGATGTTATGCATATGAATGCTGAAATAAGTTCGATATAGTGATTAAGTTCAAGAAGTCTCGTATGAGCATATGAATAGATAGAGTTGGCTAAATCACGATATAGACATCTGTTCTGTTGATATTATGTAAGACCACGTCTGGGACATTGGCATTGTTATAATCCTTACGTGTAAGACCATGTCTGGGACATCGGCATTGTATTAATTCGTGTAAGACCCTGTCCGGGACAGTGGCATCAATATCTGAGTACACGTAAGACCTCGTCTGGGACGATGGCATTGTACAATCTTTCCGAGTTTCTGAATATATTACTGGATTTCTTTATGGTTCCACAAATGAGTCTGAAATGCAAATGGCAAATCCGAGCTTTAATAGATTGAGTAAATGAATGTTCGATTCAGGTACGTAAATATACACTAATGGTGTATTCAAGGTAAGCACTTAAGTGAACCTACTATGATGATATGTATATGAAATTTGTGATATGATTCAGAAATGGTGAAAATGGCTAAGTGATTGAGATGTGCTAATGTATTTGTTTGCACATATGCATTTTTATACCAAGATTATATGTATATGACTTACTAAGCTTTTGGAAAGCTTACTCTGTGTGTGTGTTTAATCTGTTTTATAGGTCGTCAAAGCTACTGAAGGCTCGGGACCGTCACGGATCGTCATCACACTACTAAAACTTATTTTGGTACACTTTGAAAATGTATATAGCTCAATATGGCATGTATAGACTAGTTTTGGTATGAGCTGATTAATGAACTTAGCCATGTGATTTGGCCAAATATGTTTTGATAATATGCCTTAATGAATGTGAAGTTGTTTTGGCATGATTAGTTGATATATGAAATGGTTATGAGATGGTAGTATATAGATAAATGGTGCTTGGGCATAATTGAGTTTTGGTCATGCAAATTGGTATGGTTGGAATTGATTTGATTGTATAGATTGAATGAGTATTGAAGGCATGTTTGATTGATCATTTTGGTATGTTTTGATGGTTATATGTGTATGAGATATCTTGTTAAAAATGACTTGTAGGTTTGACCCTTATGGGTGGCATCTTGGCCTTGTAAATGGCCTATAATGTCACACGGTTGTGGCACACGGGCGTGCCTAACGATCGTGGGCAAATTGTAGGATGCAGTTTAGTATCACACGGCCTCGACACGGGCGTGTCATCTGGCTGTGGTGTGCAAGTCAGTAGCTAGCATAAAAGTACACGGCCAAACACACGGGCGTGCTTGGTGGCCGTGGTGGGGAAGTCAGTATATGACCTAAAAGTACACAGGCATGCCCATGTTGTTATAGTCAGTATATAGACACAGATGGATACACGGGGGTGTCTAGAAGCCGTGAGGGCACACGGTCTCCTCCCACGGGCGTGCCTCCCCTGTAGTTTAGTAAAGTTTTAAATTTTCTGAAAATTCTCTATGTGTTTCGATTTAGTCCTGACTCAAATTGTAAGCATGCTTAAGGTCTCGATGACTCGTTTAAGGGACATTATGTCTGAGAATGTTGATTGAATGTATGATTTTGCCTGTGAAATGTTTCTGATCTGTCTGGTAACGCTCCTAACCTTAATCCAGCGACCGCTACTGGATAGGGGTGTTACAATGGCTCTAAGGGGTTAGGGTATTTGTAACACCCAAAGCCTGGCCCAGACGTTATGGCCGAATCCAGCGTGTCACATTGAAGTGTTTTTGCGAAAACCTTGTTTTATTTGAAAACCCTTCTTAAAGAATTTTGATTAAAAACCGAGATTATAGTTGTCTTCCAAAACGATATGTATTTGGAAAACCGTCTTTTTGATAATGAGTTAACAAGTATTAAAAATAAAACTTTTTACCAGTGGAAGCTTAATTTTGAATAAAAACCATTATTTCCAGAAAAGGACTTGATATAAATTCAATAGAAAGTAAAGCAATCAATGTAACGATAAGCAGATGGAGGCCTTATTACAATCCAAACTTAAAATAATCAAATACTTAAAACTATAAAGAAAATCAGGAAAAAACAAAAATTTCTTGCTAGTTGGCCACATCTGAGTCCCTCCATTCGTCGAACAGACTACTGAGGATTTCCTAAGAAAAATATAAGAGGGAGTGAGTTTCGAAACTCAGTGTGTACAACCCTCAGCAAACAAATAGCATATAAGCAATCAGTTGGGCCAAAGCCCTTGTCATAATATCATCATCTTAAACATATCACATATGCAATACAGTAAAAACCCTCCCCAATAATCCATCTGCTACACAACATTTCCCTTCCAACCTTATACACCTGTGGGGATTTTTAAATCAACCCACCCATCTGCTACACAGCAGTGGTAGCTCAGTTGCGGTACTACCTAACGTTGCAGCAAAAACTGCTAGTCATATATTGGGCTTTAAAAGCCAACAGTGGATCCACGGTCATCAAGTAACCATGCGACCCTCAAATTCTTCCTCCGTACCATAATTCCCACCCACATGCAACTTAGGCAGTATATCATATGAATGCAGCATGTCATACCCATAAATCCTAAGTTTAACTCATAGGGGTATTTTAGTCATTTTCGCCCTTAGGGCATTTCGGTCATTTTTAAGTATTATGGATTTAGTACTTACCTGGGTCCGTTAACAAGTCCCCGTTGGCCAAAGTGAACAGATACTATGTACCAGGTAGGATTCCAGAGAAGAGAAGGTGGGTCATTGAGACTGCTTAAGTACCAAGCTCTTTCTAGATCCAATCCTAGACATGCATATACCCATTACCACACTTCAACCTTATGACTTGTCCACGGTTGCAATTATGTGTTTAAGTTTTATGTATGTTTTGGCAGTAATCAGATCCTAGGCCCAAACCCATATACAAAGCCATTAAGTCCAACTCGCTCATATGGCCCATCGGTCCAAATCACATTCATGTGGCCCATTAGGCCCAATCTCTTACATATGGCCCATTAGGCCCAAATCAATTCCAGGTTATGTATCCTGCATGACTAATTCAATCCATACAGACAAATCAACAATTCCACATATCTTAACCCTAGGGCCCACCGGCCCATTTAGCCACTTTCGGCTTTTCGGCGTTGCCGATATCGTGTGTGTATAGTGTTAGTACACACCTGGTAATAACGTGTGCTGCAATCCCCTTAATCACGAACCTACAATCGACATCACTTAACGATTAATCATGGGCTTAATACATACTTTATCAAAAACCGAAACCTTACCGTGTGCGACAAGCCTTAATAGTTTTCCCTTGACCACTAATCGCGAAATTTTTCTAAATCTGCATTAATCTTTCATCATTAAAACCAAAAATAGTAGAGGACTCGTATCCATCACGAATCACCCTCATAAAATAAATATCCATTCGGCCAACTACCTAAAATCAAGGAAATACTTACCTAAACCCGAAATGTGAAGAGTAACTCGGCAGAAATCTGAAGCACAGAGATTCAATACTAATTCCCTACCCAAAACCGATTAGGAGAAGTGAGGGAAAGAGTAATTGGTATTATCAATATTAACCGAAACAAAGAAAAAGAAATACTTACACCCAAAGGAGTAATCGGCCAAAGGAAGATTCGACTATTCCAAAGGTAGACCAAAAGGAATTTTTTTCCTTGAGAAGAGAAAGAATTATGAGCAAGGGAATTTGGGAGAAGAAGATTCGGCAATTGCAAAAGAGGAAAAAGAATTAGAAAGAAGAAGAAGAATGAAGCATTCGGTTTGGCAAAACAAGGGAAACTCTTCAAAAAGAATTCAGCACCCCCTATAAATACCCAAAGCCGAACCCCTAAAGTCCCAATTGGCTCCACTTCATCCACATCCCATCTCCTAATTTTTCTCCACGATAAGCTCTCCTATCCTCTTCCTATATTTTCTCTTCTGATCACACTCCTTAGAGTCCATCTTCACGCCACTTTTAACCTTCTAGAAGGCCAAAATTAAACTCCTAAAAATACTAAGCTAGGATTCGAACCGAGGACCCATTAACACATAATTAAATCCTGACTAAATATTAAGCACATATTCACATAGAAGTCGCAAAAAGAAGGTTCGAGATTTTTGGGGCTTTACAGTATTAGGGTTTAAGGGTTAGGGATTTTGATAAAAAATGACAAAAAATAAATTTATTTTAAGGTTTAAGTAAGCAATAAGATTCTTTTTTAATAACTTTTGCACCTTGTAATATATATATTTAGGGTTTAAGGTATATGGTTTTAGGGTTTAGTTTCATTTTTTAAAATTAATTTCGTATACAATTATAAAATTTTACAAATTAGATATATTGTTTGAAACAAAACAAACTTAGTTTAAAGGAATTTAAGAAATAGATTAAAATTTATTACTATCAAAGGAATTAGTAAAAAACGCAGCAAAAAACCATTTTACTTTAGCTTAAATGACGTCGTTTTAAGTTGCATCTCTAGTGACATTAGCGGCGCTTTTTGGAAAACGCGCTATAGATCGAGAATTAGCTTAAACGGCGCATTTTACTAGTGGTATTATAATGGTTTAATTCATCGTTAGTAGTTCTAAATAATCTTAAGTTATGTTGCATTTGTTTTTATTATATATTTCGTTTCTAACTCTTTGATTGATTTATTAGGAGAAACTAAAAGATAAAAAGGCGGAATATGAAGCGGTTGCTTCGAGTGATAGTTCTGTTAATCTTGACGACATTGATAACAGAGTTATTACTGAAGTTTTGGGTCTTGAAAGGTATGGTCGGGTTCGATTTCAAGGATCTGGTGTTAACCCAACCCAATATTTTGGATCCAGTTCGCAACAATACATGCCTTCGGGGAGTCAGGCTCAAGCTGAAGTTCTGAGGTTAAAAGACCAAATGGCATAGATGCAAGCGAGTACAGTTGAGCAAATTGCTCAACTTAAAGCAGAGGCAGCATCGAGAGAAGCTGAGGTTCAAAGAAAATATGAAGAACTCCAGCTATAACTTAAAGCGGACGCTGCAGCGAGGGAAGCAGAGCAGAGCATAAAGTACGACACACTCCAACTATAGCTTCAGAATATGATGAAAATGTTTCAGCAGTCACAAAATCCGCCATCTTAGACATTTGTTTTCTTATTGTAAGAATATTTTTAACATTGTAACTTTTAACATTATTGTAAGAATATTTTGAATTATACTTCATTTATTAATTTATATCATATATCTTTCGTTGAATTTGAAGTGTCATTTACCATTTGCTATTTTTGGTTGGATTTCATGCTACAGGAAGGGTTGTATATGGATGAAAATGGGATGTTGCAGAACGGTACTTTTAGTTGTGTTTGTGATAAAAGCGCCGCTAAAGGTACTGTTCTTTAGCGGCATTTATGAAAAAAACGCCGCTAAAAGTCATGCTCTATAGCGACGTTTGTTTGTAAAACGCTGCTAAAGGTCATGTTCTTTAGCGGCGTTTGTGAGAAAAGTGCCACTAAAGGTCATGTTCTATTGTGGCGTTTGTGATAAAAGCACCGCTAAAGGTCATGTTCTATAGCGGCGTTTGTGGAAAAATCGCAGCTAAAGGTCATGTTCTTTAGCAGCGTTTTTTCCACATAAATGCCGTAAAATTTAGCGGCATCGTCTATAGCAGCGTTTTTTGCGGCGCTTGTAAAAACGCCGTAATGCCACTATAGGCCTAAAAAAACGCCGCTAAAAGTCTGTTTTGCTGCAGTGAAGGTATTTTCATTTTTTTCCAATTGAGTTCATATCGTGACACCAACTTTGTCAAGGGTTTTATAATAACTAAAACTTTCATTGCACGCGTATATGCGTGGAAACCACGTATTTAGAACACATATGTGCGTTTAAAAATAAATACAATAAATAATGAAACGAAATGTTTGAAACTAATAATAATAACTTATATGCAATATGTGTAATAACATTTGCAACATTTTATTAGTTTTTTAAAAGTAAGAAAAAGGCAAAAGTACTCTTTTAATAATATAACTTTGTAAAAATATATAAGGTTATTTGAGTAATTTTCTTGACTAAATTGGTGTCGAGTTGACTCATGACACTAGCTTAATCACACACTTAGATAATAGTATAAATATACAAACAATGTGGGTGAAACATTTTGTGTAATGATATTGAAATGTAGAAAAAAATATCAAAATAAAATTCTAGTTCAAATGGTAAAAGAAAAAAATTTATAGATGCTTGTGGCATGAGTTCAAATCATAACATTTGTAATTTATTTTATTTGTTTTTTAAAAAGGAAAAAATATTTGATACACTATTAGTGAAGTTTTTAGACTCCATAAGCAGAGTCAAAGGGTTGACAAGTGTCATATTTTAAAAAAAGACATGTGACAATTTTTTAAGAGTACTTCTGGAATAATAAAAAAATGCATTGTCTGTGTATCAAATACTAACCTTTTTTAAAATAAGAGAAAGAAAAAATGTCCTTGTAAAAATATAACTTATTTAAAATATGTAAAGTTATTTTAGTAATTTATTTGATTTAGTTGGTATCGAGTTGACTCGTGACACCAACTTAGTTACACACTCAAATAATAGTATAAATAATATAAGTATAGATATAATTGATGAAGGTAATAAAATGTGCATAATAAAATAAAAAACATACAAAATGATTTACGATAAAATTTTAGTTAAGTGGTAAAGCTAAAATTTTATAATTGCAAATGTCTCGGGTTCAAATCGCGCAATATGTAAATCATTTATTATTTAAAAAAAAAGACTAAACTAACCTAGAATAATATAATTTATTTTTTTAACAGAGTCGATGCCTGATTGACTTATGACACCAACTCGATTAAGAATTTAAATAATGATATAGAAAATATTAATGCTTTAAATATTTTTTTTCATTATTATATATAATTATGAAAAGGTATATATTTAATCTTTTAATTTAATGGTAGTATTTTAAAAGGAAAGATATTTTCTAATAGGGTAGTTTTTCATATGGTTTTAAAAGTGGTTTTTGGTGATTTAAGTTATGATACAAGAATTCTAAAAGATGGAAGTACCCATAAAATATTATTCATTAATCTAAAAAATAATTTTTGAGTCGACTCCCAATTAAACTAGTAATAATCAATACGTTTAGTGAAAAAAAGTTTTCGTAAAAAATATATTTTATAAAATATATTCAATGTTTTAGGTTTAAGGATGTTCTTTTTTAGATTTATCTTAGGTTTACATTATTTTTTTATAAATTTTTTATAAAAGATTAAAAAATAAAAACATTCTCACAATATTTATTTTACTTTTTAAAATTTTTAACTGGGTTGAGGCATTATACAATAATTTGTGATATCAACTTAATTAAAAACTAAATAATATAAATAGAGACAAATAAATCAACCCAAACAAAAAACTTGGCCTAAATGAAAGATATAAAGATCTCTATTAAACCTTGGAATGAGTCTTTTGTAAAAGCTCAAAGGTGTAACTAAATCAACCCATAAAAACCTTAATTCCCATTGCCAAGCATAACTTTCTCTTCAACAATACTACTCTCAAATGAAGCCGAACAATTAAGTAAAGAGCACCGGCTTGTGGTGTTTATGAACTGGATTGAATAAATTTATATAATATTAATATATATAATTATTTAAATCGACTTTATTTAAAATGTGAGTTTTAAATTTTATTTAAATTTATCTAATTTTTTTAATAATTAACTCTAATTCATTTATGGCCGCTCATTATTTATTATTTACATGTATCTTTTATTAGCATTAATTCTTTTTATAAATTTTTAAACAAAAACAAATCAATATATATATATATATATATATATATATTTTAAAATTTACGTTATAGTATATTTGAATTTGATATAACATAGGTTACATGATATATAAAATAAATAATGGATGATCTAATTTTTTGCCCCTAAATTTGGTAATTAGGTCCACTTTGGTACCTATAGTTTTTTTAACTAGAATCATTTTTGTTCCTAAATTTGAAAATTACAAAAAATTGATGAAGCGATAGTATGAGATTTTGCCATGTCATCACTTGAAAATTAAAAAAATATATATGAATTTTCTTATAAAATGGTACAATCTTAGAGTGTCACATATTTTACTCTAATAATCGAACTAGTGGTGAACCAATCAGACCACTGGTTTTCAATTCAATCAATTTGGTCGGTTCAACTACTAGAGCAACAATAGGTAAATAAATAATTAAAATTTTGAAAAAAAAATTAAAAATATTAAACCAGTTCAGTCTGATCAACTACTATTTCCGTCCCCCTTTTTTTTTTTTACTAATTTCAAATAATTTTCGACTCAATTTGTTCAACCCCTTTATTTGGACCAGTATATTGATCGGTTCTCAATCCAATCAATTCGACTGACCAATCCACTCATGTTCCAAGAACATTAGTTACATCAACGAATCTTGACGGAATCCAAATTTAAGGACAAAGATAAATCTAATTGCTAAATTTAAGTGCTAAAGGGAAAAAAGAAACACTAAAATTAACTTAATTACCGGGGATAAAAAGTTATCTTAATAAATAAATAAATAATAATATATTATATGAAAACGGAAAAGCAAAGTCAAACTCGGTCTTTAAATATTTCAAAAACACTTCCAAAATTCATTTTTGAAAAATAAAAATAATAATTTTATCCAACTAATTTATTGATTTCCAGAGAACAGTTGGCAGCAAACATTAGTTTTAACTTCTGATTTGGACTTTGCATTTTGTTGTTAAAGTTATATTTAACGTCCAGTTTAAAAGCTTTGCTAGCCATCTCAAAATCCCAACCAGGTTTGCTCATTGCAATGAAACAAACATCTCTTTCTGCGTATTTTCATAGAAAAGAAATTTAAATGTCAAGCATCTACCTCATGCTATATTTTTCCAAATATTGAATGACAACTTACCACCACCATCAAAGAAATACATCAATGCAACCTTAAGAAATGAATTTTTCACTATAATGAATTCTAACAACGCATTAAAATTTTACCACAAGAAAGACGAATGCTAAAAGACCAAACAAATCTAATCATCGGCATGCATGTCCATACAGTCATTAGAGCTGGGGGAATTGGCTTCCCTATTTTGTTGGTGACAATAGTTGCTCTCGTTATTCCGTTGTCCGTTTACTGAAGATAAAACGTTGTTTGAATTGTAGCCGCCCTGCGCCAAGTGGTAGGGCTGAAGGCTCCGGCGAACTGGGCTTGAGAGGGCGTTCGAGAATACAGAGTTCTTAACTTGGTTATCACCAGGCCGAACTCCCTGCCCAACATTTACCGATGACAACGGATTGGACAGAACAGGGGCACCTAAATTGTTCGACTGCGTTGGAGCCTGGGAATGTGGGTGTTGCAACGGCAGCCTAGGGGACATCGGTGGCTCATCTCCTCCGAATTCAAGCTCATTCTGCGAAAGAAAATTAGATTAAATCTTAAACTATAACCTCATTTCAGCGAGAGTAGATCTATCTTTATATTCCACAAATGCAGATGAAGCAAAGCATTCGTTAAAACGAGAAAGCTCAAAGACAGAAAGAGAAAGGTTGAACAAATCCTAAATCTGTAACGAGGTAATTTTTTTTTTTTACTGAAATTCACTTTTAGTTCCTTACGGTATGCAGCTTCCCATTTAACCCCCACAATTCTCAAAATTCTACTTCGCAAGAACCTTACATCTACCACCAAGTTTCTCTATTCCTTTTGCTACAGTATTTTACACAGATTCATCTCTATGGAGGCGTGCGTATTCAAAACATGCATACTTCGTAGATATATGATCAACTTTCAGTTATATGGAAAATTGATCTAGTTAAAGATTATATCCAAAACATGCATACTTCATAGATACATTATCAACCATGAATTGGTAGCATTTGGCAGCCAATCAAGCCCCAAGTGTTTCAATCAGCTATTAATTTGATGATAATAACATTAAAATATAAAAATTATTATTAATTAAATTATAATGTAAATGCTAAAATTGATTTTACCTATTTTAGTTCTCTTCTAAAGAAAACTAATCACTTTATTAATCTACTTATATGCTACACATTTTTAATTTTTACTTCATATTATTATTTTTATAAACAGATAAATGAAAGTATAAATGTGTAACATAAAGAATAATAATACACCTAATAAAATACTAAGACAAAAAATATTTGAAGTGTTCACTTATTTTTTAAGTAGTATGATTACTCCATAAGCAGTGATATAAAGCATGAAAATTACATATATCTTCTTGTTTAAATTCACTTTTCTTTAATACAATTTTTTTATGGATAGGGATTCCAAACCAGGTACTCTTGGAAGGCTTACTTGCTGTATGAACAATTATATGATTAATATGCATAAAAGAATACACTTTTAAATAATTTAACAAACTTTAACTACTAATATACAGATGTTTGAAATTTTTTTTTGCTGGATTGTTGATATTAAATACTATAAAATATGTAGAGAAAAGTATAATACTTCAAAATAATTTAAAACATTCAAATAAAAAAATTTATCCCAGAATGATATTCAAGATTGTCTTTCGTAGACTGAACCCAACAAAGTAAAAGAACTAGAATTAAATGGAATAGCAAGGCTAACATATCATATAAAATAGTCCGTAAAATGTAGGATCCAAGGACATCAACAAAGTATTTCATAGTTATCCAATTTAGTTGCAAAGTTCAATTCAAAGCATATGCGATTGGCAGAGGCAAATAGCTAATTAGCAACTAAGGAAAGCAAGAAATGAAAAATACCTGCAAATAAGCAACTATATCAACAGTTGTAGCCCTTGACCCTTCTTCTTGCTGCCTTAGAATCCATTGATAGAGTTTCTCCTGCAAAGGGAAAAAAGATCTATACAGTTAGAGAGGAAGGCATTACACAATGAAAACAAATTCTATACACCAAAACCAGCAAGGAATAATACAGAAATTTTAACATTTTACAAATTAATTAAGTTTTCATTGCTTCAACATTTCACATAAATATTAAAAAGAAAACTCATATAAGATTACAAATGATTGATTGCTTTTGATAGAACAACTAACAACATAATAATTGTTGGGCATAAAAGCAAAATCAAACAGTTCGTTGCACGTGAGATTTAAACTATGGAGATTTCATATTTTATTTTAGATATTATAAAACAAAGGATATAATATTTAAAATAAAGCGATTTCATTAGGTATTTGGTTATCACAACAAATATCGGATTCAATCACGCATAAAAAAAAAAAAAATCATAGGAATCAACCACGAATAAAAAATTATTAAGCAAATAGATACAAAGAGGGATAGGAAGCGAACCAGCGCGTGACGTTCACCGGCCTGAAAAGAAAGGCGTTGGTGGTTCATAGCCTGGGTGTAAAGCTGGGAGAGGGAGTTTGCAGCGCTGCAAAAACTGGTGTACATGGTCCGATCAACCTCGTCAAGGCGCGTGGCGTCGGATTTTCTCTTCTTCGTCATGTTTAATTTTCTAATTGAAAATAAATTACAAGTAAATAAATAAAACTGCTACGATAGAGCGAAAGAGGGTGTTATTGTCTGAAAAAAAAAATTTAAATGATGCAGATTTACATGAAATCGAAGAAGAAATGTAGATTAGGGTAGATAGAATATGCGGAAGTTTTGAGTTTGAAAGAGACGATTATGATTTACGAATGAAGAAGCAGGGCGTTTTTATATGAGCAAAATCACATGGGCCCTTATGGGCCGCCTTTCATCGCTCTTTTTTTATTATATACGTTTGAAATAAAAATAAAAATTATATAAAATAATTTTTTTTGAAAAAAAGAGATAATTAATAATGTAAATTATCCATATGATTTTTTTTTTTTTATAAATCTAATCTTTATATTCATCCTGTCAGTTTATGAAATCAATTTAATCTAGTATTTAAAGACAGTATAGATATTTATTGAAAAATAAAAAGGGGATTGTATTTATCTTTTTTCTGCACGGTTGAAAAATAGGAGAAAAATATATTATTTAATTAACTTTCCCTTTACTTTTAGGAAAAAGAATTATTGATATTTTGTAAGCATATATAGATTTAACTTCTTTTTTATCTAATTAATTACTGGACACATACACACAAACAAGCAGCATAGGTTATGGGCTTGGTAAACAAAATATATTGAAAATTGTAACCTACATAAAATGCCTAGGTCCAGTCTGGTTAATCTCGGAGAACACAAACATGCTTGCTCAAGATTGAGCCTGTTGGATATGAAAAAGTATATTAAAATAATAAATAATATTTTATATTTATATCTCAAAATTAAATAATTCGAAAAAAATGGTTTTCTACTTATTTTGTATATTTTATAAAAAATTATGTAATAAATTTATAAATTTATATTAAATATGAGAACATAGACTAGAATTCGTCATTAGAAGAATGTGTTAATGAAACTATGAAGAGTGGTTTAAGCAAATGGATTCCTGAAAGAAACATAAAAGGATCTTTGATTGCTTTGGATTAGTATTAGTACTTTACAACATTAGCTTGGTCATCATCCGCAAGGTGTTGCCTGGAACACAAGGTATTGTAGGTTAGTAAACCTAACACGCTAAGCAATGCTATATTGCCAGAATTTTCAACAGTTGTTTGTTTCTTCACTTTCTTGCTAGATTGTGATGGTGGCTAGAACTAGATGTCTCCCCAGTCAAGCGAATACCACCATTATTAGACAAATATAATTATATGACAATAGCTTAACATTGAACTTGCAATACATTTCAAGATACTTTTCAGATTCCTAGCCTTTCAAGATATTTTACAAGAAAAAAGGAAGAAAGCAGCAAATGAATGACCATAGAAATTTCAGAAAGGAAAATCTTGGTGTGGACTATCATCAGCATGCATGTCCATGCAATCGTTAGTGCTTGGGGAATCAGTTTCTCTGTTTTGTAGGTTAGTGTGGTAGGTTTCATTATCTCGAGGTTCATTGGTAGAGGAGCTGATGTTATTTGCACCCGGGACTGAGTGGTAGTGCTGAAGGCTCTGACGAACAGGGCTGGAGAGTGCACTTGAAAATACGGAGTTCTTTGCTTGGTAATCCGCAGAACGAACTCCTTGCGCAATTGTGCCTGCTGAAATTGGATTAGAAGAAAAAGGAGAACCTAAGTTGCTCTGGTGTGTTGCAGGCCGAGGGTGCTGCTGCTGCTGCTGAAATGGCTGTCTGGGGGACATTGGGAAATCCTCCGCTCCATATTCAAGCTCATTCTACAGAAATTCGAAAAGGATAATTATCAGGAAAAAGAGATGATCAATTGTCACTTCATTTTCCATATAAATATAACTACATACCATACACAAATAAAATGGTTCATGTCAAATACTAGACATGACACAACGTCAACAAATCTTCTGGATTATGAATGGGTAATATGGTACCGAACAATCATCACCATCCATGCTAAAAAACCATTATATTGATCAAATAGTTACATCTTCATTATATTTTTAAGTACGGAATAACTAAATAACTCACATGCCTTCATATTTTAAAATCATAATGTATGGAGTGACTGAATAGTTTGTGAATGTGTCAAGGCCAACTCAATATCACATAATGACATGTTTTTTCTTAATATGGATCTCAGAGTTGCAGCATGCAAAAATGTTATGACTTCTATTTCAGTCAAATTTGAAAAATAATCTTCTAGTTAAACTCTATTTATTTGTTTCAATCAAACACTGATTAGTTTAGATTATTTTATTATTGTTTGACCTATGAATTTAGCCTATAAATAGGCTCTTTTACAACCTTAAAAAATACACCCATTAGATATTAGAACTCATAACACATTTAGAGAGAATCTTGTGTTTACGTTTTGAGGAATCTTTGTTTTCGGGGTTTAAATTTTATCCCCATCTTTTGTACTCTTCGTTCTTTTGCCATTATAATAAAATTATCTTTGCCCGTGATTTTTTATACTCTTTGGAGGGGTTTTTTATCCCCATCAGCCAAAATCCGTGCCACAATTTTCCTCAAAATATTGAACAGCTCCTTATAAAAAGTTAAAAAGGACAAAAAGATTGAATTCACAGAAGAACCTCCCCAATTCAAAACCATCACATCAGCCTACTAGAATAGGTTAGGGATGTGCTAGATAATCAGTTCCCATTTCAGTTAAAAAATAGACAATTGGTAGCAGAAGTTGACTATTCAAGCCCAGAGGAATTGATTATTTCTTTTACACTAGATTCTCGTCTCATCTACAAGTTTCTACTATATCTTGGAGTTACTACTTAAAGAACCAGAACAGGGCCTTCAAACATTCAATACAATCAATTGACAACCAAAGTTGTTGCTCCCTCAAACTTTGTTTCTTGATAAAACTCAAACTTAATTCGGATATTTTTCTAAAGTGACTTTACTCATTTGAGTCCTAAATCCATAAATATAGTCATCCTTTTTCTCTTTCTCTCTAATCCCATAAAATTCAAACTCCCAAAGACCAAAAGAAAACAAAAACTTGTACATTGTCCATTACAGCCACAAAGTTTACCTCCTTCATGAGACCTGCACTGCACAAATCAGTCAAACTTGCATAAAAATCTCAATTTCTTGGGTTCTCGAGAAAAAGCTGAAAAGTTTCAATCTTATTTATCTACAAAGATGAGTGGCTCATTCAATAAGGTGTACATGACTGTTGCTGAATTCAACTGACTGGAACAATATGGGATGCATAGGAAGCCCACAGTTAATATATCAGGATGTATAGGAAGCCTTACAGCAATTTCTTTCCAGGAAAGTATCATTATTTCAACTTCTAACGAAGGGCCTTGCACCCTCGACATCTACCTACTTTACTCTCATTTCCATCCAAAACCCAAAACAGACTTCTAAGTTCTAACCCAGGACCATGCATCTATCAATTAGGAATTCCGGCAAAACGATAGTCTCTTTTACCCTACAGTAAACTCCTCATCCTCCCATCCATTTATTTCATTCTCCTATCAGTCAAATTCCTCAAACAAACTGTTCTAGTTAAATGCTTAACTGTATGGACACTCCAATTAAATTCACCATATGACTGGAATGATAATAAACCATACTTGGTTGAAGCATTAAAAATTCAATACAAAAAAACATATAATTCAGTAGAAAAGAGGTATGTGCAAACAGATTCATGAAACCAAATAAGAGAAAGTAATCACAAACCATACCTGCAAATAAGCAACAATATCAGTTGTCATCACTTTCAATCCTTCTTCTTGCTGCCTCAAAATCCACTCAAAAAGTTCCTCCTGCAGGGAAAAGGAGAAGGATTTATACAATTAGATGCAATACCAAAAGACCAACCAGGGACACATATGAAATCATAATTGAACAACTAAAATATGAAAGCCAAGGAATCCCTACAGCACTATTTAAAAATGGGGCGCTACAATCAGAAGGGAGCATTTTAATCGAGAAACAAGATGATCAGATGAAATTATCCACAAGAAGAGCTATTGACATGTTTTCTAGATCTAAGACGACGCATAGAGAGGATACAGTGCCAATGAAGTAAAAGCAAGGACGAAAATCAACAAGTTACATTAGGAACACCCAATCAATGCCTTTTTTGCTTTTGAATTTAGGAGATTTATTTAGTTTTCTATGCTTTTAACAATTGCTCATCCAATAATTCATCATTTTAAGCTAATAAAGACTAAAAAAAACACTGTTAAGCTTCAACTAGCATTTCAAAACTTCAATTTGCACAAAAAAGAAAAGCAAAATTCCAACATCAATTACACAGCAGGGAAATTCTTATTCAGTATTCAATAACGATACAGAAATGAACATAAAATTTCCACTTCTTTAAGGGAAATAAACAAAGTTGACACCTTTTTACCATTACAACAAAAAATAAAACAATCAAATACTACAATAATTTAATTTCTTCAAAAGAAAAACATAATTACGTTTTCTATAATTCTATTCCAAACAGATTGTTCCGTTTAATTTCAATTCATTCCTTTTCAGACATAGTAAATTATCAATTCTCAAGAAGCATATAAAGGAAATTTATAAATAAAGAGATAGAAATATGAGATAATTAAAAAAACCACAAACCAAGGCGTAACGTTCGCCAGCCTGGAAAGAGAGGCTCTGGTGGTTCATGGAGTGGGAATAAAGCTGAGAAAGAGAATTAGCGGCGCTGCAGAAGGCAGTGTACATGCTCCGACTCACCTCGTCCAGGCGCGTAGCATCGGATTTCCTCTTCTTCGACATGACTTTTTTTTGTTGTTGTTATAATTATTGTATTTTAAAAAAAAAGGAACAAAAAGAAAAGAAACCCTTACAGAGAGAAAGAGGAAACGAGAAAACAGAGAAGATAGAAATAAGAGGGGAAAGTGGTGGTGATGAGACACAGAAACGTAACGTAACGTAACGTAACGTAAGAAGTTGGTGGAACCGACACAGAGCGCGTTTGTTTGCTTTCAGCAAAATGCTAATCAACATGCATGTAAATCAAACACATGTTGCTCAAAAATATGAGAAATTAATTTATACATCCTTTCTATCATTAGATTATTGTCATTTTCTAATTATTTAATAAGATTTGAGTAATTTTTTTACGTCAATTTTAATCTTTTTTACTTTGAACTATGAATTTTGAATCCTGAACCCAAACTCGAACCTCGAACCCTCCTAAACTAAGGTTCGAGATTTGAAGTTTAGGATCGAGTTCAAAGTTTGAGGTTCAAGTTCAGGGTTAGGGTTCATGATTCAGGATTCAAGGCTTGAGGTAAAAATTTTACCAAAATTATGTGTCAATGACATGGAAAAATTTGTTAAAATGTTATTAAATAATTGGAAATGGACCATGGATGATGTGGTGGGAAGGGTCCATAAAATAATTTCTCTAAAAATAGGTTTCAATCGAATGAATTTTAAAACTTTTAATATTGGGTTGATATAATATTTGCTACCTGAGTTTTTCCTTTTTCTAATTTAGTATATGTAACACCCAGATTTGGCAGGTTTTGAGTTTAGGCGAGTAGCCCAAAGGAAATTTGACCGGCGCGATCCTATCCACCCAATTTTTCATCTCCAGCACACTCATAGGGTGCATAGGTAACAACAGAATTTAGAGTAAGGGATGTTTTCCCACAAGAGTGTTGGCGTAGG
Organism: Gossypium australe; assembly: GCA_005393395.2. Taxonomy (NCBI): domain Eukaryota; kingdom Viridiplantae; phylum Streptophyta; class Magnoliopsida; order Malvales; family Malvaceae; genus Gossypium; species Gossypium australe. The sequence goes on along the minus strand of CM016615.1, from coordinate 11,615,182 downwards.
AGAAGAGGTTGGCAAGGATATTAAAGAATTCTTGGGTTGTAAGAGATGTCACCTAAGTTAAGGTATGCCTATTTTCTCTAGTTTACATATAAGTTACGTACTAACAAGATAGTTAGGATGGAACAACGAGTCAAATCAAAGATATGAAAAGATTTTGGATTCTAGAATAAGCTTCTCCACAGCTATAAGCCACCAATAAGAGCAGCCTTGAAAGTTAATGACACGTGTTAAGTTCTCCTAGGAGAGCATGGGTTTCCTTTATAAAATATTGTAACTTAGTTTAGAAAGGAAGTATGTTATCTTCTCCTTTCAATTTGAAAATAAAACTATCGTTGCCTTACTTTAGGGGTTGATCATGAATTTCTTACTAAGTTAATACTAAAGACCGGAGTTCATGAATAAGGTTGTATTTTACTCAGGGGTAAGTATTCTGGACTCACATCTTGTTTTTGCGAGAATGGGTCTGTTTATGTGCGTGAATGGAAAGATAAAGAAGTAAGGCCTTATATGGTGAATGTTTGCATTTCAAGCGATATGAGTGAGTTTTGATAATATTCATGTCTTATAAGCAGTAACTTTTAAGGGGTCCGCAAATAGATGTGTAAACTTGGGGATCAAGCTATTGTTCATGAAAGTTAGGTGAGTCCCTAAACTGACTCTTACATGTATTGCATGCCTTCTAGATATTTCTATGTTGAGTGACCAAAAGCACGAAGAATAAATATCTATGAACTTGCATATATGAAGAACATGTTATTTGAAGGTTAAAAGTTTAGGACATGAATCTCGGGATTAATGAGTAATGGTTATGTAAGTGTATATGTCATGTAAATATGTTAAGCAATGTGTCTGGTAAGCATAATAATATCTTTCATGAGTGAGTCGATGCATGATGAGTCTGTGTCTGTCTCTAGAGTTGTCAAAGGGGTCTGTCGTGACTAAAAACACGAATCTCTGAAAGGACAAGTCCATGGCCATGGCACTGAAGGACCATATTGTGTAAGACCGTAATTGGTGGGTTATGGCATCATATGGTAAGAAGACCATATCGTGTAAGACCGTAATTAGTAGGTTATGGCATTATATGAGAAGAAAACCATATCGTGTAAGACCGTAACTGGTGGGTTATTGCATCATATGAAAATTTTTAATGAAGGTTATTACCTAATGTGGTTCTCTGTGTGTCCTAGGACAATAAGGGGAAAACCTCACTAAGCGTAAGTCTAGGAAAATACCTATAGCCTAAATCACCAGGAAAGGAAAAGCCTTTGTGGCGATCTCTGTCAAAGAAAAGCCTTTATGGCATAAGTCTGGGCAAGAAAGCCTTTGTGGCGAGTACTGGACATTAAGGAATGCTTGTAACAGCCAACTTTTAGTCAAATCAGAACAATAGTTTTGGGACCATAAATCTGAGGTCAAAATAATTACTTTATTATTATTTTAACGTCTACAACATGCTAGTATGAATGTGTAAAAATTTCGTTAAGAAATTTTATCGTTTGAATGCTCAATTTGATAAAAAATGACTAAATCGCGTAAAGTGTAAAAGTGGTGTTCTAATAGATAAAAGTATCTAATAGATATGGAACCTTAAAGTAGAGGTCCTTATATGATAATTAGCCCATGAAAGAGTTAGTGGATGATAAATGGCTTGGTATAAGTGTATTTATTAAATATTTTTAAGGTTAAATTAGTAAATAGGTTTTTAATGTTAAATTAAATTAAATAAAAAAATTTATCATCTTTCTCAAAGTGTTCTCCACCAAAATTGAAGTAGAAAAACAAGCTCTTTAGGGTTCTTCATTTGGCTATCTTCATTTCTTGCAATTAGGTATGATTTTTGTCCCGTTTTTAATAATTTATATGTTTTGAAATCGTTGCAGCTTAATCTAGCTAGCCCAGGGACTAATTTGCAAAATTGTTAAAGGTTTAGGGTTTTACCATTGATGAATACGTGTGTATTTTGATGTTTGATGATAGAAAATGTATGGTTGTTGTTAGATAAACAACATTTGTTAAGTGATTTTTGATAAAATTGTCAATTAGGGATTTATTTGTGAAATGTGAAAAGTGTGGTAGAAATGTGAAATAAATGAAAAATATGAGCTACTATGGTAATAGGGGAAACTCGGCTAGCATGGGTAGGGACCAAATTGCATGAATTTGTATTTTTATGAGCTAAGGACTAAATTGTAAAGATGTTAAACTATTAGGGGCAAAAGTGTAATTTTTCCATAATGTGATTTTTTGGGCTAAATTGAATAGAATGATAATTAAATAAGTTAAATTTGATATTATATAGATCAAGAAAAGTGAAGTTCGGATCTAGATCGGAGGAAAAATAAAGTATTGGACTAGTCGATCCATTTCGTCGTTTTTGCGATCGAGGTAAGTTCGTATGTTAATAAGCATTATTATAATTGTGTTTTAAATGATTTGTTATTGAATTTAATTGTGAATACGACCTTACGGAAATGTTCGATGAAGATTCGGCAATGTGAAATCTCGGTTAAACCTTAGGAATAGATAGGATACAAATGACATGTCATTAGGGGTTATGTGTTTTGGTGTTGGTCCGTACGTCCTACCGATGGCTGAGTTATTCGGCATTTGTTTCGGATTCTCGTCAGCTTGTGTAAGCAGCACCGTGTAGCTACGTCATGACCGTCAGCTTGTGTGAGCAGACCCATTGATAGCTCGAGAGTGAGCATTATATGAGATATGAGGTTGAGATAGTTTCAGCTATGTATTTGGCACTTAGGGTGCGAGATTCCCAGGTATCCAATATTATTCTGAATGGTTCAACAGGTATATCAAGGATATGGATGAGTTTGAAATTGATATGAGTTGATACAGGTATGTACATGAAACATACAAGCATTGAATCGAAGAAACTTGTGAATTTCATATCTAACCTTGTGAATGAATATGTGATAGGTTTGTGGATCAATATGAGTTATATTATGATAAGTTTAATTGCTTAAATTGTGTATATATAGTAAGTTGAATTTATTACTATACCAACTTACTAAGCTTTATAGCTTACTTTGTTTATTTTCTGTGTTTTACAGTGAACATCGAAGCTTGCTCGGATTTGGGAGTCGTCGGAGATCTCATCACACTATCAATCTATCATTTTGGTACTTTTTAACTTATGAATTTGGTTATATGGCATGTATAGGAGTTTTGATCATTATGGTATATATGTTGGTAATGGATTTAGCCATTTGATTTGGCTTGTAAATGATGAATGATTGATTATGTGTATAGCTATGTAGTTTGGCTTATTTTAGCATGCTTGGTGATGTATATATATATGTGCAAATGGCCTTTTGATATGTTGTGTATAATTACGATATAAATGCTTGTGGTGAATTGGTATTTGGAGTACCAAGTGGTTGAAATTTGAGATTGGTATGCTTGTGATTTTAGGTAAAGTGATGTATAATTGAAAGTTACCATATTGATGATTTACGAATGTGAATTTGGTATGAATTGAATTGGAAAAATATGATGTTGTAAACATTATAGTTCTTGGTATGGAAATAGCATGAATTAAACTTGATTGAGATTGGTTGGAATGCCTATTTATGCCATGTTGTATGCCATTTGATTTGTGTAGGTGAATGAAAGTTTGGGTGAGAAAGAAGGCTTGGTAAATAGCCTATTTTTGTCCATATGGGCAGAGACACGGGCGTGTGTCTCAGCTGTGTATGACACATGGTCAGGAAACATGGTCGTGTGTCCCTTGGTGTTTAATTAGAATCAAGTTAGTATGCTCCACATGGCCCAACACACGAGCTTGTGACTTGGCCGTATGGCATAAGTTAGTATACCCTACAGTTTTGGCACGGCCTAGCACACGGCCTGGCACATGGGCGTGTGTGGCCATTTCGAAGGGCACATGGGCTAGTCACACGAGCGTATGTGTTAGCTGTGTGAACTAAGTCAAAGAGTTACACGGGGTCGGACACGGGCTGAGACACGGCCATGTGATACCGTTTCGAATGTCCACACAGCCTGTGACACGGGCATGTGTCCCCTGTATTTTGAAAATTTTTCTAAGTTTTCCAAAAAATTTCCTGAGTTATCGGTTTAGTCTCGAACCACTTCTAATGCATGATTTGGGCCTTGTAGGCTCGTATTAGGGACGATATGATTGAATGTGAATGATTTTTATATTGTAATGGAAGATGTATGAGAAATGTATGTTCGTTTAAGTAATAAGTCCTGTAATGCTCCGTAACCCTATTCCGGCGGTGGATAAGGGTTAGGGGTGTTACAATGCCTTTATGGAAAAACTCTGGATGGGTGAGCCTTCGTGGCGAATCTCTTAAGGGACATCTTTGTGGCGAAACTCTAAAGGAAAGCCTTGCCTTTATGGAAATCTTTTGATAAGAAAGCCCTTATAGCTATCTCTGAAAAGGAATGCCTCTGTGGCAGACTTTGATCAAAAAGAAAAGAAATTTGTGAAAAACTCTGATAAACGATGTACAAGGTACTCTGAAGGAATGATAAGTATGGTTAACTCTGAAAGAAAGGCTCCGTAAGAAGTTTTATGGCAAACCTAGTAAAGTAACACTGTAAGAAGAACGAGACTAGAATGCACCAACGTGAGTGGCAAACCAAAGGTACTCTATCTATAAGGCCTTTTCTAACAAGAATGGTAAGAAATCATGAAAGAACAAAGTGAAGAATGCGATCAAGGTATCGATGATAGGTAATGCATGTTATGATCTCGGAAACGAAATGTGACACCAGTAGTAAAATGAATAGAAACCAAGGGACGTATTCGCCAGAGTCAAGCTTAAGAATAAGAACAAGAAGATAGTTATTCTCGAATAAGGTTCAAGCCAATTAGGGTTTACTCACTAAGTTCTATTGAAGTTACCTCAGTAAACAGATTAAAGGTTATGCCAAAAGGGACAAGGCCAGGGCTATGTTAAAGGAGTAGCGAGATGGGCTGTTATGCATACAAAGCAAGAGGAGCGATGTACTCAAGTCCAACAGAAATATTGTGAATAAGTTATGAAAAATTGTTTATGAGCCTTATGGCGTGTACAAAATGTGTTAGTATTATAAACACTGCCAGTAGTATTGCTTAGAGGCAGAATAAGTAAAGTAATATGAATAAGCGGAATATATGTACTTGTAAGTCCTCGTCGAGTGAAAGGTCATATTCAATGGTTGTAAGTACATGTTGTACGCCTAGATGTAAAATAGTTGGGCAATGTTATTAAATAAGATGTATTGTTGAAAGTTGTACGTCTTGATCAAGTATAAGTTTGTGTTAGAGTGGTAACACCCAAGATCCAGATCTGGTGAATCGAATCAGGTCGAGGGCGTTACAGTATATGCATTTAGTTTTAATGTTCATTTTACTACCTAAGATTTTTCAATTTGATACTTCATTTTTTATCTCAATTAAGTATTTATGTTTTTTACTAGATACACATGTCAAACATTCATTAGGTCATATGATGCAATTTTGTTTGAGTATTAAATTGTACATTACAACTAAAATTAGGTACCAAATTGAAAAAATAAACTCAGATATCAAATTAAACATTGAGGTCAAACTCAAATACTAAATAAGTGAGTTTCGAATTTCAAATAAAGCTCAACTCACAACATGTTAATGTTAAGCTCAACTCAGTTACAAACTCAAATACCAAATAATTGTTGGAACGTTAGGTTAGGAAAACGCAGCGGAAAATAAATTTAGGGAAAAATCAGAGTTTATTTAAAAAAATTCAAAACAAGAACTTTGTTGTGATATCTACAGTAATAAATACTTAATGAAAATTGTACCTTTTGGATTTGTCTAAGGTGAACACTTCGACCGAGTAGTCTTCTCCGCTGTCCTCAAGCTCACGTCTGTCGAGTGTGGGCTCGCTTCGAATAAAAAAGATTCACAAAATTATTAGCGAGGTAATTTTGCAATTTCTCTAAACTTTTAGGTCAAGTTGTAAATAAGAAAATATCTCGAGAAATTTTCTAAAATAAATTCTTCAGAGAATTTTCTCTCCACAACTTTCTCTTAAATTCAAATGTGTGAGAAATAATGACCCAAGTCTCTCTTTATATAGGGAGAGTTTAGAGAGTTTAATTTTGATTAAATTTAATCACTTTAATATTAAAAATATAATACTTATCAAAATAAATATTATATTAAATTTAATATTAAATCTATTAAATTACTAGAATATTTATCTACAAGATAAATATTAAATTAAATTTAATATTAAGATAATCATTTTAATATTAAATTAATAAAATACTATTAAGATAAGTATTAAATTAAATTTAATATTAAATCTATTAAAATAAAATTATTTTTGGAATAGTTAATATGAAATCAAATTTTTTGATAAATTCCAGTAGAAGTGTAATTCTTTCACTGCTTAACCACCAAAGAAACACTACCGTTGATCATTAGTTGATAAACCGTAAAAGTAACATATTTTAAGCCCACATTTAATATGCTTTTGGATGATTTATCCCTTGGTTTATGTAAAAAGGTGCTCTTAATCATTTCTTTTCATGTCTTATACCCAGGAAAGCACCCAAAGATGAAAAGAACATAAAACGGGCCCAAAACGGAGTAAATGGGCCATATCATGAATTCCACACGGCCTGGCCCGGCGACCACACGGCCGTGCCACGCCTGACATCTAGTACACGGTCCCTCCCCCGATTCACACGGCCGTGCCTCAAGTTAGAAATCCAAACACGGCCTGGAGTCGATCCACAAGGGCATGTTACATGGCCATGCCTCTGTCGTCAGAATGAGCAATTTCAGTCGGAAAAAGATACTTGGGGAGAAAGAATCGCATTCCAAGAGCCTATATATACCCCCTAAGTACCACCTTTGAAGAGACGTCAAAGCTAGGCCAAGGAGCCAAGCCGAGAAGGTCAAAGTTAGGGAATAAACACGAAGATAGCCAGTTGATCCATCCCAAGAAGCCAGAATTATACTCAAGACGACGGAATTCTCCTTCAATTCCTTCAGGGAGTTTTAGGATTTTCTTATGTTTTGTTTTATCTTTTCTCTTGAGATGTTTTCTTGTTTAGTTATGAACTAAACCCCTCAGATACCTGAAGGGGATGAAACCTAGATGGATATTTTTATTTGATTTTTAAGTTATATGATAATTACTTAGTTTGTTCTTAATTATGTTGCTTAATCCAAATCTAATGTGCTTAGGTGGAGGAAGAATAGACCCTGCCTAAGAGTAGATCTAACATAATTAAGCGGAGTTGATCGAACGCCTAGAGATAGGGTTACGAGATTTTGCCGGATTAGGGTGAAACCTAATATGGGAGTCCATTGATCGATTTACTGCTATCCTAGGGGGTTATTATAAGCGAACGAGAGTTCCACTAATTAACCTAGGGTTAGACGTTATTCGCCTCGAGAGAGGGTTTAATTTAGGTTAGGGAGTCTTACGGATCAAGTTAAGTAAAAGAAATCATATAATTTAGGTTTAATTAATAAGTGAAGTCTAGGTGGATTCTTCCTGAAGGTATCGTCGTAATCAACTGAGTTTTTCTTCAAAGTTATTTTCCTATTCGTCCTTTTTGTCTTTGTGTCCTTAGTTTAGTCTTCGTCAATATAGTTAAAAGCAACTTCTGTAACACCCCTAACCCCGAACCATCGTCGGAACAGGGTTACGAGGCATTACCGGACATATCAGACAATTTGCAAATAATTCTTAAACTAGTAATACTAACATTTTTAACCATTTATATTCAAAACATAATAACCTTTATACACAACCTACGTACATGCCACATTATCAAAAGGAAATATACATCACCAAAAGTTTGCTGAAGTCGGGTCTGGCTTCGGATGCTAGTTCAGTATTTGACTTCTACAACTTGCGCACGGAAACAACCGTACGTTGAGTATACATATACTCAGTGGTATTACCATAATTCAAATTATAAACATAATAATCATATCGTTAAATCATATAACTTTAATTTTACTAAACCAATTCAAACATAAGTTTGTCATTCTCAATATATTCATACAATTCAATTTTAGCTATTCAACAATTGAAATAATACACAATCATGTTGAGCCACTATCCATTTCTTGAACCAATGGTTCATACTTTCCATTCTCATACTCATATTCCAATCACATTTTTCAGTTCATGTTCTATTTTCGCATTTCTTCTAATGGCTCAACTATTTCATTTTATTCAATTTAACCTTTTCCTTATTTACCCCTATTAACAGACTCGGACTTTAACGGATACACGGATTCCAACCCAAACACACCAGTACGGCACATTGTGCCTAAAACGGTACATAGTACCTGATCAGTATACGACACATAAGTGCCTGAAACGACACACGAGGTGCCTGATACGACACACGAGGTGCCTGAAATACGACACATAAAGTGCCTGCTTTACGACACATAAAGTGCCTGATCGGCAAAGCCGATAAATCCCGTACTCTTCCAAATCCTATGGCATGGCAATTATATCCGACTCAGCCCAACTAGTTAATAGGGTATTCCAGTTCTCAATTTCATTTTCATTTCCATAACAAATTCAATTTCAATATCAATTACACTTTTCCATTTCAATCCACATACAATTTAATTTAAATACATATTCATCATTCAATTCAATTTCCATTCAATTCAATAAAAACACTTACCTTATAATTTACTTACCATATACATAAATTAATTTAACATTTAATGAATAAATAAATGATTTGAATTATAGTAATACAAACCCGAATTTGCTTGATTATTCCTCGGTAACCTTCTCATTTCCTTTGTGGGTTGATGCCTTGAGTTCATTTTTAGCTACGAAAAAAAATAATAATTTACATTATTAATTACAACATTAAATTACAATAAATAATTGAATTTTATTCAATTTCTACTCTTCCTCTTCATTCCACATTCTTTATACACAATTCTATTATTTACTTATAAGTTCTTTCAAAGCTGTCTACCTGAGTCATTGTCACTAAATTATTTATATCCTGAGTTACAAAATTCTAAATTAAGATCCGTAAATTTTATATGAAACTAGACTCATATATCTTCTTGCCATAAACTTTTCAGAATTTTTGATTTATCCAATAAGTACAGTTTATTCTTTGAAATCACCCCTGTTCTATTGTCTGACAGTTTCGACCACTCTTTGCTAAAATTTAATTATCTTTTTGTACAGAATTCAAATGATGTTCTAGTTTGTTTCTTATAAAAATAGACTAATTAAGGAATCTAACCATGTAAATTATGTCTCCCAATTATTTTGTACAATTTTTAATGATTTTTCCAAGTCAGAATAGGGGATCTCGAAATCACTCTGAACCAGTCTCACAGAAATCTAAATATCTCCTAATACAGAATTTCTTTGCTTTATCTGTTTCTTTCATATGAAAATAGACTTAATAAGCTTTAATTTCATATCTCACTCAACTTCGACTTCCATTTCTACCGTTTTTAGTGAATTTTCAAAGTTACTCTTCTGCTGCTGTCCCAAAACTATTTTTTTTATAGCTTACTTTACAATTAAATCCTAATTAAGTTTACTTATTTTCTTAACTTAATTCATGCTTTGATTCTACTTAAATTCCTTTCATATTCAACTTGATTATATAATTTTCATAATAAAACCCTAATTTATAATTTCTTCCAAATTAATCCCTATAGTAGAAAACTTATAGCTTACCTTACAATTTAATCCTTTTACTAATTCTAACTTAGATTTCATTTAATTTAATCCATAATTCATCTTTTTCTTCAACATCAACTATACTTAAAAACCTAAAAGCTCTCAAAATATCAACTTAGTTTCATCAAAATCTTGCTTTAAAGCTTCTAAAACATCAAAATTAAGAGAAAATGGCTAATTGACTTACCTTTTAAAGCTTAAAGCTTCAAATCCCTAATTTCTCCTTTTATTTTCTTTCTTTCTTTTCCCCCTGTGTCGAAATGCTCTCTGTTTCTTTTTCTGTTTCTTTGTTTTGTTTCTTTTCTTATTTCTTTTATTCTATTTACTTTATGTTATAATAATATAATATATAATAATTACTTTAAATTAATTTAATATAATTTATTACTAATATATATTTTATAATTAAAATCTAAGTAAAAATCTTAGATTTTTATCTCATATGCCGCCTCAACTTATGCTAAATGGCTTAGTTGCCATTTTAGCCCTTTTTACTTTCTTTTAATCTATAATTAGACTTTCACTCTTTATTCAATTTGATCCTTTTTCCTAATTACTTTAAATTAAACTAAATTCACTTAATAAAAATCTAATTAAACACACTATTAGACTCATAATTACTCCTATTGATTATGTAATAACTCGATTTACTAAGACGGAGGCCCGATAACACGCTTTTTCCGGTGCCCACGGAATTTGGGTCGTTACAACTTCACTCTATTTTTAAGGCTAAATAATAAAGAGAAAGTTAGTATTAGTACTTTTAGTTCCTTTGAGTTCGATATCCGGTCTTGCCTAAGCTATACTACTGTTCGATAGGTACACTTGCCTTTAATCGTTGTCGGAGTTAGTTTCCAGGTTTGATCATTCTTTTATAAATTTTAAAGCTCTGATTTTCAGCGATCAAGTTTTTGGCGCCGTTGCCGGGGAACTAAAATATTAAGAAAACTCTATTTTTATTACTTTAGCCATTATTTTTTATTATTCAGCAATTTATTTTTATTTTTAGGATAATTTTTAATTTTGCTAATTTTTTTTTCTTCTTTCTTCTTTCTTTCTTTTCTTTCCAGGTACCTCTAGTTTATGACTAGAAGGAACCAGAGAAGACCTTTAGTATACGAAAGTGATATTGAAGCTACCGCTCGAAGGAATCGTCGGGAAACCAGGCGAGCCCTAAATTACACAGAAAGAGAGGAAGAAGACAGATCCAATCCTACTGAAGGGATGGACGAAAACAACCCACCACCACGCGATGTGGGAGATCGCAACGCTCCACGTACAATGTTTGATTATGCTAAACCACATTTAACCGGAGCAGAATCGAGTATTGTTAGGCCTGCTATAGCTGCTAATAATTTTGAATTAAAGCCTAACACAATACAAATGATTGAACAGTTTGTTCAATTTGATGGTTTGCAGGACGAAGATCCAAACATGTATATAGCTAACTTTTTAGAGTTCTGTGATACCTTCAAAATAAATGGTGTTTCTGATGATGCCATACGTCTTCGGTTATTCCCTTTTTCATTAAGAAATAAAGCTAAACAGTGGTTAAACTCGTTACAATGAGGGTCAATCACTACATGGGATTAGATGACCGAAAAGTTTTTAATGAAATATTTCCCATCGGCCAAAACAGCCAAATTACGGAATGATATTTCTTCTTTTGTGTAGATGGATGTAGAGACATTATACGACGCATGGGAGAGATATAAAGATCTCTTGAGGAGGTGCCGATACCATGGCTTACCCTTGTGGCTACAAGTCCAAACATTCTACAACGATGTAAATCCCTCAACAAGAAAACTAATTGATTCAGCCATCAGTGGAACCTGAACAACAAAACTTCAGAAGCAGCCTACGAGTTCATTGAGGAGATGTCATTAAACAATTATCAGTGGCAAGCTTCGAGGACTAAACCAACGAAATCGACAGAAGTCTTCAACGTTGACACCATGACCATGCTATCAACGCAGCTTGAGATGATGAATAAAAAGCTTGATAGTTTGTGTTCTTCGCAGGTACATCCAGTCATGCAGTGTGACGCAAGTGGAATCGTGGCGAATCCTGAGTACCCACCCTACCAACCGGAAGCAGAGAACGAACAGATGAACTATATAGGTAATAATTTCCGATCCAATAATAACCCTTATAGTAACACTTACAATCCAGGTTGGAGGAACCATCCAAATTTTTCATGGGGAGGTCAAGGTAATCAAAGAAACCAAAGGGCAACAACCTCTTTAGAACTTCCAAAATCAGCCCTATCCACGAGAGAAGAAACCAACCTACGAAGAGGAACTAAAACAACCGGCAAACACAAAAGAACGCCTACAAAATATTAATAGGACAATCAAAAGCAACGAAAGCCGAATGAGTGAAATTGCTAAATCAGTCAAGGAAATGACTAATGCAGTCGAGCAACTCACACGGCTCATGTCAGAACGACCCCAAGGACGTCTACCAAGTAACACCGAGATTAATCCAAAGGAGCAAATTCAAGCCATCACAGCTCAGGAGAACGAGGAGTTAGATGAACCACAACCAATTCCAGAAAGTAAGGTAGACAAAGGTATAACAGAGGTCGCACAAGAAAAGTCAAAACTGGTAATCAAGGAGTACAAACCTCGCATACCTTATCCCGAAGCTTTAAAAAGAGACGATTCAGAGGAACAGTTCGGTAAGTTTCTTAAACTTTTAAAGAAATTACATATTAATTTACCTCTTCTTGAAGCTCTTTTTCAGATGCCAGATCGAGGAAATTTTTAAGACAGCTCTTGACAAATAAACGCAAATCAGACGAAGAGCCACACATTGAACTCAACGCAAAGTGCTCAGCAATCCTACAAAATAAACTACCACAGAAATTAAAAGATCCAGGGAATTTTACAATTCCATGTTTAATTGGTAGTTTAACTATTGATAATGCATTAGCTGATTTAGGGGCAAGCATAAATGTCATGCCTTATGCACTGTTTAAACGACTAGGTCTAGGGAAGCCCAAACAAACTAGGATGAGTATTCAATTAGCTGATAAAACTGTTAGAATTCCTAGGGGCATTATTGAAGATGTTCTCGTAAAAATCGATAAATTTGTTTTCCAAGTAGATTTTGTTGTTTTAGACATGGATGAGGATAATTCAATTCCCTTAATTTTAGGAAGACCTTTTCTAGCAACTGCCAGAACTAAAATTGATGTTGCCCCAGGAGAACTCATACTTTGTGTAGGTGACGAATCAATCGGTCTTCAAGCTCTTGATTCGGCCAGGGCAACAATCGATGAAGGTACGAAAGCTAATATAGATGATAACCAATTTGTTCAACTTTCATCGCAGGAAAAATCAAAAGGACAAAAACCTGAGCCGAAACACGAACCCCAAGCTAAAGAAGTACATGAGGAACAAAGCCTTAGGGGCGATAAATTAGATGAGCAGGAGACACAGGTCAAGGAAGAACCTAAACCACACGAAGTGAAATCAGAGGAACCACCGAAAAGGGGCGCGATTGAACCTGATCTTCAATTCAGTACCAACAAAGAAACAACTCACGAGGAGCAAAAGATTCAAATCAATGACTTAGACGAGTGGAAAACACACTTTAAGGAGAAATTAGGGATACAGGAAACAGAATCAAAACCACTCTATGAGATAGACAATCCACGATCAGAGATCAGGTATTGTCAGATAAAGCAGACCCACAACTATTTCCTCCAGACCCTGACACAAACAAAGAAATCCTTTTTAAGGAACACGATATCTTCCCATGCGGAATAGTCGAGGTGAGCAAACCAATATTTGGTGACTCCAAGGTAAACGCTTCTCGACTTCAACTTTGTCAAGAGAATAAAATCATACGCATGAGGGAAGATATTCAAACCTTTAAACCTCCCTAAAATTTTCAAAAATAAGGAAATTCTAGCTTAAGACTATAAACGAGCGCTTCTCGGGAGGCAACCCGAGCACTAACCTTATTTCTTTTTACTTCTATTTGCATTTAAATTTATTTTTCTTTTTCTTCTTTTTAAACTAACCAAAAATGCAGGATTCCCAGGTCTCACGACCTTACGCACGACCGTGTCCGTGGCCGTGTGGACCACCGGAACTGCCACACTGACAGAGCAGAGGCCGTGCAAGTCAGTCCAACCACCCCCCAACGTCACGGATCCAACCACCATTCCCACGGGCACCGACAGAGAGGGCACGACCGTGCCCTCAACCGTGTGAAGCTACTGACTTATTTCACACAGGTACAACACGCCAGTGCAGAACAACCGTGCCAAAAGAAAAACTTGACGTACACGGGCGTGGGTGATGCAACACGGGCATGGTGTGACAAACACACTTAGTAACACGGCCGTGTGAGGAGGCCGTGTAAATCGACACACCCTGGGACCACGGCCGTGGGGGAGTACCAAACTTGAGCATCTATTTAAACCCCTCAACTCTTCCTCTTCCCTCCATCTGATTTTCACCCCTATCTTATTTGCTTCTCACTCTCTTCCATCTCAAATTCTTCACTCACTAAGGCTCTAGATCCTTGAGCAAGCCAACACCATGCCGAAGAAACGGAGAAAGCTAAGCATAGGCTCCTTAATAAAGAACGATCAACATGAGTTCATGCCGGCAACTTCGTCTCAACACCGAGCCAAGGATCTTTGAGACCAATTAATTTTTATTTTCCATTTCTCTTTCCTTTCATTCTCCTTTTCTTTATAATCTTATGTTTAATTTAGTTTAACTTAATTTAGTTTCGAAGTGTCAGGTTCGCCAGGCTGCTAGGGAATCACGCCGACCACCACAATAACCTCTTCACTTCTGCCACCGTTAGCACCTCCCCAGCCTTAGAAGTCACACCCACCTTGCGAACCATCCTTCAATAAGGACTTCACAGTCCATTAATATTTTCTTGTCGTTTTAGTTTTCTTCTTAGTCTCCTTCCCTTTAATTTGTTTTTCTATAAATTTATATTTAGTTTATTTTTATTAGGTCTTAATAAAGCTTGGCTACTTCTCAAAGCGCTACCCAATTTCTTCATCTAGCGCAGGAACATTATCCCGACTGACCATCACCGCCACCAAAGACACTCATCCGGGAAAACATCCACAACTCAAGGAGTAATTCTTTCCCCTTCTCTTTTGATTTATCCCTTAAATGTCATTATCTATCCTTGTACATTGAGGGCAATGTACATCTTAAGTGTGGGGGGTGAATAATTATTCTGAGAAAATGCTTAACTTTTTTCATTATTCTCAAACCTTGAGGATAAAAATGCCTAACTTTTTGCATGATTCTCAAAATCCCTGAATTTAATCTTGTTTTAAAGTGATTTTCTCATATTACTAATTAAGATGAAATTTCTGATGATTTGTGATATTTATTGATATGCTTTTGAATAAGTCATAGTTAATTGTGCATTGATGATTAAATTTGAAGAATACTAGGGAATCAAGCATGATAAGTCTAATTTTCTAAAAATTAAAATTTTAGGTTATCAACCAGAATTTGAATGTTATCTTGAAATTTGAGATTTACAAGGTTGATGTCAAAAACACCCATAATTTTTGTGAGATTTTGAGCCTTATAGAGCATACATTCTTTTTCATGCTCACTTCTTGATTATGAGTGTGTCAACTATGAACTGTTATTCTAGAACTTGCCTCGATTATACATGTCAAGACCACAGTTATGATTTGATATACCGAGATGATAAAGGCACTTAGGTTTTAACCCACTTACTCCACTAAATAGCCTACCCTTATAATTAACCCTTAGTGAACCCCGTTGAGCCTAACAACCCTTTTATTGACTTACCCGCTAATTTTAACCCAAAACCCTTTGTATTTGTTATCACCCTTTCTTTTGACTACCCCTTAATCGAGATTTGATTTGAGCAAGTTACCTAAGTTTATTATTATGGTAGTTAAATTTATCTTGTATTTAGTTTGTTCTTAAAAAAAAAGTATATTCAGTATCAGTATTATGAAGAGCGAGCTTATACAAGTTAAAGTCTAATTATCAAAAGAAAAGCTCGTATTAGTAGGATTATTTTTAGTTTATGCAATTGTTATCTTAGAAATTTTTAGATAGGTAACTTATCAATTCAATCTCGATTCTAACCTTCTAATTTCAGCCTTTACCCACACTTTTAACCCTAGCCCCGTTACAACCCTAACAAAGACCTTTTGATCTATTTATCATTTCATTTTACAATGGCGGAGATTTAATTTTCAGGCAAGCCTATGGGATTAACTTTTCAGGTTCGACTTATGAGTGCTTAATTTTAACCCTTAAAACACTTTTCGAGTGATTTGAGTGAATCTTTTATGAGGATGTCAATCCTTGTTGGTTTTGAATTAAAGGTAATTATTTAGATGAAGGGAAACACCTATGTTTTCATGCTATAGTATGACTTATCTTGTTTGAATCTTTAGGAATCTTTGAGTTGAATTATCCATGTATAAATTATCTATGAATTAGGATAAGGCATTGTTAGTAGGAATTATGAATCATGGAAAGTTTGTTTTAATTGTAAGTTGAGAATTTTGCTTGAGGACAAGCAAAAGCTTAAGTGTAGGGGTATTTGATAAATCGTAAAAGTAACATATTTTAAGCCCACATTTAATATTCTTTTGGATGATTTATCCCTTGATTTATGTAAAAAGGTGCTCTTAATCCTTTCTTTTCATGTCTTATACCTAGGAAAGCACCCAAAGATGAAAAGAACATAAAACGGGCCCAAAACGGAGTAAATGGGCCATATCATGAATTCGACACGGCCTGGCCCGGCGACCACACGGCTGTGCCACGCCTGACATCTAGTACACGGTCTCTCCCCCAATTCACACGGCCGTGCCTCAAGTTAGAAATCCGAACACGGCCTGGAGTCGATCCATACGGGCGTGCTACATGTGTAACACCCCAAACCCGGCCCAAACACCACGACTGGATCTGGCATGTCACTAAGAAGATTTAGTAAAACGTGTCGCATTTTTGGAAAATATTTTTCTTGATTTTAACATTATATTCGGGAAAATGAATGGTTGAATGATTCGTAAAAGATATAAATTTTCATTTAAATGCCATTATGAATTAAAAACCGAAATTTAATACAGGTCTTAACTTAATTAAATCGAAAAATCTAAGTGTCTAGTAATAATAAAAGCCCAAAACAAACGAAAATATAAAGCAAGTGGCCCGTGGCCTTATTACAATGAAATTTAAACCCAATAATTAAAAATATTAAAAAATAAATAAATAATCTAGTAAATTCTTTTGCTGAATCAAAATAATCCCTCGCATGGCCACTTTGCGCTCCTGTCCAGCCTGGTCCGATGCACTAGGTGCTACCTGAAAGTTGTTAAATAATGGGGTGAGTCGCGAGACTCAGTGTGCAACCCTCGTGCACCATCAGATTGGGCCTTAGCCCCACAGATCAAATAACAGAGTATAATAAATTAGAAAATATGCAAAGCCCAACCCAATCCTAGGTTTCCATCCGCTACACACCACCCGTACCTGCCAATCACACCATTGGGGATTTCTACAATCAACCCACACCGCTACACACCATCGATGGCAGTCATGCTGCTCATCGTCAGATCATGGCAATAGCCACTACAACAGATCATGGCATTAGCCACTACAACAGATCATGGCAAAAGCCACTACAACAGATCATGGCAAAAGCCACTACAACAGATCATGGCAAAAGCCACTACAACAGAGCACTTCCCCTTTCATCAATCACCCATCCCCTTGCAATCATAGAATTCGGCATACATATAAAACATATCAAATCAACGGAAACATTCACTTTAGAATGACAGAGATCACTAACCTGGTGATTCGCCTTTACCCCTTTTCGGGTTTTCAACAGCAATGCCAATATTTCGGCATTTAACAGAATATACATAATATCACAGCTTTATATGCATACTAATCAAGCAATCTAAATGGTGTGAGAGTGTTACACACCTGATTAATGCATAGGACTACTCTCTATGTCGATACCCTTACTAATCAGATCTACTGCCCTTTGTCCACAACTTCGCTCAAAAGCCAGAAGAACGCGAAGATAAGGCCTCTCCTATATTCGGCCAAGTTTAGTGTTTTACCCGAATTATATGCTTGAATTAACAGATCTCCTTACCTTGAAATCCCGAAAGTGATACGATCCAAGGCTACTGAACTCTGGCTTAGAAATCTAAGCGATTGAATCCTCTTCAAATCACGGAATGCCGCAAACAATAGAAAACACCCGATTAGTTAACCATATAGCCATTCGGCTAATATCTCTGAAAGCAAGAAAAGAATACACAAATCGACATTTACCTCTAGGATGATTTCGGCTACCCCATTGCAGAAAGATTCGGTAATCCCAGAAGAAGATCGAAGCGTAGAAGAGTATAGATCTAAGAATTTCGGCTTTTAAGAAAATCCCGAAAAGATGAACTAGATGTGTTTTTCGGCTTTTAGAAGAATTGGATAAGGAGTTTCGGCTTTTAGTGAATGGGAGAAGAATAACAATGGGGATCAGAAGATTCGGCTAAAAGGAAGTTTCAAAGAAAAAGAAAGAAAAGGTGAGGGAGGTGGTGATTTTCGGCTTTTGGAAGAAAAGATGTTGAGAAGATTGGGAGATTTCGGCTTTTGAAGAAATCAAAAGAAAAGAAATTGCAGAGGGAGACTGAGGATTTTAGCACAGGAAGAGAGGAAAAGAATAGGGTTCCAAATGCCGGAATTGATGAGCTATCCCCCCTATTTATAGAAATTTTGGCACCTACCTATCAAAACCCGAAAGTGCCCTTTCTAATAACTAAAAATTAAGCAAATAAAAGGGGAAAATTCGGCACCCCTTTGCCCTATCAGAAACTGATTCCTCCTCCCCTTCAGAGTCAAAATTTTGGCCACCACCTAGCCTTGCAGATAAATCCTATCTTTTCTCCTTTATCTTAATCTATCCACATCTCCAGAAGAAACCTAGACAACACCAACTCTTCCTTTTTTTATCAGCACATTATCCACCTTATTATCTCATTAAATAATTCCTATTTTTAAGCCCTATTGCCGTCCAACCTACTCCTCCTTTAAGTGCCGAAAATGGCCCAATTACATGGGCTACATGCAGCCAAAACTTGGGCCTCCTCCTTTGCCATTGACGCCAACTCCCTTCCCTCTTAGTGGCGCCATTTTGGCACTGGGCCACAAGCCCAGTATGACATTTAAACTACCAAGACTTTATTTTAAGCCCTAGAGTATCTAAACAAAATATTTAATCAAGGCCTCGACCACACCCTGAGCCCAATTTGGACCCCTAACACTTAAATTAACACATTAAACATATTCACCCATTAAACGCATAGGCCCAAAAATTCAGGATGTTACAACATGGCCGTGCCTCTGTCGTTAGAATGAGCAATTTCAGTCAAAAAAAGATACTTGGGGAGAAAGAATCGCATTCCAAGAGCCTATATATACCCCCTAAGTACCACCTTTGAAGAGGCGTCAGAGCTAGGCCAAGGAGCCAAGCTGAGAAGGTCAAAGTTAGGGAATAAACGTGAAGATAGCCAGTTGATCCATCCCAAGAAGTCGAAATTAAACTCAAGATGATGGAATTCTCCTTCAATTTCTTTAGGGAGTTTTAGGATTTTCTTATGTTTTGTTTTATCTTTTCTCTTAAGATGTTTTCTTGTTTAGTTATGAACTAAACCCCTCAGATACTTGAAGGGGATGAAACCTAGATGGATCTTTTTATTTGATTTTTAAGTTATATGATAATTACGTAGTTTGTTCTTAATTATGTTGCTTAATCCAAATCTAATGTGCTTAGGTGGAGGAGGAATAGACCCTGCCTAAGAGTTCTTAATTATGATCGAACGCCTAGAGATAGGGTTACGAGATTTTGCCGGATTAGGGTGAAACCTAATATGGGAGTCCATTGATCGATTTACTGCCATCCTAGGGGGTTATTATAAGCGAACGAGAGTTCCACTAATTAACCTATGGTTAGACGTTATTCGCCTCGAGAGAGGGTTTAATATAGGTTAGGGAGTCTTACGGATCAGGCTAAGTAAAAGAAATCATATAACTTAGGGTTAATTAATAAGTGAAGTCTAGGTGGATTCTTCCTGAAGGTATCGTTGTAATCAACTGAGTTTTCCTTCAAAGTTATTTTCCTATTCGTCCTTTTTGTCTTTGTGTCCTTAGTTTAGTCTTCGTCAATATAGTTAAAAGCAACTTCACTCTATTTTTAAGGCTAAATAATAAAGAGAAAGTTAGTATTAGTACTCTTAGTTCCTTTGGGTTCGATATCCGGTCTTGCCTAAGCTATACTACTGTTCGATAGGTACACTTGCCTTTAATCGTTGTCAGAGTTAGTTTCCAGGTGTGATCATTCTTTTATAAATTTTAAAGCTCTGATTTTCAGCGATCATTAGTCGACCATTGTAATGCCGCCATCATAGCTACCGGCACCCCGAGCTGGTTCGATTTCTGCCGGTTCAGTCTGGGCCAATGACAGACTGATCGGTCCCATCCAGCCACCAGTTGTACCGTCGGCTTGGTTTCACATACTAGACTCGATTCGACCAGTTTTTGGATCTTAGTCTCAGTTTGGGCTTTCGGGCTCAATATACGATATCAGGTCCAATTTTTAAGTTCAAATATTCATTGGACCAATTATCTGACTTGAAAATTAATTTCCAAAAATATAATATTAATTTTAATTAATTTGATTAATTTAATTTTACTTGATTAAAATAAAATTTCCCCAAAAATCACTTAGATTTTCCAAATTAATTTTTCAAGAAAATTCTCTAATCAAATTCTCTAGTTGAACAATTCTTACGACCATCATATTTTATTCCACATTGAATAAATCGACTCAATTAAATTATTTCCAAAGTCATAAAATTTTCTTCTAATTCAAAAGTAGTACAATGGAGCTTTTATTGAGCTAACAAAGGGACCAATTGGACATATACAATTAGGTTCTAGTAATTGCAATTATGTCCAGAAGCATCGTTCTGATAATTCACAATTACTTAATCATGGAGTCTATCCACAAGAAGTACCATGATTGAAAACTCCTTATTATATACTCTTTACGAAAGCAATTCATCTAACTACTTTGTCCAATGACCTCGTTATGTGTGTGCTACCCTCATATGATATCATTGATTCTTTTGAGTTAAATCTGTTCACTCAATATAATATTATTTTATCTCATTGTCACCATTTTGTCTTCTTAATTATTAATATGATCACTGATCGTTGTTTTATGTGATGTTAAAGTCTTAAAATTTATATAAAGAATGATCAAACCTGGAAATTAACTATGACAACGATTTGAGGCAAGCGCACCATAGTATAGTTAAGGCAAGACTGGATTGTCGAACCTAAAGGAACCAAAAGTACTAATACTAACTTTCTTTTTATTATTTAGCCTAAGAATTAAATGAATTTTTATATAATCTAAAATTAACTAACAACTAAACTAAAGACTCTAAGACAAAGAAGAATGAAATTGGGAAAATAACTTTGAGGAAAAACCAATTGATTAAGATGATACCCAATTAAGAATCCACCTAGACTTCACTTGTTACCTAACTCTTAACCACACGATTTATTCATTTGACTTGATCCGTAGGATTCCCTAAGTTATATTAATCCCTCTCTCGAGGTGGCTAACGTCTAATCCTAGGTTGATTAATTGAAATCTCTTTCTAATTAAAACCCCTAGAATTGTATTAACTCGATCTATGGACTCTCATATTAGGTTTCACTCTAATCCGGTAAAATGTCGTCACCCTATCTCTAGGCGTGCGATCAACTCCGCTTAATTATGTTAGATCTACTCTTAGGCAGGGACTTTTGCTCCTCCACCTAAGCACATCACACTTGAATTAATATCCCGAAAATATCAACACAAGAATTAAGAACACATAATTAAGAACAAGTCAAATATTTATCATATAGTTTAGCAAACGATAACAAGATTCATATTAGGTTTCATCCCCCTCAGGTATCTGAGGGTTTAGTTTATAACAATAAAAGAAAACATCTCAGAAGATAAGATAAAACAAAACATAAAAAATCCCTAAAACCCCCTGAAGGAATTGAAGGAGAGATCTTCCGTCTTGAGTATGATTCCGGCTTCTTGAGATGAATCAACTGGCTATCTTCGAGTAAATCTCCACAAATCTGCCCTCTTTGGCCTAGCTGGACGCCCCTGACTAAAGCCTTGGGTTCCCTTTTTAGGTTATACTTAGGGTGTTTATATAGGCTTCTGAATGTGTTTCTTCGCCCCTAAGTATCCTAATCTGAGTGAAATTTCTCTTAGTCAAGGCAGGGACACGGCCATGGCACATGCCCGTGTAAGTCGTGGCCAGGCCGTGTTCGAGGCTATTGAATGAGGCACGACAGTGTGGTCTTGGGCCCAGGCCGTGTTGATTTCGTGATATGGCCCATTTACTCCGTTTTGGGCCCGTTTCTCGTTCTTTTCATCCTCCGGTGCTCTTCTGAGTATAAAACATGAAAATAAAGGATTAAGAGCACCAATTTACATAATTCAAGGGATAAATCAACCAAAAACATGCTAAATGTGGGCCTAAAATATGTTACTGTTACGGTTTATCAATCACTACAAAAGACTGTGATAAATTGCTCGTTCGAGAACAGTAACCTGTGACCATGTTCCATATTTATCAATCCACACAATGCCGATGAGAGGATATCATTAACTCTTTAATTGAGCTATGAATTTCATTGTTGTTAGTAAAGTCATGCCATACACAAGTCATGTACCTAACATACCAGCTATCGGCTCAATCATCTTTAGAGCATAAGCCTCTACTTATATCAAAGCACATGAGTTACATACGCATGGTCAGTGACTAACTCAGGATTTAGATAAATCACACCATGAATGTCACAAGTGAATTAATTCACAAACAGAATCAAAATTAATTCATATTGGGTTCAGTCCAATGTATCATTTTGCCAATGAATACATCTATGTCTCTACCCGTGGAGTCAACTACTCTGATAGCCAAAACTAGTCATCTTCTCAATTGGAATTGTAGATGACAGAATAATCCTTCTCAACATTTGAATCAAATGCTCACTTTGATTCTTTTACAAGATTATAGACTTGTTTAGATTATCTACTAAAGTAAGTTGTCTTTCTCACAATGTAAACGTTCTTACAGTGCCACTTATCATCAGTTTGAACATAGACAATAATTACATGTTTACTACAATATGGACACATTTCCCAACAATAATATAGTAACATTTGGATATCTTATCATGTGGAATATCCATGTCTTGCCTATTTTATTATTGGATCCAACCAAACTATACATGTTAACAAGTTGGACCTCCACTTAGAATTATTAGTGAGTCCTAATCCAAGACTAGACATGAAATTTTTAAGAATCAAGTTGCAATTTAATTTGACCTAATTCATGAGAATTTAGTTTAAATAAAAAAATTTACATTTCAAGCCGACTAGACCTAAATTCAAATTAAAAGATAAAATATTTTTTATTTAAAATTCAAAAGTGGAAAACATTTTAATTGAGTCTGCATAGTATTAGTATCATATCAATCAAGCCATTTTATTAGCCTAAATGTTAGCTTGAATGTTAAATGATAGGTCGGATATGATGTTGAGAACATTAAAACACTTGGGTCAAATTTTAAACATGTTTATACCTATTGCATAGGCATGTTAGATCTGATGTGTCAAAGAAACAAAAATTCTTACTAAAATTTATGGTGGCTATTTTTTTAATAATGTCATATCCAAATAGTCCATACAAAAGGTTCACACGTGTTAAAAATTTGATCCACTAGTTTTAAATATACTCCATGTTAGATCCGACTAGTATTTAGCACCGAAGTTGATGTGAAGACCTAATTGATAAATACTAATACTTTAAGTACTAAATTAGAATGTTTTAAAGTTTGGGCAATTATCTCTAATATATATCAAATTTTTAATTAATACTTGAATAGTGAAACAAACTATCATATCGAACCAAAATGAATTTAAGCTTGAGCTTGAAAATATTTTGGAACTGAGCTACAAATCGACCCTCAATAACTTTAGGTAAGAAGATGGGCATGAAAAAATAATCTATTGTTGTTGAAGAGAGGAAATGACTAACACTGAAGAAGTTTTGCTTATGGGGTAAATCTTTTCTTTTATTTATGTTTTATGAAGTTTAGTACTTAGGGTTAGGCTTTAAGTTAGGTTTATGGGCAATTGGGTACTTATGCTTTAGGTTCTTTTTGTCGAGAAAGGGAAAAAAATTCATTAATGAAAATTAACAGCCCAATACATAATAACCCATTGACTATCTTCTAATAGTAGTAAGGCTAATCAAATAAGAGGAGTACTACAAATGCAAAATAAAGCATGGAAATTAACAACAATCGAGAAAGGTGAAGATTGAAAATCGCTCCCTAATCATGCTAAAGAATCAACACACTTTTCTCTTTCATGAAAAACATGCTTCAAGATCTTAGAACTCATGGCACTTAGAAGCTCCTTTCAAAGAGCACTTCAAGTAGAAGAGATATTGGTCTTATCTTAAGTGTTTCTAAGGTTTGTTACATGCTTAGTAAGAAGTGTTTGGGCCCATAATTTATATTTTTCATGAATAAGTCTCCACCCCAAATTAATGAGATGTGATAGTTTCTTGGCTTTGCCATGCAAATACCTAGCCCTCCTTTATCTTTAGGCAACCTAACTTTCTTTCAGTTCATGGGGTGAATTTTCCTAGCTTCCTCATTTTCTCCCCACAAGAAGTTTCCATTGACATGGTTAAGGTGATTTAAAACTTATAGAGAGAAGCTGACATCACATGAAGTAATTGAGGATAGCTACCTTTGTAGATTAGATGAGAGTGAGTCTTCTTGTAACAACCCATTTTTTAGTGGTGTCGAAAATGGTGGTTCCGAAACCCCATTTTCAACGAGTGAGTCCGTAAATATCAAACAAAGGTATAATGAATAAACTGTAAAAGTGGTAAAAGTTAATCTCTATAGATTTTCATTTATTAAGAGACTAAAATAGCAATTAAATTGTAACATCCCCAAACCCGGCCCATTCACTACGACCGAATTTGGTTATGTTAGTAAAAATATTTTTGACTTAGAATAAATAGTAAAAATTTATTTGCTCTTGGAAACCATGTTCCTTTGAAAAATATAGCCATATGTTTAATAATTCCACATTTGAATAAGTAAGTTATATAAAAAAAAAATAACCATCTTCACATAGTGTTTCAATTTAAACAAACCATAATAGAGTTAATAATAAAATGATACCAAAATAATAAAATAAATCCTTATTACAACCATTATTTAAAAGATCAAGAACTTAATATAAATAAGCTTTAAAAACATCTCATTCGGCATGGGCCACTATGTGTCCTCTCCGATCCCGGTCCATCTCATGAATCACCTGAAATGTTAGGAAAATATTTGGGTGAGTCCACAGACTCAGTGCATAACCATAACACCTATTTCCCCTACGTATGGGCTTGGCCCATACCCACACAACCATCGAAGCAAATCATGCAAGTATGCTTTTCAGCCCAACCTACTATCCCACCGTACGCCAACCTTAGCAGACTCCCTGCCTAAGGCCGTGGATAAACCACCACTGATCACATCGTGATCTAAAACCTTACCTTGGCTACTCGCTGCACAAGGCCGTGGCTGAGCCACCGATCAACCAAAATGATCTCAACATCAATATCTGTCTACGGTGATGCACATAGCCATCAACCGCCGAGATGGGCACCGAGCCACACCTCCCTTGAGGTAGCACACAGCTAACCCTCAAGCGCTAAT
The DNA here is from genome assembly GCA_005393395.2 of Gossypium australe. Taxonomy (NCBI): domain Eukaryota; kingdom Viridiplantae; phylum Streptophyta; class Magnoliopsida; order Malvales; family Malvaceae; genus Gossypium; species Gossypium australe. The sequence goes on along the minus strand of CM016615.1, from coordinate 11,589,612 downwards.
GTAGCCGGAGCTATCATTAGACCACGTACAACTTGTGTACACTTCCTCCTTCTTCAATCCAATCCCATGCCCATGTGTCAATAAATCATGCAAGAATATCATATAGAGTGAGTATTTATTATTTATCAATACCACATCAAACATATATAAAATATATAAATATCACAACCAATCTTACCATCATCGGTTCACATCACTTAAGCCATTATAATCGGCTTCCACACATAACACATATGTTTAAAAGCTAGCAAGCAAACCGAGAAATAGTGCGACGGTTACGCACCTTGTTAGATACAATCGATCAAATCCTAACTGCTCTTACAACACTTGATGAATAAGACTTAAGAGTCCCTTCCTACCGCTCCTTCTTGTTGGCTACACACAACAAAACACAACATCACCCATGCTCTAGAGACATTCGGCCATACCAAAACTAAGGCCAACCATTCGGTTTTGACCACCAAAACAGAGAACTAGAACACTTACCCACAAGCTCTAAATGTCGACAGCACCACTCTACACAGGTTCGGCTTCAAGCTTGGATAAATAGAAGAGAGATGGAGAGGCTAAAGGTTTCGGCTTCACTACCAAATGAAGTTGGAGCATTCGGCTAACACAAGATGTTGTTATGGAGTTTGAAAGGAGTTTGATAAAGGGATGGGGGTTCAGCCAAAGTACAAATAGGGTAGGGGAAGAAGCAAATGAAAGACCTTTAAGGGCTTTAGAGTTTCGGCAAAGAAAATGGGAATTGAACTAGGTGACTTCTCAAAGAAAATTCGGCACCAGAGAGTGAGATGAGAGAAAGCTTTCGGCTTAAAAAACAAAAGGGAAAAAGGATTTCCAAAAGGGTGCTCCCCTATTTATAGCATTCGGCCACCCCTAAGCTCACCCCACAAAACCAAAAATGCCCTCCAAAAGCTCCCAAAACCGGCCACTACCCAACTCCCTTTCAAATCCCATTATTCCTTCCTACTTTTCCTCCCTAACACCCATTCAAAAAGTTTGAATGGGTCAAACCTCTACCTAGCCGAATTTAAAAAGAAAGACCAAGTCTCTCTCCACCTTTTAAGCATCCAAAAGCCACCCAACTTCTTACCTCTCTGACGCCAAAAAAAAATAAAGGCCAAAGTGCTGCCTTCGCAGCTCGAACACTGGCCCCCCCTTGCACCTGAGACGTCACCTCCCCAAGCTCTTAGTGGCGTCTCCCTTGCCACTCCACCAGCCCAGTTCTTGTGACATAAACTCCCAAATAATTCTCTTAAGACACCCATCGCCAAGCTCCCCTTTTAGCACTTAAAAATCCAAAATTTCCTAAAGTCTTCCCCTTGAGTCCAAACATTCTTAACACCTCTCAAACACATCCAAGCATACCCAAAACCTACTAGAACATGAAATATACCCAACATGCATAGCCTCTAAACCAGGGTGTTACATAAATTATGGTTTAAAATGGATAATATACCATTTAGTATATTAGTGGACAGTTAGGATGGGATTTTTTTATTAATAATAAAAATTATGATTTAAAATATAATATACATAAACAAGTTTAGTAAAAAGAAAAGAAAACAGTTTTTTCCTTCATTCTTTATTTTCAACTTCACGAAATAGGAGAAGAAATAGGGTTTGGAAATGTCCCACTTTAGTCCCTTGATTGGTAAGCTTAATTTACTCATTTTCTTGTAATTTTCATGTTTTTTGAGATCCCAAGAGCTTGATTTAGCTAACCCGTGTACTATTTTGCAAAACTGTTAAAGTTTTCAAAAATTTCCATTGATGGTTTCTTGAAATTTTTGATGTTATTTGGTTAGACTTGAAGTTTAGGTATGAAAAAGGACTAATTTGTAAAGTAAAAATTGTTAGTTTTGAACATAGGGACTAAAGTGCAATAATTTTGAATTTGGCATGTATTGTAATACCTAAAACCCGGCCTAGACGTTATGGCCGAATCTGGCGATGTCACATGGTAGTGTTTTGCAAAAAGTGAGTTGTCATCAAAAGAAAATTCCTTACTTTATCGCTTCTTCACACTCTCTTATGTTAATTTTAAGACGTGTCGATCAATTTTAAAACGTAATTCATTGTCAAAAAGTTATTTCTATTTCTAAACATTATTAATTTACAAAACGTCACTTATCGCGGAAGCTTTTAAAATAGTTTGCGTATTTGTTAAAACGTTTGATTCTTTTTGAAAACTCGATTATTCCTACTTCTAGCAGTTATAAATTGAAACAATAGAAATCCCAAATTAACCATGAAAATCCAAAGAGGCCATTATTACAGTAAATTACCTCAAAATAAAATCAAAATTATAATTAAGTACTAAAATAAAATGAAATGGGTCGTGTGGCCACCGCTAAGTCATCCGCCTCACCGATCCGCCTATGTTTGGGGATTACCTGTACAGTTAAAACAGAAGGGTGAGTTTATGAAAACTCAGTGTGTAATCCCATATAGAACAAACAGACAGAAAGAAGGTAATCACAGTCTGGGCCTAAGCCCCTTTCAGAATCAGTGACAGTATCAGTTTGGGCTTTAGCCCATCTCAGTATAGAGCCAGTCATGCATTTGGGCCTTGGCCCATTACAGTATCAGTAATCATTACAGTATCAAATTATGCAACATACAAGTCCTACCCAGCTAGCCTCTACACTCTATCTTCGTCCAACCCTACACTCCATGTGAGGATATAATCAACCCACCCATCCCTACACTCCAAAAAGTACCGAATGCGACACTAAACAATAGTTTGCAGCTGAGCTACCAGTAAGTTAGGCTTGAAGCCTTTCAGTACACTTCCTCCGATCCATATAAACCCATCCCTATGCAATGCATCATACAATCATGTCATGCCAAATCATGGTATCATATATGTATTCAGTACAATTTTAACAGCATGCTCAAAATACAGTCGTTCAGGTATATATATATAAAGTACATGGATATAACAGTCATTCAGTCAATTAGGGATCTAGGTAATTGTAACACCCCTAACCCGTAACCGTCGCCGGACTAGGGTTAAGAGGCATTACTAATCAATTCCGAACATTTCATATCATTTTCAACACAAATTCATTCAAACAACATAATTTACAATCATATAGTCCCTTAATGGGGTCTACAAGACCTTAAACATGTGTTAGAAAGGGGTCGGGACTAAACCGAACTCATATGAAAATTTCTAAAATTTTAACATTTTTCTAAGTTACAGAGGTCACACGCTCGTGTGGGTAGGCCGTGTGCCTCACACGGCCTTGGACACGCCCGTGCGTCCAGGCCGTGGAAAAATAGGGCATACATACTGACTTGTTCACACGGCCTGAGACACGCCCGTGTGCCTCACCCATGGTCGACACTAACTTGCACCACACGGCTAGTCACACGCCCGTGTGTCCAGCCCGTGGTCGAGTCTGACTTGAATCAATTTACCAACTTAAACAACACGGTCGAGCCATACGCTCGTGTGCTCAACCGTGTGGGCAATTATAGGCCATTTTCAAGGCCAAACTTGCCTCCCACACATTGAATCACCTACAAGTCTCAAATCAATACCAAATCATGCCTCAAAATGCAACCATACATACCAATGCAAGTACCAATTCAACATCAACTATACCATCTATAACCATACACCATTTCTATTCAAATAAGCCCATTCAAAACACCCAATTTCACATCCCATGTCTTATAGGTTAAGCACCATATAAACCTTACCACAATTCACATTCAAACCACACTTTTCATCAACCATTTAAGCAAGAAGCATACCATATTTATCACTCACATATTTCCACACATACATACTAACATTATTCAACCTTTAAGCCATATCACATGGAAAAGATTACACATTACAAAACATGCCACATTAACTAACCTATACATGCCATATACCACATTTATACACATATTTTCAAAAGTACCGAAGTAGATAGCTGATAGTGTAATTGAGTCGCTGACGATCCCCGGATTCGAGCTAGCTTTACTGACACTGTAAAACAGAGAAACACATCACACAGTAAGCTTAAAAAGCTTAGTAAGCTCGTAATATAATACAATATTAATACATAATTAAACCATCACATAGATAGATGCACAATTAGGCACATTATCATCCTCAACCATATGCTCAAATATCCATTCATTCAACCTTTAAAATTATCATCGACCACATAGGTTCAAAAATACCTTTGCCAACACTTAGTTAACAAACGTTCTTGCTATTCGATGCTTAATACCATATCTCATTCACTGCTCGATATCTTTACAACTCAATCGTACACTTAGTGCCCAAATCATAACTGAGCTTAATTAACATCGCACACTTAGTGCCTCGATACAAAACCGAACTTAATTCGGTATCGCACAGACAGTGCCAACCAATAAAGCCGAAGATTCCATTACTTTGCACACACAGTGCCAACCAATAAAGCTGAAGATTCCATTACTTTGCACACACAGTGCTATTCAACTCTGTCTTGATTTCAATTACGCACACTTAGTGCCTCATTTTCAATCTCATATATAACATTTCTAATTCGATAACTATCATTCAATTCACATCAAAAAGATATAAATTAACAACTTGTACAATATCCGAACTTACCTCGGACGTTAAAATACCGAGACTAACCGATCAATCGAGTACTTTGTCTTTGCCTTGATCTCGATCCAAATCTCTCCTTTCTTGGTCTATACATATTCAAATTTAGCTCATTAATCACCAATTCATTCAATTTAGTCCAAACACACATATTTAGGGCATTTTACAAAATAGCCCTTACATTTTCACATTTCGACACTTTAGTCCCTAATTCATAAAATCACAAAATACACAAAATTTTGCTACACCATGCTTAGGCCGAATTCTCCTTAGTCTCATAAAAGCCCATATATTTCATTTATTTCACATTTTAGTCCCTCAAAATATTATTTTCACAATTTAGTCCAAATTACTCATTTTCACAAAAAACTCAAATACAAACTTTGTTAACCCAACACTAAACTTTCATATTCCACCAACTAATAACACAAAGCTCACATATTCATCAATGGCATATCTCAAAATCACCATCAATTTCTAAAATTAAAGCATGGGTTTTGAAGAGCACTAAGCAACGATTACAAAAACGTAGAAATTATCAAAAACTGAGCTCAAAACATACCTTGATTAAAATCAACAATGGCCGAACCCTAGATGGCTTTTTCTCTTTTCTTTTATTTCAAATTTCGGTAAGGATGGATGAACAATCCACTAACAATTTTCATTTGTTTTATTTAATATACCTTATTTCATGTTTTACCAGTTTGCCCTTTAATAATTCATTTAAATTTCCACCAACTAAAGCCCATTTTGTCCATCCATTCTTTTAATGGTTTATTAACAACATAAGGACTTCTCATTTAGAAAGGCATGACAAATAAACACTTTAAAATTTAGCACACAACTTTTGCATTTTATGCGATTAAGTCCTTTTCCGTAATTCGACACACAAACGATAAAATTTTCACACAGAATTTTCACACATGCTCAATCACATATCATAAACACCAAAAATAATATTAAAATATTTTTTTGATCTCGGATTTGTGGTCTCAAAACCACTACTCTGACTAGGGTCTAAATCGGGCTGTTACAACTCTCCCCCCTTAGGGATTTTCGTCCCCGAAAATCTTACCAGTGAATAAGTTTGGATATTGCTCTCTCATAACATCTTCAGGCTCCCACGTAGCCTCTTCAATTCCGTGTTTGTGCCACAACACTTTCACTAAAGAAATCTTCTTATTTTTCAACTCTTTGATCCACGTGTTAGAATTCGAATAGGTTCTTCAGTATATGACAAATCTGACTGAATCTCAATCTCAGAAGGAGCAATTACATGCGAAGGATCAGATATGTATCGTCGAAGCATCGATACGTGAAATACATTATGAATATTTTCTAACTCAGGTGGTAACAACAATCTATAAGCAACCGATCCAATTCGTTCAATAATCTCACACGGTCCGATGAACCTCAGACTCAGCTTGCCTTTTCGGCCAAATCGAAGTATTTTCTTCTACGGAGAAACTTTCAAAAACACTTTTTCACCGACCTCAAATTCAATATCTTTTCGTTTTAAGCCTGCATAGGACTTCTGATGATCTGACGCTACTTTCAAACTGTCACTTTCACTTTCACTTTCTGCTCAGTCTCTTTTATCAAATCAACCCCATGAATCTTATTCTCACTCAACTCAGTCCAATACAATGGAGTTCGACATTTTCGACCGTAAAGAGCCTCATACGGTGCCATTTTGATACTAAATTGAAAAATATTATTGTATGCGAATTCAATCAATGGTAAATGTTTCTCCCACACACTTTCAAATTCAAGAATGCAGCATCTCAGCATATCTTCAAGAATTTGAATGACCCGCTCAGATTGTCCATCCGTTTGCGGATGAAATGCAGTACTAAAATGCAGCTTTGTGCCTAACGCCTATTGCAATTTCTTCCAAAATCGCAGGGTAAATCTCGAATCCCTGTCAGACACAATAGATAGTGGCACCCCGTGTAATCTCACAATCTCAGAGATATACAGTTCAACTAACTTATCAAGAATAATTTGTTCTTACCAGAACAAAATAAGCTGATTTCGTCAATCTGTCAACTATCACCCCGATTGCATCTTTCTTTCTCAGAGATAAAGGTAGTCCCGACACAAAGTCCATTGTGATTCTCTCCTATTTCCACTCAAGAATCATAATCGATTGTAACAAACAGGACGGAACCTGATGTTCAGCTTTAACTTGCTGACAAACCAGCCATCTCGAAACAAACTCTGAGATGTCCCGTTTCATACCATGCCACCAATAAAACTATTTCAAATCGTTGTACATTTTTGTACTTCCCGGGTGAACAGTCAAATGACTATTGTGAGCTTCGTTCAAAATCAACTGAATCAACTCTGAATTCCTCGGAACACAAATCTGATCTCTGAATCTCAAACAATCATCACTATCAACTCGATATTCTGAACCAGAATTCAAATCACATTGAGCTCGTTTTGCTATCATCTCATCATCACTTTTCTGGGCATCACAAATCTGACATATAAACATCGGTCTCACTTTCAACTCAGCCAAAACTGAACCATTATCACATAGATCTATCTGAGTACTCATAGCTCGCAAAGTACATAAAGACTTTCGACTCAAAGCACCAGCAACAACATTAGCTTTGCCCGGATGATAATTAATTACTAACTCATAGTCTTTTAGTAATTCTAACCATCTCTGCTACCTCAAATTCAATTCTTTCTGAGTCATCAGATATTTCAAACTCTTGTGATCAATAAAAACATGAAATTTCTCACCAAACAAATAGTGACGCCAAATCTTCAATGCAAACACAATCGCAGCTAGTTCAAGATCGTGCGTCAGATAGTTCTTTTCATGTGGCTTTAACTGTCTCGAAGCATAAGCGATGACTTTGCCTTCTTGCATCAACACATAGCTCAAACTATTCAATGATGCATCACTGTAAACTATGAATTCTTTACTCGATTCAGGTTAAACTAACACAGGCGCCTCTGTCAACAATGTTTTGAATTGTTCAAAACTCTGCTGGCACTTTTCTGACCACTCGAATTTAACATCTTTCTGTAGCAACTTCGTCAATGGAGTCGCAACCATCGAGATACCTTTCACAAACTGTCTATAATATCCCACTAGTCCTAGAAAACTATGAACTTCAGACACATTTCTCGGAGGCTTCCACTCAATAATAGCTGAGATCTTACTCGGATCAACTCGTATTCCCGCAGCTGATACAATATGTCCTAGAAAACCAACCTCACGCAGTCAAAACTCACATTTACTGAACTTTGTATATAATTACTTCTCGTGCAGAGTCTGTAACACAATTCTCAAATGCTCGGCATGTTGCGTCTCATCACAGGAATAAATTAGAATATCATCAATAAACACCACAACAAGGCGATCTAAGTACGGTCTGAATATTCGATTCATCAAATCCATAAACACTGCAGGAGCATTCGTTAGTCTAAAAGGAATAACTAATAATTCATAATGTCCGTACCTTGTTCTGAAAGCATTCTTTGGTACATCTGATTCTTTAACTCTCAACTGATAATAGCCCGATCTCAAATCTATCTTAGAAAATACTGTAGCTCCTTTCAGCTGATCAAACAAATCATCAATACGTGGCAGGGGATACTTATTCTTTATCGTCACTTTGTTCAACTGTTGGTAATCAATACACATCCTCATAGTACCATCTTTCTTTTTCACAAACAACACGGGAGCACCCCAGGGCGAGAAACTCAGTCGTGCAAATCCTCTATTAGTCAACTATTGCAACTGTGACTTCAACTCTTTCAATTATGTCGGTGTCATTCTGTACGGAGCTATTGAGACAGGAGCCATTCCCGGTACTAATTCAATACCAAATTCAACTTTCTGTATCGGAGGTAATCCCGGTAGTTCTTCAGGAAACACATCAAGGAATTCACAAAGCACAGGCACAGATTCAACTTTCTTTTTTGTCACTTTTGTATCTATCACATAAGCGAGATAAGCTTCACAACCCTTTTTCACATAGTTCAGAGCTTTCATCGAAGATATAACTGCCGGCAACCCATTCAAATCACTGGATTCAATTGAAACTATCTCACCATTCTGACTTCTCAAATCAATACTCTTTCGTTTACAATTCACAATAGCATTGTGCAAAGTGAGCCAATCCATACCCGGAATTATATCAAATTTATCAAAAGGTAGCAACTTCAAATTAGCTGGAAAAGAATTATCTCAAAACATTAACGGGAAATTCTTGCATACTTTATCAATCAAGACACACTTGCCTAAGGGGTTCGATACTCTAATCACAAATTCAGTAGACTCAACAAGTAGAGTCTTACTTGATACTAGATTCACACACACATAGGAATGAGTAGAACCTGGATCTATCAATGCAATCACATCAGTATCAAATAGAGCAAAAGTACTAGTAATGACGTCTGGAGATGACGTTTCTTCTCATGCACGTATAGCATAAGCTCGGGCAGGTACTCTCGCCTCGGATCTCATAGCTGTATCCATCGTCCCTCTCTAACTTCCACTTACATTTCCAGTATTTCTGGGTGGTCTACCTCTAGTCGTCATATTACTCGGTCTCGCAATCTGAGCATTGTCTTTCTCAGCTATCTCTGGGCAATCTCGAATGAAATGATCTCGTGATCCACATTTATAGCAAACTCTATTATTATATTTGCCCCAGCATTCTCAAACGTGTCATCTTCCACACTGTCTACACTCAGGCTTGTTGCTTTTAACATTACCAACACTTGATTGAATCAGAACTTGAGTTCTTGGACCAACACTTTGTCTCACTCGATCTCTACCTGAATGTCCAAATGAAGCATTTGAACGATTTCTTGCATCTTTAAATCTTTTCGTCGTAGGTTGGGAGGACTTACTCATCAATCTTTTTCTTTCATCTCTAGCCTCAGAATCTACTTTCTTCTTTTCTTTGCTAAGCTCCTCAGCTTTGCAGGCTCTTTCAACTAACACAACAAATTGATTCAAGTCAAGTATCCCAACCAGTAATTTAATGTCTTCATTCAACCCTTCAATGAAACGTTTACACATAGTAGCTTCGGTTGAAACAAATTCCCGCGTATATTGGCTCAGTCTCACAAACTCTCGTTCATACTCAGTAACTGACATGCGGCCTTGTTTCAGCTCTAGAAACTCTTTACGTTTCTGATACATAAATCTTTGACTGATATACTTCTTTCAGAATTCAACTTGAAAGAAATCCCAGGTGATTCTCTCTCTCGGAACCACAGATATCAATGTCTTCCACCAGTTATATGCCGTATCTCTCAACAAGGAAACATCACATTTAATACATTGATCAGGAGTCAATGACATCTCATCAAACACTCGAATGGTATTCTCGAGCCAAAACTTAGCTCGCTCAGCATAATCATCAGTTGTGGCCCTAAACTCTTTGGCCCCATACCTTCGAATTTTATCTACAGGAGGCTTATTCAATCGGATCGGATCTACAACTTGTGGCACAACAGGTACTTGTGGGGGTGGAGGTTGTGGGGCAGTCGGCTTCATTCGAACAAACTCCGAAAACAACTCACTCATCATTCAAAAAATGACTTGCTTAGCCTCTTCCTCTTGGCTACTATCATTTGGCCTAGATGTGGCCGGCACCGTCCTTTGAGCGTGAGCAGGTGCGTTACTCTCTACATCATCAGCAACTGCTCGATTGGGATCCATTTGCTATATAAAAACACATTTTTAACTGTTAGGATTCATCACACTATCACAATTACATATATGGAATGTATAGCTAGACTCACACGCGCTACGTTAGTCCTAGAATCGACTAAACCGTAGCTATGATACCAATCAAATGTAACACCCCTAACCCGTAACTATCGCTGGACTAGGGTTAAGAGGCATTACTAATCAATTCAAAACATTTCATATCATTTTCAACACAAAGTCATTCAAACAACATAATTTACAATCATATAGTCCCTTAATAAGGTCTACGAGACCTTAAACATGTGTTAGAAATGGGTCGAGACTAAATAGAACTCATACGAAAATTTTTGAAATTTTAACATTTTTCTAAGTTACAGAGGTTACACGTCCGTGTGGGTAGGCCGTGTGCCTCACACGGCCTCGGACACGCCCGTGAGTCCAAGCTGTGGCAAGACAGGGCATACATACTGACTTGTTCACACGGCCTGATACACGCCCGTGTGCCTTACCCTTGGTCAACACTGACTTGCACCACACGGCCAGTCACACGCCCGTGTGTCCAGCGCATGATCGAGTTTGACTTGCACCACACGTCGAGTCACATGCCCGTGTGTTCAGCCCGTGGTCGAGTCTAACTTGAGTCAATTTACCAACTTAAACAACCCAGTCGAGCCACAAGCCCGTGTGCTCAACCGTGTGGGCAATTATAGGCTCTTTTCAATGCCAAACTTGCCTCCCACACATTGAGTCACCTACAAGTCTCAAATCAATACCAAATCATGCCTCAAAATGCAACCAAACATACCAATGCATGCACCAATTCAACATCAACTATACCATCTATAACCATACACCATTTCTATTCAAATAAGCCCATTCAAAACACCTAATTTCACATCCCAAGTCTTATAGGTGAAGCACCATATAAACCTTACCACAATTCACATTCAAACCATAATTTTCATCAACCATTTAAGCAAGAAGCATACCATATTTATCACTCACATATTTCCACACATACATACTAACATTATTCAACCTTTAAGCCATATCACATGGAAAAGATTACACACTACAAAACATGCCACATTAAGTAGCCTATACATGCTATATACCACATTTATATACATCTTTTCAAAAGTACCGAAATATATAGCCGATAGTTTGATTGAGTCGCTGACGATCCCCGGATCCGAGCTTGCTTTACTGACACTGTAAAACAGAGAAACACATCACACAATAAGCTTTAAAAGCTTAGTAAGCACATAATATAATACAACATTAATACATAATTAAACCATCACATAGATAGATGCACAATTAGGCACATTATCATCTTCAACCATATGCTCAAATATCCATTCATTCAACATTTAAAACTATCATCAACCATATAGGTTCAAACATACCTTTGCCAACACTTAGTTAACAAACGTTCTTGCTATTCGATGCTCAATACCATATCTCATTCACTGCTCGATATCTTTACAACTCAATCGCACACTTAGTGCCCAAATCATAGCCGAAGCTTAATTAACATCACACACTTAGTGCCTCGATACAAAACCGAACTTAATTTGGTATTGCACACACAGTGCCAACCAGTAAAGCTGAAGCTTGCATTACTTCGCACACACAGTGCTATTCAACTCTGTCTTGATTTCAATAATGCACACTTAGTGCCTCATTTTCAATCTCATATATAACATTTCTAATTCAATAACTATCATTAAATTCACATCACAAAGATATAAATTAACAACTTGTGCTATATCCGAACTTACCTCAGACGTTGAAATACCGAGACTAGCCGATCAATCGAGTACTTTGTCTTTGCCTCGATCTAGATCCGAATCTCTCCTTTCTTGGTCTATACATATTAAAATTTAGCTCATTAAATCACCAATTCATTCAATTTAGTCCAAACACACATATTTAGGGCATTTTACAAAATAGCCCTCACATTTTCACATTTCGACACTTTAGTCCCTAATTCACAAAATCACAAAATACACAAAATTTTACTACACCATGCTTAGGCCAAATTCTCCTTAGTCTCATACAAGCCCATATATTTCATTTATTTCACATTTTAGTCCCTTAAAATATTATTTTCACAATTTAGTCCAAATTACTCAATTTCACCAAAAACTCAAATACAAACTATGTTAACCCAGCACTAAACTTTCGTATTCCACCAACTAATAACATAAAGCTCACATATTCATCAATGGCATATCTCAAAATCACCATCAATTTCTAAAATTAAAGCATGGATTTTGAAGAGCACTAAGCAACGATTACAAAAACGTAGAAATTATCAAAAATCGAGCTCAAAACATACCTTGATTAAAATCAACAATGGCCGAATCCTAGATGGCTTTTTCTCTTTTCTTTTCTTTCAAACTTCAGCAAGGATGGATGAACAATCTACTAACATTTTTCATTTTTTTATTTAATATACCTTATTTCATGTTTTACCATTTTGCCCTTTAATAATTCATTTAAATTTCCACCAACTAAAGCCCATTTTTGACCATCCATTTGATCGTTGTTTTATGCGATGTCAAAGTCTTAAAATTTATATAAAGAATGATTGAACCTGGAAACTAACTATGACAGTGATTTGAGGCAAGTGCACCTATCAAACAACAGTATAGTTGATCACTGTAAATCAGAGTCTTAAATTTATAAAAGAGAATGATCGAACCTGGAACTAACTCTGACAACGATTAAAGGCAAGTGCACCTATCGAACAGTAGTATAGCTTAGGCAAGACCGGATTGTCGAATCTAAAGGAACTAAAAGTACTAATACTAACTTTCTTCTTATTATTTAGCCTAAAATATATGAAGTTGTTTTTAATCTAAATCTATCTAACTACTAAGCTAAAGACACAAAGACAAAAAGACTAAATTGGGGAGATAACTTTAGGAAAACTCAGTTGATTTAGACGATACCCTCAGGAAGAATCCACCTAGACTTTTACTTGTTAATTAACACTGAACCATACAATTTATTCACTTAGTTTGATCCGTAAGACTCCCTAACGGATATTAAACCCTCTCTCGAGGCGAATAACGTCTAATCTTAGGTTAATTAGTGGAACTCTCGTTCTCTTATAATAACCCCCTAGAATAGCAGTAAATCGATCTGTGGATTCCCATATTAGGTTTCACCTTAATCCGGCAAAATCTCATCACCCTATCTCTCGGCGTGCGATCAACTCCGCTTAATTATGCTAGATCTACTCTTAGGCAGGGTCTATTACTCCTCCACCTAAGCACATCAAATTTGGATTAAGCTCACATAATTAAGAACAAACTTAGTATTTATCATATAATTCAGAAAATAATAACAAAATCCATCATAGGTTTCATCCCCTTCAGGTATCTAAGGGGTTTAGTTCATGACTAATAAAGAAAACATCTCAAGAGAAAAGATAAAACAAAACATAAGAAATCCCTAAAACTCCCTGAAGGAATTGAAGGAGAAATCCGTCGTCTTGAGTAGAACTCCGGCTTCTTGAGATGGATCAACTGGCTATCTTCGAGTGATTCCCACAATTCTAACCTTTTCGGCTTGACTCCTTGGCCTAGCTAACCGCCCCCTCAAAGGTGGTATTTAGGGGGTATATATAGGCTCTTGGAATGTGTTTCTTTGCTCCTAAGTATCCCTTTTCCGAATGAAACTCTTATTCCAGTGACAGGGACACGACCATGTCACACGCCCGTGTGACATGTCTTCAAGCCGTGTTCGGAATACTTTAACGAGGCACGGCCGTGTGAATCAGGGGTGTGGCCGTGTTCTAGATGATTGACTTGGCACGACCGTGTGGTCATGGGCCCAGGATGTGTGGATTTCGTGATATGGCCCATTTACTCCGTTTTGGGCCCGTTTTATGTTCTATTCATCCTCGGGTGCTTTCCTGGGTATAAGACATGAAAAGAAAGGATTAAAAGCACCTTTTTACATAAATCGAGGCATAAGTCATCCAAAAGCATACTAAATGTGGGATTAAAATATGTTACTTTTACGGTTTATCAATAGTTAAGGCAAGACCAGATTGTCGAACCCAAAGGGACCAAAAGTACTAATACTAACTTTCTTTTTACTATTTAGCCTAAGAATTAACGGAATTTTTATCTAATCTAAAATTAACTAACAACTAAACTAAAGACTCTAAGAAAAAGAAGAATGAAATTGGGAAAATAACTTTGAGAAAAAAACAATTGATTAAGACGATACCCAAGGAAGAATCCACCTAGACTTCACTTGTTATCTAACTCTGAACCAGACGATTTATTCATTTGACTTGATCCGTAAGATTCCCTAAGTTATATTAATCCCTCTCTCGAGGCGACTAACGTTTAACCCTAGGTTGATTAATTGAAATATCTTTCTAATTAAAACCCCTAGAATTGCATTAACTAAATCTATGGACTCCCATATTAGGTTTCACCCTAATCCGGCAAAATCTCGTCACCCTATCTCTAGGCGTGCGATCAACTCCGCTTAATTATGCTGGATCTACTCTTAGGCAGGGACTTTTGCTCCTCCACCTAAGCACATCATACTTGAATTAATATCCCGAAAATATCAATACAAGAATTAAGAACACATGATAAAGAACAAGTCAAATATTTATCATAAAGTTCAGCAAATGATAACAAGATTCATCTTAGGTTTCATCCCCCTCAGGTATCTGAGGGTTTAGTTCATGACAATAAAAGAAAACATCTCAAAAGAAAAGATAAAAAAAACATAAGAAATCCCTAAAACCCTCTGAAGGAATTGAAGGAGAGATCCTCTGTCTTGAGTATGATTCCGACTTCTTGAGATGAATCAACTGGCTATCTTCGAGTAAATCCCCACAAATCTGCCCTCTTTGGCCTAGCTGGACGCCCCCTGACTAAAGCCTTGGGTTCCCCCCTTTTAGGTTATACTTAGGGTGTTTATATAGACTTCTGAATGTGTTTCTTTGCCCCTAAGTATCCTATTCCGAGTAAAACTCCTCTTAGTCACGGTAGGTACACGCCCATGGCACACGCCCGTGTAAGTCATGGCCAGGCCGTGTTCGAGGCTGTTGGATGAGGCACAACCGTGTGGTCTTGGGCTAGGCCGTGTGGATTTCGTGATATGGCCCATTTACTCCATTTTGGGCCCATTTTCTGTTCTTTTTGTCATCCGATGCTCTTCAGAGTATAAAACATGAAAACAAAGGATTAAGAGCACCAAATTACATAATTCAAGGCTTAAATCATCCAAAAGCATGCTAAATGTAGGCTTAAAATATGTTACTTTTACAGTTTATCAAATACCCCCACACTTAAGCTTTTGCTTGTCCTCAAGCAAAATTCTCAACTCACAATTAAAACGAACTTCCTTGATTCATAATATTTATCAATAATGTTTCATCGTAATCCAAAGATAATTCATACATGGATAATTCAACTCAAAGGGTCCTAAAGATTCAAACAATCAAAGTCATATATTTATAACCCTGAAAACTTTAGGTGTTTCCCCTTATCTAAATATTTACCTCTGATTCTAAATCGACAAGAGTTGACATTCTCACTAAAGATTCACTCAAATCACTCGAAGTGTTTAAGGTTCAGAATTAAGCACTCAAAAGTCAAACATGAAAAGTTAATCCCATAAGCTTGCATGAAAATCAAATCTCCACCACTATAATATGAGATAATACACAAATCAAAAGGTCTTTAACAGGGTTGTAACGGGGCTTGGGTTAAAGGTGTGGATAAAGGCTGAATTAGAGGGTTAAAATCGAGATTGACCTAACAAATTACCTAACTAGAGATATCGAACTGATAATAGATAATTACATCAAGCTAATAGCTATCGAACGTATAAGCTCACTTAATCATAAAGCTAATAATGCTAATAATGAGTATACTCTTTTTTTTAAGAACAAGTCAAATTACATACTAAAAGATGAATTCAACTAATAAAATAATAAGGCAACCAATCAAATCAGATCTCGACAGAAAGGGTAGTCAAAGAATGGTGATAACAAATACAAAGGGTTTTGGGTTAATATTAGTGGGTGAGTCAATAAAAAGGGTTGTTAGGATTAAAAAGGGTTCACTAGGGGTTAATTATGAAGGTAGGCTTTTAGTGGAGTAAATGGGTTAGAACCTAGGTGCCTTTATCATCTTTGTATATCAAATCAAAGGTGTGGTCTCGACATGTATAAACGAACCAAGTTCTAGAATAACAAATCAATGTTGACACACTCATAATCAATAAAGTGAGCAAGAAAAAGAATATATGCTCTATAAGGCTCAAAATCTCACAAAAATTATGGGTATTTGATGTCAACCTCGTAAATTTCAAATTTCGAGGTAATAATTAGATTCAGGTAGACAACCTAACAAAATTTTAAATTCTGAAAAAGAGACTTATCATGCTTGATTCTCTAGTATCCTTCAAAATTAATCATCAATGCACAATTATTGATGACTTAATCCAAAACATATCAATAAAAATCATAAATCGTAGGAAATTTCATTCTAATCATAATATGAGAAACTTTTCTTAAGAACAAGGCATAATTCAGGGATTTTCAAATAATACTATAGTTAACCCCCCACACTTAAGGTGTACATTGCCCTCAATGTACAAAGATAGATAATAGCAACAGAATAATAAAAAGATAGGGAGAGAAGTGAAACTTCCTGAATTATGGATGAAATCCTTGGAGGGTGTTCCATGACGAATGTAATGACTAGGTATATTGATGTTTTCGTTCCTTGAGTGATATATTTAATCTATTTATTCTACGAAGTCATCAATAAGATTTTAGGGGATAGATGTTGTTACGGCAACTTGTTATTGGATAGCCAGTGATAAATTGAGATCAATAGTACTAATTAAACGTTCAAGTCTTTAAATAGTTAACTAAAATAGAAGTGAAATATAAATTAAAATAAAAGTAGTAATGAAAGTAAAAATAAAGATGATAATAAAAATAAAAAGATAGGAACTCAGATGTCCTCTGTGTCAGCTGGGTCGGGCGGTGGTGGCGGCGATGAGATGTGAAGGTACTGACATATCTGTTGGAGGGTGGTACCAATATGGTCGAAGCGCTGGAAGCATTGCTGCTCAAATCGTGTTAGGCGCTCAGATAGGTCTCAAATAGATGCTACCGCATGGGATGGACGATGGCTCAGTGGTTGGGAAAAAGTTTAGAGAAAAGAAGTATGAAAGGGTTTGAGAAGGAGAAGGAAAATAAAGTGGTATGAGAAAGGAGGGGTGGGTGGTTTAAATAGAAATTTGGGGTCTGGTGCATCCCCACGCCCGTGTACCATGGGCGCGTTGTGTCATACAGCCGTATCGCATGGCCGTGTTGTGCTTTTTTCGCTTCTCCCACACCCATGTTCAGGTCTTCCACGCCCGTGTATGATCTAACAGTGTCGGCCAACGCTGCATCGCATGGTCGTGGCATGGTAGTTGGAGTCCGTGACTCAAAGATATGATTCGTTCTGACTCGTACCATCTCTGCCATGTTAGTACGGAGATTCGGGGTATCCACACGGCCACGGCCGTGTGCGAGGCCGTGTGGCTTGAAAATCTGTACTTTTGGTTAGTTTATAATTAGATGTTGGGGTAGAAATAAAAAAATAAAAAAATTAAAGAAATGTAAAAGTTAATAGAGTTAGTGCTCGGGTTGCCTTCCGAGAAGCGCTCATTTATAGTCTTAAGCTAGACTTACCTCTCATTCGCATATTCATGGTGGTTTGAGGAGTTGAAAGTCTTTCCTCATGCTAGCAGTTCCATTATCATGATAGAGTGTAAGACGAGTAGCGTTTATTTTCAGAGTGCCAAACATAGGATTACTTACCTCGACTATTCTGTATGGGAAAATGTTGATTACCTTAAAAGGGATTTCTTTGTTTGTATTAGGATCAGGAGGAGGTATTCGTGGATCTGCTTTATCTAACAATACCTGATCTCTAATTTTGAACTTGTCTGTCTCGTAGAGTGGCTTTGGTTCTGCTTCATGTATCCCTAGTTTTTCTTTGAGATGCGTTTTCCACTCTTCTAGTTCATCGATCTGAATCCCTTGTTCCTCATGAGTTATTTCTTTGTTGGCACGGGGTCTAGGATTGGATTTAGTTGTGTTCTTTTGAGGTGCTTCCTGAAAAGAAAGGTTAACCGAATGGTTATCAATAGAATTTACTTTCTCACCTTGATTATTCGATGTCCTTGCTGAATCGAGAGCTTGAAGAGTGACGGTCTCGTCACCTACACAGAGTATGAGTTCACCTGCATCGACATCAATTTTAGTCCTAGCAGTTACTAAAAATGGTCTTTCTAAAATTAGGGGGATCCTATTGTCCTCATCCATGTCTAAAACGACAAAGTCTACTGGGAATACAAATTTATCGATTTTCACGAGTACATCTTCGATTATACCCCTAGCAATTCTAATAGTTTTATCAGCTAACTGAATGCTCATCCTAGTTTATTTGGGTTTCCCTAGACCTAGTTGTCTAAACATTTTATAAGGCATGACATTTATGCTTGCCCCTAAATCAGCTAACGCATTATCAATAGATAAACTACCAATGAAGCATGGAATTTTAAAACTCCCTGGATCTTTTACTTTTCTTGGTAGTCTATTTTGCAACATTGCTGAGCACACTGCATTCAGTTCCACATGCGATTTCTCGTCCATCTTCCGCTTATTTGTCAATAGCTTTTTTAAAAATTTCATCGAATCTGGCATCTGCGAAAGAGCTTCAAGAAACGGTAAGTTAATATGTAATTTCTTTAAAAGTTTAAGAAACTTACTGAACTGTTCCTCTATGTCGTCTTTCGTTATTGCTTCGGGATATGGTATGCGAGGTTGGTACTCTTTGATTACCGGTTTCGGCTTGTTATTTACCTCAACCTTACATCTTCTACCACGTTTTCTTGCCTTGGATTGGACTCATCTAAACCTACAGTATCATGAGCTATTATGGCTTGAATTTGCTCCTTTGAGTTAGTCTCGGTATTGCTTGGTAGGCTTCCTTGTGGTCTTTCAGAGATCTGCTTCCTTGAGCTCCTGTGTCGATTCCTCAAGTTTCGTTTCTATATTTTGGAAACGTGTTTCTATATTTTGGAAACGTGTTTCGGAGGCTGCTATGAATTTTGTCAGCATCTCTTCAAGGTTCGACTTCTTTTCCTATGGGTAGGGCTGTTGTTGGAAGTTTTGGGATGGTTGTTGCCTTTGATTTCCTTAACTACCCCATGAGAAATTGGGGTGGTTCTTCCAACCTGGATTATAAGTATTACTATAAGGGTTATTGTTAGACCAGAAATTGTTGCTCATATAGTTCATTTATTCGCTCTCCATGCCCTGTCCGTAGGGTGCGTACTCAGGATTCGCCACACCTCCACTTGCGTCGCACTGCATAACTGGATGTGCCTGCGGAGAACCATATAAACCATCCAATATTTTATGTAGCATTTCTACCTGATTTGATAGCACGGTTACTGCATCGAGGTTGAAAACTCCGGCTGCTTTGGCTGGCCTTGTCCTTGTAACTTGCCACTGATAGTTATTCAGTGACATTTCCTCTATAAACTCGTAGGCTGCTTCAGGAGTTTTGTTGTTCAGGGTTCCACCAGTGGCTGAATCAATTAGTTGCCTTGTTGAAGGGTTCACACCATTGTAAAAATTTTGGACCTGTAGCCACAGGTAATCCGTGGTGTGGGCACCTCCTCAAAAAATCTTTGTATCTCTCCCTTGCATCGTAAAGTGTCTCTAAATCCATCTGCACAAAAGAAGAGATATCATTCCTTAACTTGGCCGTTTTGGCTGGTGGAAAATATTTTAATAAAAAATTTTCGGTAATTTGATCCCATGTAGTGATTGACCCTCGTGGAAGAGAATGCAACCACTGTTTGGCTTTATTTCTCAAAGAAAAGGGAAATAACTGAAGACGAATGGCATCATCAGAAATGCCATTTATCTTGAAGGTATCACAGAATTCTAGAAAATTCGCTAAGTGTGTGTTAGGATCCTCATCCTGCAAGCCATCAAACTGAACAAACTATTGTATCATCTGTATAGTGTTAGGTTTCAGTTCAAAATTATTTGCAGCAATAGTAGGCCTCACAATACTTGACTCAGTTCCTGTTAAACTATGTTTAGCATTATCATACATAGTTCGAGGAGCATGATGTTCTGCCGCCTCTAGAGGTAGCGGATTATTCTAAGCCATCTCTTCGGTGGTATTAATTTCGGCTTCTTGCTCTTCTTCTATGTAATTTAAGCTTCTTTCTTATCTCTCTGCGATTTCTGCGAACGATACCTTCAATATCACTGTCGTAAAGTAGGAGTCTTGTCGTGTTCCTTCTAGTCATAAACTAGAGGTACCTAGAAGGAGTGAAAGAAGAAAATTTAGAAAAACAAAAATAAAATTTAATTACAAAAATAAAATAAATATGGCTAAAGTAATAAAATTTAACCGTTCTTAATATTTCAGTTTCCCGGCAACGGCGCCAAAAACTTGATCATTGTTTTATGCGATGTCAAAGTCTTAAAATTTATATAAAGAATGATCGAACCCGGAAACTAACTATGACAACGATTTGAGGCAAGCGCACCTATCGAACAATAGTATAGTTAAGGCAAGACCGAATTGTCGAACCCAAAGGAACCAAAAGTACTAATACTAACTTTCTTTTTATTATTTAGCCTAAGAATAAAGGGAATTTTTATCTAAGCTAAAATTAACTAAAAACTAAACTAAAGACTCTAAGACAAAGAAGAATGAAATTGGAAAATAACTTTGAGGAAAAAAAAATTGATTAAGACGATACCCAAGGAAGAATCCACCTAGACTTCACTTGTTATCTAACTCTGAACCAGACGATTTATTCATTTAACCTGATCCGTAGGATTCCCTAAGTTATATTAATCCCTCTCTCAAGGCGACTAACGTCTAACCCTAGGTTGATTAATTGAAATCTCTTTCTAATTAAAACCCCTAGAATTGCATTAACTCGATCTATGGACTCCCATATTAGGTTTCACCGTAATCTGGCAAAATCTCGTCACCCTATCTCTAGGCGTGTGATCAACTTCGCTTAATTATGCTAGATCTACTCTTAGGTAGGGACTTTTGCTCCTCCACCTAAGCACATCATACTTGAATTAATATCCCGTAAATATCAACACAAGAATTAAGAACACATAATTAAGAACAAGTCAAATATTTATCATATAGTTCAGCAAACGATAACAAGATTCATCTTAGGTTTCATCCCCCTCAGGTATCTGAGGGTTTAGTTCATAGCAATAAAAGAAAACATCTTAAAAGAAAAGATAAAACAAAACATAAGAAATCCCTAAAAAGCCCTGAAGGAATTGAAGAAGAGATCCTCCGTCTTGAGTATGATTTCGGCTTCTTGAGATGAATCAACTGGCTATCTTCGAGTAAATCCCCACAAATCTGCCCTCTTTGGCCTAGCTGGACGCCCCCTGACTAAAGCCTTGGGTTCCCCCCTTTTAGGTTATACTTAGGGTGTTTATATAGGCTTTTGAATTTGTTTCTTTGCCCCTAAGTATCTTATTCCGAGTAAAACTCCTCTTAGTCACGGCAGGGAAACGCCCATGGCACACGCACGTGTAAGTCATGGCCAGGCTGCGTTCGAGGCTGTTGGATGAGGCACGGCTGTGTGGTCTTGGGCTAGGCTGTGTAGATTTCGTGATATGGCCCATTTACTCCGTTTTGGGCCCGTTTTCCGTTCTTTTCTTCATCCAGTGCTCTTCTGAGTATAAAACATGAAAACAAAGGGTTAAGAGCACTAAATTACATAATTCAAGGCTTAAATCATCCAAAAGCATGCTAAATGTGGGCTTAAATTATGTTGCTTTTACGGTTTATCACCATTCTTTTAATGGTTTATTAACAATCAGCACACAGCTTTTGTATTTTATGCAATTAAGTCTTTTTTCATAATTCGACACACAAACGATAAGATTTTCCCACAAAATTTTCACACATACTCACTCACATATCATAAACACCAAAAATAATATTAAAATATTTTTTCGACCTCGGATTTGTGGTCTCGAAACCACTATTCTGACTAGGGTCTATATCGGACTGTTACAGTAATCTTACCGACCCTACAGTAGGTCCACAGTCGACTCGGGCGACCCGTGCAACCTTAGCAGTCAAACAATAAAAATGGGCCCACAAGCCCATGTAATTTGCCCATGTGGGCCCACACGCTCGTGTGGCCCACAGGGCCCAAAATGGCCTTAGCCGTGTGGATCACACGGCCTGGCCCAATAATCCCACACGCTCGTGTGGTTCACCTATGTAGGGCCCACATGCCTGTGTGGCCCACACGGCCCAATTCGGCCCGACCCATGAATCGTACATGGCTAGGCTCAATGAGCACACGCCAGTGTTCGGTCACACGGACTACCACACGAGCGGCCACACGCCTGTATGGCATCGGCTTTTCACATTTTCTGGCTTTTCACTAATTTCCATTTTTAGAGTCGTGTTTACACACCTGGTTATGAAAGATGCGCACACAGTCCTCGATCACTCCAGAACCTATGTTCACCCATAAACACTCGATTAATTGCATATCAATCGAATTTAAAACGAACCCTATTCAATACACTTATCCACTTGATCGACAGCCACTTACCTTGTTTGAACAACTGAATCCCCACGCACTTAACCCATAGGAAAAAGATGATCACTAGCTCCTGGGTTATTACCTGTTATCCAACCGAAACCCATATTAACAATTATCTACAAGAACAGTTTAATCCATATTGAATACCAACTTACCGAAAGCTCAAACCGTGGAATAGGAATGGTTAACTAAATCGGTAGAGAGCAATAAAGAAAAGAGTCGGCACAGTGAAGGTAGAAAAAGGAGAGACAATCGACAAGAAAGGAGGAGGGAACGCTTGCCTTAAGAAGGGACAAAACCGAAAGGGAAAAAAATTAACAGAATAGCAATAATTGGCACCAAAGAATGAGGAACAGTCGACAGAAGGTTGAGAGAATCAAAAGCCAAAGCCGAAATTGGGAAGAAAGCAAATATGATTCGGCTAGGGGAAAAAGCAAATCCAATCGCAAATTCGGCATCAAAAGAAGGGTTGAGGAAGAGAACGACAACAAAGTGGAGAGGGAAAAGAAGAAAATTCGGTAGAGGATTCTTGGGAAAGAGAAAAACGAAACTGAAATTGCAAAAAGAAAATAAAATAAGAAGGGAAACTAGTAGAAGTTTCGGCATAGAACTTTCAGAAACCAAAAAAGAAAATTTCGGTAATGGAGAAACAAAACATCAGAGGGCAAATTGTCAGAAATGAAAGAGTGAGGGGAAAGCCAAACTTGCAACCACAGTTTGAATGCTCTCAAACTCCTCA
The DNA here is from genome assembly GCA_005393395.2 of Gossypium australe. Lineage (NCBI taxonomy): Eukaryota > Viridiplantae > Streptophyta > Magnoliopsida > Malvales > Malvaceae > Gossypium > Gossypium australe. The sequence goes on along the minus strand of CM016615.1, from coordinate 11,565,909 downwards.
CTTCTTAATTTTCTCACCATATCCCTTAATCCTCTCCCCAAAACCGTCCACCCCTCCCTCAACCACCTAATTCAAATTCCATTCAAACTCTTCGATATTTCGGCTAAACTAAAACACCCACACGGCACAAGCAGCAAAATGAAACACTCCCTTGTGCACACCAGGACTCGAACTCAAGACCACCAATACTTTGCCACTCCACTTAGCCACCAGACCAGCAGTCCCATTCTGACATGTTTTACCAACATTTATTTATAAGCCTACTAATTAGAGATAGGGGTTTATTCATTTAAAAACAAAAATTTGCCCAAGCTAAGGCTTGAACTTAGGACCTCTCAGACACTACCAGAACACATAGCCACTAAAGCAAATAATTATTTCTGACACAAACAAACGAAAATAAATATCTAGGGGATTTTTGGGGCATTACAACTCTATTCCCTTAAAAGAAAAATTTGGCCTTGAAATTTTACCTGATCAGAATAGATGAGGATACTGCTGTCGTATCGCATCGTCAGGCTCCCACGTAGCCTCCTAAGAGCTATGATTATGCCAAAGAACCTTAACCAGTGGGATGGATTTTTTTCTTAGAACCTTCACATCGTGATCCAATATTTGGACTGGCTCCTCTTCAAAGGTCAGATCTGGCCTAACCTCGATTTTCTCAACTAAAACAATATGCTTGGGATCAGAATGGTAACACCTCAACATAGAAACGTGGAACACGTCGTGAATCCGCTCCAACTCTGAAGGTAGTTCCAACTGATATGCTACTGGCCCCACTCGTTTCAAAATGCGATAAGGCCCAATAAATCTAGGGCTGAGCTTACCCTTGCGACCAAACCTCAGTACTTTCTTCCATAGTGAGACCTTGAGAAAAATGGAGTCCCCCACAGAATACTCTATCTCTCGACGATTCAGGTCTGCATAGGACTTTTGTTTGTTAGATGCCACTTTCATTCTGTCTTGAATCAATCTAACTTTATCCGCGGTATCAGAAACTAGTTCAGGGCCCAGAACACATCGCTCGCCCAACTTAGTTCACCATGAAGGTGTGCGACACCTACAACTATATAATGCCTTGTACGGTGCCATTTGAATGCTAGACTGATAGCTGTTGTTATAAGCAAACTCTGCTAGCACACACACTTCTCCCCTTCTTACCTACTCCCCATTTCCCTTTTTCTTCAAACACACTCTTAACTCTTCATTCCCAACTTTCTTCATTTTCCTAACTTTAGATATAACCATATCCATGTCGAAGAAACGAAAGGATCCTAGCACAGTCTCCCTCTGCGAGACCGATCTACATAAGTTCATGCCGGCTGCTTCATTAACTCGACAGGAAACGGGCCTTTGAGTCCATTTAACTTTTCTTTTTATTTTCCCTTCTCCTTTATTTTCCTTTTCTTTATTTTTCTTTTACTTAGTTTAATCTATTTTATTTCATTTTCTTTAATTTAGGTTCTAAAGGCTGCTTGGGAATCACCACACCACGACCATAGCCACGACACCACAGCCTTAGAAATCACACCCACCTCGCTAACCATCTAACAATAAGGACTCTTCGGTCCATTAATCTTTTCTTTTAATTTTATTTTACTTTCTATTTTCTTTCTTTTTATCTTTCTTTTTTTAGATATATATTTAGTATATTTAGAACTATTCTTATTATTTCCTAGCTAATTCTTCACTAGCTTCCCAATTTCTTCATCTAGCGCAGAGATTGTCGGCAGTCACCACACCACGGCACTCCCAACTCAAGGAAGCCATCCAAATTCAGGAAGTTTCACCTCTCCCTATCTCTTAAATTTCATATATATATCTTTGTACATTGAGGGCAATGTACATTTTAAGTATGGGAGATGAATATTTATTTCGAGAAAGTGCGTAACTTTCTGCATTATTCTCAAATCCCTGAATTATGCCTTGAATTATACCTTGTTCTTAAGTAATTTTCTCATATTATGATTAGAATGAAATTTCCTTTGGTTCATGATTTTTATTGATATGTTTCGGATTAAGTCATTGATAATTATGCAGTGATGATTTAAACTTTAGGAGATTAGAGAATCAAGCATGATGAGTCTATTTTCAAAAATTTAAAATTTTGTTAGGTTGTCTACCTGAATCTAATTATTACCTTGAAGTTTAAAATTTACAAAGTTGATATCAAAAACCCATAATTTTTGTGAGATTTTGAGCCTTTTAGAGCATACATTCTTTCGTGCTCACCTTTTGATTATGAGTGTGTCAACATTGATTTGTTATTCTAGAACTTGCTTCGACTATGCATGTCAAGACCACATTATTGATTTGATATACAGAGATGATAAAGGCACTTAGGATTTAACCCACTTACTCCACTAAAAAGCTTACCCTCACAATTAACCCCTAGTGAACCCCTTTGATCCTAACAACCCTTTTTATTTGACTCACCCACTAATATTAACCTAAAACCCATTTTGTATTTTTTATCACCATTCCTTGACTCCCTTTTTTGTCGAGATTTGATTTTGAGCAATTACCTAACTATGTTCTATATTTTAGTTGTAAAAGTTCTTTCCTATACTTGATTTGTTCTTAAAAAAAAAAACGAAGTATATTCATTATTAGTTCTATGATCAAGTGAGCTTATACGTTTAAAATTCCACATATTAAGAAGAAGCTCGTATTATTAGTAAAGTTGTAATTGATGTAATTATTCAAGTATTAGTTTATTTTTCTAGTTAGGTAAATTGTCAATTCAATCTCGATTCTAACCCTCTAATTCAGCCTTTATCCACACCTTTAACCCAAGCCACATTATAACCCTTTTTAAGACCTTTTGATTTGTGTATCATCTCATTTTACAGTGGTGGAGATTTGATTTTCAGGCAAGCTTATGGGATTAACTTTTCATGTTCGACTTTTGAGTGCTTAATTTTGAACCTTAAACACTTTGAGTGATTTGAGTGAATCTTTAGTGAGGATGTCAACTCTTGTTGATTTTGAATTAAAGGTGATTATTTAGGTAAAGGGAAACACCTATATTTTCATGCTACAAAAACTATGACTTTGATTGTTTGAATCTTCAAGACCCGTTACTTAAATTATCAATGTATGAATTATCTTTGAATTATGATGAAACATTATTGATGAATATTATGAATCAAGGAAGTCCATTTTAATTGTGAGTTGAGAATTTTGCTTGAGGACAAGCAAGTGCTTAAGTGTTGGGGTATTTGATAAACCGTAATATATACATATTTTAATCCCACATTTAGCATACTTTTGGATGATTTATTCCTTGAATTGTGGAATTTGGTACTCCTAATCCTTTAATTTCATATTTTATACTTAGGAAAGCATCGGAGGATGAAAAGAACGAGAAACGACCCTAAAACAGAGTAAATGGGCCAAATCACGAAATCAACACGGCCTGGGCCCAAGCCACACGACCGTGCCTCTTTAACAGACTCGAACACGGCCTGGCCACGATTCACACGGGCGTGTGCCATGGGCGTGCCCCTGCCATGACAAAGAAGAGTTTCATTCGGATTAGGGTACTTAGAGGCAAAGAAAGCCATTCCAAAAGCCTATATAAACACCCTAGAGGCCAACCTTCAAGGGGCGTCCAGTTAGGCCGAAGAGCCAAGCCAGAGAGGCTAGAATTGTGGAATTTACTCGAAGAAAGCCAGTTGATTCATCTCAAGAAGCCAGAGTTATACTCAAGACGAAAGATCTTCCCTTCAATTTCCTTCAGGGGGTTTTAGGGTTTTTCTCATGTTTTGTTTTATATTTTCTTCTGAGATGTATTCTTTTATAATTATGAACTAAACCCCTCAAATACCTGAGGGGGATGAAACCTACGACGGATCTTTTTATTGTTTTCTGAACTATATGATAAATACTTGATTTGTTCTTAATTATGTGTTCTTAATTCTTGTTTTAATATTTCAGGATATTGATTCAAGTATTGATGTGCTTAGGCAGAGGAGGAATAGACCCTGTCTAAGAATAGATCTAGCATAATTAAGCGGAGTTGATCGCAACCCTAGAGATAAGATGACGAAAATCTGCCAGATTAGGGTCAAACCTAATATGGGAGTCCATAGGTCGAGTTAATGCAATTCTAGGGGTTTTAATTAGAAAGAGATTTCAATTAATCAACCTAGGGTTATACGTTTGTAGCCTCGAGAGAGGTATTAATATAACTTAGGGAATCCTACGGATCAAGTCAAGTGAATAAATCGCCTGGTTCAAAGTTAAATAACAAGTGAAGTCTAGGAGGATTCTTCCTCGGGTATTGTCTTAATCAATTGGTTTTTCCCACAAGTATTTTCCCAAATTCATTCTCTTTGTCTTAGTATCTTTAGCTTAATAGTTAGATAATTTTAGATTAATAATTCCCTTAATTTTTAAGCTAAATACTAGAAAGAAAGTTAGTATTAGTAATTTTGGTTCCTTTGGGTTCGATAATCCAGTCTTGCCACAAACTATACTACTGTTCGATAGGTGCACTTGCCTCAATCGTTGTCATAGTTAGTTTTTAGGCTCGATCGTTCTTCTTATAAATTTTTGAGACTCTGACACACGATCAACGCCGGTGCTCTCGCGCCTTCCTGTTAATGTATGTGCGAGGAGGGCATGAAGGTACCTCAATGGTGGGGGAAGAGCGGTCGCCTTGGAGTGATTAGGATCGTATGTTGCTGAAGCCGGAGCTAAGGCCTGCCAACACTTGGAAGGTGAATAGTAGATGTGGCGGTGAAGCTTGGAGAGGTCTTCCTCTTCCATGAATTGGTCAGTATAAAGACCTAAAGCCACTCTGAATGCAGGAACACTCATTTCGCGAACCAATCCTCCTAGGCGAAACTGTATAGTACTTGGGTCGTCGTGGTATGTCATCACCTCCTGCAAATGAAACGTAGAGCAAAGATGGTATATAGGCTCGACAATACCAAAGAACTGCTCCCAAGGGTCGGTGAACAGTAAGGCTCGAACAGCACCAACAAGTTGTACTTACTCTAGGGCGGCCCAGTCAATGCATCTTCCTTACTGATAGGTCGTGCTCGTAGAATATGGAAAAGTTCCTCTTGGTCTCCTGGAGGAAACTGTAAGAATGGGTGTCGCACTTCGGCAGATGCGCTTGTCGATGATGAACCGGGCCCTTTTTGGTTTTTGAAACAGGGACTGCAATTTTTCGCCCACGTAAGGGAGTCATTATGTATCTAAAATTGTAAGAAATTCTCAATAAATCACATACTATTGCCAGCCAAAACATTCATACTATCCTAGTATATTCCTATTTCATCAAATAATGTAGAATGTAAATACTAGTTCTGATTCGAAGTAGGATTGATAGTACTAAAATAATGAACTATTAAACTAAGCATGAAAATATGAACAGGGGTTAATATAAATAAAAATTAAGTAAATAAATAATGGTGGAGAAGGGGAACCGATGGTGGTGCTGAAAGAAGTGGCCCGGTAGAGGTAGTCGTACTCAGTCGTGCAGCGGTGCACGGGCGTGGTCTGGAGTTTGCACGGGCGTGAACTGTATGGAGGAGAAGAGGGAAGGAAGAAAGGGAACGGAAAATGTGAGGGAAGGGAAGTGATGGAAGTAGGACACAGAGCCGGTGGCCGGAATAGAGGAGGGGGAATGAGAGTGGATAGGGTTTTAGGGGAGAAAATTTTTGGAAGAAGATGAATAGTGGGTTGGTTTAAATAGGAAATAGGGCACACGGTTAAGGGCCACGCCCATGTGCCTATTGTTTAACCCGTGTGTTTCGTAAATTTTGAAATAGGACGCATCTGGGTTGTGGCACACGCCCGTGTTCCCTGGGCGTGTTGGGTCACACGGCCGCCTCGTACGGCCGTGTATTGCTTCGTTCACTTCTCACACGCCCGTGTTATAGGTCCCACGCCCGTGTTACTTTGACAGGTTCGAACACGATTTAAAGGCACGAGCATGTTGAACGCCCGTGTCAATATCTCAGTTTCAACCACAGCTTAGGGCCACGGGCGTGTCTAACGCCCGTGTCATTTACTCAGAATCGAACATGGCTGCATCGCACGGCCGTGGCTCTTCTATCACATCCCGTGTTGGGGAAAAGTTTTTCTTCCTTGACTCGCACAGCTTCCGCCACATCTGTGTCTCTCCCCGTGGTTTCCACATGGCCACGGCCACACCCATGTGCTATGCCGTGCGGATGAGAAATCTTGCGTCTGTTAAAATGGTTAGTTCTTAGTTAGATGCTAAAACCAAAAATATGAATGTTAGTGATATTAGTGCTCGGGTTGCCTCCCCGAGAAGCGCTCGTTTAAAGTCTTAAGCTAGACTTACCCTATTTTCAATCCTAAATGAAGGTTCACGGAGCCGAAGCTCCTCTCTCATATCCCTAAAATCTTCACCATTATAAATTTTCAGTCGCTAACCATTTACCTTGAATGTGCCACGAGTCGGATGAGTTACCTCGATTGTGTGTTAGGGAAAAATAGTTTTGATTACGAATAGACCTGACCATCTTGATTTCAGCTTTCCAGGAAACAATTTGAGCCTTGAATTATATAGCAGGACTAAATCTCCTACTTTGAATTGCTTCGGTTGCTTTAAACGAGCATCATGGCATCGCTTTGTTGCCTCCTTATACAGACGTGAGTTCTCATAGGCTTTAGTTTGCCATTCATCTAGCTCGTTCAACTGCATCATTCTCTTCTCACCTGCAGGTTTAAGATCGTAATTTAAGAATTTTATGGCCCAAAAAGCTTTGTGCTCTAATTCAAATGGTAGATGACAAATTTTTCCGTAGACAAGTCTGTATGGGGATGTTCCTATGGGGGTTTTAAACGCTGTTCTATAGGCCCATAAAGCATCGTCTACTTTTAATGCCCAATCTTTCCTGTTTGATTCAACTGTTTTCTTTAGAATACGGTTAAACTCTTGATTTGCTACTTCCACTTGTCCATTGGTTTGAGGGTGATAAGGGGTAGCTGTTCTACGGCGTACTCCATATTTCTTTAAGACCTTGTCAAATTGAGTATTACAAAAATGAGTACCCCTATCACTAATAATTGCTCTGGGTGTTCCAAATCGAGAGAAGAGTTTCTTAAGAAATCTCGCTACCATTCTGGCATCATTAGTAGGTAAGGCTTGAGCTTCCACCCATTTTGACATATAGTCCACTGCTACTAAGATGTGTTTATTTCCAAATAAGCTAGGGAATGGGACCATAAAATCAATACCCCATACATCAAAAATTTCACATGATAACATGTATGTTTGAGGCATTTCATCGCGTTCAGAGATATTACCTATTCTCCGACATTTATCACACGAAGCAACATACCTGTTAGCGTCTTTGAACAAGGTATGCCAATAAAAACCTGATTCGAGTGTTTTATGTGCTGTCTGGATCCTGCTGTAATGTCCTCTTGAAGGTCCTGAATGGAAATGTTCTAAGATTTTGCTTGCTTCTGCCTTTGTAACACATCTCCGAATTATTTGATCTGCACATATACGGAAAAGAAAAGGGTCCTCCCAAAAATAGTTCTTCGCATCAACAAAGAATCGCTTCTTTTGATTATGTGTTAACCTTTTGGTAGGATGTTAGAAGCTAGGTAATTTGCAATATTCGCAAACCAAGGTACCTCGGAGTTAAATATAACAAATAGTTGTTCGTCAGGAAACGAGTCATTTATCTCACTCTCATCGAGTTCTTCGATATATGGATTTTCAAGCCTAGAAAGATGATCTGCCGCAAGATTTTTAGCTCCTTTCTTATCTTGAATTTCCAAATCAAATTCCCGTAAGAGTAAAATCCATCTTATGAGTCGATGTTTTGCATCAGGTTTAGTTAAAAGATAACGAAGAGCTGAATGGTCAGTGTAAACGACAACTTTAGATAATATCAAATACTATCTAAATTTGTCAAATGCAAAAACCACAGCTAGCAATTCTTTTTCTGTGGTGGTGTAATTTTCTTGTGTGGTCGTCAATGTTTTGCTAGCATAATAAATCGGCTGAAAATGCTTGTCTCTTCGCTGTCCCAAAACTGGACCTACTGCAAAATCACTCGCATCACACATTAGTTCAAAGGATAAATTCCAATCAAGTGCAATTATAATTGGAGCATTTATTAATTTATTTTTTAGGGTGTTAAATGCATCTAAACATTCCTGATCAAAATCGAAAGCCACATCTTTTTCTAGTAGTTTTGTTAAAGGCTTAACTATTTTAGAAAAATCCTTAGTAAATCTTCGATAAAATCCAGCATGTCCTAAAAAGCTTCGAATAGCCTTTACTGAACTAGGAGGAGGTAATTTTTCTATGGTTTCAACTTTTTCTTTATCAACCTCAATCCCTTTACTAGAAATTTTGTGGCCTAACACAATCCCCTCTCGAACCATAAAGTGACACTTTTCCCAATTAAGCACAAGGTTTGTTTCCTCACATCTCATTAGAACTCGTTTTAAATTTTTAAGGCAAAGATGAAAAGAATTACCAAATACCGAAAAGTCGTCCATAAATACCTCCATAATATCTTCCACAAGTTCATCAAAGATGGCTAGCATACAACGCTGAAAAGTAGCAGGAGCATTACATAATCCAAAAGGCATTCTACGATAAGCAAACGTACCGTATGGACATGTAAATGTTGTCTTTTCTTGATCCTCAGGGGCTATTGGGATTTGGAAGTAGTCAGAGAGTCCATCTAGGAAGTAGTAGTACATATGCCTAGATAATCTTTCTAACATCTGATCAATAAAGGGTAAAGAGAAGTGATTGTTTCTCGTGGCGTCGTTCAACTTCTTATAGTCAATGCATACACTCCAACCTGTGACTGTTCTTGTAGGAATCAATTCATTCTTTTCGTTAGCTATAACAGTCATACCTCCTTTCTTTGGAACAACCTGCACAGGACTCACCCAAGTACTGTCAGAAATAGGATAAATAATTCCAGCGTCTAGAAGTTTAATTACCTCAGCTCTAATAACTTCTTTCATGTTGGGATTCAATCATCTTTGAGGTTGCACACATGGTTTATACTTATCTTCCATTAAAATCTTGTAGGTGCAAAATGATGGACTTATTCATTTAATGTCAGAAATTTTCCAAGCTATGGCTTTTTTATGTTCTTTTAGTACCTGCAACAACTCGTCTCTCTCTTTGGGTTCCAGTTCTGAAAAGATGATCACTGGTAGTGTAGAATTATCTCCGAGGAATGCATATTCTAAGTGATTTGGTAACTGTTTCAATTCCAATTTAGGTGGTTCTTCAATAGAGGGTTTTTGTTTTAGTTCGTCGTTTGTTTCAATGCCCTCGTCTTTCTTTTGTCTAGATGTATTAGAATTCAATTTATTGGTATCATCATCTGCCCCTCACCTTGGGTAAGACACAATTCCATCATGTCGTCATGTATGATTTCCTGTAAAGAATCTTGATTAAAATGATCAATGGCATCAATAAAATAACAGGAATCATCTTGCTCTCTAGAAAATTGCATAGCATCGTAAATTTGAAAAACAATTTCCTCGTTGCTTACCCTTAGCACAAGTTTACCATCGCCTACATCGATAATAGCCCTAACAGTAGCTAAAAAGGGGCGTCCCAAAATTAAAGGCACCTCAATGTTCTCATCCATGTCAAGCACAACAAAATCAACAGGGAATATAAATTTTTCAACTTTTACCAGAATATCTTCAATAATTCCCCTAAGATATTTAATAGATCTGTCAGCTAATTGAATACTCATCCTAGTGGGTTTTGGTTCCTCGAGACCAAGCTGCTTGAACATTTTATAAGACATTAAGTTAATACTGGCACCTAAATCAGCTAGTGCTTTCTCAATGTTTAAACTACCAATTAAACAGGGAATAGTGAAACTTCCTAGATCTTTCAATTTGGTTGGTAGTTTATTTTGGAGGATGGTTGAACATTCTTCATTAAGTTCCACAGTCGATATCTCTTCAAACTTCCTTTTATTTGTTAGAAGCTCTTTTAGGAATTTTGCGTATGTCGGCATATGTGAAATAGCTTCAACAAAAGGTAAGTTAATATGTAACTATTTAAAAAGTTCTAGAAATTTACTGTACTTTGCGTCTAAACGATCTTCCTTCAACTTTGCCGGATATGGGATTGGTGGTTTATATTCTTCACGTACCGGTGTTACACTCTCGACTTCCTCATCTTTTTCCTTATTTGTTTCTTGCTGTTTCTTCTTTTCTGTTTCAACCAATACCTTCCCACTCCTTAATGTTACTGCCTTCACTTGCTCTTGTGGTTTAGGTTCGGTATTATTAGGTAAACGACTTGGTTGCCTTCACTTGCTCCTTAATGTTACTGTCCTAGTTGATTTTTAAGCCCTTGAATTAATGTTAGCTGATTATTCAATACCGTTTCGGTATTCTGAAAGTGAATTTCTGATGCTGAAATAAACTTTGCTAGCATAACCTCAATGTTCGTCTTTTTCTCTTGTGGGTAAGTTTTTTGTTGAAAACATGGGAGAGGTTGTTGTCTTTGATTTCCTTGACCACCTCATGAGAAATTGGGGTGGTTCCTCCAACCTGGATTATAAGTATTACTATACGGGTTATTTTGAGGTCTAGAATTATTACCCATATAGTGAACTTGTTCGTTTTCAGCGCTCGGGTTGTAATGTGGGTATTCTGTATTGCTCATCCCTCCTTCATTCATCTCGCTTTGCATCACTGGATGTACCTGCGAAGAACCATACAAACCATCAATCTCTTTATTTAACATCTCTACCTGATTTGATAGCATGGTTACTACGTTGAGGTTGAAAACACTGGCGGCTTTTGTTGGCCTTGTCCTCGTGACTTGCCACTGATAGTTATTCAGTGACATCTCTTCAATGAATTCGTAGGTAGCCTCAGGTGTTTTGTTGTTTAGGGTACCGCCGGCGGCTGAATCAATCAATTGCCTGGTTGAGGGGTTTACACCGTTGTAAAAGGTTTGGATCTGTAGCCACAAAGGTAACCCATGGTGTGGGCACCTTCTCAATAGATCCTTATATCTCTCCCATGCATCGTAAAGTGTCTCTAAATCCATCTGCACAAAAGAAGAGATATCATTCCTCAACTTAGCTGTTTTAGTCGGCGGAAAATAATTTAACAAAAATTTTTCGGTCATTTGTTCCCATGTAGTGATTGATCCTCGTGGTAACGAGTTCAACCATTGTTTATCTTTGTTCCTCAACGAAAAGGGAAACAATCGAAGATGAACAGCATCATCAGAAACGCCATTTATTTTGAAAGTATCGCAAAATTCTAGGAAATTCGCCAAGTGATTATTTGGATCTTCATCCTGCAAACCATCAAACTGAACAAATTTCTGTATCATCTGAATTGTGTTAGGTTTCAGTTCAAAATTATTTGCAGCAATAGAAGGTCTAACAATACTTGACTCAGTTCCTGTTAAATTAGGTTTAGCATAATCATATATAGTTCGAGGAGCATGATTCTCAGCCACCACCAGAGGTAGCGGATTATTCTCAGCCATCTCTTCCGTATTATTAGTATCGTCCTCTTGCTCTTCTTGTATGTATTGTAAGCTTCTCCTTATTTCTCTTCGGTTTCTGCGAACTGTGCTTTCAATTTCACTGTCGTAGAGTAGAGGTCCTGACGGGTTTCTTCTAGTCATAAACTAGAATACCTGCCAGAAGCAAAGAAAAAAGAAAAGAAAAATTGGAAAAGTAAAAAAAAATAAATAAAAATAATGGCTAAAGTAATAAAAATCAAGCGTTCCTAATATCTTAGCCCCCGGCAACGGCGCCAAAAACTTGATTGTGTCCAAACTAACTATGACAACGAATAAGGCAACCGCACCTATCGTTTGGTAGTATAGCTATGGCAAGACCAGAAATATCGTATCCTCAAGGACCAATAGTACTAGTAATTACTATCTTTCTATTATTTAGCCTCAGAATTAAGGGAATTTATGTTTAATCTAAAACTAACTAATTACTAAGCTGAAGATGCTAAGACACAGAGAATGAATTGGGGAAATACTTTTTGGAAAACCAATTGATTAAGACAATACCCGAGGAAGAATCCACCTAGACTTCACTTGTTATTTAACTCTGAACCAGATGATTTATTCACTTGACTTGATCCGTAGGATTACCTAATTTATATTAATACCTCTCTCGAGGCTACTAACGTCTAACCCTAGGTTGATTAATTGAAATCTCTTTCTAATTAAAACCCCTAGAGTTGCATTAACTCGATCTATGGGCTCCCATATTAGGTTTGACCCTAATTCGGAAGATTTTCGTTGTCCTATCTCTAAGAGTGCGATCAACTCCGCTTAATTATGCTAGATCTGCTCTTAAACAAGGACTTTTGCTCCACTGCCTAAGCACATCAATACTTGAATCAATATCCTGAAATATCAAAGCAAGAATTAAGAACACATAATTAAAAAAAATCAAGTATTTATCATATAGTTCAGAAAACAATAATAAGATCCGTCTTAGGTTTCATCCCCCTCAGGTATTTGAGAGGTTTAGTTCATGGTTATAAAAGAATACATCTCAGAAGAAAGTATAAAACAAAACATAAGAAAAACCCTAAAACCCCTGAAGGAAATTGAAGGGAAGATCTTCCATCTTGAGTATGATTCCGACTTCTTGAGATGAATCAACTGGCTGTCTTCGAGTAAATCCCATAATTCGGCCCTCTCTGGCTTCGCTTCTCCGGCCTCCCCCTTTTAGGTAACACTTAAGGTGTTTATATAGGCTTTCGAAATGTCTTTCTTTGCCTTCAAGTATCCTTTTTCAAGTGGAATTAAAACAGGTCACGACAGGGACACGCTCGTGTGGCACGGCCGTGTGAATCGAGCCAGGCCGTGTTCGGGTCTACTAAAGTGGCACGGCCGTGCGGTTATCTCCAGGCCGTGTGGACTTCTTACTTTGGCCCATTTTCTCCTTTTTTGGCCCGTTTCTCGTTCTTTTCATCCTCTAATCCTCTCTTAAGTATAAAACATGAAATTAAAGGATTAGAAGCATCAAATTCCACAATTCAGGGGATAAATCATCCAAAAGTATGCTAAATGTGGTATTAAAATATGTACATATTACGGTTTATCAGGTAACAACATCAAATTAGCCGAAAAACAAATATCCCGAAACATCAATGGACAGTTCTTGCACACTTTATCCACCAAGACACACTTGCCTAAGGGGTTCAATATTCTAATCACAAATTCAATAGACTCAACAGGTAGAGTCTTATTTGATACTAGATTCACACACACATAGGAATGAGTAGAACCTGGGTCTATCAATCCAATCACATTTGTATCAAATAGAGTAAAAGTATTAGTGATGACGTCTGGAGATAACTCTTCCTCTCGTGCGCGTATAGCATAGGCTCGGGCAGGTGCTCTCGCCTCCGATCTCACAGCTATATCAATAGTCCCTCTTTGGCTTCCACTCACATTCCTGACATTTCTGGGTGGTCTACCCCTAGCCGTCACATTACTCGATCTCACATTCTGAACATTTTCTTCCTCAGTCATCTTTGGGCAGTCTCAAATGAAGTGATCTCATGATCCACACTTATAACAAGTTCGATTATTATACTTGCCCCAAGATTCTCCCACATGTCATCTTCCACACCGTTTACACTTAGGTTTGTTGCTTTTGGCACTACCAACACTTGATTCTAGTGAAGCTTGAGTTCTCGGACCATCACTTTGTCTCGTACGATGTCTACTCGGATGTCCAAACGAAGCATTTGATCGGTTGCTTGCATCTTTATATCTCTTCGTCAATGGTCGAGAAAACTTACTCATCGATCTTTTTCTTTCATCACGAGCTTCAGAATCGGCTTTCTTTTTTTCTTTACTAAGCTCTTCAGCTTTGCAGGCTCGTTCAACCAACACAACAAATTCATTCAAATCAAGTATCCCAACCAACAATTTAATATCCTCATTTAGTCCTTCTATGAAACGTTTACACATGGTAGCTTCAGTCGATACACATTCCTGTGTATACTGGCTTAATCTCACAAATTTCCACTCATACTCAATAACAGACATACAACCCTGTTTCAGCTCCAGAAACTCTTTACATTTTTTATTTATAAATCATTGACTGATATACTTATTTCTGAATTTAGTTTGAAAGAAATCCCAGGTGATTCTCTCTCTCGGAACCACGGATATCAATTTCTTCCACCAGTTATACGCGGTATCTCTCAACAAAGAAACTGCACACTTAATGCATTCATTAGAAGTCAACGACATCTCATCGAATACCTGAATTGTATTCTCGAGCCAAAACTCGGCTCGCTCAGTATCGTCATCAGCTGTGGCCCTAAACTCTTCAGCCCCATACTTACGAATCTTATCCACAGGAGGTTTATTCAATCGGATCGGATCTATCACTTGCGGCACAACAGGTACTTGTGGGGGTGGAGGTTGTGGAGCAGCCGGATTCGTTCGAACAAACTCCGAAAACCACTCACTCATCATTCGGAAGAAGGCTTGCTTAGCCTCTCCTCTCTCACTACTATCATTCGGCCTAGATGTGGCCGGCACTGTCCATTAGCTGGGAGTAGGCGCATTACTCTCAACATCATCAGCAACTGCTCAATCGGGATCCATTACTATATGAAAACACATTTTCAACTGTCAGAATTCATCACACTATCGCAATTTCATTTATGGCATGTATAGCTAGACTCATACGCGCTACGTTAGTCTGAGAATCGACTAAATCGTAGCTCTGATACCAAATAAAATGTAACACCCCTAACCCAAAATCATCGCCGAAATAGGGTTAAGAGGCATTACCGAACAATCGGAACAACTCACATCCATTTCATGACACAAAGTCAATCGTCAATCAAACATATTCAAATACGAGTATATAGTCCCTCATCAAGGTCTATGATACCTTAAACACATGTCAGAAAGAGGTCGGGACTAAACCGAACACTTACGAAAGTTTTCAGAAATTTAAACATTCTCCAATACTGTAAAAGTCACACACCGGTGTGGGCCGGTCGTGTGCCTCACACGACTACCAGACACACCCACGTGTCCAGGTCGTGTCCAAACAGAGCATACATATTGACTTGTTCGCACGGCCACCAGACACGCCCGTGTGCCATAGCCGTGTGAAATTAAGGTAGTTACTGACTTGGTCACACGGCCACTATGCACGCCCGTGGGCCCCTGCCGTGTAACCTATCCAGGCACACCTAGAAATGACCCTTAAACCACACGGTAGAGACACACACCCGTGTCTCTTGGCCATGTATGCAAAATAGGCCATTTGCAAGGCCAATTTGCCACCCACACAAGGGTCAACCCTGCAAGCACAATTAAGCATATTTCCTCACACAATTTGGCAACCAAATACATGTCAAATGATCAACATATCATCCCATCCAATCTCATTTCTAATCATGTCAACTTATATACCAAATTTCACAAATAAAACACATGTATTATCAATCATGATTTATCCACAATATCACTAGATCACAATAGCATCAATCCATCACTAAACTTACCATTCATAAGACATTTTCATTGCCATCAAGACATACCAACACATACTTCATATACCAATTCACATATGCATATTGCTAACATTTATCTAGCCACATCACATGTCTAGAATTAAGCATTTCAAAACATGCCATAACTTCTAGCCTATACATGCCATAATTCAACTATATACATCTTTCCAAAAGTACCCAAGATAAATTTGCCGATAGTGTGATAGAGATACTGACGATTCCCGGATCTGAGCTAGCTTTACTGACATTGTCAAACAGAGAAACAAAGCACACAGTAAGCTTTCAAAGGTTAGTAAGTTCGAAATACAATACAATTAACTCATTAAATCAAATCAATGTACAAATTGAATCATCACATAGATAATTTACCAGTGATATATAAATTCAACTACATCCAATACTTACATAGCATTCCATTCATCTACTTTCAATTTCACCAACCACATGGGTATCATACATACCTTTGCCAACACATAGTTACTCACCAACCATGCTACTCAACCGCTCGACTTTACATTTCGATCAAACTTTGCTATTCTTTTGATTTATTCGCACACTTAGTGCCAATTTCATAGTCGACTCGTAATTGTCATTGCACACTTAGTGCCAATATGTTAAACCGAGCTTTTATCGGTATTGCACACACAGTGCCAAATATATAAGCCAAAGCTTCTATCGTTTTGCACACACAGTGCAAATCATCTCTGTTTCGTTTCTAATTTCACACACTTAGTGCCTTCTAATTCAATTCCGCACATAGCATTTTTAATCTCATAGTTATATATATATATATATATATATATATATATATATATATATATATATTCATTGAATTCACATCACATAGATATAGTTTACAACTAGTATTATATCTGAACTTACCTCGGACGTTGAAATATCGAAACGGTCGATTAATCGAGCACTTTGTCTTTGCCTCAATCTCGATCCGAACTTCTCCTTTCTTGGTCTATACACATTCAAATTCAACTCATTCAATCACCAATTCATTCAATTTAATCCAAACACACATATTTAGGGCATTTTACAAAATAGCCCTTACATTTTCACATTTTGACACTTTAGTCCCTATTTTACAAACTTATCAAATTCACATAATTTGCTTTCACATAAGCCTAGCCGAATTTCCCTTGTGTTCATACAAGCCCACACATTTCATTTATTTCACATTTTAATCCCTCAATTAAACTTTTATTAATTTAGCCCAAAATACACAAATTCATCAAAACTCCAAAGACAAACTATATTAATCAAACACGTATCTTTCATTTTCCTCCATCAAACATTCAAGAGCTCACATGTTCATCAATGGCATATTTCAAAAACATCATCAACTCAAAAAATTAAGACATGGGTTAGCTAGAGCACGAAGCAATGATCACAAAAACGTAGAAATTATCAAAAACCGAATATAAAATACTTACCAATTGAGGCTCACTAGTGCCGAAAATCACAAAGCCTCAAACCCTCATCTTCTTTTCTTATTTTCGGTTGATAGAAACAAAGATGAGCACTATTTAACTTTTTTTTATTTTAATATCAACTTATTTCATGTTTACCAATTTGCCCTTAATGATTCAACCATTTAACTAGCAAATATTAAGCCATTTATGACCATCTCCACTATCCATGGTCCAATTACAACTTAAGGACCTTTCATTTAATAAGCCATGACAATTAAACACTTTATCAATCAGCACACAACTTTTACATCTTATGCGATTAAGTCATTTCCGCAAATTGAACACACAATCAATAAAATCTTCACACAAAAATTTCAAATAAGCTAAATCACATACTGTAAAATCAGAAAATAATATTAAAATATTATTTTAACCTCGAATTTGTGGTCTCGAAACCACTATTCCGACTAGGGTCTAAATCGGGCTGTTACACCAGGCTTCTCAAACAATCCCATACACACCCAAATCACTTAGCCATTAAAGCAGACAAATAAAGTTTTAAAGGGAATGACGTTTTAAAAGGGAATAACTTTTTAATAAACCACGATTAAAAATAAACAAACGCAAACTGAGGTTTTGTACAAGTTTTAAATGGCAAGAAGTTTGAAATTTCAAGAAGGGTTTTCAATGAAAACATGGTTTTCGAAAAACACTTCAATGTGACACGCCAGATTCGGCCATAACGTCTAGGCCGGGTTTGGGGTGTTACATTTAGTGGTATCAGAGCCAAGTTACAAAACTCGGCTGTGGAATGGGTTTTCAAATTTTTGGATTTCAAAAGGTTGTTTTCGAATATGTGAAGTGTTTGAGATACTTCTTTTGAAAAGTGTGGTTTACCGAGTCTCCGGTGCCGAATCCGTAAGTTCTTTAGATATTAGACTGTGCACAAAGTTAGATTTTGTATTTATTCAGTGTATGTTCTGGCAGGTAGATTTTTAAGCAAGCAACAATACTGTGATGGATTCATAAGGCGAGCAAGGTCACAAGGAGTTTCCCGTTTCCCCGGAACATGAGATTGTTCAGGAGACAGTGGTCGAGGTAAGTCTGCCAACTTCGGGTAGCGGTAACTCGGAGCTTGGGACTGAGGCACTGACCCAGTTGGTAAGGGAGGTGGTAGAGGAAGTGTTTGAGACCAGAGTTAAGGAGATTGGTGAGATGCTTCAGGCTAGATGCTTGGACTGCTCGAAGAAGAGGGACCACAGTCTTCTGAAGCAGGAGCCTCGTTCTGTGAAGCGAGTTAAAACGCGTCCGAACTTTCCGACTTGTGAGCATTGTAAAAGGCATCATCCGGGTGAATTTCGGAGGAAGTTAGGAGCATGTCTCAGATGTGGATCTAAGGAGCATCGAGTTCGAGTTTGTCCAGTCCCTTTTAAGTCAGGTGCGTTTTGTTTGGATATAGGAATTGTATGCATGTGTGATAAATATTTGTCTGCTTCTGTGGTTAAATGTTTTGGTTGTGTGTAAGAGGTTTCAAGATTAAGTTAAATGTGTATTAGTGTTATTGGGATTTGAGTGTGCAGCGGTAGCATAGTGGTGTAGTTGTTACACAACTACCCTGTTAATTGGAAATTTCGAGGATGAAATTTCTTTAAGGATGGGTGAATTGTAATGCCCCGAATTTGGGCCTAGAAGGAATGGGCCTTGAGCGTGGGATCAGCTAGGAGACTACACATAAATATTTATATCTGTAAGAAAATGACACAAATTGCTTGTTTGCTTTAATGGCTAAGTGATTTAGGTGTGTATGGGATTGTTTGAGAAGCCTGGGTTCAAGTCTTGGCCCTTGCAAAATTTTTAGTTTTTCTCTTAAATGAACCTGGACACTGACACTTAGGCCTTACTAGTAATAATGCGTGTTTTATGACACAAAAAGAGCTTGTGGTGTAGTGGCAAGGTAGCATGTGGTATAACCGAGAGGTTAAAGGTTCAAGTCCTAGGTTACACGGTGGAATGTTTATTTTGCTCCTCGAGCTGTGGAGGTAGAAAAGTTGGACCGAAACACTGTTGAGAAGAGTTTGAATTGGTCTTGGATGGAGTTGTGGAAAGGATTACGGAGAGAGTTGGGGAGAGAATCAAGGAATTAGAAAAACGGGCAAAGAAAGAGAAGTGAGACCACAGAAGAATATTACCTAATTGGCAATTGAAGAAAGGGAGAAAATAATGGCACTTTTGGTCACCACAGTTGATAAAACGCAAAACTCGAAAGAAATCCCGAATGGCAAAAATCACAAAGGAAATTCAGCCCTCTCCTTTCAAGCTCCACAAAACCCAAACAAAGAATATGCCTACAGCTGAAATTGCTCCCTATTTCCCCCTAGCCAAAATCCCCTAGAGCCTTAGAGTCCCAATCGGCCACAACACCCTACCAACCTCCCATTTTGAAATTCCTTGATTCTCTCCCCAACTCTCTCCATAATCCTCTCCACAACTCCATCCAAGACCAATTCAAACTCCTCTCAACAGTGTTTCAGTCCAACTCTTCTACCTCCACAGCTCAAGCAGCAAAATAAACATTCCACTGTGTAACCCAGGACTTGAACTTCAAACCTCTCAGTTATACCACATGGAACCTTGCCACTACACCACAGGCTCTTTTTGTGTCATAAAACAAGCATTATTACTAATAAGGCCTAAATGCCAGTGTCCAGGTTCATTTAAGAGAAAAACTAAAAATTTTGCAAGAGCCAAGACTTGAACCCAGGCTTCTCAAACAATCCCATACACACCCAAATCACTTAGCCATTAAAGTAAACAAGCAATTTGTGTCATTTTCTTGCACATATAAATATTCATGTGCAGTTTCCTAGCTGATCCCACGCTCAAGGCCCATTCTTTCTAGGCCCAAATTCAAGGCATTATAGTTGAGTTCTAGTAGCTATAAGTATCAAATAGTTATGGAATTCAAAATTTGAGGTCCTTATATGGAAAATAGACCATTAAGAGGAGTTAGTAGATAAGTATGATGATTCATCAATGGAAAATTAAATAAAGAAAAGGACTAAATTGGAAAGATGAAATAATAAAAGATGATATTTTAATTAAATACAAAAATATCATCATTTTCATCATCTTTCACAAATAAAAAGATGAAAACCCTAGCCATGGAAATTGGGTTTTGAGCAAACTTATTTGGCTCAATTAAGTATATTTTCTTGTTCCATTTTTAGTAATTTTCATATTTCTGATATTGTAATAGCTTAATCTAGCTATCTCGGGGATTAATTTGCAAAGTTATCAAAGTACTAGGGTTTTTCCATGGATGAGTATGCATGAATTATGAAGTTTTATGGTAGAAAATGAAAGGTTGTTGATAGATAAACAACTTTTGTAAAGAGAATTTTGATGAAATTATTATTTAGGGACTAAATTGAAAAGATGTAAAATTCATGGAAAAATTATGAATTTTATCAAATACATGAGCTACAAATGTTATATGTGAAAATTGGCTAGGCTTGGAATAATGATTAAATTGCATGAATTTCATTTTCCAAGCCTAGGGACGAAATCGAAATTTATTAAAAGTATTTGGGCAAAATGGTAATTTTGCCTAAGATGTGAATTGGATTGAATTGAATGTAAATTGTATTAAATTTATGTTAAATTCATTTGTATAGATCTGGATAGATCAAGTACTTAATTAAATCGAGGAAATGAGAAAGTAGCGGATTAGTAACTTTTGCGTGCATGAACATTGTCGAGTTAAGTTCGTGTAACTAAATTGTGTATATTTATATGTTTGAATTAAATGTTGTATATGTGAATTGTATAAATTTTGTATGTACGAAATTGATCACATATCCGATAATACCTGATAAATACTAAGTCTCATTTGGATAAATGAGATTCGATGGATACAGGGTTCCCGAATTGGTTATGGTCATATGTTGTGGACACACCATAGCTCAAAAGAGCATCCTGATATTTGGCCCTCTCAAGCTTCCCGTTATATGGTTCTTGCGAGCTTCCCGTTAATAGCTCTTCGGATCATCCCGATTGGTTGTGATTCTGCATGTGTTGTAGAAACACCACAGCTCTTATAAGCGTCCCGATATATAGATCTTCGTGAGCTTCTCGATTAAAAGCTCTTTGTGAGCTTCCTAATTAATGGCTCTTTGGAGCTTCCCGATATTGGCTCGCTTGAACTTCCCGATATATGATTATCCAGAGCTTCCTGATTAATGGCTCTTCGGAGCTACCCGTTATTGGCTCGCACGAGCTTCCTGATTATGGCTCTTATGAGCTTCCCGTTATACAACCCGGATAAGCTTCCCATTACATGGCTCACAAGAGCTTCCCGTTATATGGCTCGAGAGAGAGCTTCCCGTTAATGTGCTCGTATGAGCATCCCCAAATATGAATTGACAGATTACTGTTTTATACACTTCGTGTATACTACCTGTGTATCCGTCGATATTTCGAGTAAATTCAATGGGCAAAGTTCTGACATAGGATAATCTGAATTTGAGATGAATTATTATGGAAATGTACATGTTATATGAATATTTGATGTGGAAAGCATATATATATGAAAATTGTTACATGATGAGCTCATCCTTGTTTCTTGATATTCACATGAAGTACATGACTAACATGTTTCTTGAGATTAAATGTGTTTAGGCAAATTACTAAATTTCTTTGGATAAATATTTGTATGCTTACCTTATGTGTGAAATAATGGTAAGTCAAATTTCATGTTATGTAACACCCCAAACCCGGCCCATACGTTTCGACCAGATCTGGTATGCTACGGGTTGAACGTTAAAATCTTTTGCTAAGTTGGTTTTAGAAAATCATAAGTTATTAGGCAATATTTGAATAAATAAGTGACATTTGAAAAGAAACCTTGTATTATTATTATTTAGTATAAATAAACCCCTGACATAAATTCATAAGTTGCAAATATTAAAAAAACTATTTAGGCGAATATAAACTATGGGGCCTTATTACCTAAATATTCCCAAAACAAAACTTAAAGGAAAACCAAAAATAATCTATAGAAATAAAAACTTGATGGCCCCTCGAGTCCGTCTCGGCTCCCATGTCCACGATCTACTGCTCATCTGAAAACTTAGGAAAAAATAATAGGGTGAGTCACCAAGACTCAGTGTGTAAATCCCGAAAACACATAAAAGGCTTGGGCCCACAAACACATTATGAGCCCCGGCCCATACACAATGGCAACAATCATAATCACATGACAGATAATAAATGATGCAAAGCCCAACCCATCCTAGAATTCCATCCTCTACACACCAACCCGTACCAACTATCACACCTTGGGGATTTCTACAATCAACCCTCCATCCGCTACACACCAAAACGACAGCCGTACTGCCTATTCCTATTAATTAGGAATTTTAACGGGGGTTTTCTACCACCGATCACCAAGTGACCTAACATTTCATTTCGTGGGTTTTCTACCACCGATCACCATGTGATCTAACATTTCATTAGGTGGATTTTCTACCACCGATCACCATGTGATCTAACATTTCATTTGGTGGGTTTTCTCCCACCGATCACCACGTGATCTAACATTTCATTAGGTGGGTTTTCTACCACCCATCACCATGTGACCAATCATGCTCTTCCCCTTTTTATATCAAACCCATCCCATGCATACATTCATGCAAAATCAAACAATATACTACCTAAGAGATTTCAATCTTTCACATACATTGATACACATAGAGAAGTTCTATGATTACGTACTTGGCATTCCTTGCCTAACCTTTTTTGGGTTTCATTCGACTGTCTACACAACCACTTTCTGGCTTTTTAGCGCATAACATAAACATACATATATTCATACAGATTATTAGTGTGTTAGAGATCTACACACGACTGTTCATACAGCCTCATTTTTCGACTTTTCAGCCCCTAACAGGTATAATGCAAAATAAAACTTATGTGATAAGGATCTACACACGACTGTTCATACAGTCTCATTTTCCGGCTTTTCAGCCCCTAACAGGTATAATACAAAATAAAACTTATGTGATAAGGATCTACACACGACTGTTCATACAACCTCATTTTCTGGCTTTTCAGCCCCTAACAGGTATAATACAAAATAAAACTTATGTGATAAGGATCTACACACGACTGTTCATACAGCCTCATTTTTCGCCTTTTCAGCCCCTAACAGGTATAATACAAAATAGAACTTATGTGATAAGGATCTACACACGACTGTTCATACAGCCTCATTTTCCGGCTTTTCAGCCCCTAACAGGTATAATACAAAATAAAACTTATGTGATAAGGATCTACACATGACTGTTCATACAACCTCATTTTCTGGCTTTTCAGCCCTCTAACAGGTATAATACAAAATAAAACTTATTTGATAAAGATCTACACACCTGATTACCGTTATAACGAGACCCTCTAAGTCGACGCTATCCGTAGCCAACACCACTGCTATCTGCCTTGAAATCCCGAAAAGAGATATCAGATTCAGGGACTAGTGTTTCCGACTTTTAGATCTAAGAGATCTACTTACTAGAGAAGATTCGGCTACTCCAAGAGGATTCCGACTTTTTGTGAAAATCAGGAAGAGAAGATGATTCGAAGAAATCTATAGAGATTCGGCTTTTAGAAGAAAGAAGAGAATAATGGAGTTTTCGGCTTTTAGAAGAAAGAAGAGAGTAATGGAGTTTTCGGCTTTTAGAAGAAAGAAGAGAATAATGAAGTTTTCGGCTTTTAAAAGAAATAAGAGAATAATGGAGTTTTCGGCTTTTAGGATAAAGAAGAGAAAAGAATAATCGGGTTTTCGGCTTTTAGAAGAAAAAAGAGAAAAGAATAATGGAGTTTTCGGCTTTTAGAAGAAAAAAGAGAAAGAAAAGGTGGAAACCCTAAATGTCGCAAAATAAAGAAGAGAACCCTCCCTATTTATAGAAATTTCGGCTAACTCCTAGCCTTGTAGATAGCTCCTATCTTTTCTCCTTTTATCTTCCATATTATCAACTATAATATCTACGTTATCTTATTCATATAAATCCTCCTATTTTAGAGCCTTGTTGCCATCCACTCCACCTAACCTAAATGCTGAAAATTAGCTAACTTAAACTAAAAGAATCGGGCTCCATGAAACTTAAATTTGGGCCCATTATTCCCTTGTGTGGCGTCACCTCCTTGCTCCCTAAGTGGCGCCACTGACCACTGGGCCACAAGCCCATTTTGATGTTTTAAACATAGATACTACCTTTTAAACACTATAATGCCCAAACAGATAATTTTAACCAAGGCCTCTGCCAAAGCCTGAGCCCAATTTGGACCCCTAACACTTAAATTAATTCACTACACATGTTCACCCATTAAACGCATAGGCCCAAAAATTCAGGATGTTACAGTTTTACCCCCTTAAAGAAATTTCGTCCTTGAAATTTCCAACTAACTATTAATCGTACTACCCAAGTCTCACCACTACGCTTTCGCTGCGCACTCTAATTCTAAAGCCAAAAGAAACACTTAGTATACTATGGTAGAGTACGCACCGATATTCACATCTAGAGCGTCCACGTCCCCTTGTACTCATTCTACCGATTCGCGTTTATCTGATTAGAATTTTATGAATTATTAGTTTTCTTCCACTGATTAACCCCGAACAGTCTTATGAATAGTAATTTTAAGGGTAGTTCTTTCGAATTCGCAGTTATATCTACAATTCAGTCTCAAGTTCACATCTCTTAGTTCTAAGAAGCACATACATTCAATCATCACACACCAACATACAAGTAGCATCCATGCGCACACATTCATCGCATAAGGGTATCTTCGTTATTTCACTACCCAGGGGTTTTTTTTCCGTAGTTTTGCCCTACAAAGTATTTTTTTTTCCAAATAAAGTATCTTGGAAATTTTCTTTAAATTAGAGGTACTTTGGTACACTTTTTTTAAAAGCAATGGTATTTTGGAAAACAAGTTTTTTTTTTTTTTCCGAAATAGAGATATTTTGATGTTGTTGTTGTTTTCTCTTTTTGAAGCAGGGGTACTTTGGAAAATTTAATTTTGTAAACCGGGTTACTTTTGTAAATCTAGGGGTTTTCGGGTAAATTTGCAAAACATGGGTATTTTATAAAATCACGGTTATTTGGAAATTTTCACAAACCAAGGGTATTTTGAAAATTTTGCCAACCGGAGTGTTTTGGTAATTTCACAAATTTCGGTAGTTTTACAATTCTGGGGTATTCTGGGAAATTTTCACAAATCAAGTGTATTTTGGAAATTTTACAAAACTTGGGGGTATTTTGGTTGTGAAATAGGGTGGCTGGTCCCTTTCGGGTTTTAATTATAGATTTTGGCCCGTCAACAAATCCCCGTGGCTAAGGTGAACAGTCACTACGTACCAGGTAGGATTTCAGCGAAGAGGATGTGAGTCACTAGGACTGCTTAAGTACCAAGCACTCCTTAAATCCAATCCTAGACATGCGTATGCCCGTTGCCACACCCTAACCCTGCGACTTGTTCACGGGTTTGTTTGGATAGATTAAGTCTTATAAATTTAAAGAGTTGTTTAAACTAAGCCTAAAGTCCATTAAGGCCTAACATACTAGTCTACGTCCATCAAGCCCATCAAACCCAACAAGTATATCACACCAAGAGTTAGAATACTTACCTGCGTGGATCGGGTACCGGTAGACTCGAAGGCCATATCTTCTTCCAAAATTTTTTTTTCCAGATTCACAATAACTTTACAAAACAGTACTAGACCCATTTCACAGCCCGAATTTTTAACTGGGCTCTGATACCAAATTGTAACACCCCAAACCCGGCCCATACGTTTCGACCAGATCTGGTATGCTACGGGTTGAACGTTAAAATCTTTTGCTAAGTTGGTTTTAGAAAATCATAAGTTATTAGGCAATATTTGAATAAATAAGTGACATTTGAAAAGAAACCTTGTATTATTATTATTTGGTATAAATAAACCTCTGACATAAATTCATAAGTTGCAAATATTAAAAAAACTATTTAGGCGAATATAAACTATGGGGCCTTATTACCTAAATATTCCCAAAACAAAACTTAAAGGAAAACCGAAAATAATCTATAGAAATAAAAACATGATGGCCCCTCGAGTCCGTCTCGGCTCCCATGTCCACGATCTACTGCTCATCTGAAAAGTTAGGAAAAAATAATAGGGTGAGTCACCAAGACTCAGTGTGTAAATCCTGAAAACACATAAAACGCTTGGGCCCACAAACACATTATGAGCCCTGGCCCATACACAATGGCAACAATCATAATCACATGACAGATAATAAATGATGCAAAGCCCAACCCATCCTAGAATTCCATCCTCTACACACCAACCCGTACCAACCATCACACCTTGGGGATTTCTACAATCAACCCTCCATCCGCTACACACCAAAACGATAGCCGTACTGCCTATTCCTATTAATTAGGAATTTTAACGGGGGTTTTCTACCACCGATCACCAAGTGACCTAACATTTTATTTCGTGGGTTTTTTACCACCGATCACCATGTGATCTAACATTTCATTAGGTGGATTTTCTACCACCGATCACCATGTGATCTAACATTTCATTAGGTGGGTTTTCTACCACCGATCACCACGTGATCTAACATTTCATTAGGTGGGTTTTCTACCACCCATCACCATGTGACCAATCATGCTCTTCCCCTTTTTATATCAAACCCATCCCATGCATACATTCATGCAAAATCAAACAATATACTACCTAAGAGATTTCAATCTTTCACATACATTGATACACATAGAGAAGTTCTATGATTACGTACTTGGCATTCCTTGCCTAACCTTTTTTGGGTTTCATTCGACTGTCTACACAGCCATTTTCTGGCTTTTTAGCCCATAACATAAACATACATATATTCATACAGATTATTAGTGTGTTAGAGATCTACACACGACTGTTCATACAGCCTCATTTTCCGACTTTTCAGCCCCTAACAGGTATAATACAAAATAAAACTTATGTGATAAGGATCTACACACGACTGTTCATATAGCCTCATTTTCCGGCTTTTCAGCCCCTAACAGGTATAATACAAAATAAAACTTATGTGATAAGGATCTACACACGCTGTTCATACAGCCTCATTTTCTGGCTTTTCAGCCCCTAACAGGTATAATACAAAATAAAACTTATGTGATAAGGATCTACACACAACTGTTCATACAGCCTCATTTTCCGGCTTTTCAGCCCCTAACAGGTATAATACAAAATAGAACTTATGTGATAAGGATCTACACACGACTGTTCATACAGCCTCATTTTCCGGCTTTTCAGCCCCTAACAGGTATAATACAAAATAAAACTTATGTGATAAGGATCTACACACGACTGTTCATACAGCCTCATTTTCCGGCTTTTCAGCCCCTAACAGGTATAATACAAAATAAAACTTATGTGATAAGGATCTACACATGACTGTTCATACAGCCTCATTTTCTGGCTTTTCATCCCCCTAACAGGTATAATACAAAATAAAATTTATGTGATAAGGATCTACACACCTGATTACCGTTATAACGAGACCCTCTAAGTCGACGCTATCCGTAGCCAACACCACCGCTATCTGCCTTGAAATCCCGAAAAGAGATATGAGATTCAGGGACTAGTGTTTCTGACTTTTAGATCTAAGAGATCTACTTACTAGAGAAGATTCGACTACTCCCAGAGGATTCCGACTTTTTGCGAAAATCAGGAAGAGAAGATGATTCGAAGAAATCTATAGAGATTCGGCTTTTAGAAGAAAGAAGAGAATAATAGAGTTTTCGGCTTTTAGAAGAAAGAAGAGAGTAATGGAGTTTTCGGCTTTTAGAAGAAAGAAGAGAATAATGGAGTTTTTAGCTTTTAGAAGAAAGAAGAGAATAATGGAGTTTTCGGCTTTTAGGATAAAGAAGAGAAAAGAATAATGGGGTTTTCGGCTTTTAGAAGAAAAAAGAGAAAAGTATAATGGAGTTTTCGGCTTTTAGAAGAAAAAAGAGAAAGAAAAGGTGGAAACCCTAAATGTCGCAAAATAAAGAAGAGAACCCTCTCTATTTATAGAAATTTCGGCTAACTCCTAGCCTTGTATATAGCTCCTATCTTTTCTCCTTTTATCTTCCATATTATCAACTATAATATCTACATTATCTTATTCATATAAATCCTCCTATTTTTGAGCCTTGTTCCCATCCACTCCACCTAACCCAAATGCCGAAAATTAGCTAACTTAAACTAAAAGAATTGGGCTCCATGAAACTTAAATTTGGGCCCCTTATTCCCTTGTGTAGCGTCACCTCCTTGCTCCCTAAGTGGTGCCACTGATCACTAGGCCACAAGCCCATTTTGATGTTTTAAACATAGATACTACCTTTTAAACCCTATAATGCCCAAACAGATAATTTTAACCAAGGCCTCTGCCTAAGCCTGAGCCCAATTTGGACCCCTAACACTTAAATTAACTCACTACACATGTTCACCCATTAAACGCATAGGCCCAAAAATTCAGGATGTTACATGTTATACGAACTTACTAAGCATTAAATGCTTACTTTATTTTATTTCCTTTGTTTTATAGTAACTCGGAAGCTCATTATGGTTGGAAGCTGGTCGGAGACACATCACACTATCCATTGGCCCAATTCGGTATAAATAGTAAATTACTTTTGGTTATAATGACATGTATAAGTTAACTAGACAATGTTAATATGAAAATGATTTTGGTTGTAAATAGCCATTGGAATGGCTTGTGATAATCTTATTTTGATATGTATGTAGATGGTCTTATCATGTTTAATGTGTGCTAGTATAGTTGAATGATGAATAATTTATAAACATGTTGATGATTGGTTTGAAATTGGTAAATTAGGTAAAAATGAGTTTATATATGTATATGATCAATTTGGTAAGTAAAGATTCTTGAATGGATGTGGTAAGATGTTAAGTATAAAGCTTGATTTTGGTTGGATTTGAAATGTCTTGTATTGGCTTGAGAACATATTTAAGTGTTTATGTAGGTGGAAAGCAAATTTGGGTGAGAAATATGGCTTGGAAATGGCCTTATTTCGTCCACACCGGTAGAGACACGGGCATGTGTCTCAACCGTGTGTGATACACAACCTAGCACATAGGCGTGTGTTTTAGCTGTGTGTCCTCTGTATCTTTAACATTCAAAACAGAATGCTTAGGATTTTTCACATGACCTAGCACACGGGCGTGTGACTTGGCCGTGTGACCCAAGTCAGAGAGTTACACGGGTACAAACACGGGCTGGACACAGCCGTGTGCCCTATTTCGAATGCCCACACGACCTAACCACACGGGCGTGTGTCCCCTGTATTTTGGAAAAATTTTGAGATTTTGCGAAAAATTCTCTAAGTACTCAGTTTAGTCTCGACTTGTTTCTAATGTGCATTATGGGCCTCGATGGCTCATATAAGGGACAATATGATTGCATATGATCGATTTATGGTGTGAACGCTAAGTGACATGAAATATTTGTATTTGATCTATAAATCTTGGTAATGCTTCGTAACCCCGTTCCGACGACGGATATAGGTTAGGGGTGTTACAATATATACATGAAAGAAAATGAAAGAAAAAAAAAGAGAGGTTTTTCATTTTTTTTTAAGAAAAAAAGGTAAAAGAAAAACAACAACAACAACAACAACAAGCAGCATGCTATTTCTTTTTATTTTCTTTTTACCATACACATGTCATGAGGGATTAGGTTTTGGACTCCGATAAAGGGCACATCACCGGACTGTCGGTCCTCCACCCTTACGAGCCCCAAAATTCCCATTTTTTCCCTTCTCCTTTCTAAAATAAAGGTTTTTTTTTTAAAAAAAAGGGCTTGATCTTGGGAAAATTTTTGGTTTTTTTTTAAAAGGAGAAAGTTTATATTTTTAAAAATAAAAATATGTTTGTTAGTCATTTTAAAGGAAATTTTAAAATTTTAAAATTTTAAAACAAAGTTTTGATTTTTTTTCAACTATTTCGAAATAACAGCTTTGATCTTTAAGAAAAGTAGTAATTTTTTTTTAAAAAAAGAGAAAGTTTAGATTTTTAAAAATAAAAATCTGTTTTTTAGTCATTTTAAAGGAAAGTTTAAATTTTTAAAACAAAGTTTTGATTTATTTTTTTTCAACTATTTCGAAATAACAGCTTTGATCTTTTAAGAAAAGTAGTGATTTTTAAAAGAAAAAAAAAAGAGAAAGTTTAGATTTTTAAAAATAAAAATATGTTTTTTTAGTCATTTTAAAGGAAAGTTTTAAAATTTATAAAATAAAGTTTTGATCTTTTTCAACTATTTCGAAATAAAGCTTTGATTTTTAAGAAAAGTAGTGATTTTTGTAAAAGAAAACTTTAAATTTACAAAACAAAAATCCGGTCACTGTATGCGACGGCTCCACCACTGGAAGCCGGAGAGCCGTTGGACTCTCCGGTGATGGAGCCATGGCCAACATAGAAGGAGGAAGAGTTTTTTTTTTAAATGACGTTAAAATGAAATAATGAATAGATTTCTCCTATTTATAGGTGCCAAAATGGATAATCTATTCACACCCCCTTACTTTTTAAATTTACAAAAAAATACCCCATTTTTTGTAGTGTCGCCCTCACTCTCTAGCCTATTTACACCTGTAACCCTTTTGTTTATTCAAACCTTCGATTTAATCTGAAATTTTAAAATTAAAAGCAAATTAATTGCTACATTAGTCCTCTGTCTTCCACATTTTTTATCTTTTAGTCCCAAAATCAAGTTATGTCATTTTGCTTCCATCTTTAATAAATTATTTACACTTATATCTTCCCTTTCATTTGCATTTATACCTTATATATTTAATTTCAATTATGCAGTTTATTTTAATGTTTTATATTTATCACTCTTGTATACTTTTTATTTATTCTTATTTCGTCTTTATTTATTTTCATGTCTATTTATATTTATGTTTTTTTACACATTCCCTTTACATACATTTTAATATTATTTGTTTATGTTACTTTGATTCTTTTATTGTATTATGAACAAGAGGTCTTATTTATTTCATTTATTTAAGTTTTTTTTATTGCCTTTTTTGAAAGAGTTTTAACTTTTCATTAACTTTAGCTAATTAATTTTCCTATTTTATTACTATTCATTTTAAAAGAGGGAACTTTAGGTCATTTTTCCATCCTATAAATGTTGACATGAAGTTAACTAAGTAGGTGTTACATTTTAATGAAACCATAAGGTATTCTTACATTTGAATTTAGGTTAGTCTTTAAGATCTTATATACCACTTACCCTAGAAAAATTATAAATAATATGTAGGATTTTTTTTAGGGTTTCAAAATAATTTTAAATATCGTATAGGATTCTTCTTTAGAATATTAAATTAATGTGTAAATATTCTTTAGAACTTTGTTCAAGATTAAAACTAAAGATTTTTATAGGTGAATTGTAAATCATGAGTAGATCTTTCTAAGTATTTTATTTTAGAATATGTTTAAGAAAGATAATAAATGTTATTTAAGATATATTATTTTAGGATTTTGACGAATTTAAACATTAGATCAAGAATTTTAAAGTAAGATAAATCATAAATTCAGCATATGATACTTTCAAAAGATCTTGATAGGTTCAACGTTATTAATTAAATCTTTTAAAAATAATAATGATAAAAAATCGAATAAATTGTAGATGGATTTTAATATTTCTCTTAATTCTATGGTAATTTCTAGTTTATTTTTAGAATTCTAAGATAGAATTAATTTTTGGAATTGAATGAAACACCCCAAACCCGGCCCACGAGCTTTGACCAGATTTGGTATGTTCCTCAAGTAAACCGATTCAAAGTTCTTTTGTTCCTTAGGAAAAACTTGTGCAATTTTAAAGAAAATAATGTTTTGGGTTGGGCTTGTGTTGAAAACCAATTTATCTTATATTGAAATCCGTTTATTTTAGATGACAAAATACTTAGAGTTTATTTTAAAATAAATTTGTTGATCCATAAATAATAATTTGTAAACATAATAAGTAAAAGTAAAAAGAAATAAAGAAATTCAACTAGGGCCTTATGGCCTTATTACATCAAATAATCCCAAAATAAAATTCTTAAGTACTTAAATAAAATAAAATGTCCATATTGAATAAAACTTCAAGCTGAGCATGGCCACCACAAGTTCTGCCGTCCCGGTCCATCACTGTTCATCACCTGAAAAATGTTCCCACAACGGGGTGAGTCAACAGACTCAATGTGTACACAACACTAAAATTTAATAGATCAGGCATACCATAACGTATCACATGCACATTCATATACAGATAAAATAATGATGCAACCCATACCCAAACCTAGATGCCATCCGCTACACATCCCCGTACCAACCTGCACACCGTGGGGACTACTAAGTCG
Source organism: Gossypium australe (assembly GCA_005393395.2). Taxonomy (NCBI): domain Eukaryota; kingdom Viridiplantae; phylum Streptophyta; class Magnoliopsida; order Malvales; family Malvaceae; genus Gossypium; species Gossypium australe. The sequence continues at coordinate 11,533,519 of CM016615.1, read as the reverse complement.
ACCCTCCTTCCGCTACACACCATCGAAGGCAGTCGCTGCAGTCGACGTGCTCATCGCCCATATAAGATTCGTGGCATAGCCACCAGATTCAGATAATTGTGTCATGAGACACCACATTCAGATAATGTAACCGAAGTTACCACATTCAGATAATGTGACCGAAGTCACCACATTCAGATAGTGAGACCGAAGTCATCACATTCACTTCCCCTTTCTCATATAACCTGAATGCCCATATTATTCATATCATGCACATCATACTTAAATTCACATTCACGTTACTTTTCACATGTTAAATATAACATATTTCATAATCCTAGTAGGAGTAGGAAACGTACCTGAGTACTTTGTACCACATTAGGGTACTTAGCCATATTCACATTCTTATACATACATATATTACATATTGCCATATAACGTATTAAAAGATAGTGTGGGGTACACACCTGATTTGCTTAATAAATTCCTTGAGATCCCGAAATCTGATCTACTGCTTAGATCCTTAATCCCTATATTTGATTAATCACTTACTATTTAGCATTGGCTATAAAACCAAATCCTAGTAGGATTTGTATTCTTAAAACTTACCTCGTTGCTGGTTGGTTTGAGAATCAAGTCCCGAAATCTCTGTTACACTCTTCTTGCATTCGGCCAAGCATTGAATCACTTAAACAAATTAGTTTCAGCCTTTGCAAAAATAAGGAATATATCTTAACCAACAATTAAGGCCTTGGTCGAATGTGTATAGGGACTTACCTTGAAATCCTCAAATCCCGGAATCCTTGTATACCTCTGTCGAAAACCCTATGTACCCATGTTAGATCTAATCTAACATTAAATCATAATAATATAGCTTATGGCCGAATGGTATTCTTACCTTAGATCTTTGAAGTCCCGAAAGATACCTTCCTGTAGTTGACAATTTCTTAAATCCCGAAAACACCCTTCCAAATTCGGCCAAAACCAATAATAGAGATTAGTCCCTAAATTTCGACAGGCTTAAAAAGAAAAGTAAGGAAACCGAATCTAGATCTTACCCTTACTTGGAGAAATCGATAGAACTCTTGCTTGAACCCTTAGCAGTATTCGGCTATGGAGTCTTAAAGACTAGTCGACTATGGCCTAGAGGTGTGTCAACACTTTGGATCCTTGAGGCTTAAAGAATTGACAATGAGGGATAAAGAAGGAGTAGATTTCGGCTTGACAAAATAAAAAGAGAAGAGAAGAGAACTCTAACAATTTCGGCAGAGAGAGAAGAGGAGAAAAATTGATGAGTAGCCCTCTTTCCTTCCTTTTATAGCCAAAATTATTACTCAGAATCCCTTACTTGGCCACCACTCTTCTTTATTTGATAACTTTATCCTTTGAATTAATAATAATAATCCTTCTATTATCTCTTCTTTTATCCATTAAAAATAGAAGGAATTAATCCACAATTTTCTCTTAAAAATAATCTAAATAAAATCCATTATTTATCCCCTAATTAGCCGAATTTAAAAGAGAATGAAACTCCTCTTTTGCAAGCCTTGTGCCGTCCACCTCTGGGCTTCTAGAAGCAAAAATAAAACTTCTTTTATTTGCTTCCCATGTGACTCGAACTCAGGCCCAACACCTTTACATGTGGTGCCATTTCCAGAGGCCCTAAGTGGCATCTCCAGGCCACTTTTCCAAGCCTGTTTGTGTGTCAAATTTCACATACTTTTTCTCTTAAGGCCATCTTGCCTTAATTTCCTCTTTTAAACTTTAAAAGTCGACATTTCTGAGTCATTTCTAAGTTTTCAAAAATTTTCGTTCGGCTCTTTAAACTTGTCATTTCCTTACATTTCCAAGTTTCCAGAAATGTTTACTTTCCTCTTTTGAATCATTTCCAAATCATTTCCTAGTTTCCAAAAATGTTCACTTTCCATTTTTGAACTTAACATTTCCATACATTTTCAGGTTTCCAAAATGTTCATTTCTACATCTTTTCCATACATTTCCAGGTTTCCAAAAATATTCAAAATTTATTCATAATACTTAAGACATGTCAGTTCGTACAATTAAATCGAAAATGCATAGGCCCTTTTCAGGATGTTACAGTTCTACCCCCTTAAAATAATTTCGTCCTCGAAATTTCCTATCTAAAATAATTGAGGGTATTGCTGTCGCATTGTCTCTTCTGGTTCCCACGAAGCTTCTTCCGATCCATGATTGCGCCATAACACTTTGACTAGAGGAACTGACTTCCTCCGTAACACTTTCACATCACGTTCCAATATCTGAATCGGCTCTTCCTCGTACGATAAGTCTGGCCTTAGCTCTACTTCTTCAACTGGTACCACATGAGAAGGATCAGATCGATAACGACGTAGAATGGTTACATGAAATACGTCGTGCATCTGCTGCAACTCTAGTGGCAACTCCAATTGGTATGCCACTGGCCCAACTCGCTTCAGTACTCGATAGGGCACTATAAACCTTGGGCTTAACTTCCCTTTGCGACCAAACCTCATTACCTTCTTCCAAGGCGAAACCTTAAGGAACACTTGGTCTCCCACTTCAAACTCTATGTCCTTTCACTTAAGGTCGGCGTACGACTTCTGCCTATCAGAGGCTTCTTTTAACCGTGCCCTGATTATCTCAACCTTTTCTTCAGTTTCTGCTACTAACTCTGGACCCAACACGCGACGTTCTCCTAACTCAGTCCAACAAGTAGGAGGTCTACACTTCCGACCATACAACGCTTCATATGGGGCCATCCGAATGCTAGCCTGTTAGCTGTTGTTGTAGGCGAACTCAGCTAAAGGCAAGTAATCTTCCCAACTTCCTCGGAAATCCATCACACAACCTCTCAACATATCCTCTAACACTTGTATAACCCGTTCAGACTGCCAGTCTGATTGTGGATGAAAGGCCGTAGTGAAGTCCAACTTAGTACCTAAGGCTTGATTAAGTGCCTTCCAAAACCGAGACGTAAACCTTGGGTCTCTATCCGAAATAATTGACACCGGCACTCCATGTAACCTTACAATTTCCGCCACATATAACTTGGCTAACTTCTGAAGAGAATAATCAACTCTTACCGGAATGAAGTGCGTAGACTTGGTCAAACGGTCCACTATTACCCATACCGAGTCCTTCTTAGTAGGCGTAAGGGGAAGCCCACTAACGAAGTCCATGGTAATTCTTTCCCACTTCCATTGTGGAATCTCGATTGGCTGAAGCAATCCCGATGGAACTTGGTGTTCAGCCTTAACTTGCTGACACGTCAGACATTTTCCTACGAATTCAGTAACTTCCCGTTTAAGATCAGACCACCAAAATTGTTCCCTTAGATCTCTGTACAACTTAGTACCTCCGGGATGCATAGCATAAGGGCTACTATGCGCCTCCCGAAGAATCCTTTGTCTTAACTCCTCATCCCTAGGCATACAGACCTTTCCTTTGTAGCACAATACTCCGTCATCATTAATGCCATAATCCTTTAACTCTCCGTCCTGTACTTGCTGTAACTTAGCACTTAGGTCCTTATCAGCCAACTGTCCCTCTTTCACCTCATTGAGCCATGTGGGCTTGACTTGCAACTCTGCCAACAGGCTCCCATCATCATACAAACTCAAGTGAGCGAACATAGCCCTTAGATCCGACACAACCTTCTGACTTAGGGCATCAGGTACCACATTCGCCTTGCCCGGGTGGTACTCTTCGAGCAATCATAATCCTTCAATAACTCTACCCACCTTCGCTGCCTCAAGTTCAACTCCTTATGAGTCAACAGATACTTAAGGCTCTTGTAGTCTGTGTAGATTATCGACCTTTCTCCATAAAGGTAGTGCCTCCAAACCTTAAGAGCGAAAACCACTGCTGCCAACTCCAAGTCATGAGTGGGGTAGTTAACCTCATGCGGCCTTAACTGTCGAGACGCATAAGCGACTACTTTTCCTTCTTGCATAAGCACACAGCCTAATCCCGTGTGAGAAGCATCACAGTATACCATAAAATCCTTTCCTGCCTCCGGCTGAATTAACACTGGAGCTTCCGTCAACACTCTCTTAAGCTTTTCAAAGCTCTCCTGTTGCTTATCAGTCCATTCAAAGGGTACTTCCTTCCTTAGCAATTTTGTCAAAGGCGCGGCTATTGACGAGAACCCTTCCACGAACCTTCTGTAATAGCCTGCCAAACCCAAGAAACTTCGGATCTCAGCCGCGGACCTAGGTGGTTTCCAATCCAACACTGCTTCCATCTTCCTAGGATCCACTTTTATTCCCTCTGTGGATACCACATGCCCTAAAAATGCCACCTCTTTAAGCCAGAATTCACACTTGCTGAATTTGGCATAAAGCTTCTTCTCCCTTAATACTTCCAACACAACCCGTAGGTGCTCATCATGCTCCTCTTCAGACTTGGAGTACACCAAAATATCGTCGATGAACACAACGACGAACCTATCCAAGTAGGGTTGGAAACCCGGTTCATCATATCCATGAACGCGGCTGGAGCGTTCGTCAACCCAAACGGCATTACTACAAATTCAAAATGGCCGTATCTTGTCCTAAAAGCAGTCTTATGGATATCTGCCTCCTTCACCTTCAACTGATGATATCCCGACCTTAAGTCTATCTTCGAGAATACTGCGGCCCCTTTCAACTGATCGAACAAGTCATCGATCCTTGGCAACGGGTACTTGTTCTTAATGGTCAGCTTATTTAACTGACGATAGTCTATGCACATACGCATAGTTCCGTCCTTCTTCTTCACGAACAAAACCGGTGCTCCCATGGAGACACACTGGGTCGAATGAACCCACGATCCAACAACTCTTGAATTTGAGCCTTGAGCTCCACCAACTCCTTTGGTGCCATTCGATACGGGGCAATTGACACAGGAGCTGTTCCCGGTAGCAAATCTATCCCAAACTCCACCTCCCTATCTGGGGGTATTCCTGGTAATTCCTCCAGAAATACATCTTCAAAGTCCCTTACTATTCTAACTCCACTGACACCTTCTTCCTTTCCACTTAACGCGCTTACGAAGGCTAAAAACGCCTTGCACCCTTTCCTAACCATTTTCTCTGCCTTCAACGCCGAAACTACGTTAGACAGGTAGTTTCTCCTTTCTCCGATTATCACTACTACTTCATCTTCCAAAGTCCTTAGTTCCATACGTTTAGCCGCACAATCCAACACAGCTCGGTGCTCTACTAGCCAGTCCATTCCAAGTATGAGTTCAAACTCCCCAAAGGGTAGTTCCATTAAGTCAGCCCGGAAGTTTACTCCCTGAATCTCTAGGGGTACATTCCGAAAGATTTTATCCACCACTACAGTTTGGCCTAATGGGCTTACTACAGTCATCTGCCTATCAGAAAGTTCAGAGTCTAGGCCTAGTGTTTCCACTACATTACATGCAACATAAGAATGGGTCGAACCCACATCAATCAGAGCAAAATAGGGTACTGGTTATAACATCCGGCGCGTCTCCATCTTCCCTTCGATAAACCGCATAAACCAAACCCGGTTACCTTGCCTCAGCATTAGCAGCACCTCTGCCCTGTGTTCCACGTCCTCTGCTAGCACCATTACCTCTGTTATTCGAACCACGACCTCGTTGAGGCTACTGTCCTCCTCTACCAGCCTGATTAACATTCTGAGTTGCTGGTCGACTTTCATCTGATTTCTTAGGACAATCCTTGAGCATATGGTCCTTGGACCCACACTTAAAACATCCTCTCGTCTTTCTCTAGCACTCCCCTAAGTGCTTCTTTCCACAATGATCACAAGGGCGATACTGCCATCCTGTACCAACTTGCTGATTTCGCGGCCCATCAACTCTAGGCCTCTTTTGAACCTTTCCAGACGATCCAAAACTTTTTTTGGGCCTATTCCGGTCCATAGCCTGCTTGGTAGAATCCTTGATTCCTTCAGCCACTTTAGCCTTTTCCACTAACGCAGAAAATTCCCGCTCCTGATGCGGTGCTATCAACAATCTCAGATCATCCCTTAGTCCGTCCTTAAAACGGACACAGCGCTCATGCTCAGTTGCCACTACTCCTCGAGCATACCGGCTCAACCTCAGAAATTCAGCCTCATATTCCGCAACGGACTTGTTCCCTTGAACCAGCCCCAGAAATTCTTTCCTTTGCTCATCAGTATACCTGGTTCCAACATACTTCTTTTGATACGCTTCCTTAACATATTCCCAGGTCAGATCCTCAGCTGTGGCACCGCCCCGCACAGTTAGCCACCATTGATACGCTTCATCGCGTAACAGTGCCACCATTCCTTTTAACTTCTCCTCAGGTGTCAGATCAAGCTCATCCATGATGCGCTCAGTTGCTTCCAACCAGTACTCAGCTGTACTGGGTGCCACACCAGATACTCCACGAAACATTTCGGCTCCATTAGCTCGAAGCCGTTCAGGCATAGACTTTCGATTTCCCGAATTTCCTCCTGTACCAGCCACCAACTCCAAAACTCGCAGCACAGCCTGCGACACAGCATCCTCCCCCGTCTGAGCCTGCTGCTCAACACCAACAGCTGGGGGTGGTGGTGGCGGTGGTACCTCATTATCAGACCCTTGACCCGATCTAACGGGTTCTGACCTAGTGATTCTTCCTCTACCGCGTCCATGACGACCACGTCCTCTAGAGCTCATTTCTAACGTCGAGATCTGATTAAGAAGTTTTATGAATTAGTACTTTTGTTTCACTTGATTATCCGCGAAGAAATTTTATGAAAAGAGTTTTATGAGTGGTTCTTTCGTATTCATTCATGCACACAGTCTTTTCATTCATTCATACATTCATCAAACAATTATGAACTTTCGTTCATTCAGAGAAACGTTGTAGTTTTCATTGTTGTTGTTTCTCCACTACCCAGGGGTATTTTCGTAATTTTTCCTACAGGGGTATTTTCGTAATTTTTCAAAAAAAAAGCTCCTTGGTGATTTTGCCAAGAAGTATTTTGAAATTTTTAAATTTTCGGGGTATTTTGGAAAATTTTAAAATCCGAGGGTATTTCGGTAATTTTGGACCTTGGGGGTATTTTGGTAATTTTTCCACAAACCGGGGTAAATTTGTAAAACTTTAATAAATCAGGGATATTTAGAAAGTTGCAAAACTTTGAGGGTTCTTTTTGAGAATTGTACTTTCCAAAACAGTGGTGTTGCGAAAATTTTGGAAGTCAAGGTCATTTTGGTAATTTTGTAAGTTAGGGGCAATTTTGTAATTTTCCAAAACCAAGGTATTTTTGATTGTTTGCAAATTAGGGTTTTTAAACATTTATAAAGTAATGAAATTTCGGAAAAACTGTTGAGTAATTGAACATTTTATAAACCAGGGGCATTTTTGTAATTTTACCACTAGGGGTATTTTAGTAATTTTGCAAACTAGAAGTTTTTGGGAAATTTTTTCTCGAAAATAATTTTTTTTAAAACTAGGGTTTCCATAAAAACACGGCTAGTTCCCTTTCGGGTTTTAATTATTGGGTTTAGCCTATGACCGAGTCCTCTTGGTCAGGGTGAACCAAAGCTACGCACCAGGCAGGATTCGAGTGGAGAGGAGGTGAGTCACGCGAACTGCTTAAGTACCAAGCTCCCACTGAAACCATTCCTAGACATGCGCACGGAGGTTGCCACACCCACTACGACCTTTGGGTTAGGGTGAACCGAAGCTACGGACCAGGTAGGATTCCTGCGAAGAGGAGGTGAGTCCCTAGGACTGCTTAAATACCAGGCTCTTCCGGATCCAATCCTAGACATGCGTACAATGGTTACCACACCCTAACTTGATTGACTTAGCCATAGGTTTGTTTAGTTAAGCACTTAAGTCTTATGTAGTAGTTGGGGTAGACTAGTCCTAGGGTTCAAGTACCTATCATTCTATTCTACGTTCCATTCTTTTTCTACCCTTCTCTAAATCACATAATCACACAAATGGTTAGGGGTACTTACCTGGTGGACTGCGGGTCGGAGACTTAGGTGCCATGCCATAAAACCTGCTTATTTTCAGAAATACTTCCATAAAACTCATTTGGGCTCGATTTGAAAATGTTTCGGGCCTTAGCCCACAGGGCGAGAGTTTAAAACTGGGCTCTGATACCAAACTGAAACACCCCAAACCCGGCCCACGAGCTTTGACCAGATTTGGTATGTTCCTCAAGTAAACCGATTCAAAGCTCTTTTGTTCCTTAGGAAAAACTTGTGCAATTTTAAAGAAAATAATGTTTTGGGTTGGGCTTGTGTTGAAAACCAATTTATCTTATATTGAAATCCGTTTATTTCAGGTGACAAAATACTTAGAGTTTATTTTAAAATAAATTTGTTGATCCATAAATAATAATTTGTAAACATAATAAGTAAAAGTAAAAAGAAATAAAGAAATTCAACTATGGCCTTATGGCCTTATTAAATAATCCCAAAATAAAATTCTTAAGTACTTAAATAAAATAAAATGTCCATATTGAATAAAACTTCAAGCTGAGCATGGCCACCACAAGTTCTGCCGTCCCGGTCCATCACTGTTCATCACCTGAAAAATGTTCCCACAACGGGGTGAGTCAACAGACTCAATGTGTACACAACACTAAAATTTAATAGATCAGGCATACCATAACGTATCACATGCACATTCATATACAGATAAAATAATGATGCAACCCATACCCAAACCTAGATGCCATCCGCTACACATCCCCGTACCAACCTGCACACCGTGGGGACTACTAAGTCGACCCTCCTTCCGCTACACACCATCGAAGGCAGTCGCTGCAGTCGACGTGCTCATCGCCCATATAAGATTCGTGGCATAGCCACCAGATTCAGATAATTGTGTCATGAGACACCACATTCAGATAATGTAACCGAAGTTACCACATTCAGATAATGTGACCGAAGTCACCACATTCAGATAGTGAGACCGAAGTCATCACATTCACTTCCCCTTTCTCATATAACCCGAATGCCCATATTATTCATATCATGCATATCATACTTAAATTCACATTCACGTTACTTTTCACATGTTAAATGTAACATATTTCGTAATCCTAGTAGGAGTAGGAAACGTACCTGAGTACTTTGTACCACATTAGGGTACTTAGCCATATTCACATTCTTATACATACATATATTACATATTGCCATATAACGTATTAAAAGATAGTGTGGGGTACACACCTGATTTGCTTAATAAATTCCTTGAGATCCTGAAATCTGATCTACTGCTTAGATCCTTAATCCCTATATTTGATTAATCACTTACTATTTAGCATTGGCTATAAAACCAAATCCTAGTAGGATTTGTATTCTTAAAACTTACCTCGTTGCTGGTTGGTTTGAGAATCAAGTCCCGAAATCTCTGTTACACTCTTCTTGCATTCGACCAAGCATTGAATCACTTAAACAAATTAGTTTCAGCCTTTGCAAAAATAAGGAATATATCTTAACCAACAATTAAGGCCTTGGCCGAATGTGTATAGGGACTTACCTTGAAATCCTCAAATCCCGGAATCCTTGTATACCTCTATCGAAAACCCTATGTACCCATGTTAGATCTAATCTAACATTAAATCATAATAATATACTTAAATCTTTGAAGTCCCGAAAGATACCTTCCTGTAGTTGACAATTTCTTAAATCCCGAAAACACCCTTCCAAATTCGGCCAAAACCAATAATAGAGATTAGTCCCTAAATTTCAATAGGCTTAAAAAGAAAAGTAAGGAAACCGAATCTAGATCTTACCCTTACTTGGAGAAATCGATAGAACTCTTGCTTGAACCCTTAGCAGTATTCGGCTATGGAGTCTTAAAGACTAGTCGACTATGGCCTAGAGGTGTGTCAACACTTTGGATCCTTGAGGCTTAAAGAATTGACAATGAGGGATAAAGAAGGAGTAGATTTCGGCTTGACAAAATAAAAAGAGAAGAGAAGAGAACTCTAACAATTTCGGCAGAGAGAGAAGAGGAGAAAAATTGATGAGTAGCCCTCTTTCCTTCCTTTTATAGCCAAAATTATTACTCAGAATCCCTTACTTGGCCACCACTCTTCTTTATTTGATAACTTTATCTTTTGAATTAATAATAATAATCCTTCTATTATCTCTTCTTTATCCATTAAAAATAGAAGGAATTAATCCACAATTATATCTTAAAAATAATCTAAATAAAATCCATTATTTATCCCCTAATTAGCCGAATTTAAAAGAGAATGAAACTCCTCTTTTGCAAGCCTTGTGCCGTCCACCTCTGGGCTTCTAGAAGCAAAAATAAAACTTCTTTTATTTGCTTCCCATGTGACTCGAACTCAGGCCCAACACCTTTACATGTGGCGCCATTTCCAGAGGCCCTAAGTGGCATCTCTAGGCCACTTTTCCAAGCCTGTTTGTGTGTCAAATTTCACATACTTTTTCTCTTAAGGCCACCTTGCCTTAATTTCCTCTTTTAAACTTTAAAAGTCGACATTTCTGAGTCATTTCTAAGTTTCCAAAAATTTTCGTTCGGCTCTTTAAACTTGTCATTTCCTTACATTTCCAAGTTTCCAGAAATGTTTACTTTCCTCTTTTGAATCATTTCCAAATCATTTCCTAGTTTCCAAAAATGTTCACTTTCCATTTTTGAACTTAACATTTCCATACATTTTCAGGTTTCCAAAATGTTCATTTCTACATCTTTTCCATACATTTCCAGGTTTCCAAAAATATTCAAAATTTATTCATAATACTTAAGACATGTCAGTTCATACAATTAAACCAAAAATGCATAGGCCCTTTTCAGGATGTTACATTGAAGGTATTTTAGTAAAATTATTTAGGTATCCTTTAGGGTTCCCCGTTAAAAGTAAAAATCTCTAATTTAAGTTTCAAATTAGATAAGTTTGGTGAACACATCTTAATCGAGTTACAAGTAAACCGGAGGCATTTTCTTTATAGTTTTTTTTTATTTAAGATTTCCATATGATTTTAGCCTAGGTTAAGACATTAATATGCTTAAATAATAATAAAAAAACCTAGCTCCCAAGACCTCGTAGGACTATTCCCGGATAGGCGTTGTGGGGGTGCTATAACCTTCCCTACACATAACCGTACTCCTAAACCCAAAATTTGGTAATGAGATCGATTTTAGACTTTTAGGATTTTTCGTAGTATTAATTATAGACTTTTAGATGATAGGTGGCTAACCAACCTAGCCCTAATTGGTTAATGGCGACTCTACGTTAATTTAGGCCCTCTGTGTCTAGCTTTGCTTACTAGGCCCCCGAATTCTTATGTAGGCAATGTTATGACAGCTTGGCGACTCCATTGGGGACGTTAGTGAGTCGACTTACTTAGGTTTGAGAGCTAGGTTTTTTTAGTGTAACAGCCCAATTTCGGTGAGATCGGAACAATGGTTTCGGGACCACAAATCTGGCCCAAAAATATAATTTATTTTTATTTTATTATATGATCTGTATTATGATAGATATGACATGTGAAAATTTTGGTACGAAAATTTTACCGATTATGTGCTTAATTACTAGAACGACTAAATCGCATAAAATGCAAAAGTTGAATTCTAGTAGTTGTAAGGAATAAATAGTTATGGAATTCAAAACTTAAGGTCCTTATATGGTAATTAGACCATTAAAGAAAAGTATGTAGATATTATGGTGACCCATCCATGGAAATTTAGAAAAAGGGCAAGGACTAAATTGGAAAGTGAAATATTTTAATTAATTAAAAGATGATAAAAAGAAATATCATCTTATTTTATCATCTTCTTCCCCGAAAATACATGGAAACCCTAGGAGAGAGAGAAGAAACTTTCATGGCCAAATTGGGTAAGTTTCCTTGTCCAGTTTTTAGTAATTTTGATATTTTTGAAGCCGAGATAGCTTAATCTATCTATTTGGGGGATTAATTTGAGAAGTTATCAAAATATGGAAAATGGTTCATGGATGAATATGCTGAAAACTTGAAATTTATGGTAGAAAATGAAAGGTTGTTGATAGATAAACAACTTTTACAAAGTGATTTTTTATGAAAACATGATTTAGGGACTAAAATGTAAAGTTGTGAAATTTGATGAAAAAATTCTGAATTTTTATGAATACATGTGCTGTAAATTTTGTGATGGAATTTTGGTTAGGCTTGGAATAGGGAGTAAATTGCACAAATTTTATTTTTCGAGCCTAGGGACGAAATGGGAATTTATGGAAAAGTTAGGAGCAAAATGGTAATTTTGCCTAGGATGAAAATTGAGTCAACTTGAATATGAAAAGTAATAAATTGATGTTAAATTTACTCGTATAGATCCGAATGGACCAAATTCGGAGTTAGAACTAGGAAAAGAGAAAAATGTAGGATTAGTAGATTTTACGTACACGAACAATTATCGATGTAAGTTCGTGTAACTAAATTGTATATATTTTTATGCTTGAATTAAATGTTGTGTTTGTAAATTGTATATATGTATTTAATTTTATCTTATAGAGATAACATAAGTGTTTATTATTAATTGATTGAGAAAGATTAAATGAGTATGCTTATAAGAGGTAAGATTAAAAGCACGAATGCATGTAACAATAAATCTTGTAAACTGTTACAAATTGCTTGAATTCAATGCTTGGAATGGTTGGTATTTTGATGTAAGTTTGGTGTAGGACTTTGGTATGATTTTGGGTGAGAAATGAAGCTAGGGATGGCTTTTTTTTCGTCCACACAGGCAGACACACGGGCTTGTGTCTAGACCGTGTGTGACACATGGCCGGGTACATGGGCGTGTAGTTAGGCCGTGCGTCCCCTGCACCTTAATTTTGAGAAACAGAATTAAACACACGGGCGTGTGTCTCAGCTGTGTGTGCTACACGGCTTAGAACACAGGCGTGTGTCTTGGCCGTGTGAAACCTGCACCTAAATTTGAAGAATTAAATTAACCACAGAGCCTAGTACACGGGCCTGTGGCATGGCCGTGTGCACAAGTCAGAGAGTTACACGGGGTCGAACACGAGCGTGTCCTAGGGTCACACGGGCGTGTCCCTCAAACCATATGGGCGTGTGAGCCCTGCACCTTGGAAAATTTTTGAAATTTCGTGAAAAATTCTTAGAGTTTCTGATTTAGTCCCGACTCTATTCTAATGCTTGTATTGGACCTCGATGGTCCATTTAAGGGACGTTGTGAATAATCTCGAAAAATGAACAATGATTGACATGATTTATCTGAAAATGTTCTGAAAGTTTCGGTAATACTCCGTAACTCTGTTCCGGCAACAGATACGGCTTTGGGGTGTTACATTTAGTATTTGTGCATATTAGATTTATTTATTAGTGCATTAATTTATTTAATTGTCTAATGTCATTTTAAATTGTTGAATATGTGTTCAATATTGATTTATTTGTTCATTTCATTTGCTTATTCTATTTTGATATGTATGCCAATGTGTTTGTTTATTCTTTTATCGAAAAAAATGATTAATCTGTATGTCGACTCTACCGTTTTGGGGTAGCTATAATTGTCATTCATATTGCATCTTGCTTTCGGTTTTACACCCGTGCCCATCCCGTTTAGGAGGAGTAGCTTTAGGCTTTTGTGTGGCAATATGTCACCGTATAAGTTTAAGGACTACTCAGTGGTTAAGATGGACATAAATGTTCATGTAGAAAATGCTACCGTGTACGCTATGGAAGTCTTACCACCCAAGGCCCAACCCTTTTTAAAAGGGAACACATCCCTATGGATGTCGTATTTAAGCCTTGGGTTCCTCGTGCATTAGAGTCAGCCATAAGCCAGCATGTAATGACCATTTTAAATGTGAAGCCTAGACATAATAGCTGTACCTTACCCATTGTAATAATACCCTATAGGACCTCATGAGCATTTATTCGTATGTTTTGTGTTTGAATTTGTTTGTAATGATTTATGGTTTAATTTCACATTTTTTTTCTTTCATTTGACTTTATTTTTTTTACTAACTTTGTTTTTCTTGTGTCTGTGTCTCTCCATTGCATAATTTATGCATCATTTAAATACCTAGGGCACAGTGTCGCATCTATATTTGACATGAACACACTTCGAGAAGATTCAGTTGTTCGACATGGGGTAGAAAATATAGGAATAATAGCAAGAATGTCAAAGATACTCAAAGCAAAGAAGGCGATTGCCAGATAGCTAGTTTTGACTCGAGCCTGCCTTAGATAGTTCACATGGATTGTAGGAGGAATCGCAAAGATGAGTTAAAGGGAATATGGCAATCATAGGACGAGGCTAAGAAAACGCGCTTCCGAGACAAGTATAGCAATGTAGCACAGCTTCTATTCGTTAAACCAGATGATGCTTATTGAAGGCCATGGTATGTTTTTGGAGATCCCAGTTATAGGTGTCTCACGTTCAATGAAGTGGATATGGTACTGACTATCGAGGAATATTCTACCCTTCTCCACTATGACTTTAGAGATCCGCTCAGGATATATTGGAAGCAGAACATCGATTTTCTGAGACCCTTAGCCAATCTGATGGGATTACCTGTAGATACGATTAAAGCAAAATTAAAAGATAAAAATGGTCCCTGCATTTCTTGGTCTGACATTAGGGATGCTATGGGAAAGGCCAGCGGTGATAGACATTTGGCATTGTTCGCATTTGCCGTATACGGGTTGATTGTGTTCCCAAAAGCTCTGGGATATGTGAGTGTGGAGCTAGCTGATTTTCTGTTTCAGATTGAAAAATGGGTGAATCCTACTCCAACAGTCTTAGTTGAAACCATCATTTCACTCAATTTCATCAGAAGGAAAGGAGACGGGCATTTCTTAGGATGTGCACAGTTGTTGTTCGTATGGATGAAAAACCATTTTAGGCGCCTCTATAAGCGCTTTCGTTAGGTGTTTGTTCCTTTGACCAGGCCTATAGAGGAATTTTTAGAAAGTGAATGGCCTTCAAATCAATCGATTGAGGAGTGGGTTCAGAACCTTAGTACATTGACATACCAAGAAATATAATGGTGGGCTCCATGGATGATCCGGAGCATGGTACTCATCGAGTGCGGTGGTCCTTTGTAGGTTCCCTTAATTGGCATATAAGGACTCGTCAGTTATTCCTTATTGATGGTTCTGAGCCAATACGGCTATTATCAATGTGTACCTACTACAACTGGTTTGAACAAGGTGGAAGCTTCGGTTTAGGACCTGAGATTTTGGATTAAATTGGAAGAGATATGAATCAAGTGGGGTCAAACCTTGAGCCTGCAATCAGGAACTTTTTTCAACCATTCCATCTGAAAACATATATCTAGTGGTGCCTAAAAAGAAGCAAAATCTCTATGTCAGCACAATTCAAAGAAAAGAGGAAGGTCCCATATAATGTAGCCGAGCTAACAAAAAAGATACGAGATTTAGAGATGTGTCTGAGGGGGAGAGATGAAGAGGTCAGACGAAAACAAGAGCAGCATCAGGTATATGTAAAGGAAAAAGAGGAAGAAATCATGAGACAACAACACCAGTTAGACATGAAGGGAAGAGAGGAAGAACTAAAAATACAGTTAGAACGGCGTCAATGAGAAAGATCTGACTTGTTCGCTTAAATTCAGAGGTTGGAGGCGGATCTGAGTCTGCGGGCTAATGAACTCCAGAAAGTGCGAGAACAAGAGCGAATCTGAAGAAGGGTGTCTAATGAGAAAACTGTTGAAATGGAGGTGCTAGAGAGGGAAATTTGTTGTCTGAATAAAGAATTAAAGACAAAAGAAGAGCAAAACAAAGAGGTTACAAAAGAATATACTGAGCTTGCAGAGCGTTTTACCGCAGTGGAACAAATGGCAGTAAGTCGACAAGAGGTGTTTGCAACAATGCACAGGGAAGGTTAAGTTTTTGCTTAGTAAGTCGAAGACATATGTGAATAGCTTAAAGAACTCAAAAAAGAATCTACCCCTTTTGCGACTAGGAATGAACCTGCAATGAAACTTTTGGAAGTGGCTCAGGCACATTACTAAAAGTTCATGAAGCTCATGATGCAATTTTTCAAAACAGTCTAAAGTCAGGAAAAGAAAATTCAGCTTCACTAGAATTAACGAGTTAACTCTTGATGCAAGAAATTTATGTTTCAAGGTTGGATTTAGGAAATCCGTAGTACCAAGTCTGTTAAGTGAATTATCATATGAGTATTTAATTTACGAGTCATAAAATCATTTTGAAATTTGTTAAGGTGATATCTCATGGAATTTGATTTTCATGATGTATTGTGTGTGGATAAGGATTTGATTTTTTTCAACTTAAAAACATGATTCTCAAAATGATGACCTTTGATGAAAAATTCAAGGAAGGAAGAAAGGAAAACATTCAATGCATTTAGAGGCACAGGTGTAGGTGTGGAGGTCCATTTAGTTTTCATTGCATTGTATATGAAGGCACAGGTGTGAGGACCATTTACATTTCTTCTGCATTCTCATTTCAAAGATTTGGTTTAAGGTCTGAATTTATCTTGTTTCACTTTTCATGTTTTGATGGTTGGTATCTACTTTTCTAATTTTGGATAATGTAACATGTTTTGATCTGTTTCGGTTTTGGTAATTGCAAAATTTGTTATTCCTTTTACTGCGATGTTGAGTGGGATTTGATAGTGGTTAGGTGTCTACATCTTTTTACGTTCCTTGCTATGCAAGCTACGAATAAAGAGGGGCAACTGTAGACACCCTTTTTTGTTCGAGCCCAATTGGAGGCCTATTTGTTCCCTTTAAATTTTTTGTTCTCTCGTGGGTCCGTTCGAAACCCACCTGATTTTGGTCAATTGGAGGCCTTTGTTTTTCTGTTTTTTTTCTTTCCTTTTTGGGCCCCCAAATTAATATTATTATCATTACTACTACTACTACTATTATTATTATTATTATTATTATTATTATTATTATTATTATTATTATTATTATTATTATTATTATTTACAAATAAACAAAATTGAAAGATAATATATATACATGAAATGAAATGAAAGAAAAAAAAGGAGGATTTTCATTTTCTTTTTTAAAAAGGTAAAAAAAAAAAACAACAACAACAACAACAACAAGAAGCATGTTTTTTTTTCCCTTTTCTTTTTGCCATAGACATGTCATGAGGGATAGGGTTTTGGGCTTTGATGAAGGGGACGTCACCAGACCATCGGTCCTCCACCCCTAGGAGCCGTAAAAATCCTGTTTTTTTCCCTTCCCCTTTCTAAAATAAAGGTTTTTTCTTTAAATGGCTTGATCTTGGGAAAAATTTTAGTGTTTTTTTTAAAAGGAGAAAGTTTATATTTTAAAAAATAAAAATATTTTTTAGTCATTTTAAAGGAAAGTTTAAATTTTTAAAACAAAATTTTGATTTTTTTCAACTATTTCAGAATAAAAGCTTTGATCTTTAATAAAAGTGGTTTTTTTTTAAAAAACAGAAAGTTTAGATTTTTTAAAATAAAAATCTGTTTTTTTAGTGATTTAAAAGGAAAAGTTTAAAATTTTAAAATAAAGTTTTAATCTTTTTCAACTATTTTGAAATAAAGCTTTGATTTTAAGAAAAGTACTGAATTTTTTTTAAAAAAATTAATTTTGCAAAAAAAAAAATCCGGTCACCGTATGCAGCGACTCCGCCACTGGAAGCCGAAGAGCTGTTGGACTCTCCGGTGATGGAGCCATGGCCAACATAGAAGGAGGAAGAGTTTTTTTTTTTTTAAATGGCGTTAAAATGAAAGAATGAATAGATTTATCCTATTTATAGGTGCCAAAATGGATAATTTATTCCCACCCCCTTACTTTTTAAATTTACAAAAAAATACCTCATTTTTTGCAGTGTCACCCTCACTCTCTGGCCTATTTACACCCGTAACTCTTTTGTTTATTCAAACTTTCAATTTAATCCGAAATTTTAAAACTAAAAGTAAATTAATTGCTACATCAGTTCTCTATCTTCCACATTTTTTATCTTTTAGTCCCAAAATCAAGCTATGTCATTTTATTTTCATCTTTAATAAATTATTTACACTTATATCTTCCCTTTCATTTGCATTTATACCTTAAATATTTAATGTCAATTATGCACTTTATTTTAATGTTTTATATTTATTCACACTTGTATAATTTTTATTTATTCTTATTTCGTCTTTATTTATTTTCATATTTATTTATATTTATGTTTTTTTACACATTCCCCTTACATACATTTTAATATTTTTTGTTTAAGTTACTTTGATTCTTTTATTATATTATGAATAAGGTGTATTATTGCTATTATTATTATCATCATGTCAAGTTCTTATTTATTTCATTTATTTAAGTTTTCTTTTTATTATTGCCCTTTTTGAAAGAGTTTCAACTTTTCATTAATTAATTTTCCTATTTTATCACTTTTCGTTTTAAAAGAGGAAACTTTAGTTCATTTTTTCATCCTATAAATGTTGACATGAAATTAGCTAAGTAGGTGTTACATTTTAATGAAACCATAAGGTTTTTTTACATTTGAATTTAGATTAGTCTTTAAGATCTTATCTACCACTTACCCTAGAAAAAATATAAATAATATGTAGGGTGTTTTTTTAGGATTTTAAACTAATTTTAAATATCATATAGGATTCTTCTTTAGAAACTTAAATTAATGTGTAAATATTTTTTAGAACTTTGTTCAAGATTAAAACTAAAGATTTTTGTAGGTGAATTGTAAATCAATAATAGGTCTTTCTAAGTATTTTATTTTAGAAAATTTTTAAGAAAGCTAATAAATGTTATTTAAGATATATTATTTTAGGATTTTGACGAATTTAAACATTAGATCAAGAATTTTAAAGTAAGATAAATTATAAACCCGACATATGATACTTGCATAAGGTCTTGATAGGTTCAATGTTATTAATTAAATCTTTTAAAAATAATAATAATAAAAGATAGAATAAGTTGTAGATGGATTTTAATATTTCTCTTAATTCATTGGTAATTTTTTTTTTTTTAGAATTCTAAGATAGATTTAATTTTAGGAATTGAAGGTATTTTATTAGAATTATTTAGGTATCCTTTAGGGTTCCTGTTAAAAGTAAAAATCTCTAATTTATGTTTCAAATTAGATAAGTTTGGTGAACACATCTTAATCGAGTTACAAGTAAACCGGAGGCATTTTCTTTAGAGATTTTTTTTTAATATTTTCATAGGATTTTAGCCTAGATTAAGACATTAAGATGCTTAAATAATAATAAAAACCTAGCTCCCAAGACCCCGTAG
Source organism: Gossypium australe (assembly GCA_005393395.2). NCBI lineage: Eukaryota > Viridiplantae > Streptophyta > Magnoliopsida > Malvales > Malvaceae > Gossypium > Gossypium australe. The sequence continues at coordinate 11,514,350 of CM016615.1, read as the reverse complement.
GACTATCCCCAGATAGGCGTTGTGGGGGTGTTATAACCTTCCCCACATGTAACCGTACTCCCGAACTCGAAATTTGGTGATGAGATCGGTTCTAGACTTTTAGGATTTTCGTAGTATTAATTATAGACTTTTAGACAATAGGTGGCTAACTACCTAGCCCTAATTGGTTAGTGGCGACTCTAAGTTAATTTAGGCCCTCCGTGTCTAGCTTTGCTTACTAGGCCCCCGTACTCTTATGTAGGCAATGTTATGGCAGTCATGAATGTTAGGTTAATTTGATGTATGATTTGTTGTCTGTATAGTATGTTTATGAATGAAAATAAGGCTTATGCATGATATATTCGTACAACTGAGGGCATATGTTGAAAATGCCAATTAAGTGTGAAAGTATGGATTTATGGCTATGTATGAGATTGTATGACATATTGCATGTGTATTGGTGCGGGTAATTATTGTGGTTGACGGAGGAGTTCCGTGGAGTACTAGAGGCATATTAATTTTGCATTTATCTGTAGTCACTACACTGCACTTGGAGTACCAAGGGGAACGGCGATTTATCGCATTTTTATTGGTAGAATTTTTTGCAAATTGTTAATGGTGGTTTTAACCACAACGGGCTTAAGCCTATAATGTTTTGATTTCGAATGACAGGTTCTGGGGAACTCGTGGTGTGTAGTGGATGGTTTGGGTAGGAAGCTTTTTACATTGCATCATGCTCACGACACACCCGCATGTTTTGATTTATGATATGTATTGTATTGTCTTGTATTGAATGATATCGAAATTAATGATTGTTACTCAAATGAATGAAAGTCCATACTTATACATCGTTTGACATCGATTTTGATCATGGCTATGTAATGATATGAAATTTCTATGATGGTTCTGTGTTCTTCTGTTAATGATAACATGTTTTACTGTATTTGATATTTATGTCCGTTTAAATAACTGTTCAACTCACACTAAGCTTTCATAAGCTCACCCTCATAGTGTTTAACTTTTCAAGTAAACCTCGAAACTAAGATCGGACCCTACATATGGAGAATCACCTTGGACCTCAGACTATTTTTAATAAGTATTCTTAAGTCTCTTGTAACGCCCCAGTTTTCCATTCACTTTGGCTTTTGTAATTTCAGGACATAAATACCTATCTGCTTTAGTGGTTGACTGATTTGGGTGTGTGTGGGAAGTCCCAAGTTCGAGTCCCAACTTGGGTAAATTTTGGTATTTTTGTGAATGAAGCCTAAACTCTGGTTAGTAGGCTTATAAGTTAAAGTGCGTAAATAATTAACAGAATGGGCCTGCTGGTCTGATGGATAAGTAGAGTGTTGGTGTGAGGGAGGTGTAACACAAACCCGGCCTAGAAGTTATGGTTGGATCTAGCGTGTCACATCAAAAGGTAGTTGAAAAGCTAAGCGTTCGTTAAAAACTTTGTTTTATTTTTGAAATTCCGAGTTTGTTGTTTGTAAAAAAAAAGATTTTCTTAAGAGTATTCTTGAAAAGATGTTGTTATTTTCAAAAAATTTGTTCATTGCAGAAGTTTAATTAGGGAATTGTGGAAGAACGTGATATTTTGAAAATGGTTATTAACGTTTTAAGCAAACCCAGTGTTTAATCATTTAACAATTTAATAATAGCCGATATGAAAGTTCAAAAGGAAAATAAAATCCAATGGCCTTGTTACAAAACATTAATCCCAAACTAATTAACATAAAATAAAATAAAAACTGGATTTACTAAGTTTCGTGAGAAGTAACTCCGATGTATGGCCACCACCCAGTCCTCCGCAGCTCCAAATCCTCTAACGCTGGGGATTACCTGCAAGGTTAAGAGAAACGGGGTGAGTTACGAGAACTCAGTGTGTAATCCCCTAAACGGTCACTATCTGAGCCCGAGCCCTTACGGCATCAATCTGGGCCTAAGCCCTATAATCATGGTAATGCAAACAATAAAATGCAGCCCAACCCAGTCCAACTAATCACACCCCCGTACCAACCAATTGCACCGTGTGGGGATCAAGTCAACCCACCCCGCCAAACGCACCAATAATGCAGTCAAACTGCTAATCGCGGTATATGTGGCTAAGCCACCAATATAGTATGTGGCATAGCCACTAAAACAGTATGTGGCAAAGCCACTAACATAATATGTGGCATAGCAATTAAAACAGTATGTGGTAGAGCCACCGGGCTACACTTCCTCCAAACATCAAACCCAACCCATGCAACATGATATAAATGCAATGTATCAAATGTATAAACAGTATAAATAAAATCACATACACGATATTCAACCATAATCGGGGGTATACCGGTCATTTCCTCATATAAGGGTACAACTGTAATTTACCCTTTAGGGGTATTTCTGTAATTTACTCTCCAGGGGTATTTCGATAATTTACCCTCCAGGGGTATTTCGGTAATTTACCCCCAGGGGTATTTTAGTAATTTAGTCATTTAACGGCCTTTTCGAAGGTTTAATGTCGCCTCGGACGACTTGGGACCCCTTTTGGGTCTCTACGGTGCAATTGGGCCTAAAATCTGTTTCACGCCCACACGCTCGTGTGGCCCATTTGGTACATTTTCGGTCTCAATTTGTAGACTTCGCAGTCGCATTAGTCGTTCGATAATTTTCTATCGATTTTGCTCATGTGGGCCCATTAGCCCATTGGGCCCATTTAGCCCGCTTCGGCTCGATCAGGCCCGTTGTAACACCCCAAACCCGGGCCACAAGCCCTGACCGGATCTGGTATGTCACCGCGGAAAACATTTGAAAAGATCTTGGCTTAAAGGTGGAAACTTGAAAATTTGTTAACTTTGTAAAACAGTGTCCATTTAAAATTCATAAGTAAAGTGTGGTGTTAAAAAAAATATCCAGATTAAAACGTTATTATATGTATAGTTTTAAGAAAAATAAAACCATTTGCAAATAATATCTCAATTGTCATTCCATAATAAAACATAATGACAAAGATACTTAATAAAGATACTTAAATACTTTAATGGCCTTATTACAACGCAACAATAAAATGAAAATAAAGTGAGAATAAACCACAGTCTGTTTAAATCAAATTTTCCATTGCATGGCCACCTCGAGTCCATCCGGCTCCTCATCCGCGATCTACGAGTCACCTGAAAAAGTTAAGGGAGAAGGTGAGTCACCAAGACTCAGTGTATAACCCCTCCCCCGATTAATGCAACAGCTTACACAATTCATAACTAAGTATAGCATGCACCCAACCTAGCCATCCATAACTCCTTTTTCTACCCCGTGTGGTACCAAACCACTGGTGGTGCCAAACCACTGGTGACCCGAAGTCACGATATCCATCAATATTGTGGTGCCAAACCACTAGTGACCCAAAGTCACAATTAATATATGTAGGGCCAACCCACGTGTGATACCAAATCACTGGCGACAATCCCGTAATATCAACCGTGGGGCCAACCCACTGTGGTGCTAAACCACTGGGACAAGTCGCTATGAGGTGCCAAACCTCTGGTGACCAAAGTCACGAAATATGTGGTACCAAACCACTGGAGGTGCCAAACCTCTGGTGTCCCAAAGACACGAATATCACTTCCCCCTCCACTCATATCACCCTCAATAATATGCATATAAAAATCATGCCAATCATGCTTAAATAATAACACACTGAATTCATTAAAGGCCATATTTTCATATACCACATATACCAAATATGTCATGCATCATCATGCATCATATAACAAGCTCATATCAAAACGAACTTACCCGAGCCCTTGCTCATATCCTTACGGTATCAATCCAGATCTACACATATCCGATTTAACACATACAATTTATTAACAATTTATTAGCTATGAAGCGTGTAAGTACACACCTGTTACTATCGCGAATCCTAGATCCCGAAGATCCGATCTACTGTGCTATATCCCTTGACCCTATATTCGGCCAACATCCAAGTTAGAGACATAGGCCTATTCGGCTATAATAACCGAATCCCAAAGGCTTATTTGTGGCACTTACCTTAAACCGATTTGATTTCCAATCAAATCCCGAAGCCACACACTCCACTTGTAATCGGCTACACCTTGAGATCACATAATAGTTAGCCTTCGGCTTTTCAATTGTCTAATGGAAGACAAAAGAGGATTCCTTACCACAAACTTACCAAATAGATTAGCAGAGAATGGAGGCTTAGTTCGGCGGTTTCAAAATCCCGAAGCACCTTATGAGAAATCAGTTTCAAAAGCAGTTAGCCAAACCATCAACAAATGCCGGATTTCGGCTTTTTCCTTCATATAAGTCGACAGAGAAAAAGAAAATATGGGAGGAGTGTTTCAGCAATCACTTACCCCTTACAAACCGATTGAGGAAGAAATCCTAAAGAGAACCTATGCCCACCTGATATTTGGCCAAAGTAGATCTAATAGGAGAAGGGAGATTTCGGCAAAAAGAGAGGAGAAGATTCGGCTAATAGAGAAAGAAAAAGAGAAAAGAAAAGGAAGATAGGGGATTCGACAAAGAAAAGGGTAGAGAGGTTTCGGTTTGAGCCTAAAGAAGAAAAGAAAGAAAGAATAAATGGGAGATGAGAGAGTAGGGGAGATTCGGCTATTCACTTGAGAAAAGAAAAGAAAATAAAATGCCAACTAAAGAGTTTAGGCTAGCCGAAATTGTCAATTAGATGCTAAGGAAAATTCGGCACCCCCCCTTAACTCAAACTCCTAGCCACTTGCTTCTCTCCAACAAGGAGTCTTAGATTCGGCCAACACCTTGAATCACTCTTGGCCAACCGTTTAAAATTATTCAAATATAATCCCTCTTATCCAATCCCAATTAAAACTCCTACTTTTATCTCTTGACACCTATTCAAAAATAAATAAAATACAATAGCCATTATCCCTTATCACCTCTTTAAAAACAAATAAAATAAGGCCACCCTTGTCTTCTATCTTAAAATAAAAATATAAAAGCCAGCATATATCCATTATCCCAGCCGAAAATTAAAAACAAAACTAGCTTAATCCTTATCTTCCAAATGCCCATGTGCCGTCCAACTTCTTCTTTCCCCCTTCACGCCAGCATGGAAAAATAAAAACACCAAACTGCAGCTCCCATGGTTCGAACATGGGACCTGATGGAGCAAACTGCACTAACGCCCCTAACCATTCTGCCAAGGCGTTTCTTTGTGACATAAACTCGTCACAATTTCTCTTAAGAGCTTCCTCATTAGCTCCCCCTTATCTTAACGCCAAAAGCCAAAAATAAATCACCCTTCCCTGCTGCCCACGCTGCTCGAACCCAAGCCCTGCACCAGGCGTCACTTCCAGGCCCTTAAGTGGCGCCCTTAAGCCACTTTACCAAGGCACTCTTTGTGTCCGAAAGCGCCTATAACCTCTCTTAAGACCTCCCTGGCCCAATTCCCTTCCTAACGCAAAATACAAAAATAAAACAGTCCCATGCTGCCCTCACGACTCGACCCTCTTCCCTCCTGAAGCCCCCTTGCACCTTAGCGCCCCAAGCCACTTTGCCAATTAATTTCTTGTGTCCTAAACTCCACAAAATTTCTTTTAAGGCCTCCTTGCCCAGTTTCCCCTTTTTACCTAAAAATCTAATATTTTCCAAAGTTTTTCCCCTTCACCCAAAGTTCTCAAAAACTCTTAAAATATATCCAACACACTTAAAACCTACAAACCCTTGAGTTATGCTCCAAACGCATAACCCCTAATCTAGGATGTTACAGTTCTACCCCCTTGAAAATAATTTCGTCCTCGAAATTACTTACTCACGAATAATCGTACATCTTAACTCACCGCACTATGCTTATGCTGCGCACTCGAATCTTAATAAAACTATCTTACTTCCTAGGCACAATCTCTAAGTTCACATCCAAGGTTTCAGGCACTTCACTAGCAATACAAGAAAACTCTACAATAATCAAAGCAATTAAGGGTATTCCAGAAATAAAGAACGTACCCGGTGTCACATCTGGCACATCTTCCTCCTTGCGACGGCCAACTGCATAAACCAACCTTGGTTGCCTCGCCTCTGCACCTTCAGCACCTCGGCCACGCCCGTTACCATTACCATTACCCCTAGCTGCACCTCGACCCCTCTGTGGTTGCTGGCCATCCCTCCTGAATTGACCACGTCCTTGACCCTTAGCTTGAGTCCTAGCCAACTTCCGCGGACACTCCCTTACCCGGTGCTCCATTGATCCACACTCAAAGCACCCTCTACTCCCAGCCAAACATTCTCTCGAGTGGGATTTCCCGCATCTAGCACACTGAGGTGGCCACTGAGCAGGCTTTGCGGCCCTTTCTGTTTCCCCAAATCTAGCCCTCTTCTGTGAACTTCCAGCGGACCCTGAAGGCCCAAAATTCCTTTTATCCTTACTTCTGTCCTGATTCCGCCTCTCAATTCGCTTCATTACTTCAGCTACCTTAGCCTTTTCCACGAGAATGGCAAATTCCCTTTCACACTGAGGTGCAATTAACACCCGTAGCTCATCTCTCAACCCGTCCTCGAACCTAACTCAGCGCTCATATTCTGTGGCCACCATACCCCGAGCATACCTACTTAACCTCAAGAATTCAGCCTCATACTCGGGTACCGACTTATTCCCTTGCACCAAATTTAAGAACGCCCTACGCTGCTCATCAATGTAACCAGCCCCCACATACTTCCTCTGATATGCTGCCTTAAAATAATCCCAGGTGATGTCACCGATCGCTGCACCCCTCGGACCGTGAGCCACCATTGGTACGACTCATCCCGGAGAAGAGACACTATCCCCTTTAACTTCACCTCGGCCGAGAAATCCAAGTCATCTATTATTCGTTCAGTTGCCTCCAACCAATACTCAGCCGTGTTGGGAGCCACTCCAGAAACTCCTCTAAACACTTCTGCTCCGTTAGCCCGGAGTCGCTCAACCACGGATTTTCGGGCTCCTGCACCTGCGCCTGCCTCGGCAACTCGTTCTAACACTCGTAGTACAGCTTGGGATACTACATCGTTACCACATGTTTGGTCCTAAAACTCAGTTTCCGCCACTGGCAGATCCGGCATCACATTTCCAGACCCATGACCCGACCCTGCTGGCTCCGACAAGGTCATTCTACCCCTACCACGGCCACACGGCGGACGTCCACGACCTCTTGTACTCATTCTTCTCGTTCGCGCTTATCTGATTAAGAATTTTATGCATTATTAATACTGTTCACTGTTTACCCACGAGCAATCTTATGAGAAATAGTTTTTGAAGTGATTCTTTCGAAGTCGAATCCACCTATAGTTCCAGTTTCAGGCTTATCTCCTAGTTCTAAGTACATTCATCACACAACAACATTCACAGACCAAATCTAACGTGTAGGGGCATTTTCGTCATTTCACTACCCGGGGGTATTTTCGTAATTTTAACCTACAGGGGTATTTTTGTAATAAACCAGGGAAAATTTTGAAAACTTTAATAAATCAGGACATTTTGAAATTTCCAGAACTTGAGGGTATTTTCGAAAATTTTCTCAAATTAAAGGCATGGAGAAATTTTGGAAACCAGGGTTACCTTGGTAATTTCGTCAATCAGGGGTAATTTTGTAAATTTTCCAAACCAGGGTATTATTTTGAAATATAGGATTTGTGGATACTTTTGTAAAGTAAGAAAATTTTTATTGAAATCGGGGTAGTCCGGTAATTTTTAGAAACCAAGGGCATTTTTGTAATTTTGCCACTAGGGCCATTTTGGTAATTTTTTGTAAATTGGAAATATTTTAAAAATTTTCTAAAATATAAGTTTCTTTTACTGTTCAAAAGGGTACTTTGGTGATTTTTAAAACTAGGGTTTTCATAAAAACATGGCTAATCCTTTCGGGTTTTAGTTATTGAGTTTAGCTTGTGACCGAGTCCTCTTGGTTAGGGTGAACCGTAGCTACGCACCAGGTAGGATTCCTGCGAAGAGCTTAAGTACCAGGCTCTTCCGAATCCAATCCTAGACATGCGCACCATGGTTGCCACACCCTAACTCGGCAACTTAGCCACAGGTTTGTTTAATTAGGCATTAAGTCTTATGTAATTCTCATATTGGGGTATACTATTCCTAGGGTTCAATAGTTCCTATTCCTTTAGTCTATATTCCCAAGTTACCCATTTACCCCTATCAAGTATTCATAGAGCAGTCAGAGATACTTACCTGGGCGGATTGGTGCCGAAGACTCGATGCCATGCTGTTCAAAACAAAAACCATTTTTATAATATTTCACAGAGGCCTACCAAAAACATTTTGGGCCCGGGGCCCCCACAGCCGAGTTTTGAACCTGGCTCTGATACCAATTTGTAACACCCCAAACCCGACCCACAAGCCCTGACCGGATCTGGTATGTCACCGCGGAAAACATTTGAAAAGATCTTGGCTTAAAGGTGGAAACTTGAAAATTTGTTAACTTTGTAAAACAGTGTCCATTTAAAATTCATAAGTAAAGTGTGGTGTAAAAAAAATATCCAGATTAAAACTTTATTATATGTATAGTTTTAAGAAAAATAAAACCATTTGCAAATAATATCTCAATTGTCATTCCATAATAAAACATAATGACAAAGATACTTAATAAAGATACTTAAATACTTTAATGGCCTTATTACAACGCAACAATAAAATGAAAATAAAGTGAGAATAAACCACAGTCTGTTTAAATCAAATTTTCCATTGCATGGCCACCTCGAGTCCATCCGGCTCCTCATCCGCGATCTACGAGTCACCTGAAAAAGTTAAGGGAGAAGGTGAGTCACCAAGACTCAGTGTATAACCCCTCCCCCGATTAATGCAACAGCTTACACAATTCATAACTAAGTATAGCATGCACCCAACCTAGCCATCCATAACTCCTTTTTCTACCCCGTGTGGTACCAAACCATTGGTGGTGCCAAACCACTGGTGACCCGAAGTCACGATATCCATCAATATTGTGGTGCCAAACCACTGGTGACCCAAAGTCACAATTAATATATGTAGGGCCAACCCACGTGTGATACCAAATCACTGGCGACAATCCCGTAATATCAACCGTGGGGCCAACCCACTGTGGTGCTAAACCACTGGGACAAGTCGCTATGAGGTGCCAAACCTCTGGTGACCAAAGTCACGAAATATGTGGTACCAAACCACTGGAGGTGCCAAACCTCTGGTGTCCCAAAGACACGGATATCACTTCCCCCTCCACTCATATCACCCTCAATAATATGCATATAAAAATCATGCCAATCATGCTTAAATAATAACACACTGAATTCATTAAAGGCCATATTTTCATATACCACATATACCAAATATGTTATGCATCATCATGCATCATATAACAAGCTCATATCGAAACGAACTTACCCGAGCCCTTTCTCATACCCTTACGGTATCAATCCAGATCTACACATATCCGATTTAACACATACAATTTATTAACAATTTATTAGCTATGAAGTGTGTAAGTACACACCTGTTACTATCGCGAATCCTAGATCCCGAAGATCCGATCTACTGTGCTATATCCCTTGACCCTATATTCGGCCAACATCCAAGTTAGAGACATAGGCCTATTCGGCTATAATAACCAAATCCCGAAGGCTTATTTGTGGCACTTACCTTAAACCGATTTGATTTCCAATCAAATCCCGAAGCCACACACTCCACTTGTAATCGGCTACACCTTGAGATCACATAATAGTTAGCCTTCGGCTTTTCAATTGTCTAATGGAAGACTAAAGAGGATTCCTTACCACAAACTTATCAAATCGATTAGCAGAGAATGGAGGCTTAGTTCGGCAGTTTCAAAATCCCGAAGCACCTTATGAGAAATCAGTTTCAAAAGCAGTTAGCCAAACCATCAACAAATGCCGGATTTCAGCTTTTTCCTTCATATAAGTTGACAGAGAAAAAGAAAATATGGGAGGAGGGTTTCGGCAATCACTTACCCCTTACAAACCGATTGAGGAAGAAATCTTGAAGAGAACCTATGCCCACCTGATATTCGGCCAAAGTAGATCTAATAGGAGAAGGGAGATTTCGGCAAAAAGAGAGGAGAAGATTCGGCTAATAGAGAAAGAAAAAGAGAAAAGAAAAGGAAGATAGGGGATTTGTAACACCCCAAACCCGGCCCAAACATTACGACCGAATTTGGTATGTTACAGAGGAAAACATTTTGAAAATCCCTTTTTGTTGATTCATTCTTTTGGTAAAAAACGTTTTCATTTTGAATAGAATATTGTTTGTTTTAAAACAAGTGTGGTGCATGAAGAAAACAATACTTAGCTTTGTTATTTAAAAATCTATTAAGCCTTGTTGTTACCAAATTTTATCAATGTACCCGATGGTACCAAAAAACATTTACGTTTGAATTTAAGAAAACTTGTTTAACAATATTAAAGTTATTAAGTAATTTAAAATTCCATCCATAACATGTAAAATACTCAAAACGAAATTTAAGGAGGCCTTATTACAATTTGAACAAATAAACCGAAAAGGAAATAAAAATAATTCAAAGTTTATTTAATCCACAATTTCACTGCATGGCCGCCTCGAGTCCATCCGGCTCCTCATCCGCAATCTACGAGTCACCTGAAAATGTTAAAGGAGAAGGTGAGTCACCAAGACTCAATGTGTAACCCTTTCCCCGGTTTAATGCAACATCATACACAATTTATAACGAGTCAACATGCACTAAGTTCAACATGCACCCAACCTAGCCATCCAAACGCCTTTCTCTACCCCGTGTGGTACCAAACCACTGGTAGTGCCAAACCACTGGTGACTCAAAGTCACGATATCCATCAATATTGTGGTGCCAAACCACTGGTGGTGCCAAACCACTGGTGACTCGAAGTCACAAATAATAAGTTTGTGGGGCCAACCCACGTGTGATACCAAATCACTGGCGTCAATCCCATAATGTCATCTGTGGGGCCAACCCACTTTGGTGCTAAGCCACGGGGACGAGACGCTATGAGGTGCCAAACCTCTGGTGGCAAAAGTCACGAAATGTGGTACCAAACCACTGGTGTCCGTCGACACGAATATCACTTCCCCCTCCACTCGTTTAACCCACATCATTTAACAGAAATCATGCCAACATGTTTACATAACAATATATACAGAGTTTATCATCAGCCATATACTTATATAGCACATATACCAAATATGTCATGCTTCCCAAAAGCATCATAAGAGAGCTCATAACAACAAGGACTTACCTGAATCCTTGATTATACCTTTATGGTATTAAATCCAAATCTACATCAAACTAGTTTAGCATACACAATGCATTTAGCACAGTTATTAGTTATAGAGTGTGTATGTACACACCTGTTCCTAACGATAGCTCTAAATCCCGAAGAGACAATTGGCCACACAAGATATCCTTGCCCCTATATTCGGCCACACATAAGGTTAGTGTCATAGACCATTCGGCCAAACCCAAAATAATTCCAAAGGGTTACACATGAACCCGAAACCTTACCTACATGTCCTTTGAATACTAGCCAACACACACCAAGTGTTTCTGCTTCCCTATAATCGGCAATCACATACCCATATTAATGGCCTTCAGCTTTCGAACACTAAATAAATAATTTACTAAAATAGATCCTTACCACCTCTTACCAAGTTCGATTGCTAACAAATGGAGGCTTGACTAATACTTCAAAATCCCAGAGCACCTAGACAGAATCGGTTTCAACACACTGATTAGCCAAATCATCAGTATATTTTGGCCCTTTTTCATTCATCCAAATCGGCAGAGAACAAGAGAGGAGAAAAATAAGCATTCGGCTATAACCACTTACCTTTTCAAATCGATTGACAAAGAAATCCCGAAAGCACCTATGCTAATCTCAGTATTCAGCCAAAGTGAGTTTGATAGGAAGAAATGAAATTTCGACACACAGATAGGGAGTAGATTCGGCTAGAGGAAGAAAGAAATAATGAGAAAAGAAGATGGGATTTCGGCAAAGAAAGAGTAGAGAGAGAGTTTCAGTTTTAAGCACAAAGGAGTAAAAGAGAAAAAGGATGGAAGATGAGTGAGTAGGGGAAGATTCAGCTACTAACCAAGAAGGAAGAAAAGTATTTGAGTAAAGAAAATAAAGGCTTAGAACCTTAAGGACATTCGGCTCATGCTTAATGAAGGAAAAAGTTTTGGTTTCTATGATATGTGCTAGCCAAAATTGCCAACTAGGTGCCTAAAGAAAATTTGGCACACCCCTTGCTTGATCACCAAGCCGTCCACTCCTCTCCAACAAGGAGTTTAAGATTTCGGCAAACTCCCAAAATTCCTCTGGCCACCCATTTGAAAATATTCAAAAGAATTTGAATAAATCAAATTCCTTCTTTTTCTCCTTGCCACCCTTTTTAGATTATTCACATAAAATCTAATTAAAATGCTAATAATATCCTTATTATCCTAAAGTTTAAAATTGAGCAATTCTCTCTCTCTCTTGCCGTCCAAAATAAAGAGCAAAAAGGGAAATTCCACGACTCGAACATAGGCTCCCCTTGCTCCTCTTGTGGCGTCAATTCCAGCTCCTAAGTGGCCTCCCTTTTGCCACTTTTCCAAGGCCTTATTAGTGTCAAATAATCCCTCATTTAAACTTGTAACCCCTACCTACTGAGGCTTCCTATCTTTAAAGCTTACAAATAAAAAATTTTCTACTATTCAAGCCTACTCAAAGTTCATAATTAAGTCCTACTACACCACGAATAACATCACAGCAATCCAATCATAAGCAAAACAGTTTAATCACAAATAACCCCAATTTTAGGATGTTACAGTTCTACCCCCTTAAAATAATTTCGGCCTCGAAATTACCTGATCAGAAGAGGTGGGGGTATTGCTGCCGCATCACATCCTCGGGTTCCCACGTAGCTTCCTCCGCACCATGGTTTCGCCATAGCACTTTCACCAAGGGTACTGACTTCATACGTAGAACCTTGACATCTTGATCTAAGATCTGGACTGGTTCCTCCTCGAAAGATAAGTCTGAGTTAACCTCAATCTCTGCCACTGGCACAACGTGTGATGGATCTGACCGATATTGCCTAAGCATCGACACATGGAAGACATCATGAATTTGCCTTAACTCTGCCGGCAACTCGAGCTGATAAGCTACCGGTCCCACTCGCTTCAACACTGTATATGGCCCAATGAACCTAGGGCTTAGCTTCCCTTTTCGCCCAAACCGCAACACCTTCTTCCAAGGCGACACCTTCAGAAAAACCTTATCTCCTACCTCATATTCCATTTCCTTGCGCTTGAGATCAGCATAAGACTTTTGCCTATCTGATGCCTCCTTGAGACGAGCCCGAATCATCTTAACTTTATCTTCAGTTTCTGCTACCAACTTCGGACCCAAGACATGTCGTTCACTTAATTCCGTCCAACACGTAGGGGTACGGCACTTCCGTCCATACAGTGCCTCGAATGGTGCCATCTGAATGCTCGCTTGATAACTATTGTTATAAGCGAACTCTGCCAACGGTAGATACTCCTCCCAACTACCACTGAAGTCCAAAATACAGCCCCTCAGCATATCTTCTGAGATCTGAATCACTCTTTCCGATTGTCCGTCAGTTTGCGGGTGAAAAGCTGTGCTGAAGTCCAATTTCGTTCCCAAAGCCTGATGCAAAGCTTTCCAAAACCTTGACGTAAACCTCGGATCTCTATCCGAGATAATCGATACTGGCACACCATGCAATCTTACTATCTCGGCTACATATAACTTTGCTAGCTTTTGAAGCGAATAATCTACCCTTACTGGTATGAAATGCGCTGACTTGGTTAGTCGATCCACAATTACCCAAACCGAGTTCTTTTTACTAGGCGTGAGGGGTAGCCCGCTGACAAAATCCATCGTGATCCTCTCCCATTTCCACTGAGGAATCTTCACTGGTTGAAGTAGACCCGATGGCAACTGATGTTCAGCCTTAACCTGCTGACATGTCAGACACTTCCCCACAAATTCAGTCACCTCGTGCTTCAACCCAGGCCACCAGAACTGTTTCCGCAAATCTCCATACATCTTGCTACCTCCCGGATGCATAGCGTATGGGCTGCTATGTGCATCCTGAAGGATTCTCTGCCTCAATTCCACATCTTTCGGCATACAAGCTCGCCTTTGAAAGCATAATACTCCATCATCGGACAAGCTATACCCTTCTAAACCACCATCTTGAACTTGCAATCTCCGTGCATTCAGACTTTCATCTACTAACTGTTTTTCCTTAATCTCCTCGATCCAAGTCGGCTTAACTTATAGTTCCGCCAAAAGACTTCCATCGTCATATAGACTCAAATGGGCAAACATCGCCCTTAAGTCCGCCACGACCTTCTGACTTAACGCGTCAGGCACCACGTTAGCTTTGCCCGGATGGTACTCAATTGAACAGTCGTAGTCCTTCAACAGCTCAATCCACCGTCGCTGTCTCAAGTTCAAATCCTTCTGAGTTAAAAGATACCTCAGACTTTTGTGATCCGTGTAGACTATCGACTTCTCCCCATACAAGTAATGTCTCCATATCTTCAAAGCGAAGACTACTGCCGCTAACTCCAAGTCGTGAGTTGGATAGTTAACCTCATGCGGTCTTAGCTGACGGGACGCATAGGCCACTACCCTCCCTTCCTGCATTAACACACATCCCAAACCAGTATGGGACGCATCACAGTAAACCGTGAACAACTTCCCTGCCTCAGGTTGTACCAGAACTGGAGCTTCCGTCAGAATCTTCCTTAGCTTGTCAAAACTTCCCTGCTGTTTCTCCGACCAAACAAATGGAACCCCTTTTCTTAGTAACTTAGTCAACGGAACCGCGATTAAAGAGAATCCTTCCAAAAACCTTCGATAGTACCCTGCCAGACCCAGAAAACTCCGAACTTCTGCCACCGTCGTAGGTGGTTTCCAATCTAATACCGCTTCGATCTTGTGAGGATCCACTCTAATCCCTTCAGCTGACACCACGTGACCTAAGAAAGCCACCTCACTAAGCCAAAATTCGCATTTACTGAATTTGGCGAATAACTGCTTTTCCCTCAAAACTTGTAGAACTATCTGCAAATGCTTATCATGCTCTTCATCCGTCCTTGAGTAAACCAATATGTCATCTATAAACACCACGACAAATTGATCCAAGTACTGCTAAAACACTCTATTCATTAAGTCCATGAATGTTGCCGGCGCGTTGGTCAACCCAAATGGCATCACCAAAAACTCGTAATGCCCATACCGAGTACGGAATGCCGTCTTGTGAACATCAACCTCCTTTACCTTAAGTTGATGATAACCCGACCTAAGATCTATCTTCAAGAACACCGATGCACCCTTCAGTTGGTCAAACAGGTCATCAATCCGAGGCAACGGATACTTGTTTTTGATCGCCAGCTTATTCAGTTGGCGGTAGTCGATACACATCCGCATTGAACCATCCTTTTTCTTGACAAACAGCACAGGTGCTCCCAATGGAGATATACTTGGTCGGATAAATCCTCGGTCCAAGAGCTCCTGAATTTGAGCCTTCAGCTCCACCAATTCCTTCGGTGCCATTCGGTATGGTGCTATGGACACTGGCGCTGTTTCGGGCAACAAGTCTATACCGAATTCAACTTCCCAATCCGGAGGTAGACCTAGAAGTTCCTCTGGAAACACATCAACGAATTCCCTTACTGTTCGGACCTTCTCAACTGCTGACTCCTTAGCCTCCAAGGCACAAATTCGAACCAAAAACGCCTCACAGCCTTTCTTGACCATTTTCTCCGCCTTCAATACAGAGACCACATCGGATAGGTAATCTCTTCTATTACCTATCATGACCATTTCATCACCCTCAGCCGTCTTTAGAACCATACACTTAGCAGCGCAATCCAACCTTGCCTAGTACTTCACCAGCCAATCCATTCCGAGAATCAAATCGAATTCTTGAAACGGCAGCTCCATCAAATCCGCTAAGAACACTACCCCTTGAAGTTCTAGGGGTACATCTCTATATAGCTTGTTTACAACTACAGAGTGACCTAGGGGGCTATTGACTGTCATCTCCCTAGAAATAGTCTCAAAGTTATGTTCATAGTCTCTACCACACTACTAGCAACGTATGAATGCGTTGAACCCACATCAATTAATGCAACATATGGAAGACCAAAAATTAGGAACATACCGGTTATGACGTCCGGTGCGTCACCCTCCTCTCGACGCCTCGCTGCATAGACTAAACCAGGCTGTCTTGCTTCTGTGTTGCCTGCCCCTCTGCCCGGAATTCCGCGACCTCGATTAGAACCATTGCTTTCTCTACCATTACCACGACCCCTTTGTGGTGGTCCTGCATTTCTAGCCTGAGTACGGTTCTGACCCTCTGGCTGATTCTTTGCCAACTTCCGAGGACAATCCCTTACACGGTGATCCAAAGATCCACATTCAAAACATCCCCTTTCACCGGTCCAACAACCTCCCCAATGTGATTTCCCACAGCGATTACACTGAGCTGGTCTCTGATTAGTAGCCATGGGCCTCCCTGTCTGATTCGGCCCACTCTGTCTAGCCCTCTTCTGTGCGTTACTACCCGATCCAGACGACCCAAAGCCTCTTTTCTGCTTGTTCCTATCGTAGTTCTGTCTCACGGACTCCTTAACCCCTTCGGCTACCTTAGCCTTTTCCGACAGCAAACTCACGCTCCTGCTGTGGAGCAATCAGCAACCTTAAATCGTCCCTCAGTCCGTCTTCAAAGCGGACACAACGTTCATGCTCCCTTGACACAATTCCCCGAGCATAGCGGCTCAGCCTCAAAATTCGGCCTCATACTCCGACACTGACTTATTTCCTTGTACCAACCCTAGAAAAGCTTTCCTCTGCGCATCAGTGTAGTCGGTGCCCACATACTTCTTCTGATAAGCAGCTTTGAAGTACTCCCAAGTAAGATCATCTGCCGTAGCACCATCTCGAACCGTGAGCCACCACTGATATGACTCATCCTTTAGAAGCAACACCGCTCCTTTCAGCTTCTCCTCATTCGTCAGATCGAGATCATCCATAATCATCTCAGTCGATTCTAACCAATACTCTGCCGTGCTGGGTGCCACACCCGATACACCCCGGAACACCTCAGCTCCGTTAGCTCGAAGTCTCTCAGGTACCGACTTCCGAGCTCCTCCACCTCCACCCATTCCTGCTACTCTTTCCAGAACCCGCAGCATCGCTTGTGACACTGCGTCATCACCCGTCTGATCCTGCTCCTCGGCTCCAAAAGTTGGGGGTGGTGGCGGTGGTACCTCATTCTCAAATCCCTGACCCGACCTAACGGGTTCTGACACGGTCATCCTGCCCCTACCACGTCCACGACGGCCACGTCCTCAAGAGTTCATTTCTAGCGATTGAGGCTTAGTCTGATTAAGAAATTTTTTTATGGATTAGTAACTGTTTCACTAATTATCCACGAAGAAGTTTTATGAAGAAAGTTTAATAGGGATTCTTTCGATCAATCAAAGTTTTAAGTCCTCTATCCTAGTTCACACAGAAAAGCACATCCATTCCCTAATACCTTTCATACACATTCACTCTTCGGACATTTCTGTCCGTTTCTATCCCAGGGGTATTTTCGTCATTTTCCTACAGGGGTATTTTTGTAATAAACCGAAGAAATTTTGAAAACTTTAGTAAATCAAGACATTTTGTAATTTCTAAAACTGAGGAGTATTTTCAAAAAATTCTCAATTTGAAGGTATGGCAGAATTTTGAAAATTAGGGGTATTTTGGTAATTTTGTCAATCAGGGGTAATTTTGTAAATTTCCAAAGTCAGGGTATTATTTTGAAATACAGAATGTTGGATACTTTTGTAAAGTAAGAAAATTTTATTGAAATCGGGGAAATACGGTAATTTTAGAAAGCAAGGGCATTTTCGTAATTTTGCCACTAGGGTATTTTGGTAATTTTGGTAAGTTGAAAAATATTTTGAAAATTTTCCAAAAATAAATTTTTGCTGCTATTAAAAGGAGTATCGTAATGATTTTTAAAACTTAGAGCTTTCCTAAAACAGGGTTAATCCCTTTCGGGTTTTATTTAGTGTGTTTAGCCTATGACCGAGTCCCCTTGGTTAGGGTGAACCGAAGCTACGCACCAGGTAGGATTCCTGCGAAGAGGAGGTGAGTCACGAGGACTTCTTAAGTACCAAGCTCTTCCGGATCCAATCCTAGACATGCGCACCAGGGTTACCACACCCTAACTCGGCGACTTGGTCGTAAGTTTGTTTAATTAGGCATTTAAAGTCTTATGTACTTTGTTGGGGTAAAACTAGTCCTAAGGTTTAAACACTTATCACACTATCTACGTTCCATACCTACCCTTCTACAGATAATAATAATTCACACAGTAGTCAAGAGTACTTACCTGGGCGGATTGGTGCCGGAGACTTGGTGCCATGCTGTTTCAAAAACCCAAAAATATTTCACAAAGGCCTACCAAAACATTTTGGGCCTTGGGCCCCCACAGCCGAGCTTTGAACTGGGCTCTGAAACCAATTTTGTAACACCCCAAACCCGGCCCAAACATTACGACCGAATTTGGTATGTTACAGAGGAAAACATTTTGAAAATCCCTTTTTGTTGATTCATTCTTTTGGTAAAAAGCTTTTCATTTTGAATAGAATATTGTTTGTTTTAAAACAAGTGTGGTGCATGAAGAAAACAATACTTAGCTTTGTTGTTTAAAAATCTATTAAGCCTTGTTGTTACCAAATTTTGTCAATGTACCCGATGGTACCAAAAAACATTTACGTTTGAATTTAAGAAAACTTGTTTAACAATATTAAAGTTATTAAGTAATTTAAAATTCCATCCATAACATGTAAAATAATCAAAACGAAATTTAAGGAGGCCTTATTACAATTTGAACAAATAAACCGAAAAGGAAATAAAAATAATTCAAAGTTCATTTAATCTACAATTTCACTGCATGGCCGCCTCGAGTCCATCCGGCTCCTCATCCGCAACCTACGAGTCGCCTGAAAATGTTAAAGGAGAAGGTAAGTCACCAAGACTCAATGTGTAACCCTTTCCTCGGTTTAATGCAACATCATACACAATTTATAACGAGTCAACATGCACTAAGTTCAACATGCACCCAACCTAGCCATCCAAACGCCTTTCTCTACCCCGTGTGGTACCAAACCACTGGTGGTTCCAAACCACTGGTGACTCAAAGTCACGATATCCATCAATATTGTGGTGCCAAACCATTGGTGACTCGAAGTCACAAATAATAAGTTTATGGGGCCAACCCACGTGTGATACCAAATCACTGGCGTCAATCCCATAATGTCATATATGGGGCTAACCCACTGTGGTGCTAAGCCACAGGGACGAGACGCTATGAGGTGCCAAACCTCTGGTGGCAAAAGTCACGAAATATGGTACCAAACCACTGGTGTCCGTCGACACGAATATCACTTCCCCCTCCACTCGTTTAACCCACATCATTTAACAGAAATCATGCCAACATGTTTACATAACAATATATACAGAGTTTATCATCAGCCATATACTTATATAGCACATATACCAAATATGTCATGCTTCCCAAAAGCATCATAAGAGAGCTCATAACAACAAGGACTTACCTGAATCCTTGCTTATACCTTTATGGTATTAAATCCAAATCTACATCAAACTAGTTTAGCATACACAATGCATTTAGCACAGTTATTAGTTATAGAGTGTGTATGTACACACCTGTTTCTAACGATAGCTCTAAATCCCGAAGAGACAATCGGCCACACAAGATATCCTTGCCCCTATATTCGGCCACACAGAAGGTTAGTGTCATAGACCATTCGGCCAAACCCAAAATAATTCCAAAGGGTTACACATGAACCCGAAACCTTACCTACACGTCCTTTGAATACTAGCCAACACACACCAAGTGTTTCTACTTCCCTATAATCGGCAATCACATACCCATATTAATGGCCTTCAGCTTTCGAACACTAAATAAATAATTTACTAAAATAGATCCTTACCACCTCTTACCAAGTTCGATTGCTAACAAATGGAGGCTTGACTAATACTTCAAAATCCCAGAGCACCTAGACAGAATCGGTTTCAACACACTGATTAGCCAAATCATCAGTATATTTTGGCCCTTTTTCATTCATCCAAATCGACAGAGAACAAGAGAGGAGAAAAATAAGCATTCGGCTATAACCACTTACCTTTTCAAATCGATTGACAAAGAAATCCCGAAAGCACCTATGCTAATCTCAGTATTCGGCCAAAGTGAGTTTGATAGGAAGAAAAGAAATTTCGACACACAGATAGGGAGTAGATTCGGCTAGAGGAAGAAAGAAATAATGAGAAAAGAAGATGGGATTTCGGCAAAGAAAGAGTAGAGAGAGTTTCGGTTTTAAGCACAAAGGAGTAAAAGAGAAAAAGGATGGAAGATGGGTGAGTAGGGGAAGATTCGGCTACTAACCAAGAAGGAAGAAAAGTATTTGAGTAAAGAAAATAAAAGCTTAGAACCTTAAGGACATTCGGCTCATGCTTAATGAAGGAAAAAGTTTTGGTTTCTATGATATGTGCTAGCCGAAATTGCCAACTAGGTGCCTAAAGAAAATTCGGCACACCCCTTGCTTGATCACCAAGCCGTCCACTCCTCTCCAACAAGGAGTTTAAGATTTCGGCAAACTCCCAAAATTCCTCTTGGCCACCCATTTGAAAATATTCAAAAGAATTTGAATAAATCAAATTCCTTCTTTTTCTCCTTGCCACCCTTTTTAGATTATTCACATAAAATCTAATTAAAATGCTAATAATATCCTTATTATCCTAAAGCTTAAAATTGAGCAATTCTCTCTCTCTCTTGTCGTCCAAAATAAAGAGCAAAAAGGGAAATTCCACGACTCGAACATAGGCTCCCCTTGCTCCTCTTGTGGCGTCAATTCCAGCTCCTAAGTGGCCTCCCTTTTGCCACTTTTCCAAGGCCTTATTAGTGTCAAATAATCCCTCATTTAAACTTGTAACCCCTACCTACTGAGGCTCCCTATCTTTAAAGCTTACAAATAAAAAATTTTCTACTATTCAAGCCTACTCAAAGTTCATAATTAAGTCCTACTACACCACGAATAACATCACAGCAATCCAATCATAAGCAAAACAGTTTAATCACAAATAACCCCAATTTTAGGATGTTACAGGATTCGACAAAGAAAAGGGTAGAGAGGTTTCGGTTTGAGCCTAAAGAAGAAAAGAAAGAAAGAATAAATGGGAGGTGAGAGAGTAGGGGAGATTTGGCTATTCACTTGAGAAAAGAAAAGAAAATAAAATGCCAACTAAAGAGTTTAGGCTAGCCGAAATTGTCAATTAGATGCCTAAGGAAAATTCGGCACCCCCCTTAACTCAAACTCCTAGCCGCTTGCTTCTCTCCAACAATGAGTCTTAGATTCGGCCAACACCTTGAATCACTCTTGGCCAACCGTTTAAAACTATTCAAATATAATCCCTCTTATCCAATCCCAATTAAAACTCCTACTTTTATCTCTTGACACCTATTCAAAAATAAATAAAATACAATAGCCATTATCCCTTATCACCTCTTCAAAAACAAATAAAATAAGGCCACCCTTGTCTTCTATCTTAAAATAAAAATATAAAAGCCAGCATATATCCATTATCCCAGCCGAAAATTAAAAACAAAACTAGCTTAATCCTTATCTTCCAAATGCCCATGTGCCGTCCAACTTCTTCTCTCCCCCTTCACGCCAGCATGGAAAAATAAAAACACCAAAATGCAGCTCCCATGGTTCGAACATGGTACCTGATGGAGCAAACTGCACTAACGCCCCTAACTATTCTGCCAAGGCGTTTCTTTGTGACATAAACTTGTCACAATTTCTTTTAAGAGCTTCCTCGTTAGCTCCCCCTTATCTTAACGCCAAAAGCCAAAAATAAATCACCCTTCCCTGCTGCCCACGCTGCTCGAACCCAAGCCCTGCACCAGGCGTCACTTCCAGGCCCTTAAGTGGCGCCCTTAAGCCACTTTACCAAGGCACTCTTTGTGTCCGAAAGCGCCTATAACCTCTCTTAAGACCTCCCTGGCCCAATTCCCTTCCTGACGCAAAATACAAAAATAAAACACTCCCATGCTGCCCTCACGACTCGACCCTCTTCCCTCCTGAAGCCCCCTTGCACCTTAGCGCCCCAAGCCACTTTGCCAATTAATTTCTTGTGTCCTAAACTCCACAAAATTTCTTTTAAGGCCTCCTTGCCCAGTTTCCCCTTTTTACCTAAAAATCCAATATTTTCCAAAGTTTTTCCCCTTCACCCAAAGTTCTCAAAAACTCCTAAAATATATCCAACCACACTTAAAACCTACAAACCCTTGAGTTATGCTCCAAACGCATAACCCCTAATCTAGGATGTTACACCCGTTACAGCCTCAGTTTCGCGAGAGTGCTCATGACACTCTCAACGATCTACCACCATCATTCGTGTCTTGGTTTACCACTATGAGCATTTGCACGCTCGAGTGGTCACGGTTGTCGGTTTTCTGGCTTTTCGACTTTTGGCCGACTCACAGGCAATACATGCTTTCAACAACATTGGTGTGAGATTACACACCTGTTACGAGCGTAGGTTGAAATTCCCGAGATCACGCACTTATGAAAACAACAATTCTAAACCATCAGTCTTAATCCTTTGCATGACATCTTCAAGAATTGAAATCGATGAATCAAACTACACTACTTACCAACCACCAAGAGATTCACTGCAAGGGAAGAGTGTATAATCAGTTCTTTGGTTTAAGCACGTCGAATCCCTTGCAACATTAAAACAGAGAGGAGATGCTAACCAAAAAAACTCACAACCAAAATTGAAAACATAGTAGCCTTTCGGCTAGAGCGAGTATAAACCAATAAGAAAGAACCCCATCACCTCTATTCGGCCTTAGCCTTACCTACCAACCAACTTCCGAAATTCGAAGGCTAAAAGAATGATGAGGGGGTATGCTAACACTCCAACAGGTTCAGCCCACACCAAAAGAAACAAGAGGGATTCGAGATAGAGGCGAGTGAGTAGATTCGGCCAAGTCAAAAAGGTGGGAGTTTCGGTTTTAGTAAAGAGAGAAGAGAGGAAAGCAAGAATATAGAGCAATCAATACCTTAGACCAAAGATGAGCTGAATGGGAAGAAGAGATTCGGCACTAGCAGCAAAAAAAAAAAGAACTCAAAATTCTGCTATGGAGGCTAAATCGAAATGAAGATCAAATAAAAAAACACAAGATGAAATGTTGGTGTAAGAAGAATTCGGCTATAGGAAGAAAGACGTCAGAAGAGGGATTTCGACCAACACTGTTTAAGCAATAACAAGTGAAGAAAATGTTTGAAGAGAAAATGAGAAGAAACTAATGAGAGGAATTGAGGTTTCGGTAAGGAAAAATTGAAGCAATATGACCCAAAATGCAAAGAAAAGCAAAACAACCCAAGGAGTTTCGGTTTACCCTCTCCCACAAATGACCGACTTCTCTTCCATAAGCCACCCCTAGCTGAAACACTCCCACACACGGCACAACTCTCCCACTCTTCTCACTCCTTGATCCACTCCCTCATTTTCTCCTAGAATTCCTCTCCTCCACCCATTCGAATTGTTTGACCAATTCTTCAAGTCCCATAACAGAGTTTGATCCCAACTCTACTTCTTCCTCTCCCTAAGCACAAAATAAAAGCCACAAATTGCAGCTTGTAAGATTTGAACTCTCCTCCTCCATGCTTCCCTTGTGACGCCACACCACCCTGCCACTTACTCACTTGTGTTAGCAAACACACTCAATTAAACTTAAGTCCTGCTTCTGATAGCCCTCTTCACTAAAGAGCCAAAAACCAAAATTTTTCCAGAGCTTGGACTCGAACCCAAGCCCCCATAGGACCCCCAAATACACTCAAATAACTAGCCCCCAACACATGGAATTATGCAAAAATCACAAACCCCTAATTTTTGGGATGTTACAGGAGGTTTTGGGTTCGAGTCTATGGGATGGCAAGGGCATTACTTTTTGCTCCTAATTTCGGCTAGAGTTGTGCTAAGATGGGAGACTGAGTAGTGGTTTGTGAATAGAATTAGTGGGAGGAAAATTAGGAGGGGATCAGACTTTCTGAGCAGTTGTGTTTTCCAAAAATCCCTCTCTGCTGAAATTTCAGTGTCCTCCCTTTCCATAGCTGATTTTTCCATCTTTCTTTTTCCCCTTTTGTTGTTCCTTCTCTTTTCCTTGCTACCACCTTTTAATTTCGATCCTCTCTGTAGTCACCTCGCTTTTATGCAACGTTCATTTTCGCCTTGATTCAGTAAGATGAGTAGCATAGTTTTTACTTTCATTGTTGGCTTATACTGATGTACATCATTAATGCTGGATAGGGGAAGATTCAGAGACCTGTAGCCGCTGTTTGAACACTTAGAATTGAGGAATTTCGGTGGCTTGATTGAAGGTAAGGTTTTAGAGGATATTGGGTTTAACATCTCAGTTTAGTTTCATTTTAAACACTGATTTGGATGTTGGAATATCGATTCTTAGGTTCTGGAGTGCTTAGGGATCGTCTTAGCTTCAATCAAGACCAAGTGTGCACCCGAAAACACAGAAAATGAGGTTTCGGTGAAAGCCAAAAACAAGTCTATCGATGCCACACGGGCGTGTGGTCACCCGTGTGATAGGCCGTGTGAGGGACTGTTAGTCACCACACGACCGTGTGATCGACGATCCAGGCCGTGCGCGAGCGACACAGTCGTGTGATGACTGGGCGAGGCAGTGTGCGACACACGGGCTAGACCAATTGGGCCGTGTGGGCCACACGGGCATGTGGGATTCCGGCTAGGCCATGTGATCTACGAGGCCGAGCGAGGTCGTGTAATCCACACGGCCAAGGCCAATTTAGGTCATGTGGACCACACGGGTAGGCCACATGGGCATGTGGGCCCATCTTTCTGTAATGTTTTGTAAGGTTGCACGGGTCGCCCTAGTCGGCTGTGGGCCTAATGTAGGGTCGGTAAGCTCTACCTAAACCCCTAATTATGTGACTTGACTTTCTGATTTCTGTACTGAGCATGAATTTTGATAATTGAATGCATGGACTGTAGTTGCATGAAAGCATGTCATATTATGTATGTTGCATTGCATTGGGGGGGTTGATGATATTCGGAGGAAGTATCTGAAAGGCTTTTAAGCCTGTTATCTAGAAGCTCAGCTGCAAATTTCTGATTTATGTGCCACATTCGATACAACATGGTGTGTAGGGCTGGGTGGGTTGATTTTATCCTCGCATGGTGTGTAGGGTTGGACGGAGTTGGTGTGTAGAGGCTGGTGGGTAGGACTCTGTTTCTGCATATTCTGTCTGAAATGGGCCAAGGCCCAGAAATATGTTTGATTCTGTATCTGAGTGGGCTAAGGTCCACACTGTTTCTGTAATGGGCTCAGGCCTGAACTATGAACTTATGTCTGTTATCAGATATCTCTATTTGTATGACTTCTGTGGGGATTACACACTGAATTTGCGAAAACTTACCCTTTTCTGTTTAATCTGTTCAGGTAATCCCCAGCAGTAGACGGATCAGTGCAGTGGAGGACTCAGCGGTGACCACAGTTCTGGGCACTTATTTACGGTTTATTTTTAACTATGATTTGGTTATAATTGGGTAAATTTCATGTAATAAGGCCTTTATGGATTTTTGCTTAAAGTTTGGGATTACTATTTTATAAACTGTTAGTAGTAGGATAAGGCGCAAATTTTCAAATAAATAAATGTTTTGTCAAAGACACACGAACTCGCAAATTATGTTAAAAGCTTCCGCAAGATATAATGTTTTGAGAATGGATAATAATTAAATGACACGTTTTGAAGAAAGCCTAAGATATTTACAAACGGTTTAACGTAATTAAGTTTTCCAAAGCACTATTATGTGACTCTGCCAGATTCTGCCATAGCGTCCAGGTCGGGTTTGGGGTGTTACATCTCTATTGATTTTGGGTTTGTAATTTTCAATTATTTCTAGTCTATGGCATGGTAACTTTTCATTTGGGGAGTTTTGCATGCATGAATTTCTCAAGCATAAAACCAGAAATCACATGATATTTGGCTTAAGTAAAATTTGACATTTATCCCTAATTTTCGCTGCATTGCAAAGAAACCGTTTTTGAAAAAAAAAATCGATAAGGTGACTAGATTTCCAAAATGACATGAATAATGGTTTTTCCACTGCATTAGTTAACATCAAGTTTTTACAAAGTAAAACAATGAACAAACAATTTTTTTCTAAAACAGCACTGTCAATAATAAAATGAATCTTAAGTACAGATGACTTAGTAAATGAATTTTTTTTTACTAACTCAAAATTACAACTACGGTTTTTCTCTAAAATGAGTTTATTTAAGGTCTTCAAAAGTAACGAAAGTTAGCTTAGCCATTTTGGTGGCTAATGTAACCTTCTCAATCTAGCCATAAAGTATAAGCCGAGTTTGGGAGGTTACAGGCTGACTTCATGATTAAGTAATTGCAAATTATCAAAACGATGCTTTTGGATATAATTACAATTACTAGAGCCTAATTGTATATGTCTAGTTGGTTCCTCCACTAGCTCAACAAAAGGTTGATTGGACTGCATTTGAATCAGAAGAAAATTCTGCAACTTTGTAAATAATTTAATTGAGTCAATTTTGTAACACCCTTTACCCGGCCCGGTCGTCGAACTCGGGTAATAAGATGCTACGGTAAACTTTAACAATCGACAATTGCCTTACTAAGTAAAAAATCAATTATTCATCTTTAAATCATATATCATATATATATTTGAGCATATTAGAAATTCTGAATTCTACAATGACCTTATTGTAAAACTCGAGCATATAGTAGGATTGAATTATAAAATTTTAAAGTTTAAATGTCAATTTTGAAAATCCACAGTTGGTACCGATACAAAATCGATACCTTACAGAAAATCGATAATTATTTTCTGGTATCAATATTTTATGAAAAAATATCGATACCATTTTGGCATTCTGTTTGTTTAAAAACTGTACATAAAAGCAAGTATCGATACCAATGCCAAAAATATCGATACACGGGTTCAAGAATGGTAAAAACTATATTCAAATGGTCCATTTCATGACCAATTTCACATAAACTCAAATTGTAATCCTAGATACATTTGTTAATGCATATCTTAATTAAAAATCACTAATTTCATATCAAATACACCATTTAAACCAACCAACCTAGATCACTAAACAAAATGCCATAATTAAGCACCTCATACAACAATGCAAACCTAAACAACCATTCCTACTCAAACAAACTATTGTACCTTTATTTGCATCTAAATAACCAAATCAAACATGTACAAAATACACAACTCATTCAATTAAGCATGAGTGTAACGCCCCAAAACTCGGCCTAGAAATTTAGACCGAACCCCGGAGGTCATATTAATCACCGAAGTGGTCGTGGAAAAGTTTTTTACAAAACTAGTTGTTTTAGACTTTGTTAGAAAACTGTTGCTCTAATCGAGCTCAATCATTTAACAGAGTACGTTTCTAAAATAAAATCCCCAATTTCCAAACTTCAATACAAATAACACTTACGTGTGTATATCAGAAAACTCGTACCACATCTTTCAAACAGTACTTACAGTCCAAAACCATTTATTTAAACTCAGAATTAAAGAAATACTTTATTAGCTTGTTTAAAACATATCACTCTGAGACCTCCAGAATGCCGAGACCAGCTTCAAATTACGAGAGTACTTGAAAGGGAGAAAACTAAGTGGTGAGCTACACGAGCTCAGTACAAGTCCAAAACAGATGAAAACAAAAGATGGTAGTCCAACGGATGGTTCAAAAAACAAATCATATGCTTATAAATCACCTACGGATAACTCAAACGACAATCTGACAAACTGAGAGTTAACATTAACAAATCTAATCCATATACATTGTCATTCTAAGCACACGTGTACTCATACTTATATGGATTAATCAGAGCATTTCACTAAGTTGCTAATTAATCAAGCAAACATACATAGACTCAGAAGTGTGAGTTATTCAATAATAAGAATCCCGCCCAACCAATCGAACTCCACTTCGACCACCTAGCACACCACATATGAGCTATATTA
This sequence comes from Gossypium australe, assembly GCA_005393395.2. Taxonomy (NCBI): domain Eukaryota; kingdom Viridiplantae; phylum Streptophyta; class Magnoliopsida; order Malvales; family Malvaceae; genus Gossypium; species Gossypium australe. The sequence continues at coordinate 11,486,201 of CM016615.1, read as the reverse complement.
AGCCCAACCAACCCTGCACATCACATAGTACCTTGGAAGGCCCATCCAACCCTACACACCACATATGTGGAACTAAGCCACTGATGTAACAATATGTAGCTGAGTTAGCATATGTACAGTACATTACGGTAAACTGTTGTACAAATATGTTACAGTTAAAATTGCCAAATCAAATCAGACTTCCTTCTCTTTGCAACCAAACCTAAAAGATATGGAAATGTAGGTATGCGAACAGATCAAAAACAGACTTACAGAAACAATGTACACAACTTACAGACAGTCATACATCAGTCAAATAGGATCAGAGGTACACATATTCAATCGACCAGATTCAGAATCAGTTATAACAATACTTAATTACTAGGTAACATCACTTAACACTTAAACAAATCATTAAATTAGTGCAATGACTACAAATAAATCATAAGTCTGAGCCAAAATAGAGTCCCAACCACCCTTACTAAGGCCTAGTGAGGGTCGGAACACAAATAAGTCATAATCCGACACAGAACGAAAATTTGTAAAACAGGGCCACACAGCCATGTGCCCCGGCTGTGTGGGAGTGCCTAGGCCGTGTGGACGCCCATGTGAAGAAGGCACACGGCAATGTGACTATAACACACGCCTGTGTGAACCAGAAACATGACCGTGTGGAGAACCTGTGTAACTCTCCGTCCAAAATGACTAAAATAAAGTGCAGGGCAGACACAGCCATGTGAAAGTCTCACACGCCCGTATGCCCACGGGACACGGCAGTGTGTTCAAAACACACGCCCGTGTGAATATCGACTAAAAATCCCCAAACCAGCCACACGACTGTGTGGCCAAGCCGTGTGACACCAAAATTTACCCAAATCCCTAATTTCTCAAATGCACACGACCGTGTGGACCACCCGTGTGCGGCACACGCTTGTGTGGCCACCCACGTGGTCACGAAACCACCCTAAAACAGCTTAAAAATGTTTTCCCAACCATTGATAACTCGGAAGTATACCAAATTATACAAGCATCTATGCATAACAACAGTAATACTATACAATCATTCACCAATTTCAGGAACACATAGAAATTGTCGAATTCCATGGAACCCAAACAGCATTTCGATAATGAAATAGAGGAGTTTTCGAACACACACTTGATTCATGACTATAGCACCACAATAACCTCAATCCTAACTTCAAACAAACACGCACACACACAAACAAAAAAAAATCCATCAGAACATGAAATTGGAATACCAATTTTGATAAAAAAATCAAATCAATCCAACTCAAGCGACTCTTACCCGAAAAACCCCTATCAACAGAATTATAAAACAATAACTAACGAAAACCAGAAATAATTGGAGATGAACAGAAGGCAGAAAGGGGAAAGAAGAAAAGTGAGTAGTCAGAGAAAGAGGGAGAGAAGAAACTGACAAAAAAGAAAAGGGGAAAGGGGAATGTGAAAAAAATTTGGCCTCTTTCAAAAAAAATAATAATAAAAATAAATGAATAAATAAATATTTAGACTTTTAAAACAAAACAAACTAAATCAAAAATAGTCCCTCAAAACACACTTTAGAACTCGAACTTGGGGCCCAAAGGTACACTAACACATAACCAACCACCAGACCGGCACGCCTATTCTAACAAAAACACAACAACAAACCCAATTGTCCGGTCTAGCCACTGACCCTACCTACAAAGCTCAAAATTTCTAACCCCAAATTTTGGGGTGTTACAATGAGTACAAGCATGTATTTTATCAACTCCATCCTAAAACATAATCTAAACATAATAGTCATCATGCTAAACCCAAACAACATAAAGCTTAACACATGTAAATCATCAAGCTTAACTAAACATACTAAAACATAGTTTAAACATCAACCATATGAACATATACACTTATACACTTAGTATTCAATATGTCATCACATTACTAAAGCAAAATATTAACCAAAAGACCTCCTAGGTACATGCCATAACAAAATAGAAGCATCATCACACTTGAGACCGAGATTGTTACTGGATGCTAAGTCGACAACAAACTGAAATGTACCTAACCTGCGCACGGAACACAAAACATTTGCTAAGCTTATCTTAGTTGTATTTCTATAATCCGAATATTAAGTATAATATAAAGCATTAAGGAATATGATTATGGAATAAATATGACATGTAAGATTATCAAGTCTATTATTAAAATGCACATATAAACCATTTCCATATCAAAGTCTAATTTCAAAACTTATGGAACATAACATATTAATGTTTCCATTTCAATACATGTCTCACACTTTCATTTCATTTCTTCTTTACCTTTTCATATTCCTTTAACAATATCAATTCATACACGTCATTTCGTCATTTATATCCCTATTAATAAGACTCGGACTTGGAAGGATACACGGATACACAGATCCAACCAACACACCAGTTTGGCACCCAGTGCCTTACCGGATAAATTTGAAACAAATAATTACGCCCAGTGCTATAATAAGTTGGCACCCAGTGTCTCATTGGTTAAACCAAAGCAAATTGGCACCCAGTGCCCCATCGACTCGTAGTCAAAGTAACCTTGAACACTTCCTATTTTATGGCATGCCATCTATATTTGGCTCACCCGAACAGTTAATAGGGTTTCATTTCATACTTCAATTCAACCAATGTCTCAATTTCATATAAATTATCAACATGTGTGCATTTATTCAACTTGAAATCAACCACAATTTCTCAATATATATATATTTAATTTATACATTCATAAAAATACATATATTTCTCAAATATGCATAATTGACTTAGCGTGTCATCGAAAGCACCTAATATATCCTATCCCCAAGTAACAAAAAGAAATAGTATAAAGGGAGTAAGGTCAAATCCTCAGGGATTGGCTTGCAACAACTTCTTGTTCGTCCAAATCTTGGGCGCATTCGTGCCCAAGAAAAATAGCTGACTTAGGAAAAAATAATAACAAAAAATAGAATTAATAATTTGGATGAGTTGAAATTAAATAGATCGAAATTGCAATTGTGAAAAGAAGCAGTGTTGAGAAAAAATGGGTTTTTCAATTTGAGGGATTCTAGCCTTCGGTTATCTCGATCCTCCTTTAGTTTAATTATAGACTTTTAGGTGATCCTTCTCATGACCATCTCCACTTAGGTTATAGCCTTGCGATCTAAAGGAACTTGACTCTAGCCAACTGTCACTCTTGTGGGACCGTCTTACACTAGATCATTGTTTCTCAATGGCGAATGCCATGTCATTTCGTCTCTTGGGCTCGACAACCTCTGACGCAGTAAGTTAGCACACTGACTATGCAATCTTCCCAAAAAATACAAAGCGGCCGCCTTTGTACAAGATGAAAAGATTACTTTTGGAAAGACATGGACGGAAGCGTCAGTCTCGTAATGCGGAGAAATGATTAATACTTATTGAGAAGGGTTAAGTGCGGGTTCTAAGCCTCATGAACTCTTTTTGAGGAATCTTGATAACCTTCGGCTAGACGAGTTTAGTTACTCATGCTCTTTGGGAAAAAAACATAAGTTTAATGAAATAGAATTTTATTGGAAAGGAAAAGAAACAAAAGGCCAAGAGCCTTAGGGGGAATGAGTTTTTTTACAAAAGTGATGAGTGAGTATTCATGTCACTCCATTCCCTATTTATAGTACATGAAAAACCCTAGTTGGTTCCTATTTAAACTCTAGATGATAATGCTTAAGAGATATAATTTGAAATTAAATCTAAACAATATAATAATAATCCTAACGATAATCCCAAAAATAGAATTCAAATTTAAACAAGGTTTTATGTTCATAAATATCTTCTTTGAAATTTTGCCCCAAGTTTTCCACACTTTGTATTTTCTGCACCACTCCTTCCCTATTTCGCATGTTGACCCATTTTGTCTTTAAATTCATGCTTTTTGCCCTCAAATTTCCTTTTGTCTTCAATTTAGTCCCTACAAGATAAAAAAAACCATAAACAACCCAAATTACTAGGATCGTACTCAAAATTTATGTGTAATTAACACATAAAAGTATGTCATTTTAGAGTATTATCATATTCCCCTTATTTAGCCCATGCTTGCCCTCAAGTATAGTTCTATTCCACTATGTAATTTAGATTTTACCATGAAAGAAGTATCACTCCAAAGTTTTATAAAAATTGGGCATAATGCATATGAAAATAAAGAGAACCTTTAACTTGTTTTTAAGTAAAATTGAAAAGTACTCCAATTTAAACACACAAAAATTAAATCGACTTGAATTATTTCATGAAAACTAGGTAATTTACTAAACTTACCAAGACGCCCTATTTGTTCCACCCTTAGTCCCCAAATTTAATTCTCTTCCTCTCCTTTTTTTCTTTGTTTTATTTTGTCAAATTATATATATTTTATTTAAGAATGTATTGGCCCTTTTGACGCGAAGTGGAATGACTATCCAAGCACCCCACCCCGGTTACTCGGCCCAACACACTCCTAATTTATTATTATTGTTGTTTAAGAATGTATTGACCCTTTTGACGCGAAGTGGAATGACAATTCAAGCACATCACCTTGGTTACTCAGCCCAACACACTCCTAATGTATTTTTTCTATTTAATTCCATTAGCGGAGTTTTACCTAACACGTCACACAACTTTTTTACGTGAAGTAGGATGACAACCCAAGAAACATAATTATTTTAGCCTAATAGAAATAAAATAGTGGAGATGAAATCAACATAGCAAAATCATAACAAACTTAGTAGACAAGAAACATGCTTGCGGGTCAAACGGTGGGTAATTCCTTATCAAAATCTTGGGCATGAAAAGGGGCAAGATATACTAAGAATAATAATAAATGCGGGCAAACGGGCACAAGGCAGCAGCAACAATAAACACAAAAGAAAAAACAGCGTATAAAACAACAGAAATAATGAGGAATGTCTCCCCCTACTTAAAACAAATTGCCCTCAATGTGCAAAATAATATTAACATATATGATGAAAAAGAAAGTGTTTAGAACACTCCCCATGTCATTTTCGTTACTGTTTTTTCCACCCGTTTTAACTTTTCGTTTCCTCGATTCTCCTGGATATAAGAAGAGAGAATAATATTTATTAACATGCAAGAAAACAAAGAAAATAAAAAAATTAAATTAAATTAAAATATAAAAAAATTGGATTGCCTCCCAACAAATGCTTGTTTAACGTCATTAGCTTGATAGCCCAACTAGCATTGGGGCTATACCAGATGAAATTTTTCGATCATATGGTCTTGGAAATTTGGTGCCTGCACAACAGAAGGTAGAAGTTTGGTGTTCATATGAGGCAATAATTCATTAACAGATTCACCAATTAGTTTTGAATCAAAATTATCATCAAACAATGTTTCAAGTTCACTTTCATGAAGTGACTCAAAAGTTTCTTCTACTAAGGAGTTAATTATGTCGACACGGTTTACATTCAAAATTTCACTCGGGTGATTAATAGCGTCATAAACATTAAACTTCATGATCTCCCCGTCAAACTCCATCGTGAGGGTTCTGCTACGCACATCAATCTTAGTACTCGCGGTACTAAGGAAAGGTCGCCCCAACAAGATGTCCAAAGACCCAAGAGCATTATCCTCTTCCATTTTCATCACATAAAAGTATGTAGGAAAGATAAGACCATTGACTTTCACCAATATGTCTTCAAGGACTCATTCAAGATGCACAACAGATATGTCTGCCAATTGGATGATAACACCTATTTTATTCGAAAAAACCTCGTTAAGTGATTCATAAATGGAAAAAGGCATTACATTTATGGAAGCCCTTAAATCACACATAGCTTTTTTAATTCCTATGTGGACTATTTTACATGGTATTGCAAACATGCCCTTATCTTTACATTTTTGTTGGCATCCTTCGCTGCAACACCGCAGATACATTTTCACTAACACTTACTTTTTCATTTCCAGACAATTTCTGCTTGTTGGTGCAAAGCTCCTTAAGGAACATGGCATATCACGTAATTTCTTTTATGGCATCCAACAACGGTATGTTAATGTCGATGTTTCTGAATGTTTCAAGGATCTCTTTTTCCTCATTACTTCTCCAATGTTGGTTCAACTATTCTGGAAATGGAGGTTTAATTTTGGGCAATGGAGATTTCGTTCAGACTTGTTCATCGTTCTTCTGCTTTTCCTGGGCGAAATCTTGATCACGATACTAGTAAGGATTTGGTTCCACTTAATTTCCACTTTGCAATGCCACTGCATTCATGTCACTCTATCTCCTATTTATAGTAAACGAAAAACCCTAGTTGGTTCCTATTTAAACTCTAGATGATAATGTTTAAGAGATATAATTTGAAATTAAATCTAAACAATATAATAATAATCCTAACAATAATCCTAAAAATAGAATTCAAATTTAAATAAGGTTTCATGTTCATAAACTCTTCTTTGAAATTTTACCCCAAGTCTTCCACGCTTTGTATTTCAGCACCACTTCTTCTCTATTTCGCATGCTGACCCGTTTTGTCTTTATATTCATGCTTTTTGCCCCCAAATTTCTTTTTGCCTTCAATTTAGTCCCTATAAGATAAAAAACCATAAACAGCCCAAATTAGTAGAATCGTACTCAAAATATATATGTAATTAACACGTAAAAGTATGTCATTTTAGAGTATTATCATGAGCCATTCTAATCATCAAATGATTCAAATCAGCTGTAACACTCCTAACCCGTATCTGTCGCCGAAACAGGGTTACAGAGCGTTACCAGAGTTTTCAAAATAATTTCAAATAGTTCATGTAAGTTACTATTCATTAACTGAGATCATTCAAAACGTCCCTTAATTGGACCACACGGGTGTGTGAGCTCTGTAACTTAGAAAATTTTTGAAATTTCGCAAAAAATTCTTAGAGTATCTGATTAAGACTCGACTCGATTCCAATGCTCGTATTGGGCTGGATACGGGTTAGGGGTGTTACATCAACCCACTTGAACAAGAATTCTCACCTCAATTACTTACCATGGGCAAACAAATTAATATGCAGTAATTTATAAATTAGTTCGGATTATAGAAACACAAACCATAAACTTCGAGCTATTTGTCGACGACCTTGTCTTTTCCCTTCTTTTTCGAGGAATCCATATCAACATTACCTACGAAATTAAAAAAAAAAAAAACAAATTTCATCAATACACAACAATTTCACATTCAATTGCTAATTTACATAACTTTTTTACTTTATTCAATTTTGTCCCTAAAACTGGGACTAGCCTAACTTTCACATTTAATCGCAAATTTTTATACCAATTTCACTCTAAGCTAAATTTAACTCCATGTTTCTAAATTCTACCCCTAAATTTTAAAAAATTCTCAATTTGATCCCTATTTCTCAAAATCAACAAATTACTTCATAATTTAGTCATTTTTTTCACTTCTAACCTAAAAATCTATCAAATTATTCCCTAAATCTTTAACTTCAACAATGGTAACATTTAAAATTTTAAGCAGTATCGAAAAATAAGACATGGGTTGGCTACCTTATTGTATCGAAATTTCAAAAACATAAAAATTATAAGAAAATAACTAAATTTAACTGACCAAATCAAGCTCCAAAAATTGAACAAATGGCCGAAAGCTTCTTTTCTTTCCTCTCCAATTCAGCATGCAAAATATGATGAATAAAATGGTTTTGTTTTGTTTTTTAATTCTCCACTATTTTTCTTTTCCTTATATTTTATTAACTTAAATTATGTTTTATCTTAATAAAATTTTATAACATTTTAATCTTTCAAACATTAATGCCGTCCACTAATAACTAAAACAAAGGTATATTTGCTTTTTAAGTCCTTTAGTTATAGTTTTACCTTATAATTTAATTATAATTTAACTTTTGATTCTAACGCGATTTAGCCCCTATACCTTAATTAATTCCTACATCAAAATTACTTAACCAAAAATTCAATTCACCTCTAATATAACTTCGTAAATATTTAATAAAATTATTTTCGAGTCTAGTTTACGGAAATGGAGTTTCGAAATCACACTACCCGACACCCCTAACTTTCGAGTTGTTACATATTTATTTGATATGGAATTAAATTAGGCAGTCTTGAGAATTGTTCAACTAGAGAATTTGATTAAATAATTTTCTTGAAAAATTAATTTGGAAAATCTAAGTGATTTTTGGAAAAAAAATAATTTTTGATCAAGTAAAATTAAATTACTCAAATTAATTAAAATTAATATGATATTTTTGGAAATTAATTTTCAAGTTAGACAATTTGCACAATGGATAATTGAACTTGAAAATTGGACCTGAGCTCAAATTTTGGGCTCGAGAACCCAGACCTGAGATCGAGACCCAAAAAATGATCGAACCAGGTCTGGTATGTAAAACTGAGCCGACAGTCCAACCGGTGGTAAGACTATATCGTTCGGGCCGTCATTGGCCCGAACTGAATCGGCTCAGGGTACCGTGAGGGTGTCGCACATGTGATGGCACAACCGAACATGACGATGCCAGCGGCTGCGATGATAGCATTACGATGGCTGGCTGATGGTTGACAGTGGTGGTTCTTCGGTGGTTGAGTAGTGGAAGAATTACACTTCTACTGGGACTCTTCCAGAGAATTTGATTTCAGATTAACTATTTCAAAAATAATAATTTTAATATATTTAATATTTAATTTAATTTAATACTTATCTTAATAGTGTTTTATTAATTTAATATTAAATTGATTATCTTAATATTAAATTTAATCTATTATTTATCTTGATAAGTGTTATATTATTTTAATATTACAGTGATTAAATTTAATCAAAGTTGAACTCTTTAAACTCTTCCTATATAAAGAGAGTACTGAGTCATTATTTTTCACATAGTTGAATTCAAGAGAAAGATATTGAAAGAAAATTCTCTGAAGAAATTAGTTCAGAAGATTTCTAGAGATTTTTTCTTATTTACAACTTAGCCTAAAATTTTATAGAAATTGCAAAATTGCCCCAATGATAATTTTTTGAAAATTTTTCTGATTCGAAGCGAGCCCACACTCAGTAGACATGAGCTTGAGAATAGTGGAGAAGACTACTCAGTTGAAACGCTCATCCTAGACGAATCAAAAAGATACAATTTTGATTAACTGTTTATTACTTTAGATATCACAACCAAGTTCTAGTTTTGGAAAAAAAATTAAAACTCTGTTTTTTTCTTGAAACTTATTTTTCATTGCGTTTTCAAACCCGATTTTCTAACAGATAAAGTATACGCACTTACCCTTTTGATGAATTGTGTTGGATGATAGGTAAACTATGTTTGCATATTAAAATTATCATATAATTATTATGTGAGGTAAGTTAACTATTGAATTTGTATGAGTTTATTAAGTATTCTTAATACTTACGCGTAGGTTTCTTTTATCTTATAGATTTTTAAAGTTCAAAACGTGACAATCGAACCAGCAAGAAGTTCAAACTATCTGTCCAAGTTTTGGTAGACTCCTGATTTTGTTTGAGTCAATTTAGGTGACACGTATATAGATGTTCGGTCATTTGTAAACAAATATGTTAAATTTTGAAGGCGATTACTTTGTATTTTCATGATGTATGTAAATAAAATGAACTCAGGTTCTGTTATATTTTGTATTTTAAGTTTCGAGGGACTTATTGCAGTGTGGGGTATCATGAAACAGTTTTCCATTTAGGTATCCACAGGAAATTATAAAATCTGGTGTTCGCCTTACTTTCCACAATATTGGTATCCGAAGAATAATTCGCAGCTTTGCCATCTAAATTTCAAATGTGCAGATTGACAATCCACAGGATCGGTCTGCCATATATTAATCCGCATCATGGTCCGCCATATATTAATCTGCGGCACGGCTCGCCATGTATGTTTGATGTATGTGTCAGTGATGTGAGTCTCATGTGGTAACCTCATGTAGCTTAGGTCTGAACACCGGACCGAGATTGGGGTGTTACAGGAGTATGTTGGTTTGAATTAGCTAATGTTTGAGGTTATGCATTATTTGCTAAGTAGTTCATGTTGATTTTGGTTTTAAATTATCTTTGAATGCTATTTGAATAGTTAAAAGTGGTGAGAATGAATTGGTAATGTGTTTTGTTCTCATGAACATTATTTGAATGGTATTTTTATTGTGATAAAGCTTGGAAAAATGATGATTTTGGATGGTTAATAAACCAAGGATTGGTTTATTGAATCGGTATAGCTTGGATTGATTTGCTGTTGCCAAATTTGTGGAAATGTTAGAATGGTTGTTTAGAAATAGTTAAATGAATGTTTAAACATGCTTTTCGATTGGTTTTGTGAATGATATAAGTATGCATTTATGCACCAATTGTGCTAATGATTTGGCTTGACATGGAGTAGGTACCAAATGGCCTAAAAAGTATCAAAACAGAGTCCACGTCGAGACGAGAAACTCTCATCATCGCAATGTCAGTCGACAGTTTGTGATGTCCCAATATCGAGTGGCTGGACGTCACAACATGACAAACTATTTTGCGACGTCACTATATGAAAAAGGCAACGTCACGATGTTGACCTTGGACTTTCAAAACTTTACAATTTGGTCCTAATTTATGCTCAGGTCAACAAAACAGCTTTTGTAAGCTCGATTAAGGCTCGAATTTAGTTGTGAATCATATTATGAATGTGTTTAAGTCATAAATGTTTTTTATTTGATATATTTACTGTATTTTGATGGGAATTGCTTTGACAATGGATGTGACATCCTGTAACTCAGACCCGACAATCGGATCAGGCAAGGGGTGTTACACTTCCCGCTAGTGAAAGGAAATTTGCTTTTTAATAAATAAGCTTATTCCAAACTCTACTAATGATGATGATGTAATCCCCATGATACCCTTTTGGTATAGATGGGGAATCCAAGATATTTCCCAAGTTATAATATCTCCTTAATATTTAGGGTGTTAGTGACCCAAGACTTCCTATAAAATTTGATGATTTGGCATTATTCCTTCATAAACAAGTCAAGTTTATTTAATAGTCTCGATAATTTTCTTGTCTATTTTTTGGGAAAATGGTTTCATAAAGGAAGGCCACTTCTATCACAAATGAATTACCATGTTCTCTAGTCTACTTCTTTGAGGATTTAGAGATTAAGGAAATTTATATACAAGATAGAGATATAAAGAGACAGGAGATCTTCTTACCTAATCCCACAAGAAGGTTGGAAGCATTGTATTTGGATAATCAATAAGACCCTGGTTGATAGTGGAGATGTAATTCATGATTAGAGTTACAGAAAATCTTGGTTACAATAAAGCTGATATTATCTTTAACTTGGGATCATTATCTCTGGTAGAAGAAAGGGTGCAATCCATCTAGTCTTGGGGCTTTAATTGGTCTAAAAGACCAAACAGCTTTGGCAACATCTACATTGTTGATTTTAACATGCAGTTCTTGTTTATCTCCATTCAAAATTTGGGGCCGACTAAGATTAATCTCACTAGGGATGAGGTTAAAATATTTTTTAGTAGAAAACGTGTAACACCCCATACCCGACCCGGTCGCCGTGTCAAGGCATCAGGATGTCACATTCGTTGTCGAAGCAACTACTGAAAATTTCATATCAATGTATCATATTATTTAATTAATATAGATCATTAACTCATTTCAGTAATAATTGAATTTACGATAGAACTAATTATGAGTTAAAGGAGCTCATTAAAACATTCACAATTGATCAAAGGCCAAATTGTATAGTTCATAAAAAATTTTGAGCTGTCGTCACGACATTGGGGTTTCCATGTCGTGACATGGCGAACTTGTCATCATGACGTTGTCTCCATTTTCCTACAAGTTCCATGCTTTTTTTTTTTATTTTTTTTATATCATTACCTGAACCGTATTCAGATGTCATAACCGCCACTTCATTTTACATATCATCTACTTACATCTAGTTCTAATCTCAAGTGCTCATAAAAACATGATATTCAATCAAAGATAACAAAGTTTATAAAATTAACACAAATATTTAAGTTTTACAAATAAGACCATTAGAGGACTTGCACTTTCAAAGTAGTTTACCCACTTTATGTATATTTTATATTTATTTCTAAATTGTGCCAATCAATTTAATTCTTCATAAAATTTTAACAAGAACTCAATATCACATCAATTAACAATTACTCACTTATTGTTTTATCAATTCGTTTAAACATATTCACATGTATTAATCATTCAATCACTTACAACCATTTCGAAACATTTCAAATTCATCTACTATATATATTTTTCCTCCTCCTCCTCTCCATTCCACATCCTTTATGTATATATTTATTAGAATACTTAGCTTTTAGTATATAACATGCTTATATGTAACATTGTCTATAATTCCACTATTTACTTATATGTTCATATCAAAGTTGTCCACTCGAGTCATAGTCACTAAATTATTTATATCTTGAGCTACATAATTCGAAATTAAGATCCACTTGATGTTTTTGAAACTAGACTCAAATATATTTTTACCATAAAAATTTCACAATTTATAATTTAGCCAATCAGTACAGTAAATTATTCAAATCTGTCCACGTTCTGTTGCTTGATAGCTTCGACATTTCTTTACTAAAAATTAATTATCTCTTAGAACGGGGTTTGGATGATTTTTTTAGTTTGTTTTTATTGAAAATAAACTCATTAATAATTTAAGCATATAAATTTAGACTCATAATCATTTTTTTACAATTTTTTATGATTTTCCAAATTCAGAACAGAGGAACCCGAATCCACTCCGACCTTGTTTCACGAAAATTAATATATCTCAAACTATAAAATCTCGTTTCTTTCACCCTTTCTTCCATATGAAACTAGACTAAATAGACTAAATAAGATTTAATTCCATATTTAATTCAATCTCTAAATAAATTTATATAATTTTAGGTGAATTTTCAAAGTTAAGGCTCCGTTTGTTTGGTTGTAAAAGATTTTTTGGAAAATATTTTCATCATTTTCCACCGTTTATTTGGTGGAAAATAAATTCCCCTGTAAAAACTTTTCCAAAACACGGGAAAATGAGGTCTTCTTGTGGGAAAATGTCTTATACTTTTTTTTTTTGGTAAGACATTTTCTGGAAAATGACGCCTTCTTCTCCCCTTTCCCCTTCCCCTTAGGTTGCAAATCAGTGCCATTGCCAAGTACCCTCCTTTATATTCTCTCTAGTCTACCCATTTTTATCTCTTCGATCATTCTGATTTTTGTTATCTATCTTCTTTTTTTCAATCTCTTAGCAAATTTGCCAGGTACCCTATCCCCGCCCTAAATTCCTCAAGAGATGTGCGATTTCGAAGAACAACACCGAGAAAGTTTGGTCAAGGACCAACGCTAGGGTCGGTGTTAAAGATGCCGGCAGTGCGGTTTTGGGTTTGAGCCAAAACTTGATGTTGTACGTACAATTTTCGGCTCCGGTGAAGCGAGGATCGAAGCCCAGCAAAGAGGAAGAGGAGAAACAGGATTATTATGTGAATATGGGTTACACTATTCAGACCTTGAGAGAGGAGTTCCTTGACATCTTCTACAGAGAGCTCAATTTTGATATTTACAGGTTAGGATTCAATTTTCCCGCATTTGATTTCTTTGAAATGGAGTAAATAATTGAGAATTCTTTAAAATAAATTCAATTTTTTTAAAGTTTTCCTTGTTCATCTACTGATTTTGGATTCTCATCGTTAAATTAAAAAAAAAGAAAGAAAAAAAGAGAAAGGTGATGACATTTGTTTGAATAACGCGTACTAATTCATTCCAAGCTTATGTTTTTGATGTCATTAGATGTTTTTGAATGTTGGTCTTTTGTTTGAATGTTGATTGTTTTTGTGTGTGTGTGTAAAGAAGAAAGTATTAGCTCTTAGCTTAGAACATAGAGAACTCTGTTAATAGTATCCATGTTTGATTGGTTTTACAAATTGATGGATGGCAAAGGTGGTTTCGTTAAGGGCAAGGTGTGCACTCTATGCGTTTGAACCCTTGTATTGACTAAGGCACGAAGCACTAAAGAAAAACGCTTTTGCTCGAGTGAAATAAGGTGCAACATGCATGTGTGTGCATTTTTGTATATCTATTAGTCTTGATGAGTACGTGCTTATGTGTATAATAAGCTTAAGATTTATACTTAATAAACTCTGAAAGTTGGTTGAATTTGTTTAATGAACAAGCTTAAGATCTATACTTATGATAATAAACTTATGATAATACAACTAACATAATTCACAAGCACCCTCATCTATGAACTATTGTACATTGGTTTATATTTCGCCTTATTTCATCTTTTCTCATGTTTAATTGTCCATGGGGCTGGCTGGCTCGCAGGAAGCATGAGAATCAGTACCAAGTTTCAGACTGTAGGCAAAAAATGAAAAATGAACAATAGTAAACATGAAAGAATGCCTTATCAAAGCATTAAACCATAAAATTTGAATGAAACAGCAGCATGTTTTTGAACATTTAAATGAAGGACTTGTGATATTATCGACATATATACATTAGTCAGATAGATTTTAGTTTTAACATCATCTCAAGCTCAATATGAGAACTATTTTTGGGGGTTTTGAGCTTGTATTCATTTATCTTTCCTTGATATAATTTGAAGGATAACTAGCTTTATATATATGCACTTTATAATATAATTACCTTCATGCTTGTTAATTGTTAAACCATAAAAAATCACTACCACCGTTCTCTTATCTTGATCTTTTTGGAACTTGTATTCCTTTTATCACTGCCTACAGTTTGAAAATTGTATTTACGGATCATAATTCACAAGGAAAATGCTATCTACTTTTCACATGTCGTAAAAAAATAATTATGTTCACATTATAGTTTTTTTTTATACAAGACATTTTTCATTTGAAACTGTGTAGCTTCGTTCTGCTGAAGAAAGACGCGAGGAAGTAGAAACTAGAGCTAGGGAGCTTGAGAAACAGGTGTGTTACTCTATCTTCAGTTGCAAGATCTTTGTCTCCTGCTTGTTATTGTTTGAATGGCTTATCCTATTAAAATGTTTAGCATCATTTGACTTGCTTCATCTAAAGTGTTTCTACTCTATGAACCATTTTTGTTGATGTGGGGCACTTAAGTAATTTCAACTTGATGACACAAGCTAAATGCATATGGTAATATTTTAGAAGTCTGTAACACCCCAAACCAGGTCTATGCGTTAAGACGAGATTTGGTTTGTCACACCGATCGATCATCCATTAAACTCTTTAATGTTTAAAGAAAAATAATACTTCGAAAACCTTTTGAAGATAAAGGTTTAACAAAAGTTTAGAACAATGATTTAAAATTTATGAATTAAGAAAATACTTGTTAAAAATCTTATTTGAAATATAAGTGTCAAAACCTTAAAATAGTTTTAAAAGAATTCGTAAGAATTTAAAATACTAAAGTGTCCAAATTTTTATAAAACTTAATATTTTAAGAAAACCATATAGATTAAAACATAAGCCCATATTAAAAGTCTTAAAACAAAATTAAATCCATCCACACATAAAATCCATAAAATATAAATAGAGGCCTTATTACATCAAACCCAAAATAGTAATTAAAATAAATAAAGTTCATAATTTATTAAACCCATGCTCGTAGTATGGCCTCCACCAAGTCATTCCCGGCCCAAGTCCACATCAACTGCCATTACCTGAGATGGATAATAAAATAGGGTGAGTTACTAAGAACTCAGTGTGCAACTCACTTACCACCATTATTGGGCCAGATCATCGAGATATTAAGTTGGGCTTGAGCCTAATTGCAGTTTTCACAATATAGAATAAAGTAAAATAAAATAAAATGCATGTAAAAATGAATTTCCCAACCAAGCCTAATATCCATCCACTACACACCCCCGTACCAACCAACACACCTGTGGGGATCAAGTCAACCCACCCCGCCAAACACACCAATCATAGGCATTAAGCCTTTAAATAATATTGTAGTGCACTACCGAACTAGATTGTGACATTGTCACCGAACTAGAGGCATTAAGCCAAAATTTGTGGCAGAGCCACTGAACTAGATTCATGGCCACAGGCCTTACTTCTCTCCATCATATATCCCATCCCATGCAATCATGTATGCATTCAAACTATAGCCATACAATAAATTATCCATTAATCTATAACATCAATGGGTCTATAATTAAACATTTCATTTGGGCCCATACAACAATTTAGTATTTTGCCCATTTAGCAATTTAGCAAAATTTGGCCCATATATCGAACTAGAATATTTTTTTTTGCCCATATATCAAATTAGAATATTTTTTTTGCCCATATATCGAACTAGAATATTTTTGGCCCATATATCGAACTAGAATATTTTTGGCCCATATATCGAACTAGAATATTTTTGGCCCATTTAGCGATCTAGCAGTTTTTCGGCCCAATTTAACAATCTAGCAGTTTTTCGGCCCAATTTAACAGTCTAGCAGTTTTTCGGCCCAATTTAACAGTCTAGCAGTTTTTCGGCCCAATTTAACAATCTAGCAGTTTTTCGTATATTTCTCGGTTTTAACCGTTTTCATGTATTTACACAAAAGTATTAATTTCCACAAAATTTCCGACTTTGCCATTTTCACGATTTTATCACAGTACTTACGATTTGGTATCTAACCCGAAAAATGAGTGTGAAGTTACACACCTGGTTATAGTGAGGACTAAACTTTCCCGCTCGTCGATACCTAATCACATCACGATAAATTAAAACACTATATTTTATTAACGAAGCCAAACTTAGAAATAACGGTCTAAACTTTTACCCTCGGAATTTCGAACTTCTTCTACTTGTGGTTTCTCCCCGATTGATGATTCGCTAACCGAAGCAAATCCACGAACAAATAATGGTTCGGAAGTACGAATGACTTCAAACAATTGATTCTCCTCGGATGAGCGTCCGCAACCCGGTGGAAAATCTTGGATTCCCGAAATAGCCCTTTGCTTATACTTAGGGGGATTAACGGAACCTCCCTTCTTTCGAACACTAAACACCGCCCTTTTCTTCCCTATTTTGATTGTCTTCAAAGACAAAAGAACATTAATCCAATCTAATATTATATCAAAATATGACTAAGGTTTTAAGAGTGTGATTTTCCTTACCACAAATATCCTTGCACCATAATATGAGAATCGACCAAAACGTTCCCTTAACACCTTAAATCAATTCCAATGTTCACGAACACTTGAGTTCCGATCTTCCGTTATCACACTAAAGTAAACAAATAAAAACTTTAATAGAACGAACATTTATTTCGATCTAAAAGATCCTTCTTACCACCATCAAGTTTCGGCCAAAAGACTATAACTAAAAAGAATTCTTACCTATTCTCCACGGTTGGAAAGAAACGATTGAGAAAGATGCTTATAAATAGAGAAAGATTCGGCTATGATTAATCAAAGAAAAAGAAAAATGGTTCGGCTATAGCTCATTAACATTCGGCCATGAGAGAATTGATGGAGAAAATATGAGTGAAGAGAAATAAAAGATGGAAGAAGAGATGATGATGAGGAAGGATTCGGTTTTCAAAGAGAAGAAAAGAGAAAGAAAAAGATGTGTTTTGGAGCAAAGTACATTCGGCAAAGGAGAAAGAAGAGAAAAAGAAAGGAATGGCCCTTTTTGATACTAGCAATTTCGGCACTAAAAAGAGGCACAAAAAGAATACTAAAGTGATGAGCAAAAATGACCAAATGGTCAAAAGGTTTAGGCTTACCAATTGATCAAATTCGGCTAAAGAAAAAGAGGTTGAAAAGAGAATTGCAAACTTTGCACCAAATGCTAAGAATGACCCAAAACAAACTCCTAAACCTTGCCAAACTACTAGCATATTCGGCCAACCTCCCCTATGCCCACATTGCCGTCCAAATTCATTGGTCAAATGACCATGAATTTGTTTCCAAAACCTTTTTCCTTGATATTTGCCTTATGTCCCCATATCTTTCCAAAGTTTCTTGATTCCCTACCATAAGTTAACAATTTCCTTATTCCTTTAATCTACTAACCAAAAATGACAAAGTCAACACTTACCATATATATATACTTGGCCGACACTTGCTATACATGTGCAGAAAAATAAAAATAAAAATTTATCTAGATGCTAAACAAGGGATTCGAACCTCTCCCCTCATGCTACAACTCATGCGCCAACACCACCTTACCATTTACTCATCTTATGTCACCTTTTTACACTTAAATTAACTTAAATGTCAATGTCACATGATCTACTTCATTAAATTCTCAAAACTAAAAATTATTCCTTACCCAAATTATGCTATACTCTTCTTCAAGGCTATAATAAACACGAAAAAAAAATAAGAAAATTTTTCCTTCATAATCTAAACATGCGATATATCAAGACTCGGATTTTTAGGGTGTTACAACTCTACCCTCCTTAAAGAAAATTTCGTCCTCGAAATTTACCTGGTTGAAGAGATGAGGGTATTGTTGTCGAATTGCATCCTCAGGCTCCCACGTAGCTTCCTCCACTCCGTGGTTACGCCATAGAACTTTGACCAACGGCACGGTCTTCTTTCTTAGCACTTTAACATCTCGATCTAATATTTCCACTGGTTCCTCCTCAAAAGACAAATCTGAATTCAACTCCACTTCTTCTACCGGTACTATGTGCGAAAGATCCGATCTATAGCGCCTCAGCATGGAAACATGAAAAACATTATGGATTTGGCTCAATTCCGGAGGTAATTCGATCTGATAGGCCACTGGACCAACTCGCTTCACCACACGGTATGGTCCAATATATCTAGGACTCAACTTGCCCTTCTTCCCAAACCTGAAAATCTTCTTCCAAGGTGAGACCTTCAAGAAAACTTGATCCCCCACAGCATACTCGATACTTCTACGCTTCAAACCTGCATACGACTTCTGTCTATCTGAGGCTTCTTTTAATCGTGCTCGAATAGCTTTTACTTTTTCTTCCGTTTCAGAAATCATCTCAGGACCTAACATCTGCCGTTCGCCCAACTCAGTCCAGCAAATAGGAGAACGACACCTACGACCATATAATGCCTCGTAGGGTGCCATCCGAATGCTAGACTGATAGCTATTGTTATACGCAAATTCTGCCAACGGCAGAAAATCCTCCCAACTACCTTTGAAGTCAATCACACATCCCCTT
The DNA here is from genome assembly GCA_005393395.2 of Gossypium australe. Taxonomy (NCBI): domain Eukaryota; kingdom Viridiplantae; phylum Streptophyta; class Magnoliopsida; order Malvales; family Malvaceae; genus Gossypium; species Gossypium australe. The sequence goes on along the minus strand of CM016615.1, from coordinate 11,467,067 downwards.
AACATGTCTTCCAGAATCTGAATCACTCTCTCCGACTGACCATCTGACTGAGGATGAAAAGCCGTACTAAAGTTTAGCTTTGTACCCAGAGCTTCATGCAAGGCTTTCCAAAACCGTGATGTAAACCTAGGATCCCTATCCGATATAATAGATACGGGTACCCCATGCAACCTCACGATTTCAGATACATACAGCTTAGCCAACTTCTGTAACGAGTAATCCGTACGTACTGGTAGAAAATGAGCAGTCTTCGCCAAACGATCAACAATTACCCAAACAGAATTTTTCTTAGTGGGTGATAAAGGTAACCCACTAACAAAATCCATTGTTATCCACTCCCATTTCCATAGAGGAATCTTTACTGGTTGTAATAAACCTGACGGCAATTGATGCCCCGCCTTCACTTGCTGACAAGTTAAACATTTTCCCACAAATTCAGAAATCTCACGCTTCAACCCAGGCCACCAATACTGTTCACGAAGATCCCGATACATCTTATTTCCTCCGGGGTGCATAGCATAAGGGCTACTATGCGCCTCCCGTAGAATCATTTGCCTCAGATCTGAGTCCTCATGCATACAAACTCTTCCACGGAAACACAACACACCTTTCGTGTTAATACCAAAATCCTCTATTCCACCATTTTCAACTTGCTGAAGTAAAGGTCCCAACTTCTTGTCTAATATTTGCTTTTCCTTGATTTGCTCCAACCACAGAAGCTTCACTTGAAGTTCTGCTATCAGACTACTATCCTCATACAAACTCAAATGGGCAAACATTGCTCTCAAATCAGATACCACCTTACGACTTAACGCGTCTGCTACCACATTAGCCTTTCCCGGATGATACTCGATTGAGAAATCATAGTCCTTTAACAGCTCCACCCATCTTCGTTGTCTCAAGTTTAATTCCTTTTGTGTAAGAAGATACTTAAGACTCTTGTGATCCGTATAAATGATAGACTTTTCGCCATAAAGATAATGCCTCCAAATCTTTAAAACAAACACTACCGCAGCTAATTCCAAATCATGAGTAGGGTAGTTTACTTCGTGCGGTCGCAGTTGACGAGAAGCATAAGCCACCACTTTCCCATTTTGCATCAGTACACAACCTAAACCCGTATGTGACGCATCACAATAAACTGTAAACTCCTTTCCAGACTCAGGCTGAATCAATACCGGCGCTTCCGTCAAAATCTTCTTCAATTTCTCGAAACTTTCTTGCTGCTTATCAGACCATATATATGGTACTTCCCTTCGCAAAAGCTTAGTTAGGGGTGCAGCAATCAACGAAAACCCCTCAACAAAGCGTCTATAGTAACCAGCCAAACCCAAGAAACTCCGAATCTCAGCTACTGACTTTGGTGGTTTCCAATCCAATACAGCCTCAATCTTCCGAGGATCCACCCTTATTCCTTCGGCTGATACCACATGACCCAAGAAAGTCACTTCCCTTAACCAGAATTCACATTTATTGAATTTGGCATACAGTTGATTATCTCGAAGTAACTGCAATACAATTCGCAAATGCGAGTCATGCTCTTCTTCATTCCTTGAATATACCAGAATGTCATCTATGAATACTACCACAAACCGGTCTAAAAATGGTTGAAAGACCCGGTTCATCATATCCATAAATGCAGCTGGTGCATTGGTCAACCCAAACGGCATCACCAAAAACTCATAATGTCCATAACGGGTTCGGAACGCCGTCTTGTGAATGTCCGCTTCTTTCACCTTAAGCTGGTGATAACCCGACCTTAAATCAATTTTGGAGAAAACTGAAGCTCCCTTCAATTGATCAAACAGGTCATCAATTCTCGGCAGAGGGTACTTATTCTTGATCGTCAATTTATTCAATTGCCTATAGTCAATACACATACGCATTGACCCATCTTTCTTCTTAACAAACAAAACTGGTGCTCCCTACGGAGACACACTCGGTCGAATAAAACCCCGATCTAGCAATTCTTGAATTTGAGCTTTAAGCTCCGACAACTCCTTCGGTGCCATTCTATAAGGAGCAATGGACACTGGAGCCGTTCCGGGTAAAAGCTCAATACCAAATTCCACTTCTCGATCTGGAGGTACACCGGGAAGTTCTTCGGGAAATACATCCGAAAATTCCTTCACTGTTCTCACATCTTCCACTGATAACTCCTTGGCATCTAAAGCACTAATAAATGCTAAAAATGCTCCATACCCTTTTCGCACCAACTTTTCCGCCTTTAACGCAGAAATCACGTTTGCCAAGTAATTTCTTCGCTCGCCTATCATAACTATCTCCTTGTCCTCCACGGTTCTTATTGACATCCGCTTTTCAGCACAATCCAATTGTGCCCGGTGCTTAACCAACCAATCCATGCCCAAAATGATATCGAATTCGCCAAAAGGCAATTCCATCAAATCTGCCAGGAATATTTCTCCTTGAATTTCTAAGGGCACGTCTCTAAACAGTTTATTTACCAACACCGACTGTCCTAAAGGACTAATTACCTTCATCCCACTATCGGAAATTTCAGATTCTAAATTCAAGTTGCCAGATATGGTGCTAGCAACATACGAGTGGGTAGAACCAATATCTATCAAGGCAATAATAGGTACATCAGAGATGAAGAACGTACCAGTTATCACATCAGGTGCATTGCCATCCTCGCGGCGTCTGACTGCATATACCAATCCTGGCTGTCTTGCATCCGTGTTGCCTCTAGGACCATTGCCTCGACCCGCTGCACCTTGACCACGTCCAGCCCCATTACCACCACGACCTGGTCCACGACCTCTCGGTGGTTGCTGAGCTCCTCTTACCGGTGGTGCATCAGTATTACGAGCCTCCTGAGTTGTATCCATTCGTCGAGGGCAATTCCTATATTGATGATCCATCGAACCGCATTTATAGCAAGCACCCGTTTTCTTCCAGCACTCTCCAGAATGCCGTTTCCCACAATCAGCACAATCTCGACTCTGATTAACAGCTACAGGTGTTCTACCTTGAGCTGGCTCATCATTCCGAGGCCTCTTCAGAAACCTTTTTGAAGAACCCGAATACTTTATATCTCTCTTGCCTCTAGCTCGTTCCCAATTCTGACGTTCTGAGTTCTTAGCCTCCTCGGCTATCTTGGCCTTCTCCACAAGCGTGGCAAAAGTTCTAACTTGTTGTGGGGCTATCAGAAACCGCAACTCATCATTCAAGCCATCCTCAAAGCGTACACAACGCTCATGATCCGTTGCCACTATAGTTCGAGCATAGCGACTCAAACGTAAGAACTCAGCCTCATATGCTGCCACCGTCTTATTTCCTTGAACCAGATTCAAGAATTCCTTCCTTCGGGCATCCACATAACTTGTTCCCACATATTTCCCTTGAAAGGAAGCTTTGAAGAATTCCCAATTAACTAATGCAGCTTCAGTGCCTTCTCGGACAGTAAGCCACCATTGGTATGCTTCGTCCCTTAACAAAGACACCGCTCCTCTTAGTTTTTGTTCCACGGTGCACTCAAGATCGTCCATAATTCGCTCCACTGCCACAAGCCAATATTCAGCGACATTTGGAGCTACACCTGAGACACCTCTGAAAACCTCAGCACCACTTGATTTCAATCGTTCCGATATTGACCCACGAGCTGTTGGCCCAGTTCTAGCCCCAGCGACCCTTTCAAGGACTTGCAGCATTGCTCGTGTCACAGCATTATCTTCATCCATATGATCATGTGATCCCGTCTCACTCTCGAGTGACGCAGGTGCATCCATTTCCGGTATATGACCCAGCGCTTCGGTTGCGCCCCTAACACCTCGTCCTCTACCACGGCCACGTCTATCGCGTCCACGACCACGTCCTCTAGTGCTCATAACGACTAATTCGATTTAATCTGATTAAGAGTTTTATGAATCAGAATACTATTTCAGTTGTTTATTAACGATATTTTATGATATAAAAGAGATAGAGTTGTTTTCGCAACCATATCTTATTGTCTCAATCTCTACGGTTTTCAACACCTAAAACTAGAAGTTCTAGAGTGTTTCTTATGATCACATCACAATAATAATAAACAATCAATATACAGATACTTACTTGACTTGGCGCGAGATGCTCATGGTGCCATACTACCTTTAAATCAAAAAGTCTAGAAACTTAAATTGTTTTTCAAACAAATTTCATTGTTGAACCCAAACCACAGCCGAGTTTTAAAATTGGCTCTGATACCATTAAATGTAACACCCCAAACCAGGTCTATGCTTTAAGACGAGATTTGGTTTGTCACACCGATCGATCATCCATTAAACTCTTTAATGTTTAAAGAAAAATAATACTTCGAAAACCTTTTGAAGATAAAGGTTTAACAAAAGTTTAGAACAATGATTTAAAATTTATGAATTAAGAAAATACTTGTTAAAAATCTTATTTGAAATATAAGTGTCAAAACCTTAAAATAGTTTTAAAAGAATTCGTAAGAATTTAAAATACTAAAGTGTCCAAATTTTTATAAAACTTAATATTTTAAGAAAACCATATAGATTAAAACATAAGCCCATATTAAAAGTCTTAAAACAAAATTAAATCCATCCTCACATAAAATCCATAAAATATAAATAGAGGCCTTATTACATCAAACCCAAAATAGTAATTAAAATAAATAAAGTTCATAATTTATTAAACCCATGCTCGTAGTATGGCCTCCACCAAGTCATTCCCGGCCCAAGTCCACATCAACTGCCATTACCTGAGATGGATAATAAAATAGGGTGAGTTACTAAGAACTCAGTGTGCAACTCACTTACCACCATTATTGGGCCAGATCATCGAGATATTAAGTTGGGCTTGAGCCTAATTGCAGTTTTCACAATATAGAATAAAGTAAAATAAAATAAAATGCATGTAAAAATGAATTTCCCAACCAAGCCTAATATCCATCCGCTACACACCCCCGTACCAACCAACACACCTGTGGGGATCAAGTCAACCCACCCCGCCAAACACACCAATCATAGGCATTAAGCCTTTAAATAATATTGTAGTGCACTACCGAACTAGATTGTGACATTGTCACCGAACTAGAGGCATTAAGCCAAAATTTGTGGCAGAGCCACCGAACTAGATTCATGGCCACAGGCCTTACTTCTCTCCATCATATATCCCATCCCATGCAATCATGTATGCATTCAAACTATAGCCATACAATAAATTATCCATTAATCTATAACATCAATGGGTCTATAATTAAACATTTCATTTGGGCCCATACAACAATTTAGTATTTTGCCCATTTAGCAATTTAGCAAAATTTGGCCCATATATCGAACTAGAATATTTTTTTTTTTTGCCCATATATCGAACTAGAATATTTTTTTGTTGCCCATATATCGAACTAGAATATTTTTGGCCCATATATCGAACTAGAATATTTTTGGCTCATATATCGAACTAGAATATTTTTGGCCCATTTAGCGATCTAGCAGTTTTCGGCCCAATTTAACAATCTAGCAGATTTTCGGCCCAATTTAACAATCTAGCAGTTTTTCGGCCCAATTTAACAATCTAGCAGTTTTTCGGCCCAATTTAATAGTCTAGCAGTTTTTCGACCCAATTTAACAATCTAGCAGTTTTTCGTATATTTCTCGGTTTTAACCGTTTTCATGTATTTACACAAAAGTATTAATTTCCACAAAATTTCTGACTTTGCCATTTTCACGATTTTATCACAGTACTTACGATTTGGTATCTAACCAGAAATATGAGTGTGAAGTTACACACCTGGTTATAGTGAGGACTAAACTTTCCCGCTCGTCGATACCTAATCATATCACGATAAGTTAAAACACTATATTTTATTAACGAAGCCAAACTTAGAAATAACGGTCTAAACTTTTACCCTCAGAATTTCGAACTTCTTCTACTTGTGGTTTCTCCCCGATTGATGATTCGCTAACCGAAGCAAATCCACGAACAAATAATGGTTCGGGAGTACGAATGACTTCAAACAATTGATTCTCCTCGGATGAGCGTCCGCAACCCGGTGGAAAATCTCGGATTCCCGAAATAGCCCCTTGCTTATACTTAGGGGGATTAACGGAACCTCCCTTCTTTCGAACACTAAACACCGCCCTTTTCTTCCCTATTTTGATTGTCTTCAAAGACAAAAGAACATTAATCCAATCTAATATTATATCAAAATATGACTAAGGTTTTAAGAGTGTGATTTTCCTTACCACAAATATCCTTGCACCACAATATGAGAATCGACCAAAACGTTCCCTTAACACTTTAAATCAATTCCAACGTTCACGAACACTTGAGTTCCGATCTTCCGTTATCGCACTAAAGTAAACAAATAAAAACTTTAATAGAACGAACGTTTATTTCGATCTAAAAGATCCTTCTTACCACCATCAAGTTTCGGCCAAAAGACTATAACTAAAAAGAATTCTTACCTATTCTCCACGGTTGGAAAGAAACGATTGAGAAAGATGCTTATGAATAGAGAAAGATTCGGCTATGATTAATCAAAGAAAAAGAAAAATGGTTCGGCTATAGCTCATTAACATTCGGCCATGAGAGAATTGATGGAGAAAATATGAGTGAAGAGAAATAAAAGATGGAAGAAGAGATGATAATGAGGATTCGGTTTTCAAAGAGAAGAAAAGAGAAAGAAAAAGATGTGTTTTGGAGCAAAGTACATTCGGCAAAGGAGAAAGAAGAGAAAAAGAAAGGAATGGCCCTTTTTGATACTAGCAATTTCGGCACTAAGAAGAGGCACAAAAAGAATACTAAAGTGATGAGCAAAAATGACCAAATGGTCAAAAGGTTTAGGCTTACCAATTGATCAAATTCGGCTAAAGAAAAAGAGGTTGAAAAGAGAATTGCAAACTTTGCACCAAATGCTAAGAATGACCCAAAACAAACTCCTAAACCTTGCCAAACTACTAGCATATTCGGCCAACCTCCCCTATGCCCACATTGCCGTCCAAATTCATTGGTCAAATGACCATGAATTTGTTTCCAAAACCTTTTTCCTTGATATTTGCCTTATGTCCCCGTATCTTTCCAAAGTTTCTTGATTCCCTACCATAAGTTAACAATTACCTTATTCCTTTAATCTACTAACCAAAAATAACAAAGTCTACTCTTACCATATATATATACTTGGCCGACACTTGCTATACATGTGCAGAAAAATAAAAATAAAAATTTATCTAGATGCTAAACAAGGGATTCGAACCTCTCCCCTCATGCTACAACTCATGCGCCAACACCACCTTACCATTTACTCATCTTATGTCACCTTTTTACACTTAAATTAACTTAAATGTCAATGTCACATGATCTACTTCATTAAATTCTCAAAACTAAAAATTATTCCTTACCTAAATTATGCTATACTCTTCTTCAAGGCTATAATAAACACGAAAAAAAAAATAAGAAAATTTTTCCTTCATAATCTAAACATGCGATATATCAAGACTCGGATTTTTAGGGTGTTACAAAGTCTTTCCTAGTTTTCCTTGAAGTACGTATCCTGTCCCTTCCTGTGCTGTTTATCTCTTGGAGGGCTTAGCTTTATGTATTTGGTGAATTTCGTTGTATAATTCATCTTACACTTACATAAGTTAGGGTCTCCACATGTCACAGATAACACAAGACTAATAATCAAAATTCAAAAGTAAATGATTAACAGCTTTTATGAAATATATTTGTTTTAAATGATTAACTAGAGAATTTAGTTTTGCATGGGAGAAGGAAGAAGAGTATTTTATTGATAGCAGGCTTTATCTTTATCTTGTTTGACTTGGTGATACAACTATTTTGAATTTATTTTGAGCTGAAAGCTAGCATTCAAAATTCAAATTATAGATAAAGGATTGAATTTAAACTGTGTGAGAGCTTGTTTTGTGATTTCGAAATCTGTTAATTTGTGTATTGTTGTACTCTTGTATCCTAAGTGTAACACCCCTTACCCGTATTCAACGCCGGAATAGGGTACGAGGCATTACCGGAATTACAAATTTATTTATCAGACATTTTATTTCATCTAGCATTTATATTTGAAATCAATCAAAATCAAACATATTGTCCCTTAAATATATTTATTTTTATCGACATGTCTTACTTGAATTTATTACTCGTTTCATCATACTTAATTACCTTGTATTAACATATTAAAGATAATCACATATTTACATGTCATGATCCGATAATAACATACGAAATAACACATGGTATCAGTTAAACATTTAAACATATTAAATTTAATGCTTATTAACATACGAACTTACCTGGTTAAATTTGCAGAAATATCAAGATTCAGGGGCACTTTGGAAATTTTCTATTTTCATTGATTTTTCAATCGATCTTAATCTAAATTAATAATTTCATTCAATTTTGAAATTTTAAATAATAAAATAATCCATTTCATGCAAATTGGTCATTTCCATATTTTTACAAAATTAATTACAAAGTTTTACTTTTATTCAATTTAGTCCCTGAGCCTAAAACATTACAAATTAGCCATACTATCTAAATATTCATACATATTTTCCTCCTCCTCTCCATTCCACATCCTTAATGTATATAACATGCTATAAATAACATTATCAATAATTTCATTAATTACTCATAAGTATATTCAAAACTGTCCATTTGAGTTATAGTCACTAAATTATTTATTTCCAGAGCTACAGAACTCCAAATGAAGAACCGTTAATTTTTCCTGAAACTAGACTCACATATCTTCTTGCCATAAAATTTTCAGAATTTTTTATTTAGCCAATTAGTACAGTTTATTCTTTAAAGTCACCCCTGTTCTGCTGTCTGGCAGTTCCGACCCTTCTTCACTAAATATTAATTATCTTTTTATATAGAATTCAGATGATGTTATAGTTTATTTCTTATAAAACTAGACTCATTAAGGAATCTAACCATATAAATTATGTTCCCAAATTATTTTTATACAATTTTTTATGATTTTTCCAAGTCAGAATAGGGGATCTCGAAATCACTCTGAACCAGTCTTACCAAAATCTAAATATCTCAAAATACAGAATTTCTTTTCTTTATCTGTTTCTTTCATATGAAAATAGGCTCAATAAGCTTTAATTTAATATCTCACTCAACTTCTAATTCAATTTCTACCATTTTTGGTGATTTTTCAAAGTTACCTTACTGCTGCTGTCCCAAAACTGTTTTCTTATAACTCATTTTACAATTTAATCCTAATTAAGTTTACTTACTTTCCTAACTTAATTCATACTTCTTTTCTATTCAAATTCCATCCAAACTCAAATTTAACTACTAAATTTTTAGCATATTTTCCTCAATTTAATCCCTACAGCATAAAACTTACATCTTACTTCTCAATTAAATCCATTTTTCAATTCTAACTTGAAATTCATTCAATTAAGTCCCTAATTCATTTTTTGTTCAACATAAACTATACTTGATAATTCATAAACTTTCAATATGACAACTTAGCTTCATCAAAACCTTGTTCCAATGCTTCTAAAACATTAAAATTAAGTAAAAAGGGCTAAATTGACTTACCTATCAACTTCCAAGCTTCAAACTTTTAATTATCCCTTTCTTCTTTCTTTTCTTTCCTTCCTTCTTTCCTTCTCTGTTTCGTTTGCCTATTCTCTCTGTTTCTTTTCTGTTTCTCTCCCCCCTTTCCTTTTGTTTTTTTTGTTTGTATATATAATAATATAATAATAATAATAATATAATATAATATAATAATATAATAATATAATAATATACCTTAAAAATCTCACATTTTTCTATGGTATATCGCCTCAACTATACAAAATGGTATAATTACCATTTTGGTCCTTCATAATTTCTTTTAATCTATAATTTAACTTTTACTTTCATTTCAATTTAGTCCTTTTCATTTAATTTCCTACCCAAACGTTAAAATTTTCTAACAAAAGTTTAATAATAACTTAATGACATTCCATAAATATTTTTAGAAATATTTATGGCTCACTTTATGAATTCGAGGTCTCAATACCTCGTTTTTGGCCCAATTTTTCTAATTAATTCTTTCAGTTCACAAAATTCACTAATTTTAAAATATTTCTAAAATCACACTTAACTTATAATTATCGATTAACAAAATTTTCTAACTTTTCGTCAAATTTAGTGATCTCGAATCACTGTTCCGACACTATTAAAATTGGGCTGTTACAACTCTTCCCCCCTAAAAAAATTTCGTTCTCGATATTTCCTTGTTATTTTGATCAAGAACTTCATTATTTCTATAATTCTATAGCTCCTTTGTGCACGTATTTATCTAGTTTATCATTTATATCCATTCCATATCATTTCAGTTTGCAATTTATTTTTAATTCAATATTGCAAACATACTTTATAACGAAAATTACTTACTTTTTTTTATAAGAGGCCCAATAGATTAAACAGAACACTTAAGATATATGAAACAAATATAGAAGTGTATTATTATGCACTATTAATCAGATAGCACTTGATGAGTACCAAAGTGTTATTATCAGAGAATGCGCTAGAGTTCATTAATGGTATACCACTAATATCTTACTAGATCTAACCTCATTTACTTGGGAAAATTACATTATACACGCATATCACTTTTACAATTTTAACATAATGCTTTTACATACTTTACAATTTAACCATTGTACTAAAAACGTGTATGTTTATATCTTTTCTTTCTTTAATATATGTAACATATTTCAAAATTTACTAGTCATTCTTAATTTACTAATAATTCTTATTATGTGCTTCACATATCATTTTTTTTTCAATTCCAATTTCACTTCAATTTATTCACAACTAAATTTAATTTCACTTTCTCATTAATATACAATTCAATACTAATATTTATCCATCACTTAATTCAATTTCCATTTAATTCAACAATAACACTTACCTCATACTTCACTTATTATACGCATAATTTAAATTTAACATTTAATATTAAATAATAGACATCAAACATGTAACAATATAAGTCATATGTGTTAATTTATATTTTAAATTCATACCTCAACAATAGTCTTTCATCAAATAGCATCATATATCATCTATATTATCTAATCAACTTATGAACCTTTGGTTCAAGTTTTCACTTTTATATATCAATTTTAATTCATAATTCCACTTTTTCGTACTGTCAATAATTCAGTCGATCAAATTCATTCAATTTTCTCATTTCATTTATTCAACTGATTTCAATATCAATAAATCGATATTTTAGCAAATTTATGAACCTTAAGTTCATACTTCAATTCTCACATTTCAATTTGATTCACAATTCAACTCATAATTTCTTACTCATATTTCAATAGTTCAATCGATCAAATTATTTAGTTTTTCTCATTTTAGTTATTTACCCTATTAACAATCCGGACTTTAATGGATACACGGATTCCAACCCAAACACACCAGTACGGCACATTGTGCCTAAAACGGTACATAGTACCTGATCAGTATACGACACATAAGTGCCTGAAATGACACACGAGGTGCCTCATACGACACATAAAGTGCCTGATTTACGACACATAAAGTGCCTGATCGGCAAAGCCGATAAATCCTGTACTCTTCCAAATCCTATGGCATGCCAATTATATCCGACTAGTCCGACAAGCTAATAGGGAAATCAATTCTCATTTTAATTTCACTTAATATTCATATTTACCCCTATTAACAAGACTCGGACTTTGGCGGATACACGGATTTCAACCAATCACACCAGATTGGCACCCAGTGCCTCATCGGATAGTTCGAAGCAATATAGTGACACCCAGTGTCTCATCGGCCTAGCCGAAGCAAAGTGGTACCCAGTACCTTATTGAATCTATCCGAAGTAAATAATATGACACCCAGTGTCTCATCGACTCAAGGTCGAAGAATCCCTGAACACTTCCAATCCTATGGCATGCCATTTGTATCCAATCTAGCCCGATAAGTTAATAGGGTATTCAAATCATTTCTTTTTATTTCAAATTCACTTTTCCATTTTCTAATTAGTATACAATTCAGTACTAATACATATTTCAAATATTCACATATAATCAGACTTCGATTCAATTCCAACCACTTTTCAATCAATACACGATTCATATATTTACACATATTCATAATTTAATGCATTTTTATTCAATTCGTATTTTTAATTTATTGTCCAATCAAATTTAAAATCACTAATTACTTTTCAATCAATATACATTTCAATTACTCGCATATTTTCTTTATTTAATTCAATTTGATTCAATTCAAATCACTTTTAGTTTCCTATAAATATACCTTCAAATACTCACATAATTCATAATTCAGTTACGTAATTTAAATAACTTTCTAATTTCCAGTTCATTCTATTTTCACTTCTTATTTCAACCAGTTTCACAGTATTGCAGTAATTCATTACATCAATAATTTCATAGCTTAATGCAATACACATAACAATATTCAGTAACTTCACAATTCAATTCAGTACTCAAAATAATATTCAGTATTCCATAATTCAGTTCAGTATCAGTCTCAATTTTCAGTACCCAATCTTAAATTTATCATTTTACTAAACACTTACCTTAAAATACTTACCACACATAATTAATAAATTACACATAATAATGATAAAGTTTGAATAATAGTGATACAAATATCATCAACGTCTGAAGATATCACATTATCTCAAGTTATATATTAATAATGGCATACATTTCTAGACTTCACACATATTACGTTTGGTCCGAGAACCGACTAAACCTAAGCTCTGATACCACTAAATGTAACACCCCTTACCCGTATTCAACGCCGGAATAGGGTACGAGGCATTACCGGAATTACAAATTTATTTATCAGACATTTTATTTCATCTAGCATTTATATTTGAAATCAATCAAAATCAAACATATTGTCCCTTAAATATATTTATTTTTATCGACATGTCTTACTTGAATTTATTACTCGTTTCATCATACTTAATTACATTGTATAACATATTAAAGATAATCACATATTTACATGTCATGATCCGATAATAACATACGAAATAACACATGGTATCAGTTAAACATTTAAACATATTAAATTTAATGCTTATTAACATACGAACTTACCTGGTTAAATTTGCAGAAATATCAAGATTCAGGGGCACTTTGGAAATTTTCTATTTTCATTAATTTTTCAATCGATCTTAATCTAAATTAATAATTTCATTCAATTTTGAAATTTTAAATAATAAAATAATCCATTTCATGCAAATTGGTCATTTCCATATTTTTACAAAATTAATTACAAAGTTTTACTTTTATTCAATTTAGTCCCTGAGCCTAAAACATTACAAATTAGCCATACTATCTAAATATTCATACATATTTTCCTCCTCCTCCTCTCCATTCCACATCCTTAATGTATATAACATGCTATAAATAACATTATTAATAATTTCATTAATTACTCATAAGTATATTCAAAACTGTCCATTTGAGTTATAGTCACTAAATTATTTATTTCCAGAGCTACAGAACTCCAAATGAAGAACCGTTAATTTTTCCTGAAACTAGACTCACATATATTCTTGCCATAAAATTTTCAGAATTTTTTATTTAGCCAATTAGTACAGTTTATTCTTTAAAGTCACCCCTGTTCTGCTGTCTGGCAGTTCCGACCCTTCTTCACTAAATATTAATTATCTTTTTATATAGAATTCAGATGATGTTATAGTTTATTTCTTCTAAAACTAGACTCATTAAGGAATCTAACCATATAAATTATGTTCCCAAATTATTTTTATACAATTTTTGATGATTTTTCCAAGTCAGAATAGGGGATCTCGAAATCACTCTGAACCAGTCTTACCAAAATCTAAATATCTAAAAGTACAGAATTTCTTTTCTTTATCTATTTCTTTCATATGAAAATAGGATCAATAAGCTTTAATTTAATATCTCACTCAACTTCTAATTCAATTTCTACCATTTTTGGTGATTTTTCAAAGTTACTTTACTGCTGCTGTCCCAAAACTGTTTTCTTATAACTCATTTTACAATTTAATCCTAATTAAGTTTACTTACTTTCCTAACTTAATTCATACTTCTTTTCTATTCAAATTCCATCCAAACTCAAATTTAACTACTAAATTTTTAACATATTTTCCTCAATTTAATCCCTACAGCATAAAACTTACATCTTACTTCTCAATTAAATCCATTTTTCAATTCTAACTTGAAATTCATTCAATTAAGTCCCTAATTCATATTTTTGTTCAACATAAACTATACTTGATAATTCATAAACTTTCAATATGACAACTTAGCTTCATCAAAACCTTGTTCCAAGGCTTCTAAAACATCAAATTAAGTAAAAAGGGCTAAATTGACTTACCCATCAACTTCTAAGCTTCAAACTTTTAATTATCTCTTTCTTTCTTCTTTCTTTCCTTCCTTCTTTCCTTCTTTGTTTCGTTTGCCTATCTCTCTGTTTCTTTTCTGTTTCTCTCCCCCCTTTGTTTTTTTTTGTTTGTTATATAATATAATAATAATAATATAATATAATAAATATAATATAATAATATAATAATATAATAATATACCTTAAAAATCTCACATTTTTCTATGTTATATCGCCTCAACTATACAAAATGGTATAATTACCATTTTGGTCCTTCATAATTTTTTTTAGTCTATAATTTAACTTTTACTTTCATTTCAATTTAGTCCTTTTCATTTAATTTCCTACCCAAACGTTAAAATTTTCTAACAAAAGTTTAATAATAACTTAATGACATTCCATAAATACTTTTAGAAATATTTATGGCTCACTTTATGAATTCGACGTCTCAATACCTCGTTTTTGGCCCAATTTTTCTAATTAATTCTTTCAGTTCACAAAATTCACTAATTTTAAAATATTTCTAAAATCACACTTAACTTATAATTATCGATTAACAAAATTTTCTAACTTTTCGTCAAATTTAGTGATCTCGAATCACTGTTCGGACACTATTAAAATTGGGCTGTTACACTAAGTATTCTGTAGATAGTAAACTCTGTTTGTAAGTGATGTCTTTGGGGTGAGTGTGATTGTAACTTTGAAGTTTTTTTTTTTTTTTTGTTGGGTTACAATTATCTATTGTAATTTAGTCAACAGGATTTTGAATAAAATCATCATTGAACAAGAGTAAAAGTAGTATATGAATTACTATAATAAATTGTGTGTACCATTTATTATATATCTACTTTACTCTCTTTAAAATTTGTTAATTAACTTCCCTAGTTTCAATCAGTGTTTGAACATCGGTTTGGGTATTGAATTGCGACAAACACCAAAGGCTTTTACAAAAATCCATCAAGGATGAGTTGCCACAAACTCCCATTATTCCACTCCAAGCAGAGATACATCATTTTATTTTATTTTTTAATTTTGTATCAAATTATCAAAATTATTTTCTAATTTTGTAATTATCAAAAACTCGAGTCATTCAAGTTGAATTGTTCGATTTTTCGAGTTAACTCGAATAAATGAATTGGTTTTAAGTGAAAAACATACATAATTATATACATCAAAATGTACATAAAAATACATATGACAATATACAAACAATGTTAGAAAATAATATATAGTAATATATATAGGGTTATACATAAATGTATACAAAAAATACATAAAGATATACATACAATAATATTAACCTCAATATATTTATAAAAAAATACACATAAAATTATCATGGTTATTATCCTAAAGAAAAAAATTATCATCATAAATCATTATCCTATATGTATATCATGCATTATATAAATAAGAGTTTCATGTTGTATATCATGAATTGTTCGTTGATATATATTTGTTTCATTTAAAACAGCTTTTATGAAATATTTTCAGAAAATCTGCCAAACAACAGAAAATATTTTACACAGATTCATCCAAACACCAGAAAAGTAAATCATTTCCAGAAAAGTAAACCATTTTCCAGAAAATGTTTTACTGGCAAACAAACAGAGCCTAAGTCACTGCTGCTTTCCAAACTATTTTAATGAAAATATTTTCTTTTCCAAGGTTCTTTGCACTATCTTTCATTCAATCTGTAACGCCCCAAAATCTAGGTAATTATTTTTGTATGTTTGTAGCACAAATACTGGTCTAATTCAGTGGTTAAGTGATTTGGGTGTGTTTGGGAGTGTTTGAGAAGTCTTGGGTTCAAGCCTGGGCTTGTGCAAAATTTTGGTTTTTAGGGAATAAAACCCTTGCCTTTAGTTAATAGGCTTATAAATTATTGTGGGTTAAGCATGACATAAAAAGTCTACTGGTCTAAGGGGTAAGTGGCGTGTTACCTATGCCAGTGGACGGAGGTTCGAATCCTGATGGAGGCAAAGGAGTATTTATTTTGCTGTTGTGCCGTGGGGGGAAGTTGGAGTTTGACTGAAACACTGAAGTGGTTGAGGAGGAATTGAGTGGTTGAGAGGAGGTGTGATCAAGTGGAGAGATTTTAGGAGGGATTTTAGGAGAAAATCAAGGGAGGTGAGGGAGAGGGAGAGTTGTGCCGAATATGGATTGTGGGCACTCATGAATTCGGCCAGATGGGGGATATTCCTCATTTTCAGGTTTTGCTTTGCATTTGTTTCTACTCTTTTGCTGTAGGCCGATTGTGGTAGGGGTTTCGAGTATTTTTTTTTCTGTTTCACGTTTTTGACAACCTTTCCTTGGCCGAAATTACTCTTAGTGCTCCCTTTCTGTTTTCTCTCTTTTGCCGACTCAGTTTTGTTCTGCCTTTTTCACAACAAACGCTTCTCCCTCCTTCATTGCCGACTATCAGTTTGATTTCTTCTACTCTTTCTATGTAGTGAGTAAACATTTTCCACATAGTTTCCCTTGGCCAAATCCCTCATTTCTTTCATCTTTTCCTTTTTACCTGGTTGCCGAACATTTTCTTTCTCTTAGGACCGACCGTGTGCACTTCTCTGATTTCTGGTAAGCATTCTATTTGCTGTTAGGTCTTACACTGCGTAGTTGGTTCTCTTCCTTGCGTTGTTGGTAAGTGTAATGGTATAATGTTATCTTTTTGTTGGTCGATTAAGTACTTACCCATTTTCGGTTTGTGTCTAGGAACCTGTCGAAGGGTAGAAGGTTTGTAATCAACGGTTGGGTAGGCGAAACTTCCCTCTTTACGCGATCGAATGTAATGTGGTGTGAGTTTAATGATTGGGATCTTGTGTGTATTCGATAAGTAAATGTTTAAATGATTAATTGGGAATTGTTGATCAAGTGTAGGTTTCAAAGGTGTGGACAGTTTTCTCAACAAACAGAAACAATGTGTGTAAACACTGCCCAAATCGTAAACCGGCAAAAGCCAGAAAATATGGCAATTGACGCTACACGAGCGTGCGCTCGCTCGTGTGGTAAACCGAACGCATAAAATGTGGGCATTAGACTGTTGAGGCCACAATGAGTGGTTTCGTGGTCTTAAGCCGTTTTAGGCCACGTTGAGCCGAAATGGGCCGTGTAGCCCAACAAACTTGTGGACCGCACACGGGTAAACCATACGAACGTGTGGAGAAAATTGGGCCAAACTGTGTAATTTTCATGACCGAGACCAATTCTGGGTTATGTGGACCATACGAGCGTGTGGGTCTACATGGGCCCGCATTATGGGCCTTGGGCCCGTTTTCACTGTTTGACTGTTAAGGTTGCACGGGTCGCTCGAGACGATTGTGAACCTACTGATGGGTCAGTAAGTATACCTAGACCCTCAAACTGATATAAAATGATTGTTATGCCCCTATGGGTAAAATGACTGTTATACCCTTATGTTATAAAATGACTGCATATGAGCATGTCACGATATATATGTTGCATATATGTATGATATATTGCATGGGATGAGATTATTATGATTGGAGGAAGTGTACGGTACTGGCAGCTCTGCTGCAAATACTGTTAGTGTCGCAACCAGTGCTAATTTTGGAGTGTAGGGATAGGTGGGTGATTTTATCCCCACATAGAGTGTTTGTAACACCCCAAACCCGGCCCATTCACTACGACGGAATTTGAAATGCCACTGCAGAAAACGTTTGAAAAATATTTTGACTTAGGATTAAAAACATAAAAATTTATTGTCTTTAATAAATCGTTGTATATTTAAAATTCCAAATAAAATCAAGTTGTTACCAATTTCCGGATTTAAAACTTTTATAAGTTATTATAATATAAATTGATTCAAAATATTTCCCATTATTAGCTAAATAATAATATAAACTTCAAAACCATAAATAAAGTCTCCAAATAGTTTAAGAGGCCCCTATTACATCAAATAAATACTTAAAAATACTGAAAAATATGTAAACAATTAAAAACATCTTCTGCATGGGCCACCTCGTATCCACTCCAACCCGGTCCAAGCTTTAAGCATCACCTGTAGGTTTGAGAAAAATTGGGTGAGTCAAACAGACTCAGTGCATAGTTATTTCACATGTCTCTACATATGGGCTTGGCCCATATCCACACAGTTCACATACAAAAATTATGCAATTATGAAGCCCATCCCAACCTAATGTCCATCCATCACACCTACCTTGGCAGACCCGCTGCCCAAGGCCGTGGCTAATCCACCGATCAACCAAGTGATCCCACATATCTTACCTTGGCAAACCTGCTGCTCAAGGCCGTGGCAAAGCCACCGATCACATAAGTGATCCCACATATCAATCAGTCTACGGTGATGCACACAACTATCAACCACCGAGATGGGCACCTAGCCAACACCTCCCTTGATGAAGCACATAGCTACCATCAAGCGCTAATGTAGCACAAGGCTATCATTAGACCACGTACATAATGTACACCCTTTCCTTCTTTGTTCATCCCAAATCCCATGCATAGATATGTCATGCCACAATATCATTAAAATAAGCATACATCACATGCTATCACAATTTCATACGTATACCATAGGAAACTTATTGTCATAAAGTACTGACCTGTTTAATCGCTTACCCACCATGGGTATCCACCCTTTTAGCCATTAATTCGGCTACCATGCACATCATATACATACATATAATAACACATTTAAACATTCAAGAGACAGTGCGATAACTATGCACCTTTTTGGCACAGTCTACTCAATCCCGAATACTTGCCCTACTTCTGTCAACTTGCCCCCTAAATAACCATAATAAAAATCGGTTACATTTAAACCTAAGATATAGCCTTTGACCGAAAGTCCTAGATCACTTACCTTGCTAACTAGATCCCGAAATGTCGGCTTGTTCCTGAAGTTGTCGAAATCCCCATCTAGCAAATGTTAGAATCGGCTAACTTAATAACCAATAAAGCTTATGGCCGAATAGTACATATAGGCTTACCTTGCTGAATCGAATCCAAGAGACTCCCTTAAGGCTCCTTCACGTTGCTACATAAAAGAAATACTTATTATGGCAATAAGAACATTCGGCCATCCCTTAGAAACCAAGGCCATCCCTTGATTCGGCACCTTTTAAGAAAAGAATCCAAAACTGACTTCTAAAGGAGAAATACTTACCACCCAAGACACTTTCGGCTTCTCAAACTAGCGACAGGTGTAGGAGAATAATACCACTTGAAGATTCGGCTAACAATAAAAAGGAAGAAGCTTGAGACAAAGAAGTAGATTCGGCCAAGAAGCAAATAGGTTCAAAGTGATCAAAATTTCGTCTTTAATGCTCTCCACAAGGTTCGGCTAAGCTTTTAAAAAGGGTAACTGCATATTCGGCTATCAAGAGGAGTAGGTATGGAGTTGAAGAAAGGAAGAATGGGAGAAACTTAGGGGCATTCGGCTATGACGTCTAGAGGAAGAAAGATTGGTAATAGGAAGAAAAGAATACCCAAAACAATGATCCCTCCTATTTATACCCCTATATTCTCTCCATACCTCTCTTTCAAAATAAAATTAAATAAACTAAAGCCACCATTATCTTCTATCTATACCAAATAAAATAAACCCCCACTTATTCAAAATAAATTAAATAACCCCCATTCATCCAGTATCTCACTATTTAAAACAAATAAAACAAAATCCCCAATTATCTACCCACTTAAAATAAATAAAATAAATCCCCACTTATTCAAAATAAATTAAATAACCCCCATTCATCTACTATCTCAATATTTAAAACAAATAAAACAAAATCCCCAATTATCTACCCACTTAAAATAAATAAAATAAATCCCCACTTATTCAAAATAAATTAAATAACTCACATCCATCCACTATCTTAATATTTAAAACAAATAAAACAAAATCCTCAATTATCTACCCACTTAAAATAAATAAAATAATCCACACTTATTCAAAATAAATTAAATAACCCACATCCATCCACTATCTTAATATTTAAAACAAATAAAACAAAATTCTCAATTATCTACCCACTTAAAATAAATAAAAATAAAAACACACTTATGCTGCCATCAAGACTCGAACTCCAGACTTGCACCAAGCTTATTGCGTCATTTCCAGGCCCTTAAGTAGCGTCTTGCAGCCACTTTACCAAGGCCTGCTTCTTGTCCAAAAGTGCCTAAAATTTTCCTTAAGGCCTCCTTCACCTAGCTTCTCCTTTAGACTTAAAATTCTAATATTTTTCCAAAACTTCCTCCTACATCGTTGGATTCTCAAAACCCTTAAAACACTCCCAACTACATACTAAGCCTTCTCTTACATGGATTATGCACTAACCGCATAACCCCTAATCTAGGATGTTACAGTGTTGGGCTGGACGGAGTGGAGTGTAGAGGCTGGTTGGGTAGGATTTCTGATTACATGTTTGAACTGTTACTGATACTGTATTGGGCTAAGGTTCACACTGATACTGATATTGTAATGGGCTAAGGCCCACATTGATACTGATACTGTAATGGGCTAAGGCCCAACTGAACTGAACTGTTATTGATTTGGGCTTTGGCCCAGACTGCGCTTGCATGATTGGTTATTTGCTTTTATAGGGATACACACTGAGTTTTCGTACACTCACCCCTCTATTTATCTTACAGGTAATCCCCAATCTTAGGCTGATCGGTGCTGCGAGGGACTTGGAGGTGGCCACACCATCGCACCTGCTTCTATATTGGACTTTTATTTATAATAATTTAATATAGGTATTTGTTTTGTAATAAGGCCTCTTTAAAATTTTTAACTTTTTAATTTGGGATTTTAATTATTTAAATTCTTACTGATAGTAGTAGGACGTGGATTTTCAAAAGGTGAATGCTTTTCAAAACACCACGTTTTCGTAAAATATTGTAAAAGCTTCCGCATCGAACATCATTTTAAATATAATAACAAACTAATATGATTAAAAGACTGCTAAGAACAACTTGAGTTTTCAATGAACAAGACACCCTTAAATTTCTATTATGATCATAAACGAGTTTTAATGAAAGGATGTTTTCGAAAAACACTTCAATGTAATATCGCCAGATTCGGCCATAACGTCTAGGCCGGGTTCGGGGTGTTACATTTAGTGGTATCAGAGCTAGTTTACAAAACTTGGCTGTAGATTTGGGTTTTGGTTAAAACTTGAATTTATAATGAGCTATTTGGAAATGATTTGGAAAGTTTTGAAATGTTTTACCAAATGTGTGGTACATCGAGTCTCCGGCGCCGATCCTGTAAGTCTTCTAAAACTTTGTTTATTTTAAACTGAAATGCTATAAATAGAAAATACTGAGACTACTGTAGGTAGAAGACTATACTGAAATACTCTAGTTAGTGTGAACTGAAAACTGTAGTAAGACTGTGATCTATGAAAACGAACTCTGAATTACTGATAATGATTTGCATAAAACTTTGCTAATAAATAACTGAAACTGTAAATTGATCTGCATAAAACTGTTAATTCAGATAAAATGCAATTCGATAATAAGCACAAGAGGTACTCGTGGAAGGGGTACAAGAGGCCGTGGCGGAGACCGTAGAGGTGCTCGGGTTGGGTCTTCGTCATCGGGCCACATGCCTAACGCTGAAGCTAGAGAGGCACCGGCTTCACCTGTGACTGTGACTGGGTCTCACGATCGAGAGGCTGGGGATGACGCATTGTCCCAAGCTATGTTGCGAATCCTGGAGAGGGTCGCAGGGCCTAACACTGGTACTGTGGGCCGAGGGTCAGTTACAGAACGACTTCGGTCTAATGGGGCTGAGATTTTTAGGGGTATCACTAGAGTTGCCCCTAACATGGCTGAATATTGGATTGAGGCCACAATGAGGATCATGGATGACCTCGACTGTACCCCCAAACAGAAACTAAAAGGTGCAGTGTCACTGTTACGAGATGAAGCCTATCAGTGGTGGCTTACAGTTAAAGAGGGTACTCAGGTTGATCGATTGACATGAGAATTCTTCAAGACTGCTTTCCAAGGGAAATATGTGGGCGCTAGTTATGTGGATGCCCGGAGGAGAGAGTTTTTAAATTTGACTCAGTGGGATAAATTAGTGGCGGAATATAAAGCTGAATTTTTACGATTAAGCTGCTATGCACGTGGGATGGTGGCAACTGATTATGAGCGGTGTGTACGTTTTGAGGACGGCCTCAGGGATAGTCTGAGAGTGCTGATAGCTCCGTAGAGGGAGCGAGATTTTACCACACTAGTAGATAAGGCGAAGATCACTGAGGAGGTAAAGCGTACTAAGCGTCAGATCAGAGAATATGGTAGGAATAAGAGGGATTCGGAGCCATCAAGTTTCGTTCAGAGGTCGTATAAAAAGGCCAGATGGGATGGGCTGGTCAGAGTTAAGGCCCCTATTGCTACTACTGGACCGCAGACATGTGTTGACTGTAGTAGACGCCATCATGGCGAGTGCTAGAAAAGGATTGGGGCATGCTTGAGGTGCAGATCATTAAAGCACCGTATCAGAGATTGTCCACGGAGGCCCGAGCAGATGGAAGTTACTGGATCGAGGGTTCATCCGCCCTAGTGTGTCTCCATGGGGAGCACCAGTGTTATTTGTGAAAAAAAAGGATGGATCCATGCGTATGTGTATCGACTACCAACAACTGAATAAACTGATCATTAAGAATAAGTACCCCTTACCAAGCATTGATGATCTATTCGACCAGTTTCGAGGAGTTTCAGTCTTCTCTAAGATTGATCTCCGATCAAGGTACTATCAACTGAAAGTCAAAGAGGCTGATGTTCACAAGACAGCGTTTAGGACTCGTTATGGTCATTACAAGTTCCTTGTGATACCATTTGGACTGACGAATGCACCGGCAGCATTTATGGATCTGATGAACCGAGTCTTCTATCCTTATTTGGATCGATTCGTAGTGGTGTTTATAGATGACATCTTGGTGTACTCGAGAACTGAGGATGAACATGATGCACATCTCCGAGTTGTTCTGCATATTTTGAGGGAGAAACAATTATGCACTAAGTTTAGCAAGTGTGAATTCTGGCTACGATAGGTAAATTTCGAGGTCGAAATTTTCTTTTAGAGGGTAAAGTTGTAACACCCCAAAATCTAGGTAATTATTTTTGTATGTTTGTAGCAAAATACTGGTCTGCTTCAGTGGTTAAGTGATATAGGTGTGTTTGGGAGTGTCTGAGAAGTCCTGGGTTCAAGCCTAGGCTTGTGCAAAATTTTGGTTTTTAGGGAATAAAACCCTTACCTTTAGTTAGTAGGCTTATAAATTATTGTGGGTAAAGCATGACATAAAAAGCCTACTGGCCTAAGGGGTAAGTGGCGTGTTACCTATGCCAGTGGACGGAGGTTCGAATCCTGGTGGAGGCAAGGGAGTATTTATTTTGCTGTTGTGCCGTGGGGGGAGTTGGAGTTTGTCTGAAACACTGAAGTGGTTGAGGAGAATTCGAATTGAGTGGTTGAAGGGAGGTGTGATCAGGTGGAGAGATTTGAAGAGGGATTTTAGGAGAAAATCAAGGCAAGTGATGGGAGAGGAAGAGTTGTGCCGAATATGGAGTGTGGGCACTCATGAATTCAGCCAGATGGGGGATATTCCTCATTTTCGAGTTTTGCTTTGCATCTGTTTCTCCTCTTTTGCTATAGGCTGATTGTGGTAGGGGTTTCAGGTATTTTTTTTCTGTTTCACGTTTTTGACAACCGTTCTTTGGCTGAAATTACTCTTAGTACTCCCATTCTGTTTTCTCTCTTTTATCGACTCAGTTTTGTTCTGCCTTTTTCACAACAAACGCTTCTCCCTCCTTCATTGCCGACTATCGGTTTGATTTCTTCTACTCTTTCTGTGTAGTGAGCAAACGTTTTCCACATGTTTCCCTTGGTCGAATCTCTCATTTCTTTCATCTTTTTCTTTTTATTTCCTGGTTTCCGAACCTTTTCTTTTTCTTGGGACCGACCGTGTGCCCTTCTCTGATTTCTGGTAAGCATTTTATTTGTTGTTAGGTCTTACACTGCGTAGTTGGTTCTCTTCCTCGCGTTGTTGGTAAGTGTAACGGTATAATGTTATCTTGTTGTTGGTCGATTAAATACTTACCCATTTTCGGTTTGTGCCTAGTAACCTGTCGAAGGGTAGAAGGTTTGTAATCAATGGTTGGGTAGGCGAAACTTCCCTCTTTATTCGATCAAAGGTAATGTGGTGTGAGTTTAATGATTGGGATCTTGTGTGTATTCGATTAAGTAAATGTTTAATTGGGAATTTTTTATCAAGTGTAGGTTTCAAAGGTGTGGGCAGTTTTCTCAACAAACAGAAACAAGGTAAACACTGCCCAAATCGTAAACCGGCAAAAGCTGGAGAATATGGCAATTGACGCTACACGAGTTTGCGCTTGCTCGTGTGGTAAACCGAATGCATGAAACATGGGCATTAGACTGTTAAGGCCACCATGAGCTATTTCGTGGTCTTAGGCCATTTTAGGGCACGTTGGGCCGAAATAGGCTGTGTGGGCCCAACGAGCTTGTGGGCCCCACACAGGTAAACCACACAAACGTGTGGAGAAAATTGTGCCAAACTGTGTAATTTTTATGACCGAGACTAATTTTGGGCTATATGGGCCACACGAGCGTGTGAGTCCGCATTATGGGCCTTGTGCCCATTTGCACTGTTTGACTGTTAAGGTTGCACGGGCCATCCGAGACGACTGTGAACCTATTGATGGCTCGGTAAGTATACCTAGACCCCCAAACTGATATAAAATGACTGTTATGCCCCTATGTGGTAAAATGACTGTTATGCCCTTATGTTATAAAATGACTGTATGTTTTATGTTATGTATGACTGTATATGAGCATGCCACGATATATATGTTGCATACATGTATGATATGTTGCATGGGATGGGATTATTATGATTGGAGGAAGTGTACGTTATTGGCAGCTCTGCTGCAAATACTGTTTAGTGCCGCAACCGGTACTAATTTTGGAGTGTAGGGATAGGTGGGTGATTTTATCCCCACATGGAGTGTTGGGCTGGACGGAGTGGAGTGTAGAGGCTGGTTGGGTAGGATTTCTGATTGCATGTTTGAACTGCTACTGATACTGTAATGGGCTAAGGCCCATACTGATATTGATACTGTAATGGGCTAAGGCCCAACTGAACTAAACTGTTATTGATTTGGGCTTTGGCCCAGACTGCGCTTGCATGATTGGTTATTTGCTTTTATGGGGATACACACTGAGTTTTTGTAAACTCACCCCTCTTTTTATCTTACAGGTAATCCCCAATCTTAGGACTCGGAGGTGGCCACACCACCGCACCTGCTTCTATATTGGACTTTTATTTATTATAATTTAATTTGGGTATTTGTTTTGTAATAAGGCCTCTTTAAATTTTTAACTTTTTAATTTTGGATTTTAATTATTTAAATTCTTACTGATAGTAGTAGGACATAGATTTCAAAAGATGAATGCTTTTTAAAACACTACGTTTTCGTAAAATACTGTAAAAGCTTCTGCATCAAACATCGTTTTAAATATAATAACAAATAATATGATCGACAAACTGCTAAGAACAACTTGAGTTTTCAATGAACAAGATACCCTTAAATTTCTGTTATGATCATAAACGAGTTTTATTGAAAGGATGTTTTCGAAAAAAACTTCAATGTAATATAGCCAGATTCGGCCATAAAGTCTAGGCCGGGTTCGGGGTGTTACACAATCACACATAATTGTCATACTTTTGATTACTATACAATTTAGTCACTTATGTTTATGTGTACATTACATATTCATTTCTTAATATTAGTACTTTTCACCATACAAATCACATTCTCTCTTACCAATTTAGTGTTTTAAGTCTCTATTCTTCATCAAATACTTTCTGTTTCTAGTATTTAGATTAAATACATGTTTTATACATCTCACTCAAAACATCTTTAACTCAATCTATTGAAATACAAGTAGGTTTAGTATGAAACTTACCTCCTTTTGTCAAGAATTTCTTCATTTCTTCTTCATTTCCATGCATTTCTCATCTTCACCACTTTCCTTCCTTTTTCTTCTCATTTTCTCCACTTTCATCTACTATTTTCTTGCTTCTAAATGTTGGAAAATTTGGACATCACATATATAATAAGGATAATTACATGTTATTATTTACTATCATAATAGGTTAGCTCATATCTAATTTGGTTAAAATTTTATTGGGCTTTAATTATTAAATAAAGTTTGGGTTAAATATGTGTAGATACTCTTCTAATCAAATTCTAATTAATGATGGGCTAATTAGAATTTGATTAGAACTAATATGCCAAGGTTATAAATATTAGGGTTATGGTCCTCAAATTAAACACAATATATCTTTTCTAATATCCCATCATTAGGAAAGAGAGAGAGCAAATATTCTCTAAATTTTTTGTGTGCTAATTTGGAAGATCAAATCCCCAAAATCCGGTAAAACTACGAGGAATTCATGGATTCAGGTACGCTTCCTCATCTAGTTTTATTCTTCATTTATTCTTGATGATTTGACATGATAGATCTTGGTTTATTAAGTTTTATTTTAGATTTATTTTACAAATCTAACAAGCGGCATCCGAGCTTTGTCATGTTGAATCATTGAGAATGAATTGATTCTTTATTATTTTTGGATTAATTCGTTTTTCTTTTTAAATTTTATGGATTTGATATTTTAATTATATATTATGTTGAATCTTTGATATTCCTGATAAATTTTTGGATTTTGATTCTTTAAATAAAATTTTAAAGTTTTAAATAAAGTTTTAAGGTTTTAATTTTTGTATAACTGGAAAGATTTATAGTTTTAATTGAGAGTTAAAAAAATTGATAATTTTATGTTGTTTATACAGTTTTAATAAATATTTAAAAAGCTATATAGGTTTGGGTTCATTAGAAACTTTTTATGATATATATTGATTATATCAATAGATGGATTGTTAATCGCTAATCGCTTGTTTTACAGTTTTACGGTATATATATAT
Source organism: Gossypium australe (assembly GCA_005393395.2). Lineage (NCBI taxonomy): Eukaryota > Viridiplantae > Streptophyta > Magnoliopsida > Malvales > Malvaceae > Gossypium > Gossypium australe. The sequence goes on along the minus strand of CM016615.1, from coordinate 11,439,707 downwards.
ATATATATATATATATATATATATATATTGTTTTGGAGACACTTTAGTAATTATGTTCAAGATTTTACATGATGATATATGGTTGGTAAAAGAAATTGATTCAGGTAAAGTGTCTCTTATATACCGATTGTTTATTAATGAATTCATTATATATGTTGAGTCCTTAAGATTGATGGTAATATTTGTTAGTTTTAAATTTTTTTTATCGAATCAATTTTAAGGTTTCATTATAATCGTTTTTAAATTTAAATCTGGTTCAACAATTGTACAATTGAATTCAATTTTTATAATCATTAATTCTTGAATTCAATATATAGTTGATAGAATATATTATTTATTATTGAGTTGATATGCTTATTCTTCTCATACAATTCAATTTAAGCATATATTTTGAATTTGGATTTACCTGGGATATGTAAGGCAAGTCGATCAGGGTTATATTTTTATGGTTTAATTATGATGAAATTAGATTTTGATGTAAATTAATGTTAATCATAATATGTGTTTAAATAATTTGGTTTTAAGTTTGGTTCTATAATCTTAAGTTTTGGCATCTTATGGTTCCAAATATTTGGTTAAATTATGATGATTTATTGTATGAATTATGAGATGTATTGGCTTAAAAATATTTTCAAGTATTCATGTGAATATCTGTTTAATCATAAATATAACTTTAGATTTATATGGCAAATTCAAGGTAAGTTTTTCTATTTGATTATGAATACATGTATATGCGTGAATTGCTTTGGTATTTTTTATCCATGCTAAAATTATGAATACATGTGTTTGTTAATTATTTGGCTTTGAACCACTATGTAACACCCTAAATTAGGGGTTGTTTGTAACTTAGCTAATTCCCCATGTGTGTGCCTGAAGAATAAATATTATGATTTATTTGGCGTATTTTAGGGTCTAGAATTAAACCCGAGTTAGGCCTGATCTAGTGTTAGAATATTTTTTTTTTTAGTACCATAAAGGAGGGAGCTAGAGGAGAGAAGGCTTTAATAAAATTTTTGGGCAAGTTATGACACAAAGTAGGCCTTGGCAAAGTGGCTACAAGGTGCCACTTAAGGGCTGGAAGCAACGCCAGCAAGGGCCTGGGTTCAAGGCACGGCAGCAGCAAGGGGTGTTTTAAATTTTGGGTTTGGCGTTACAAATGGAAGAAGGCCTTAAAATTAAATGTTGTGGCATTTTGGCATGAAATTCAATGAGGCCGAGTGGCCCGGGCGTTGGAATAAGAGAGGGCTACGGTAATAGGTCCTGCGTTCGAACCGAAGCAGCAGTGGGGATTTTATCTCTTTTTCTGTTTTAGCAGGGAACTAAGGAAGGAAGGCCTAAAAGAATTTTGGTGCGTTTTGTATCACAAAACAACGCCTGGCCCAAGTGGCCTGGGGCGTTATTCGGCTGCATGGATTTCCCCAGGTCCCATGTTCGAACCCAGCATGCAGCAACGGTGGTTTTTATTTTATTTTGCTGGCGTGAAAAGGGTGTTGGCCTGCACATGGTTCCTTGTTGTTGTTGCATTCGGCTGGAAGGAAGTTGAGGGGCACATGGCTTCTTTATTTTATTTTATTGGTTTTGAAGAGGTGCTAAGGATAATAATGCTTTATTAGATATTATTTGATTAATCTTAATCGGCTGGAAGAGAGTGGTTTTTGAAATTTTTTTTCTATTCAAATTGTGGAGAGTAGTTAGGGGATAAGAAGTTAGATAAACTTTGATTAAATCTTTGATAATTGAGGGCTGAATTATCGCAAGAAGGGAGAGGTTATGGCCGTATGAGGGACTCTCTAGGGCCATCCAATATCGGTTTAGTATTACACTAGGGGAGTGCCGAAATCATTCAGCCATATTTTTTCTTTTCTTTCCCAAGTTGCTGGCCGAATTTTCCTAGGCAAATTACTCAAAATTTTTCCAGCACCTTTTTCTTCCACTTAGCCGAAAACCACCATTAATCCCCCTACTTCTTTTCTTTCTCCTTCTTCTGCCTCCATTAGCCAAACCCCTATTACCTTGTTGCCGAAACTCCCCTACACTATTGCTCAAAATTATTAGAAAATTCCAACATCTCTTTTGTTTTCTCTTAACCGAATACACCCCTTTGAAGTGCCGGAATCTCACACTCCTACTTGGTTGCACTCTGGCCGAATAGGGCAGTGGCATTGATACTCCGGGATTTCTCTATTATTCAATCGATTATAAAGGTAAGGGATGGCCGAACCCTCCTTTCGTATTTTCTTTTCGTTGTCGACTTGTTGGATGAAATGAAAGCCGAAATTTCGGCAATCAGTAGCAAGGGTTCTAACCAGTGTGAAATCGATGATAGGCACTTCGGGATTTCAAAGCAGTTAGATCAGATCTTGCATTCTCTGACAATCGGATTTGGGTAAGTGGTGGTAAGTGCCTACTTATAAAAGATTATTCTTCTAATGATTAAGAAAAGCCAAAGGCTATTAAGTGGCTACTAATAGTTACCGATTTCAGGGAAGTAAAACCATTCGGAGTATAGTGACTTGGGTTCAAAGGCACTTGGGTAAGGATTCGGGTTCAAAAAGAGAACCCTTTTAAATATTTGGTTTGGCCGAATAGGCCATAGTACTAACTCCCATGTTTGGCCGAATATAGGGACCAGTAGATCTAGGTGGCCGACTTCTATTTTCGGGATTTAGAGCATCCAAGGGTGACAGGTGTGTACATACACACTTATAGCAATTTATAACTGTGCTAGATATATGTTGTATGTAAATATGTTTGATGTAGATACGGATTTAGTACCTTAATGGTACAAGCGAGGATTCCGGTAAGTCTCTGTTAATACGAGATTATTATGCTTTTGGGAAGCATGGCTTATATGATACATGTGATAAATGTATGAGATCTGATCATGACTATTTGACTATTGTGGGTTAAATGAGTGGAGGGGGCAGTGATATTGTGCCGACGGGCACCAGTGTTTTGGTAACACACTGTGACTACGGTCACCAGAGGTTTGGTACCTCCAGAGGTTTGGTACCTCATTGCGTCTCGTCCTAGTGGCTTAGCACCACAGTGGGTTGGCCCCACATATTATATAAGGGATTGACGCCAGTGATTTGGCATCACACGATGGGTTGGCCCCATCAATCGATTGTGTCTATGGACACCAGAGGTTTGGCACCTCCAGTGATTTGGCATCACATCTGTGACTATATGTCACCAGTGGTTTGGCACCACCAGTGGCTTGGTACCACAACGGGGTAGACTGAGGCGTTTGGTTGGCTAGGTTGGGTACACTATCTTGTGCATGTTAATTGTTGTAATTTGTGTATGAAATTGGTTTAAACCGGGGGAAGGGTTACATACTGAGTCTTGGTGACTCACCTTCTCCTTTATTTTTCAGGTGATACATAGACCGCGGATATGGAGCCGGGTGGACTCGAGGTGGCCATGCAGGGGACTTTAATTTAAATGAACTTAAATTTTAGTTTTAATATTTTTATTACCAGTTTTTATTCTTATTCAGTTGTAATAAGGCCTCTTGATATTTTATTCTGTTACTTTTCATATGTTGAATATATGTTTTAAACTATGTTATTAATATTAAATTAAATCACATGGTTTTCCAAGTTAAGCGAAAAATGTTTTAACGTGCCATCGGGCACATTTGAAATTTGTATAACAACTTGACTCAATTAAATTTTCCAAATTAAATCTAAGTATGGTTTCGGCAAGATAACCAAAAACGAGAAGTTTTCAATGAAACTTAAATTGGTTTTAAAATGGTTTTCAAAAAGTTTTTCTCCGTAACAAACCAAATTCAGTCATAGTGTTTGGGCCGGGTTTGGGGTGTTACACACTATTTTATTTCTGTTTAGTTTTGATATATATGGTTTTGGAACAAAAAAAAAGAAATAGTCAAAAATTAAGGTTTTTGGTTTTTTATTGCATTATTAAGACGACCTTATTTTGAGTTATTTCAGAGTTTATAAAGCAATAAAAAAATAGTTTTGACATTTGACTATTGGGGAAATTTTAATTTTGAATATTGGTATGTTTACATATATTTTAAAATAACTTAATTGAAGCAATAAGTCACCAAAGGGATTTCTTTTTGTATAAATTATTTTGTTTTAAAATATAAAACTTTGTGTGCATGTAACTTAAGTTATGTTGATACTGATCAGCCCAAATGAAGGTTAATAATATTACATATGCAACTATGGTGATAAACATGTGACGATTATTCGGTTTTACATGTGAGTAATAAATTGGTCCAAAGGAAGATTTATTGTTCTACATGTTCTTATTGTCAATGTTTGATTACTACACCAAGATATCACTTACAAGTTAATATTTTGTCCAAAGATGAAATATTAATGGAGTGTCCGATATCTTAAGATGAGGTTTACCTTTATTCAAATTATTTTGGTTTAAATTCGAAATCTTATGTGAGGTTATTTATGGTTTATGATTTATTCAACTATTATTATATTTGCCAACATCATTGTATGTTGTTTTGGGATAAATATATATACATATATATACTATTATATTTTAATTTAATTGAAAGATGAAATTAAAAGAGATATTGAAACAAATAAATTCATATTTTAGCTTTTAATTAAGGATGTCTAATATTTTAAATAAACTAGTTGAAACAAAATGCCGCCAAAGTGACCTCTTTTGTGTAGATTAGTTTATTTGAAATATTAAGATGATTATATGTTTTTGTGATTCATGCGTTTATTAATTGACCCAAAGGTAAGTTAATATTTGGCAGAATTTCAACGACATCTGTGGTGATAAATGTGTGACAATTATAAGGTATTTTATGTGAGCAATAAGTTAGTCCAAAGATTAATTAATTGTTTCACATAATTTATTGTCAATGTTTGATTGCTACAACAAGAGTACCACTACTATTAATATTACTATTCAAAGACTTAATATTAATGTTGTGTTTGGTATCTTGAGATGGGATTAGCCATTATCCTGAATTTATTGTTTACTTATGAATATTGATGTGAGCTTATTTTTATTTATTTTTTGTTCTATATTCAGCTAATTCATATTTTACTGCCACAATATCTGCTAATATAAATTCTATACCCATGCTTAATGGGACTAATTTCAATGAATGGAAAAGGCACTTATTTATAGTGCTTGGCTGTATGAACATAGACCTTGCACTAAGGGAAGAACTACTCGCACCTCTCACTGCAGAAAGCACCCCCTATATTAAAAGGGATTTTGAGAGGTGGGATCGTTCAAATTGCAAGAGTCTAATGATCATGAGGCACAACATTTCAGAAGCCTTTAGGGGCATATAATCTGAAAAGATTACTCAAGCCAAGGTTTCCTTGACGAAATTAAGAAACGTTTTGCTAAAAACGATAAGGTTGAAATGACATCACTTCTGACTTCTTTGATGTCTATAAAGTTAAGGGTTAAGGAAATTCTGAGCGATCTAAGGGCTATGAGTTTTATGATCCCATAATAAGGAATATTTTTGAGACGGGAACTGCAACATTTTTTGAGGTTGTTGAGTTTGGAGGGAGAAATAAGGTTAGAAACATTGCTTTTGAAGAGGAATTGGATTCTAACTCAATTCCTACTATCACTTTTGACGATGTTCAGGTTCTTATACCTATCACTGATCAAGAAGTGAATCCAGAACCTCTGCAAGACAATGTTGAACAACTCCCCATTCAAAATGAGATAATTGTTCCAGAAGAACAAACTCAACAACCTCAAGAACAAGTGTCATTAAGGAGGTCCACAAGAGAAAGGAGAAATGTTATTCCAGATGATTATGTTGTATTTCTCCAAGAACATGAGATGATAATGGAATGATGGAAGATGATCTAATCAACTTTCATCAGGCCATGAAAAGTTCTAATTCTCAAAAGTGAATTGATACCATGAAAGATGAGTATAAGTCTATGCGAGACAATAAAGTTTGGGAACTTTTCCAATTACCTGAAGGTGCAAAACCAATTGGTTGTAAATGGATATTTAAAACCAAGAGGGATGCAAATGGTAATGTGGAGAGGTATAAGGCGCGTCTTGTAGCTAAAGGATATACTCAGAAAGAAGGTGTTGATTTTACAGAGACTTTCTCTCCAGTTTCATCGAAAGACTCCTTTAGGATAATCATGGCGCTTGTTGCTCAATTTGATCTTGAGTTACATCAGATGGATGTTAAAATTGCGTTTCTTAATGGCGACATTGAAGAAACAATTATATGGTGCAACTAGAAAATTTTGAGTCGGAAGACTCAAAGAATATGGTTTGCAAATTGACAAAATCCATCTATGGACTCAAACAAGCTTCCCATCAATGGTACCATAAGTTTCATCAAATAATTGTTTCGTTTGGCTTTGAGATGAATATTGTTGATGATTGTGTGTATCACAAATTCAATAGGAGTAAATACATATTTCTAGTTTTATATGTTAATAACATACTGCTTGTTAATAATAAGTATAGCCTCAATCAATACCCTAAGAATGATTTTGAGATTAAAAAAACTGCATTAGATTTTTTACATTTTAACAGTAGAAAGTCTAATGTATGTTCAGGTTTGTATACATTGGAATATTGTGGACACTATTGGGATGTTAGGCAGATATTTTAAGCAACTGTGGTTTGGACAATTGGATAGCATCCAAGAGGGTTATAAGGTATTTTCAGAGAACAAAAGATTACATGTTCACATATCGGAGGTCTAATTAGTTAGAGATCATCAGGTATATAGACTCCGATTTTGATGGAATATGGATACAAGATTTTGTCACTAAGGTGCAAATTGTAAAAACAAATTGCAATTTTTATTCCAATAGCAACAGGAGCACATCAAAGTAAAAAAACATAGACTTTAAGTTCCTAGTTGTTAAAGTAAAAGTTCAGAGTGGTTAGATGCTTATAAAGCATACTAGGACAAACTCCATGATTGCGGATCCGCTTACTAAAGAACTACACCTAAGGTTTTATAAGAGCACACTGCTTATATGGGTGTAATGTCATTTAAAGGATATTTGGTTTTAGTGGGAGTTTGTATTTTTAAATGCTTTTATGTTATAGACACATTTCCAGTTATTTCAGTTTAAAGATATTAATTTTATTTTCTGCAGAAATAAAGTTTATTTGGTTTATTCACACTCTGATTTTGGTAATGTTTGATCTCACTAAGGAGGAGCAGTTGGAAATAGACATGTTTAGATCATATTACATGTAATTTCCATGCTACATATCCATACTTGATCTATGTCATTTGGTTGTGTTAATATACGTGATCATGGATGGATTTAGTTACGATATATGTAACGAAAGTTGCCTTGGTTCTATGTTAACATAATTAATGGACGAGATTGTTCGGAATACCTTTTGGATATGATAATAAAATTTTGAGCTCATAAGGTTATATAATGACATGTAATCATAAAGCAATTAGTATATATATGTGGTCCAAGTGGGAGATTGTTGGAAAATTTGGACATCACATATATAATAAGGATAATTACATGTTATTATTTACTATCATGATAGTTGGCTCATATCTAATTTGGTTAAAATTTTATTGGGCTTTAATTATTAAATAAAGTATGGTTTAAATATGTGTAGATACTCTTCTAATCAAATTCTAATTAATGATGGGCTAATTAGAATTTGATTAGAACTAATATGCCAAGGTTATAAATATTAGGGTTATGGTCCCCAAATTATACACAAGATATCTTTTCTAATATCCCATCATTAGGAAAGAGGGAGAGAAAATATTCTTTAAATTTCTTGTGTGCTAATTTGGAAGATCAAATCCCCAAAATCCGGTAAAACTACAAGGAATTCATGGATTCAGGTACGCTTCCGCATCTAGTTTTATTCTTCATTTATTCTTGATGATTTGACATGATAGATCCTGGTTTATTAAGTTTTATTTTAGATTTATTTTACAAATCTAACACTAAATTGATGAACATATTCTCTAGAATCTCTACTTCATCTTCTCTTTTTAATATCTAAGGAAATTTTCAAAAATTTTGGGTAAAAATGTAGGTTTTCATGACAAAGGACTAAACTGTAACGAAAAGAAAACTTCTTTTCTCACCCTTTCACTCACGTTGGAAGGATGATAAATTTCCTTCATCCTTCTTTCTTTTTATACTACCATTTTCTAAATAAAATAATAATAAATATCTAAGTAAAATATTAATAAAATAATATTTAACTAATCAATTAAAAAAATCACCAAAATATCATCAACATCATCATTACATTCTAGAATTCTCCCTCTTGCTAATCGACCATTTTACCCTTTATGATATTTCAAAATTCCATCCTTGAATCATCACTTAATTTGGTAAAATTACAATTTAGTCCCTCACAATTCTTCACCTATTCAATTTGGTCCCTACATTCCAATTCCATATCTTATTAAATTGGATTATTTTCACTTTTGGTCCTTCAACTTTCTCATTTTTACACTTCAATCCCCTAAATTTTGAATATTTACACTTGAGCCAAAAACTTTTCACATATTTACGATTTAGTCTCTTCTTTAATACATCATGTCATGCTTCTTGATTTAACTCTCTTTTAATATATTGCAACCTTCATTTTCTTTGATCTTATACCTTATTTCGATAAGATTTTATCTCATATTATTTACGACCAAGGGGGTTTTGAGGACGTTACAAAACGTTCATGAAGTACTCTTGAATTATCATTTCTATCCTCTTTCTATCTATGACCTACCTCTCATTTGAATCATTTAGGCCTACAAATTTTTTATAGTTGCATCTCTTTATCGTGGTAAGGTGTAAAAACTTTGTGTTTCGTTCCCCTTCAATGAATTAGTTGACTCATAATTTTAAGGCCTAGATGATTTCTTCTTACTTAAGGATATCACGATATTATGCTTCTAGTTCACCCTAGAGATTAATTACGTGACAGTATGTGATGTCATCTTTTTTGTCTATGATAATTTCGACTTGATACGTAATGCTTTGTAATTGGTTTGAAAATTTCTTCATCTACAACCACATACAAACCAACCTTTTTCAAGTGCTTTTTGATATGTGCATTGACCTCTAAGAATTTTAGATTATGTTGATCATGAACAACTCAATCATCCTGTTGTTTAAAATTTCATAAAAAGTTGCTATCAAATTTCAAAATATCTTTAAAATATTTTTGAAAAATAACAAAATTAAAACTATTTGACTAGAAAATTTTATCATATTGATTACACGATTTGCTATTTTTTTTCCTTAAACCTTAATGCAACCTCTTTTTCCTCTAAAAAAGAGTTTAAGACGATTTTAGGTGGGAAGAAAATATAAATGAGTGGGTATTTATAGAGTAGAAGTCGAATATTATAGTTATCGACTTTTACTTACTAAATAAGTTGGTAGGAACAACAGGGAAATAAATTTCCATGGGGAAATCTAACCATCTAAACTATGATTGATAAATATTATCTCTCGTTTATAAAGTTCTCTCTTGTTTTGCTTTCTCAAGGAGAGTTGTAGCAATTGATTCTAGTAGCTTCTCCGACCACGAGGGTAGGTATTTGATAGATCTCCCTCTTCGCTTCATCACTGTATGTTTGGTTGTCCTGTTCAGTCCCTCAACTCTCTTGTTTTTAGTTGACTAAGTTTGGTGCTAGTAATGCCTTTATTCTGAAAACCTTTAGCCATCTTCTTCTTATGTGCATTCTCAAGGTAAGAGAGAAACATTTCAAGGCTGGTTTCAAGCTCCAGTGAGCTGCCCTTAGCCGTTTCTACATCTCTGGTGGCCTATTCGGTTCTCCGGTAGGAGATCTTGGTAGGTTTTGTTGATTTAGTCTTTAGTTTAGTAGTTTGTTAGGGTAACTAGTTGTTGGGTTGCGGAACAGTAAGCTACTATATTAACCATTTCTACGTCTCTGATAGCCTACTCGAATCTTCGGTAGGAGATCTCGAGTAGGTTTTGTTAACTTATTATTTAGTTCAATAGTTTGTTAAGGTGACCAGTTGTTTGGTTGTGGAACAGTTGTTCACTATCCTTGTTTTTCTATTCAAGCTTTGTCTATATGTCGAATTCCAACCATTTTTCCAATAAGACAAGGTTTGATTAGAATAATAATTTTTTCTATCCTTTGTCTTGGATGGAAGCCTCCTCGAGTCTCAGAGACCTTTTTTTCTAAGCCTGTTTTTGTCGATTCATTTTTTATTTCAACTTTTGGTTCTTGTGCCTAATGTCATCTTCACCAAGTGTCATTTTGAGTCTTTTATCTGTGGTATTAGGGGACCAGTATGGTAGATGGGATCATATGCATTTATACAGGCTCCTATATAAATGGTTGATGCCTCTTAGTAGAATGTATATGAATTCCTCTTTACATGATAATGATCCCTCTCCTAATCCTACTTTTAGATGGTTTAATTGGTGCTCATTTTTAGCATTTGGTGATGTTTATTGCTTGCTTTTCTCCTAGTATTTGCTAGGATGTTGTATTAGTTCAGTTTTGAACCTCCCCTCTTTTGTATGAAATGAAACTGTAACGTCCTGCACATGTTCTAGCTTTATAGTTTTTAAAAAGCTTTGTTATTTTGTTTATTCATTTTCTTCCGCAAAGTTGCCGCCCAAATGTTGTATCAAAAACTCATGCATCCAAATGCTTGCAAATTCGGCTTGGAGAGATCCAGGTGTATTGGATGAATATTCCTTCAAAGTGCAGCCCATTAATTGCTATTCATGCCGTCCTAAGCATGCCATCATCCCTTGTCTCCTTAATAATTAAATCAATCCCAAGTGGCCATTGCCGTCAATAGTAAAACAAAATATAGGAAGTCTTCAATTTCAGCCACTTGCACTCCATGTTGGTTGATTTTAAAATTAAGCCACTATGCAATCCATGTTTTGTTTGCTGCCCATCTCCAATTATTTATTCCTTCTAATTGCTACATTGCTGTACAAGGTAAGACAAAATTTTGAAACTTTTAACTCCTTAATTTCAGCCACCCAAACGTCCACTCACCCATACCATCCAAGTGCTCCATTAAATTATTTTATTTTTTCTTCTTGTTTGTTTTGTCTTTAGTTCCATTTTATCCCAAAAAAGTAAGAGCATTTATTTTTCAGCTTCCATACATCATGTGCCGTCCCAACCATGCTCTTTTTTTTTTCCTTTGTTTCTTTATTAAATAATTTAATTCAATCTCTGGTGACCATTCTCCCCAATTTCATCTTAAGTTCATCTAAGCAACGTTGGTGCCTTCTTCTTTTTCTCTAAATTTTCCTTCTTGCCGAATCCTCAAATTTGAGTGTGCATATTCTCATCTTTTCTTTCATCTTTTATTTTCTTTCAACCATCGTTTAAGCAATCGTGTTATAAAGAAGGCCGAACTCGGAGTATTCGTTATCATAGTGACTAGCTAGAAATCGAGTCGAAGTGTTAAGGTAAGGAGTTCTTCTTGGATTTCGTTATATCTCTACTCGGCTATGTTGCAAATCAGATCGAAGTTTCGACTAATCGATTATTTTTTTTAAGGGACAAAGTCACTCGATATTCTCTATTTGTTAATCCTTCGGAAATAGTGAGTGTCGTAGGTGCCGACGATCAAAAAGGTTTAGTCCTTACCGTAATCAGGTGTGTAATCCCTTACTTTCCGAATACATGTTTGAAATGGGGTGTGTAATCTCATACCTCTCTAAATGTTTGCATGAAATGTTCTGTGATTCGGTCGAAAGACTGAAAAGCTGCAAACCAGCATCTATGGCCACTCGGGCGTACGTATGTTCGAAGTGCTAACCATATTTTGTAACAAAACAGTTTTGGTTAGCAGTAGTGACGTGATTTTGAAAAATCATAAAAAATAGTGGAAATTGAATTAGAAAGTGGAAGAGATATGGATTGAAAGATAATTGAGTCTATTTTCTTATAAAGAAAACCAAGCAAGCAAAGGGTTAGTATATTTTGAGATTTTCAGATTTTTGTGAGACTGGTTAAGAGTGATTCCGAGATCCCCTGTTCTAACTTGGAAAAATCACTATAAATTGTAGAAAAATAATTACGGGACATGGTTTATATTATTAGAATCCTTAATGAGCCTATTTTTATTTGGAGCAAACGAAAACATTATTTGATTCTGTACAATGAGATATCAGAGATGTTGTGAAGAGAGGTCAGAACTGTCAAACAGTGAAACAAGGGAAACTTTAATGAATAAACTGTACTAAATGGCTAAGCCAAAAATTCTGGAAAATTTTCAGTAAGAAGATATATGAGTCTAGTTTCAGGAAAAAATTACGGATCTAAATTTCGAGTTTCCTAACTCGAGTAGTCAATTTAGTCAACATAACGCAGATGGACAGTTTCGATTTTTTTGCCTCAAATTAGTAATTAAGCCTAGGTTGCGAAAATTTCCATCATACCCTTAGAGGGTAAATTACCGAATTACCCTTAGTCGGTATGATTATCGAATTATAAAAACGCCCTTACGTTCCGAATTACGAAAATGCCCCTAATGGGCTGAATTATTAAATGTCCCTATGGACCAAATTACGAAAATACCCTTAATGGGCCAACTTGATAATTTGCTTAATGGGCCAATTTGGTAAATTGCTATATGGGCCAACTTGATAATTTGCTTAATGGGCCAATTTGATAAATTGCTATATGGGCCAATTTGATAATTTGCTATATGGGCCAAATGTGTTATTTGATAAATACGTCATATTGATATGTGACAAATGGGCCAAAACTGCTAGATCGATATATATGGGCCAAAACTGCTAGATCGATATATATATGGGCCAAAATTGCTAGATCGTTAAATGGGCTAAATTGCTATTTTGACTAACGGGCCAAATTGATAACTTGTAATATGGGCTTTTTGTTGAAATTTACCTTATGAATATATTGTTATGCATTATATATATATACATGACTGCATGGGTTGGGATAATTGACGAAGAGAAGAAAGGCCTGTTGCCAAAATCTAGTTCGGTGGCTTTGCCACAAACATTTTAAATGGCTTAATGCCTCTAGTTCGGTGACTTTGTCACAATCTAGTTCGGTGGCTCTGCCACAAATATTATAATTGGCTTAATGCCTGCTATTGGTGTGTTGGCGGGGTGGGTTGACTTGATCCCCACAGGTGTGTTGGTTGGTACGGGCGGTGTGTAGCGGATGGAAATTAGGTTTGGTTGGGAATTGCATATCACATGCATTTTTATATTTGATTTATATAATGCATTTTTGTAAATGGGCTCAAGCCCAAATATATGTTTATATGGTTATGGCCCAGTAGACACGGTAAGTGGGTTACACACTGAGTTCTAAGTAACTCACCCATTTTTCTTACCCTTCTCAGGTAATGACAATTGATGGAGGTTTGGGCCGGGGATGACTTCGTGTGGAGGCCATACTACGAATAATGAGTAAAAAAAAAAACTTTGAACTTCTTTTAAGTATTTTTTTTTATCTAAGTACTGTTTCAATTGCGATGTAATAAGGCCTCTGGTATTATTTTTATGGATTTTTATTCGTGGATGGATTTTAATATGTTTTAGTTACTTAAATGGGGCTGTTTAATTCTTATAAATGTTTTCTTAAACTTACGTATAAAAAGGGTTTTTCTTAAATATCACTTACTCGTAAAATTCCCATGAAAACTCTTTTATAAATTTATTTCAACCAATTATTTAAGTTTTTAACCAATTATTTCTCTGAAAATCAAATTGTAAACTCTCATGTTTTAAAGTCATGGTTTTCAAATAAATCTCGATTTTTGATAAACTCCGTCTTCAAAATCGTTTTGAAAATTTGTTTTCATTAAAAGCATTGATGACTGGACGTAAGTTCGAATTGTGTGGCATGCCAAGTCTGGTCTTAACGCATAGGCCGGGTTTGGGGTGTTACATTTTGTGGTATCAGAGCTCAGTTTTCAAAACTCGGCTGTGGTTTGGGTTCAAAAAAAATCTTTTAAAACTGTTTAAATTTCTAGATTTTATGTGTTAAAGGTAGTATGGCACCACGGGCATCCGGCACCAAGTCAAGTAAGTATTTGTATATTAAATATTTATTATTGTGATATGACCATAGGAACACTCTAGAACTTCTAGTTTTAGGTGTTGAAAACGGTATACATTGAGATTATAGGAAGTGATTGCGAAAATAATTTTACCTCTTATATCTCATAAAATATCGTTAATAAATGCTGAAATAGTGTACTGATTCATAAAACTTGTAATCAGATTAAACCGAAATACCCAATATGAGCACTAAAGGACGTGGACGTGGACGTGGACGTGGTAGACGTGGCCGTGGTAGAGGCCGAGGTGCTAGGGTGGCGTCTGAAGCGTCGGGTCTTATGCCGGAAATGGATGCACCTGTGTCACCTAGGAGTGAGACTAGATCTCATGATCATACGAGAGAGGATAATGCTTTGACTCAAGCAATGTTGCGATTCCTAGAAATGGTCAATGGGGTTAGAACTGGTCCAGCAATTCGTGGATCAATCTCGGAACGACTTAAATCAAGTGGTGCCGAGGTTTTTAGAGGTGTTTCTGGTGTAGCTCCGAATGTTGCGGAATATTGACTCGAGGCTGTAGAGCGGATTATGGATGATATGGAGTGCACTGTTGAGCAGAAACTGAGAGGGGCTGTATCCTTGCTAAGGGATGAGGCGTATCAATGGTGGCTTACGGTTCGAGAAGGCACTGAGGCTGCATTGATTACTTGGGATTTCTTCAAAGCTGCTTGCCAAGGGAAGTACGTCGGGACAAGTTATGTAGATGCCCGGAGGAAGGAATTCCTAAATTTGGTTCAAGGAAATAAGACGGTGGCAGCCTACGAGGCAGAATTTCTTCGCTTGAGCCATTATGCTCGCACAATAGTGTCGACTGATCATGAGCGTTGTGTACGCTTTAAAGATGGGCTGAATGATGAGTTACGGGTACTGATAGCCCCACAACAAGTACAGACTTTTGCCTCGCTTGTGGAGAAAGCCAAGATAGCCGAAGAGGCTAAGAAATCAGAACGCCAGAACCGGGAAAGAGTTAGAGGCAAGAGGGATATTAAGTACACGGGCTCTGCTAAAAGGTTCCAGAAGAGGCCCCGAAATGATGAGCCAGCTCAAGCTAGAGCACCTGTGACTACTAATCAGAGTCGAGATTGTACTGAATGTGGGAAGCGACATCCCGGGGAATGCTGGAGGAAAACTGGTGCCTGCTATAAATGTGGTTCCAAAGATCATCAGTATAAGAATTGCCCTCGACGAACTGATACGACTTCAGAAGCTCGTAACCCTGATACTCAGACAGCTAGAGGCACTCAGCAGCCACCGAGAGGCCGTGGACCAGGTCGTGATGGTAATGGTGTTGGACGTGGTCAAGGTGCACCGGGTCGAGGAAATGGCTTTAGAGGTAACGCGGAGGCAAGACAGCCGGGGTTGGTCTATGCGGTTAGGCGTCGGGAAGATGGCGATGCACCTGATGTGATAACTGGTATGTTCTTCATCTTTGATGTACCTGTTACTACTTTGATAGATATCGGGTCTACCCACTCGTATGTTGCTAGTGCCATATCTGGAAACCTGAATATTAGATCTGAGATTACCGATAAAGGGATGACGGTACTTAGTCCTTTAGGACAGTCGGTAATTGTGAATAAACTGTTTAGAGACGTGCCCTTAGAAATCCAAAGAGAAATATTTCTGGCGGATTTGATGGAATTGCCTTTTGGCGAGTTCGATCTTATTTTGGGAATGGATTGGTTGGTGAAGCACCGGGCGCAATTGGATTGTGCTGAAAAGCGGATGTTGATAAGGACTGTGGATGATGAGGAGGTAGTTATGATTGGTGAGCGAAGGAACTTTTTGGCAAATGTGGTATCTGCTTTGAAGGCAGAAAAGATGGTGCGGAAAGGGTATGGAGCATTCCTAGCCTTCATTAGTGCTTCGGATGCCAAGGAATTATCGGTGGAAGGTGTGAGAACGGTGAAGGAATTTCCAGATGTCTTTCCCGAAGAACTTCCGGGTCTACCTCCAGATCGAGAAGTAGAGTTTGGTATTGAGCTTTTACCCGGAACGGCTCCGGTGTCCATTACTCCTTATAGAATGGCACCAAAGGAGTTAGCGGAGCTTAAAGCTCAAATTCAAGAATTGTTAGATCAGGGATTTATCCAACCGAGTATGTCTCCGTGGGGAGCACCGGTTTTGTTCGTCAAGAAGAAGGATGGGTCGATGCGTATGTGCATTGATTATAGGCAGTTAAATAAATTGACGATCAAGAATAGGTATCCATTGCCGAGAATCGATGACCTGTTTGATCACTTGAGAGGAGCTTCAGTTTTCTCCAAGATTGATTTGAGATCGGGTTATCATCAACTCAAGGTTAAAGAGGCGGATATTCATAAGACGGCATTCTGAACTCGTTATGGACATTATGAGTTTTTGGTTATGCCGTTTGGTTTGACCAATGCACCAGCTGCATTTATGGACATGATGAACCGAGTCTTTCAACCCTATCTAGACCAGTTCGTAGTAGTGTTCATAGATGATATCTTGGTATATTCGAGGAATGAAGAAGAGCATGACTCACATTTGTGCATTGTGTTGCAAATTTTGCGGGATAAGCAACTTTATGCCAAATTCAGTAAATACGAATTTTGGTTGAAGGAAGTGACTTTCTTGGGGCATGTGGTGTCAGCCGAAGGAATAAGAGTTGATCCTCGGAAGGTAGAGGCTGTGTTGGAATGGAAACCACCGAGGTCAGTGGCTGAAATTCGGAGTTTCCTAGGGTTGGCTGGTTATTACCGGCGTTTTGTTGAGGGGTTTTCATTGATTGCTGCACCCCTAACTAAGTTGTTGCGTAAAGGAGTACCGTATGTGTGGACCGATAAACAACAAGAAAGTTTCGAGAAACTGAAGAAGATTTTGACGGAAGCGCCAGTACTGATTCAACCTGAGGCTGGAAAAGAATTTACCGTTTATTGTGATGCGTCACATACGGGTTTAGGATGTGTGTTGATGCAAAATGGGAAAGTGGTGGCGTATGCTTCTCGTCAGTTAAGGCCGCATGAAGTCAACTATCCTACTCATGACTTGGAGTTGGCTGCGGTGGTGTTTGCTTTAAAGATTTGGAGGCACTATCTCTACGGTGAGAAGTCGATCATTTATACGGACCATAAGAGTCTTAAGTACCTCCTTACCCAAAAGAAGTTAAACCTGAGACAACGGAGATGGGTGGAGTTGTTAAAAGATTATGACTTCTCAATCGAGTACCATCCTGGAAAGGCTAACGTGGTGGCAGACGCGTTGAGTCGTAAGGTAGTATCGAAGTTGAGAGCAATGTTTGCTCATCTCAGTTTGTTTGAGGATGGCAGTCTACTAGTGGAACTTCAGGTGAAACCTCTGTGGTTGGAGCAAATCAAGGAAAAACAGTTATCAGATGAAAAGTTGGGTCCTTTAATGCAACAAGTTGAAAGTGGTATAATAGGGGATTTTGGATTGAACAAAGATGGCGTGCTATGTTTTTGTGGAAGAGTTTGTATGCCCATGGATTCGGGTTTGAGACAAATGATTCTACGGGAGGCGCATAGTAGTCCTTATGCTATGCACCCTGGAGGAAATAAGATGTATCGGGATCTTCGTGAACAGTATTGGTGGCCAGGGTTGAAACGAGAGGTTACTGAATTTGTGGGGAAATGCTTGACTTGTCAACAAGTGAAGGCGGAACATCAATTACCATCGGGATTATTACAACCGGTAAAGATTCCTCTATGGAAATAGGAACGGATAACGATGGATTTTGTTAGTGGGTTACCCTTAACACCTACTAAGAAAGATTCTGTTTGGGTGCTAGTTAATCGATTAACGAAGACTGCTCATTTTCTACCAGTTTGTACAGATTACTCGCTGCGAAAATTGGCTAAGCTGTATGTATCTGAGATCGTGAGGTTGCATGGGGTACCAGTGTCTATCATATCGGATAGGGATCCCAGGTTTACATCACGGTTTTGGAAAGCTTTACATGAGGCTTTGGGAACAAAGTTAAACTTTAGTACGGCTTTTCATCCTCAGTCAGATGGTCAGTCAGAAAGAGTAATTCAGATTTTGGAAGACATGTTACGTGGTTGTTAATCGACTTCAGAGGTAGTTGGGAGGATTTCCTACCGTTGGAAGAGTTTGCGTATAATAACAGTTACCAATCTAGTATTCAAATGGCACCTTATGAAGCTTTATATGGTCGTAGGTGTCGTACCCCTACTTGTTGGACTGAATTGGGGGAGCGACAGTTGTTGGGTCCTGAGTTGATATCTGAGACAGAAGAAAAGGTAAAGGTGATTCGAGCACGGTTAAAGGAAGCTTCGGATCGACAAAAGTCGTATGCGGATCTGAAGCGTAAGGATATTGAGTTTGCTGTGGGGGAGCAGGTCTTTCTGAAGGTCTCACCTTGGAAGAAAATTTTCAGATTTGGAAGGAAGGGCAAGTTGAGCCCTAGGTTCATCGGACCATATCGTGTGATGAAGCGTGTTGGCCCAGTGGCCTATCAGATTGAATTACCTCCGGAGTTGAGTCAAATTCATAATGTTTTCCATGTTTCCATGCTAAGGCGCTATAGATCGGATCCGTCTCACATAGTATCGGTAGAAGAAGTGGAGTTGAAATCAGACTTGTCTTTCGAGGAGGAACTAGTGGAAATCTTAAACCGAGATGTTAAGGTGCTAAGAAAGAAAACTGTGCCGTTGGTCAAGGTTTTATGGCGTAATCACGGAGCGGAGGAATCTACGTGGGAGCCTGAGGATGCAATTCGGCAACAATATCCTCACCTCTTCTAATCAGGTAAATTTCGAGGACGAAATTTTCTTTAAGGGGGGTAGAACTGTAACATCCTGCACATGTTCTAGCTTTATAGTTTTTAAAAAGCTTTGTTATTTTCTTTATTCATTTTCTTCCACAAAGTTGCCGCCCAAATGTTGTATCAAAAACTCATGCGTCCAAATGCTTGCAAATTCGGCTTGGAGAGATCCAAGTGTATTGGCCGAATATTCCTTCAAAGTACAACCCATTAATTGCTATTCATGCCGTCCTAAGCATGTCATCATCCCTTTTCTCCTTAATAATTAAATCAATCCCAAGTGGCCATTGCCGTCAATAGTAAAACAAAATATAGGAAGTCTTCAATTTCAGCCACTTGCACTCCATGTTGGTTGATTTTAAAATTAAGCCACTATGCAATCCATGTTTTGTTTGCTGCCCATCTCCAATTATTTATTCCTTCTAATTGCTACATTGCTGTACAAGGTAAGACAAAGTTTTGAAACTTTTAACTCCTTAATTTCAGCCACCCAAACGTCCACTCACCCATACCATCCAAGTGCTCCATTAAATTATTTTATTTTTTCTTCTTGTTTGTTTTGTCTTTAGTTCCATTTTATCCCACAAAAGTAAGAGCATTTATTTTTCAGCTTCCATACATCATGTGTCGTCCTAACCATGCTCTTTTTTTTTTCCTTTGTTTCTTTATTAAATAATTTAATTCAATCTCTGGTGACCATTCTCCCCAATTTCATCTTAAGTTCATCTAAGCAACGTTGGTGCCTTCTTCTTTTTCTCTAAATTTTCCTTCTTGTCGAATCCTCAAATTTAAGTGTGCATATTCTCATCTTTTCTTTCATCTTTTATTTTCTTTCAACCTTCATTTAAGCAATCGTGTTATAAAGAAGGCCGAACTCGGAGTATTCGTTATCATAGTGACTAGCTAGAAATCGAGTCGAAGTGTTAAGGTAAGGAGTTCTTCTTGGATTTAGTTATATCTCTACTCGGCTATGTTGCAAATCGGATCGAAGTTTCGACTAATCGATTATTTTTTTTAAGGGACAAAGTCACTCGATATTCTCTATTTGTTAATCCTTCGGAAATAGTGAGTGTCGTAGGTGCCGACGATCAAAAAGGTTTAGTCCTTACCGTAATCAGGTGTGTAATCCCTTACTTTCCGAATACATGTTTGAAATGGGGTGTGTAATCTCATACCTCTCTAAATGTTTGCATGAAATGTTCTGTGATTCGGTCGAAAGACTGAAAAGCTGCAAACCAGCATCTATGGCCACTCGGGCGTACGTATGTTCGAAGTGCTAACCATATTTTGTAACAAAACAGTTTTGGTTAGCAGCAGTAACGTGATTTTGAAAAATCATCAAAAATAGTGGAAATTGAATTAGAAAGTGGAAGAGATATGGATTGAAAGATAATTGAGTCTATTTTCTTATAAAGAAAACCAAGCAAGCAAAGGATTAGTATATTTTGAGATTTTCAGATTTTTGTGAGACTGGTTCAGAGTGATTTCGAGATCCCCTGTTCTAACTTGGAAAAATCACTATAAATTGTAGAAAAATAATTACGGGACATGGTTTATATTATTAGAATTCTTAATGAGTCTATTTTTATTTGGAGCAAACGAAAACATTATTTGAGTTCTGTACAATGAGATATCAGAGATGTTGTGAAGAGAGGTCAGAACTGTCAAACAGTGAAACAAGGGAAACTTTAATGAATAAACTGTACTAAATGGCTTAGCCAAAAATTCTGGAAAATTTTCAGTAAGAAGATATATGAGTCTAGTTTCAGGAGAAAATTACGGATCTAAATTTTGAGTTTCCTAACTCGAGTAGTCAATTTAGTCAACATAACGCAGATGGACAGTTTCGATTTTTATGCCTCAAATTAGTAATTAAGCCTAGGTTGCGAAAATTTCCATCATACCCTTAGAGGGTAAATTACCGAATTACCCTTAGTGGGTACGATTACCGAATTATAAAAACGCCCTTACGTGCCGAATTACGAAAATGCCCCTAATGGGCTGAATTATTAAATGTCCCTATGGACCAAATTACGAAAATACCCTTAATGGGCCAACTTGATAATTTGCTTAATGGGCCAATTTGGTAAATTGCTATATGGGCCAACTTGATAATTTGCTTAATGGGCCAATTTGATAAATTGCTATATGGGCCAATTTGATAATTTGCTATATGGGCCAAATGTGTTATTTGATAAATACGTCATATTGATATGTGACAAATGGGCCAAAACTGCTAGATCGATATATATGGGCCAAAACTGCTAGATCGATATATATATGGGCCAAAATTGCTAGATCGTTAAATGGGCTAAATTGCTATTTTGACTAACGGGCCAAATTGATAACTTGTAATATGGGATTTTTGTTGAAATTTACCTTATGAATATATTGTTATGCATTATATATATATATACATGACTGCATGGGTTGGGATAATTGACGAAGAGAAGAAAGGCCTGTTGCCAAAATCTAGTTTGGTGGCTTTGCCACAAACATTTTAAATGGCTTAATGCCTCTAGTTCGGTGACTTTGTCACAATCTAGTTCGGTGGCTCTGCCACAAATATTATAATTGGCTTAATGCCTGCTATTGGTGTGTTGGCGGGGTGGGTTGACTTGATCCCCACAGGTGTGTTGGTTGGTACGGGCGGTGTGTAGCGGATGGAAATTAGGTTTGGTTGGGAATTGCATATCACATGCATTTTTATATTTGATTTATATAATGCACTTTTGTAAATGGGCTCAAGCCCAAATATATGTTTATATGGTTATGGCCCAGTAGACACGGTAAGTGGGTTACACACTGAGTTCTAAGTAACTCACCCATTTTTCTTACCCTTCTCAGGTAATGACAATTGATGGAGGTTTGGGCCGGGGATGACTTCGTGTGGAGGCCATACTACGAATGATGAGTAAAAAAAAAAAAACTTTGAACTTCTTTTAAGTATTTTTTTTATCTAAGTACTATTTCAATTACGATGTAATAAGGCCTCTGGTATTATTTTTATGGATTTTTATTCGTGGATGGATTTTAATATGTTTTAGTTACTTAAATGGGGCTGTTTAATTCTTATAAATGTTTTCTTAAACTTACGTATAAAAAGGGTTTTTTCTTAAATATCACTTACTCGTAAAATTCCCGTGAAAACTCTTTTATAAATTTATTTCAACCAATTATTTAAGTTTTTAACCAATTATTTCTCTGAAAATCAAATTGTAAACTCTCATGTTTTAAAGTCATGGTTTTCAAATAAATCTCGATTTTTGATAAACTCCGTCTTCAAAATCGTTTTGAAAATTTGTTTTCATTAAAAGTATTGATGACTGGACGTAAGTTCGAATTGTGTGGCATGCCAAGTCTGGTCTTAACGCATAGGCCGGGTTTGGGGTGTTACAGAAACCATCTTTCATCCCAAAAGAAGTTCCCATGGGCAAATAAAACAACCCTAAACTTGACATTCATGGAAGTGAAGCTATTATTGTTTACACTTTACACAACTTTTCTTATGACACGCAAGCATGGACTCATGTGATAATTTGTTAATCCTCTAAACTCGCAAATCATGAATGTTGAAATTACTCGAATTTAATAAATAATATTAAAAACACTATATTTAAGTTTTTTTTAAAAAAACCCTCATTATGTGTGTCATTTCATACATATATTTTATTTTCATAAATCTCTATTCCTAAACCAATTATTAGATGTGAAAAAGAAAGCATCAAAAAATTGGGGCCCAAAAAGAAATGGGTAAACAATAAGCAACCATCAAATTATAGTAATCAATTTCCCTTCATTTTCATTATAATCGAGAAATAATGCATAAATTGGAATTTAAAATAATGAAAAGAAACAAGAAAATGACTAGTTGAGGAAATAAACACATTTATGCAAAGTTCTAATCTTGTTAAATAATAATGGCCTTAAAAGACATTTATTATTATTGGACACCCAAATTCCATAGTAATAATTAAGATTGATTTATTATTTACTTCTCTTGTGTCTAAACTCTATTTATCTCTCAATTTCCCCCTTTTTTTCTAATTGGGGGAGACAATGAACAAGTAACTCATTTGAAATCCAAATATAACAGCAAAAAGATATTTCTCTCTCTTTAACCCTTTTTTTTTTATAAATGCTTTCTTATTTACTCCGCAAATCCCGAGAGGACTTCATATAGACTCTCTGCTTTGCTTCCTCTTCTTCCTGTCCCAGGTTCGTTAAATTTATTTCTTTTGCTTAATTTGGTGTAAATTTTTTTTTTAAAAAAGTTAGTTCCTTTTATTTTCTAAGTATGTTGTGAATCTATCTTTCTTTTTTTTTTTTGTGTATTATATTTCCGGTTAATGCATTGTTATTCTGATTAATTAGACCATTTTTTTTTGTTTTCAATTTGCTAATTTTGTATTGAAATTGCTCGTGATTTTTTTTCTGTTTGAGAAATGAAGCGTAATTAAGTAAACGTTAAAGAGTGATGGATCAGCTGAGAAATAACCTTTTTTTTTTCCATTTTTATATGATCTATTTTTTTTAATATTAGTGGATGCATAAAATCTAAAAAGATTATCGCTTTTTTTCAACTGAAAATTTTGGTATCAGGTTTTATTAGTTTAGATCTTGGCAAGCATTTCAAATTTTGTAGCTAGAAAGGTTTCAACTTTTGATCCCGTGCATTATTTATTATTATTCGAGATAGAAATAGAGCAGATAACGGGTGCCCAAATAAATAAAAATTTGTTTGATTAATGAAGGAAAAAGCAATGAAGATGCCCTAGTTCTCGCATTGTTTGCTTCTTGTTGCCGAGATTTTAATGGAATAATGAAATTTGGATTTTGATATCAAATTTTTAACTGGCTTAAAACTCTTGATTTGAGACTAGTTACTGGAGAAATTTTTTGCATTTCATGTTTTAATTTGATTGGATTTGACAAATACCAATCTTAATAAGTAAATTTTGAAGTCTTAAATTTAGTCTGGACTTTTCAAAAATTTTAAGTAGAACCGGCAAAAACCCAGATCCAGCTTCTTTAAATTATTCTCAAACTATAAAGTTGAATTTAAATTCCTCTGATGGCGGTTTCCCAACAGATCTCTCCCAGACTTGTAAGAGATCATTGTACCTGTTATCTCTTCCTCTAAAATTGTTTTTGAAAATATATGTATTGTAAATGGATGCTGCTAATTTTTTTCTGTTATTATTATTCCTGAAAAAGGAAACATTCTTCATTGTCTTTAATACAGGAGGATGCTAGTTTGTTCTTCTTTAACCTTCTGATTTTCCAAATAAGTTGTTGATACAGGTACAGCTGCTGCTTATTTTTGACACCTGAGCTTCGGTTTCTTCTTGCATGAAAATTGAGAAACAAAGACTCTGTTTGATTATTTGGAGACTATAGTTAATAATGTCCTCTGTAAGCAAGGCTGACAGGAAGGCAGCGCTCGATGTGGCCTCATGGTTTTTCAATGTTGTCACATCTGTGGGTATAATCATGGTCAATAAAGCCTTGATGGCTACATATGGCTTCAGTTTTGGTATGTTTCGAGTGAACATTTTACCTGCAAACTTTGATAATCTTTGCCTTTGCATTACATGTCTAACGATCACTTTTTTGGTCCATGGATATGGCTACATATAATCAGCCTAAAAGGGAGAAACAGAGTAGCAAGAATAATAGTTTGTGTAGTAACATACATTGATTTGGTTTTCCCGTTTTGTTTATTAGAAAAGGAAAAGCATGGAGAAATCTATGAAGTTGATGATCTTCCTATATTCTTTTCTCCTTTATATACTCAAAAGTAATAATTTTTTACTAGTTGATTCCACACTCCAAGAGGCAGATCTCAATTGGAGCCTAGCGGAGCCATGATTTGAAACTTTTTTATACAGATTTTATCTCAATAATTTCGACATTTCTTATAAATTTAGTTAGACCCCCTCAAACCAAAATTTATGTTCATATTCGTTATTCTTTATGTATGATGACTGTCATCTACGGGATATTAGTAATAAAACTTTTTTGTATCTAAACCTTATCAACATTACAACTATTAACTTGGTTTACTTGTCATAAATGTTTTTCAGTTTAAAATGAATAAGTTTGTCAACACTATAGTTTCACAAACATATAGATTTAAACATATAGTAGTATAATAGCTAAAACCCAATTGACAATGATTCTAGTTTTGGGACCCTTTTCTTTCTTTTTTTTCCCCTTTCGAAAGTTCCAGTTGTATCCTGCATACTCTTTGAAAATGTTATACGGCAAAACAGTTAACATCATTAGCTTAAGTACCTTTTCATTTTCTATGATTCAAAAATACCATGTAACAAATTAGAAGGTTTCAACTTGTCATATGAAAGTCTCTATTGTATTGGTCTAAATTTTAATTTTTATTATTTTAAAAAATATTACCTTTTTTATGTATATCTCCTTTACTTTAATACTTTAAATCATTATATATGAGTACATAATGTGTTCACACTGTAAAAAGATATAATAATTTTAGTTCTATAAAGAATGTTCCTACTGATTTGCAAGTAAAAATCATAAGATCTACTACTAAATTCTTTTCGCTATACTTTTACATATAGAATACTTGTAATTAAGTTTGCTGTCATATGCTACATCTAAAAATATTTTTGCTATTGTTAATTGAATATACTTCAACCTTGTC
The DNA here is from genome assembly GCA_005393395.2 of Gossypium australe. Lineage (NCBI taxonomy): Eukaryota > Viridiplantae > Streptophyta > Magnoliopsida > Malvales > Malvaceae > Gossypium > Gossypium australe. The sequence goes on along the minus strand of CM016615.1, from coordinate 11,414,203 downwards.
AAAGTTTAAAGTCAAGATCCATCATCGATCGAATCCATTATGATTGTAAATTTCTTGACTGTTAACTGTACATTTGATTTTCAGCTAATTTCCTGACAATCTCAAAATTTTCGGAACATCCATCTTAAAAGATTACCACCTTAAACTTGGACAAACTGTCTCTCCAATTTTTGGTTTAGGTTTTGATGGACACAGCTTAAAGCTTGTTTACTTTTGGAAATATTCCATTTTCTTTTTAACTTTATATCTCAAAGATAATAAATAAAAAATCGGTGCTAGTTAAAATTCATTTTTCCTTCAATTTCCAGAAAAAGATATAAGCCAAATCTTTCTATATTGGAATAGACAATTTTGTTTAGAGATATGATATTTATGTGGAAACATATAATGATTGATATTGCTTAACCCTCTGGACTTATCTCAGTGATTGAAGTTATTTGATGATATTTTGAAGTTGTGTTTTGACAAAGTAAAAATATGCACATCTGGTATTTTTTTGTCTTATATGGAATTTAAGCATATTTTAAACAAATATTGTAAAAGAAAAATGGCCGTATGCGTATAAGAAATTGATTGGAAGATACCAAACCAGTTTTTAGCATTACCAATATGCAGAGATATAATGCCTTCATAATGGGAGAGCTATTATGAGTGGTTGAAGCTATCAATTTCATTATTTTCTTCTTCAGCTTCTGTGTGAAAAGACCCAAATGAGCAGGGTTCAAATCCTTGAATGGGGCAGGGTGAGATTTGTGAGACAAACAAGAGCTACCTCCCATTGTCTAGCTGAAATTCCTTAAATACCAAAAAAAAGACCTTACATATGAAAAAATAACATGTTTTGACTGTATAAATTCTGATGAAGCATGTCGATTTTAAGAAATTTTACCTTACAAACAACCCTGATGTTGTGCCCCATTTAATACTTTGCTGCAGCTACAACGTTAACTGGTTTGCATTTTGCCACAACAACCTTGTTGACTGTTCTTCTTAGATGGCTGGGTTACATTCAGGGCTCTTATCTACCATTACCCGAACTTCTCAAGTTTGTCTTGTTTGCAAACTTTTCTATTGTTGGAATGAATGTGAGTCTGATGTGGAATTCTGTGGGCTTCTATCAGGTCAGTTTTTGCAACTTAGCTATATGTTTGATCTTCTGGAAGTTATGTTACATATTTTTTGTATAAAACTTATTTGCAGATAGCAAAGCTGAGCATGATTCCGGTATCATGCTTTCTGGAAGTTGTTTTTGACAAGGTCCGCTACTCAAGGGACACAAAGCTTAGCATACTATTAGTTCTCGTTGGAGTTGCTGTCTGTACTGTTACGGATGTGAGTGTCAATCTCAAGGGTTTTTTAGCTGCTGTAATAGCAATTTGGAGCACAGCCCTCCAGCAGTATGTAAGTAGACCTGCAATACTATCCTGATTTTACTTAAGGTGCAATAAGTTGGAAGAATATTTTGGATAGTACCATCAAATAACTTTGTGATTGAACAAAGTTCAGAATGCATATGTCACAAGCTCAATCCATTCTATAAATGAAACACCTGCCATACCTTATTTTGTTACATGGATTGATATATTTGGTCTTTTCTTTTTTTTCTTATTTATTTTTGCAGTATGTGCATTTTCTTCAACGCAAGCATTCTTTAGGATCTTTCGACTTATTGGGACATACTGCTCCAGTACAAGCAGCAAGCCTGCTCTTAGTTGGTCCTTTTGTGGACTACTGGTTAACAGAGAAAAAGGTTTATGCCTATGACTACTCTGTGATATCAATGGTAAGGTTCTTATCAGTGTTGACTAGATTTTTAGTTAGAAACAAGACTGCTCCTCTGCTCCATTTCCACCTGCATGCATTCTCATGAAGTCAGTGCATCTGATTCTATTTTTTAATGCATGTTATGTTTATGCCTTCAAATTAAATGTTGGGAACCACAATATTCTAGCGCTTCATTCCAAGCAAACTTTCCTAATGAAAAAGCGGGAATATTTCTTGAGCGATACTCTCATTGCCTAGGGTAGCTATTTCACTACTTCCATCGGATTTAGCTTAGACTAATGATTTTAAAGAGCCAGTTTCATTGCATTGAAGTTGCTATCATCAAGCTATATTAAGTGCTTTTATAATGTTCTTGAAGAAGCTTGACTCGTGGATATGCATTTTTCTTTAAAGCCAAGGGTAAAGAATGATTCTACCTATTTGGATGAAGTTGTCCATAATTTTTCTTTTTTTAAAAAATAGAAGCCAACAATAGCTTAATCATGAGCTAATCTAAATGATATCTCTGCTTGCAGTTTTTCTTAATCATGTCATGTACCATTGCTGTCGGGACCAACCTCAGCCAATTCATCTGCATCGGCAGGTTCACGGCCGTATCGTTCCAAGTGCTTGGCCATATGAAGACTATTCTTGTTCTCCTCTTAGGGTTTATTTTCTTCGGGAAAGAAGGTCTCAATCTACATGTAATTCTCGGTATGGTCATCGCAGTCATAGGGATGGTCTGGTATGGTAATGCCTCCTCCAAACCGGGTGGAAAAGAACGTCGGATTTATTCAGCTCCCAGCAACAAATTACATAAACAGGAGTTATCAGATTCCACCGAGACAGAAGAGGTCTGAAAATTCATTCAAGGGTTTAACAAAGTAAAAGGGAAACTAAAGCCATTTTTAACTAAGTCAAGCAGATTCCGGGAATCTATTTTCACCTAGAGGATCAAAGTTCCAATTTATTACTATATTGGTTTTTTTTTTTTTTTCACAAATCATGGTTTATCATTGTGTTGTTGTCCTTTAATTTATTCAAGTGAAAAGATGGTGTTGAGAGGGGGAGCAAATTCCCTGTAAAAAGGGTATTTTTTTCACTAATAATATTTTCTATAGTAATTTATTTCCTTGCTTTTCAATCTACTTTCTCTGATTTTGATAATTAAACCAGGTTTTTGATATAATTTATTCATTTGTCTAATAAAGTAATTTACTTCCTTGAATTCGAGTAACCTTAAAAATTTAATTTACTAAATGCTTTTATTTTTAGGTTTAATACCTAAGTTGGTATAATGTGACCATTTTGATATTATTATTAACTTTTTGAGATTTAATTCAGATTTTTGAAAATTATAATTAATTAATAGAATATTTATTGCCAATTGTGGATTTATTTGTTTACGTGGTTAATTTGTTGGACAGAGTTTGATAGGTTTAGTTCTATTTAAATTTGATGAAAGAAAGCTGTTAATATTATTTATTAATTATAAATTTTCATTAAATCAACCTTAAAATATGAAGTAAACATTAAAAATTTTACACTTCTACATACTAAAATGTATAACTTTTGTTAAATATAGACACTATATTTGACCAAAGAAAAACACAAATACCATGTTAGAAACAAAATACCAAATGATGTATTAAGCGTATTTAATATAGGATGAGAATTTCACCGAATAATTGAAAATTTTTCAATACAAATAATTTGTAATTTAGAGCTAAGCTACTTGTTTTTTCTGAAAGTGTGACAAAGTCTAATCAAAGTACAAATACAAATATATGTTTGAATAATTGCAAGTATCAAACTAACTATTACAACACAGACTGTACGAGAAATCACAAAGTAAAATTAAACCATTACAACACAATCGGACTAAGAACTTCTACAGTCCAAATTAAAGCCAACAAACTGAACTAAACTCACATGATAACTGCACATAATGAGACTTCGAGACCCGCGCATAAAATTACAAATGGTGAGTTTGGAACCTGTATACTTAAGACCTAGGACCTCCAATTTTCTCAACTGAGCTGAGGCCTCCTTGGTAGAGCCAAGCTAATTGTTGAATTTCATAAATCTAACTTAGAATTATTATCGATAAATAAAAAAAAGTATAAATTTAAATTTAATTAAAAAAGAATATATATATTCTAATATAAAAATATTTTCTAAATAAGTAAGAGAAAAAAAAAAGAAGGGGAATTGACCAGAGTTGATTCAGCCCAATTCATAAGCAAATCTACAGATGCATGAGGACCAGATTTGGTCATAAATTCCTTTGAAACAAATGAAAAATTTAGGATAGAGGGGGAATGATGCATTGATGTCAAAGGAGTTAATATGGTCGTTAAATACAGCCATTAATGGTATTAGAAATCAGCTGCACTGCACTGCACATACATGCACTAGGTTTTTGCATCACTTCAATTCATGTGTTTTAAGCTTTCTGCATTTATAGCATTTAGGTTCTCATTATTTTTCACCTTGGAACTCAAGCAACTTAAGGCTGAGGCTTAGGGAAAGGTTGAAGAAGTGGTGGATCCTCTCATCGTCTTTACAAACAAATCCGACCCATTTTGTGTGAAATTTTACAAATATTTAATCTAGTCAAAGTCGGCCTATAACAGCGTATTTCATTATTGGAATAACTTCCAAAATGCCAAATACAAATTTTTGCAACCCAAAGTGAAATAGACACCAAATACAAGCAAAACCATCATACTTAATATGTCCACAAAGAGTTTTGAATCAAATATATACATTTCAATGAGAGATCATAGAAAGTAGGTATGACATGATATGAATATAAGGCCCAAAATTTCAATACAAACCAAAAAAGGGGTGTTTGAATGTGGAAAATAATGGGGGGAGGCGGGTCCCCTCACCTTTGAAGCCATCATTTCTTTCGTGTGGCATTTGATAATATTTTCATTCTCATCTCTTTTTCATAACAAAGAAAGGCCCAAAATGAACACTTTGAGACCCACTCCCTTTTCCCTATTTCTCTAACTACAAACAAATTTCTTCATCATCATCATCATCCACCCTTTTTCTATATAAAAATTCTCCTTTCATTTAAATAACCTAACCCAATTTTTCTATAAAACTATATCTTATATACATTAAATTTATCTATATCTGTCAGAAAGTAAAATTTCATGTTGAAGTTTTGTAAATGAAAAAAAAAAAAAAACCAGCACTATCAAAATTTTACCTCCGTCAAATTTAATATCACCACCGAATAATAAAAGTTCTTTTTATATAATATTAAAGATAAATAATAGAAATACTACGATTTGAACCCGTATCAAATTGGTGTATGATAAAAACTTTACCCACCACTCTATACAAGCCAAAATAATAATTATGCCACATTTATAAATAAAAAGATTGATTAGTTGGTAGGCTATTTTTATTTTTATTTTTTTGAAGTTTAGAACCTTGTTTGATGTTTGTTAAAATTTAATGTTTTTAATTATTTGGTTTTAAATTTTTTGATAATCCATTATAAAAGAAATAAAAGAGAATTTTTTATATGGAAAAGTGTGGAAAATAATAAGTAGACATTTAACGTATAACTTTTTACAATTTTTTGACTCTTTTTGAAATAATGTGAAATATTTATTTTAAGAAATAAGTATAAACATATAAAATTATTTTTTTATGATTTAAATTTTAAATTTATCAAGCGGACAAATTTTATAATTTAGATTCAGTGGTAATATTTTCAGCACTTAATTTTTTAGCTTGTCAAATAACACCTTAGTTGGTATTGTTTTAAATATAAGAAAAAATAATTATCTTCAGTTTATATTTTTAATATTAAACTGTTCAACTGTATATTAATTTTGAGGTAAATATTATTTTTGTATGAAATAATTAATTAAAATTGTTTGAAAAATATTGATAAAGGAAAGGGTTAAAACAAAATGAAAAATGAAGAAAATAGTGAAAATTAAATAAAATGAAATTATTTTTAGTACTAACTTTAAAATTAAAAAAATAGTTTCATTCATAAAATCTTACCATTATTTAGCTTTTTGGAAGATAAATTGTGCATTTTCAAACTAATAAAGATAAATTTATTTTTCAAAATAGTCTCATAACAATTATAGTTTTGTTGATACAAGTGTCAATAAGGGAGGAGACAAAGAGGAAAGGGGTTGGTGATGTTGAAGAAGGTCGGTTCACTTAAATAGACAGAGAAAGGAGGTAAGTAAAGAGTAAAGGAGGATGAAAGATGTATAGTGCTTAATGCTGATGAAAGACTAAAGGATCAATCCCTCATTCATCGTTATATAGGGTATTAATAGTGAATGAGGTCTCGTGCTCAATGAGCGACCACATCACCAACAAATGTGGGACATGGTGATCATGAGGTTGGTCAAGTGACAAGGTCATTGTACATGAGTTGTCCTCATGCATGGCATTACCCTGACATTACTTTGGTTGAGGTAGTATAAGGTTTTTACACTTAATGATCTCTTCTTTAGTGGTGAGTGCACACACCCACTTAAAGCAAGTGTCTTGGAGGATGAGGATTGCTCGGACACTTGGGTAGAGGATACGTCAAGTGTTGTAGGGCGAGAGTTAAGCAAAGGGCTATCCACAAAAGTCTCTCAAGTGTCTTCTCATGATTCCACGTCTCACGTTGAATGAAGTGTAACGAGTTTTATTTTTATTTTTATTTTATTTGTTCATTCCCTTTATTTTGTTTTAACCAATTTTTTTTACCACTAAAAATGTTACAAGAAATAATGGTAACTAAATCATTTATATATATTTTTTAATAATTTTATATTAGAGTGTATATATACCATGGAGTTAAAAATAAATTTAAAATGCTTAACATGCATTTTAATTAGAATATAATTTTAGTTAAAATTAATTTTCACGGTAATATATGCTAATTTTAAATTAATTGGTATTTTATTTGTACAAAATACTTTTGGACACGATATCATTGTTTTTGTGTTTTAAATAAAAAACCTTTTGTTGTACTATTTATGGTAGATAAATTTACAAACATTTTCAGATTCACGTGTAACACAATTCTGTTAGCTATAAAACTGTACATAAAAATAATATATATATATATATATATATATTAATAAAACAGAAAATAAACTTATAAATAAATATTAATAATTTTTATTATTGATAATGCATAAGACATATGCACTGGCGATACATTAAATATTATTCCATATATGATATGAATATAGATTAATGTTGGTGAAAGAATATATTTTTATATAAAAATATAAAACATTTATTCATCAATTGAATTATAAGTGTAGTGGTGAAAGAGTTATATACAAAAATTCATTAATATTAAATTTTTTATTGAGTTGGTGTCACCCATCAATCAAATTTCATAATTTTTTCTTTTTCTTTTTTTATAAATCAATAAAAAATTGTCTAAAATAAGATTTAAACCAAAAACACATTGCATAAAAAACTTTTTCATTTACCATTTGAACTAAAGCAATTTTTTTGGTTATATATGAAACTTTAATAAGTATATATGTTATATACTTATATATGTGTGTTAATAATGTTAATTTAGTATCACAAATTAACTCCACACCAATTCAGGATTGATGACAAAACAATGATAAACAATTGTATTCATTTAGTATTCTTCATCCGATGTGTTTTTGTGTTTAAATTTCATATTACTCATATTTCATTTTAATGTCGTACATTTTTATGTGTTACTGTTAATTAGTTATCCAAACCATACTTTTTATTATTTTTGTATACTAATTGTTTTATTTAAATATTTTATATAAAAACATCAAAAATGAAAATATCACTATAATAGTATTTATTGATTCTTAAAATATTAAATTACTTTCTTATTAATTGGTGTCTGTTTCACTTGCGATATTAATACAAATGACTATAACAAGTATAATTATTTGATTCAGAACTCTACAAGCAAAATAAAAAATATAAGAATGGTTTCGTGAGTCTAAAATCACCTTTGTGATTCTGTGTTGGATGTTGTGGAAAAATAGAAATTATTGTGTGTTTCAACCAGAGATTGGCTAAGTAGAAGATATGATAAGAAGAGCCAAGTATTTTTCTAAACATATCATCAAAGCAAATCTAAAGAACAATATTTCCAGAGGTTTCCAAGCTGAGATGGAGAGGTGGTGTCCACCCAACCATGGATGGATCAAAGTCAATATCGATGGAGCAGTTAGTAGGGATGGAAATTGGTCGGCGATTGGGGGAGTCTTATGTGACTCGTTTGGGAATTGGATTGAAGGGTTTCAAAGATTTATTGAGAGGGGTCGGCTGTGGTTGTTGAGTTGCGAGAGATTCTACATGGATAGAAATAATATAAAAAAGTGATTACATTATGATTGCATGGCTGTGGATATTATTAAAGAATGCTTCGAAAGTATACCTTCAATGAGTCTTGTTAAAAAAATTAAGAAAGTGTCCTGTTAAATTTTAACAGTTAAGTTCCAGTTCGTGAATAGGGAAAGTACTAAGGTTACTGATTGGTTAGCCAAAATATATTTGTCTAATAACGTTAATTTAGTTTATGTCGATGCTCCTTCACTTCACATTAAGAGATTACTTATAAATAAAAAGCATATAAGGTACTTCATATATACGAATAACTTAATTTAAGGAAGTATATTGCCTTCTTTTATCTATCAAAAAGAAAAGGTAAGAAGGGTTTCTATTATATTATTTATATATTTAATTGTTTTAAAATATTTGATAATTTCTCCTAATAATAATTCTATTAAAACGTAACAAACACAAATTTATAGGCCCACTATCCATTCTTGTGGGTCCTAAATTGTTGCATGCGCGTGTTGACGCACGTGTGGTGTTCCTTTCAAGCTTTATATTTCTCAACTCTCATTTGCTTTTCTGATAATTAAAAAGGGTCTCTTTTGCTTCAATATTTATGGTTTTATCATTATATTTTTTCAATAATTGGTTTTAGATTATATATTATTTTCATAATCAATAATTCATATCGAGTTTATTGTATTTTAATTTCATATTATATTTGTATTTTGTCCAACGTTATCAAATTCCGAGGGTCGATTTCCATACTTCCATTCTTTTGTTGTTCTACTTTAAATCTTTTAAATTTGGCTTATTAGTGAAAAAAAAAATTAATTAAGCCCTCGACAAAATTTTGCATCCAATTGAACCCTTAAAGGATAAAAAATTTAATCAATCAAAGCCCCTCCATTAACATTGACTAAGTTTGACCGTTAAGTTTTGCTGACGTGGCTGACAGGTCAATCATATGATGACATGTGGCATCCATGTGTACATTATACTGACTACAACAAATATTTTTAAAAATTAAAAAATCCTAAAAATTTAATATTATTTTTCAAAAATAATTATTTAAAAATCAGCTCTAGGATGATCAAGGCAAAAGATTGTCCAATTCATTTTATTTGTGATTTTTTTAAGTAATTGCTTTAAAATTACAAAAAAAACAATATAAATTTATGAGAAATTATTAATACTTATAAGAAGTTATAAAATTTTATTAAAATTATTAAAAATCAATAAAAAATTTTAAAATTATTAAAAGCTAAGCCTGGAATGAACTTGGACAAGTTTTTGTCTAGATGCATTTAAGTCTGGACAACCATTTGTCCAGGTTCATTCCAATCATGGTTTTTAATAATTTTAAATATTTTTTCACTTTTAAATATATTTAATAAATTTTTATAATTTCTTGTAATTATTAATAATTTTTAAATAATTTTGTACCAAAAATTTTTTTTTTACTAATTATTTAAAAATCACAACTAGGATGAACTTGAACAACCATTTGCCCAAGTTCGAATGAATCCAGACAACTAATTTGTCTAGGTCATCTTAGATGTGTTTTTTAAATATTCATTTTTTTAAAAATTTTAGGATTTTTTATTTTTAAAAATATTTGTTGACGTGGCATTTTGACATGTCAACATGAGTTACATGTGGTTGCCATGTGCCATTGTCTGATTGGTCTATCAGCCACGTTAGCGAAACTTAACAGTCAAACTTGTTTAACTTTAACGAAAGGGCTTGATTGATTATTTTTTTATCCTTTAAGGGCTCAATTGGGTGCTAAATTTTATTGAGGGCTTAATTGATTTTATATTTTTTACTAATGTTTTTTTTTTACTAATAAGCCTTTAAATTTTTGTTTTTTTAATTTCATTTAAACTGTTTTTAATTTTTTTGAGAATTGGAAAATACATTGATAAATAAAAATAAAACTTTGTTTCAATAATGAAAACATAGAAACATGTTTGCTACTTATTTTTCTATTATAGAAATTCTTACATTTAAAAAAACAACCCATAAAAGATTTAATATTTAAAAACTATTAAAAATAATAATTTTGCATTTATATAAGTTTTAATCAAAGTTAATTTATTAATTAATTTTGAACTTAAAAACCCTTATTTTCAAAAAGAAAAATTCAATTATATAGAGCATTTAGTGAAAGCAACCTTTTATCATTTTAATTGTTGGATTTTTTTTTCCGGTTCATAATAAAGCTTCATACAAAACAAAAGGTTGTAGCCGATTGAGTCTTAGTTTGATTGGCATCGGCATTGTTGTTAGTGCAGGAGGACGTGAATTTGAGTGCGCTGAAGCATATTATCCTTCTATTTAAGGGTTGGGGAGAGGCTATGGATAATTCTAGGCATTAATTATAAAGAATAGATATAATAAGAACCTATAATGATATTAATGTTAAAAAAAGAAGACAGAAGGTTATAAAAATTCTTTAAGGAGAGGAACCGCTAGAGCTCTAGTTTTCCCTTGCCTAGGCCTATGGCAACCACAGTTACAAAGGAGGCGACAATAACCAGAAAAGTCCACCTAAACAAATAATGGTAGCAACGCTTGGACAGAGAAGAGCCACTGTGAAGAGGAAGAGATCGAAAAAGGAGACGAAAAGACGGTGAGCAAGATGGTTTGGCTTCACTCTATTACTTTTTCATCCATTAATATCAAATACATGTTTAATCATCATTCACAAGTTAATTTTCATATTTAAGTAAATAAGTTTATAAGATCAGATATATCAAGTTGTAATTTGATTTCTAAAAATTTTTATGTTTAAATTTTAATTGAGATCATTCTAATTTAATATTTAGAAAATATTAAAATATTAAATTTTATTTATATGTTAATTTTAATAATTAGATTTAAATAAAATTTTTAATTTTTAATTCAGAACTAGAATTAGAAGTGCCCAAATATAAAAATATCTTGTTTAAAACTAGAGTGCCCAAAATTTTTGTTGTAGCCCAATTTTGCCCGTCAAAACCCAATAGCCCAGCAAGACCAAAATCGAGGCCCATTTTACAAAGACCCAATTCAAACTACCCTAGCCCAAAACCTAACTAGCCCATACCCAAATGAAAAACAAAAAAACAGCAAACTCTAGGTGCGCCGCACCTAGGGCCTTCTGCCATCTGACCCCGTCCCATCCACCGCCTCTGCAGCACCGTCCCTCCCACTTGCATAACCCACGCACCTGTAAAGAGTAAATGAGAAGAGACAGAAAGCAATAAAGTGTAAAAAAAAAAACTCAGGCTATAAAGGGCCGATTGATTTTCTTTGTAAGGGACCTTTTTTTTTCCTCTTGATTTTTCAATCAGAAACAGAGACTATCAATACAAAACTTCAGATTAAAATCATCCAAACAAACAAACATAGATTAAACACCAAGAAGAGCACCGATTAAACATAAAAAGGGACGAACCCAGAAAACGCAAAGAATCAAATTGGAAATTGCAGAGGTGATCTTATTTGGTTTGTTCTCATTCTTTCAAACCTTCTTCATATATATATATATATATATATATATAATATATATATATATATATGTAAATAATAAAAAGAGGCAGTTTACCTGGGGGCCCTGCCGCGCACGGTGGCGCTCGCGACAGTGGTGCGGCGTCGGACTGCTGGAATCCCTCCCCTCTTTCAGACCTGCAGAGAAAAAGATAGGGGAATTAAATTTTTTTTTTTAAAACAGGCACCTCAACTGATTTTTTTCTGATTTTTTAGCCTTAAATAGCCCCTCAAAACGACGTCGTTTTTGGGGCTGACCTTTAATGTCCAAAACAACGTCGTTTGGCCAGAGAACCGCGCGCGCGACCCGACCCGACTGAAGGATCCACGTGTTTTCGTCGATTGGGCTAATTGCACTTTCGGTCATTCCGCATTTTTAGCTTTTAAAATCAAGTTTTCTGTTATTTTAATTTTGGCCCAGAAATCTCGCGCAGTTTTTAATTCAACCCATTTAAAACGCTGCGCTTAACTACTCGGGAAAATTACGTTCCTCGTCCCTCATCATTTCGCGTGCGCTTCAGTTCAGTCCTTCTGTTATTTATATTACATAATTTGACCCTTTTATTTCTGTTTTAAATTCAATTTGGCCCGTTTGTTATATTATTTTGCAATTTTATTTATTATTGCTATTATGCTATCATTATTATTATTTTTATTATTATTATTATTATTACCTTATTATTACTACTTAATATCTTTATTATTAATGTAGTTATATTATAGTTTTTACGAATATATATATATATATATTTGTTTGTTCTTGTATATATTTTATTTATTTCTTAATTACTATTACCATTATTATTATTATCATTTTATCATTCATTATTTATTTTTCATTACTATTCATGTATTATGTATTATTATTAATGTTATTAATATTTTCACTATCATCATTATTCTATTATTATTTATTATTTATATGTATATTATTATTACTATTATATCCTTTTACTATTATTATTAGCATTTTACTATTATTGTTATTATTATTATTATTATTATTATTATTATTATTATTATTATTATTATCGTTAGTATTAATGTATTATTTTCATTTTCATTTCGCTATAACTTGTATTATTATTCTCACCTTATTTTATACTTTACTGTTTTATTATTTAATTATCATCATTATTATTATTTTATTTTCATTATTATTGCTATTACTATTATTTGATATTATCATCATCATTATTAGTAGTATTTTTACCTATGTTCATCATCAAACAAAATACATTTCGTAAAATCATCGTATTTTATCTAAAAGATTTTAAAATAAGGCAATGTTTTGTATTTAGAAATTCGGGGAATAGTGCCCTAACGTGCTGGGTTGCGATTCTCCGTTTAACTAAATAACCTAACATCCTTTTAACGAAACTTTGTAAACCATGAGACGACTTTGATTGCGAGAGATTAAAATATCGTGTCCTAACGTGCTGGATGTGATGTTTATATCCCTTCGGAACAAAGAATCTCAAGTTTTGACTCAGACCTCTATGCTTATTTTCCTAGTTTAACACGATACTGTACATTTCGTAAAATTACTACATTTCATCTAAAGGTCTTAGAATAAGGAAATGTTTCGTGTTTAGAAATTCGGGGAATAGTGCCCTAACGTGCTGGGTTGCGATTCTCCGTTTGACTAAATAACCTAACATCTTTTTCAACAAATTTCGTAAATCATGAGATGACTTTGACCACGAGGGCTTAAAATATTGTGTCCTCACGTGCTGGATGTGATGTTTATATCCTTTCGGAACAAAGAAATCTTAGTTTTTTAACTGGAACATCTATTTTTATTTTCTGAGTTTAACATTACTAAACAAAAATACGTCTTGCAAAAGTATTATATTCCATTCAAAGATTTTTAAATAAGGCAATGTTTTGCGTTTAGAAATTCGGGGAATAGTGCCCTAACGTGCTGGGTTGCGATTTTCCGTTTGACTAAATAACTAAACATCCTTTTATTTAGTTTCGTAAATCATGAGATAGCTTTGATTACGAAGGTTTAAAATATCATGTCTTAACGTGATGGATGTGATGTTTGTACCCTCTCGGAACAAAGAAATCTCAAATCCCAGCCCAAATTATCCAAACATTTTAAAGGATCCGTATTTTAAAACCTTTTCAAATTTCCGACATTAAGACATCAACTAATCAATTTGGTACCAATCTTGGGCGTGACGAGGGTGCTAACCCTTCCTCGCACGTAACCGACTCCCGAACCCATTTTCTCGAAATTCGTAGACCCACAAAAAACAACACAGTTTTAGTAAATCAAAATGTTTTATTAAAACAAAGGTGATCCGATCACACCAAATAAAGATCGGTGGCGACTCCCATTTTTATTTTTCATTTTTAAACCCAAGTCAATTCCTGTTCTTTCAAAAAAAAAATAGTTACGACAGCTTGGCGACTCCAATGGGGATCATAAAGAGAGTCAAGCCGTAAATTGATTATTCTTTGTCTTTTGTCGCAAATTTAAAAATTTGATTTGAAAAATTATGATCCTTTTATTGCATGTTGTTTTAATCTCGGCATTGCATTGCATGACCGTTGTGGTCACACCCTCTTAAGTGGGAGTGAGAAGCTACTCATTCATGAGGTTTTCACCTCCATGCAGGATAGTGAATCGCTTTCGGGATACATCCGTACCTATGTCTTCGTGAGATTTTCATCTCCGTGCAGCCATAGGGAAATGTATTCCCCTGAACCGAACTCAGTCCGTATGAGCCTATAATGGGTGAGGATTGAGGAATCTGCTGGTTCGGGTACCTCTCTTTAGAACCAAACCACATGTAGTAAACCCTAGGAGCCCACCTTAGGTAGAGCCATGCCAAACCCTAGTGGTTACCCGATTAGGTATTTTATTCTCTGCTTACTGTGTATGAAATACTGACTTGCTTCATTTTTATTTTTGCATGGCATATTCATCAAAAAGGTGTTGATTCGTATTCGATTGCTAAATAGATAGCTTGTCATAGAAAAGGGGTTTCTTGATAAAGTGGAGGACAATGCGGCTGTCTGAATATGGGCCGAGACAGTGCAGCAAGAGAAATGTGATAGTCTTACAGAAGGGTGCGTGTCAGAATTGTGGGACTTCACATCAACGGAACCCAAAATAATCTTCAAGAGATGAAAGAGATATGGAGTCAATGGGACGACGAGATCAAGCAACTGTTCTACTGTCATTACGGTGATATACCTTATCTGCTTGACATCAAGGTAGACCAGCACTTATTCCGAGCTATAGCCCAGTTTTGGACCCTACTTATAGTTGCTTTACTTTTGGGAAAGTGGACTTAGTACCTACTATAGAAGAGTATACAGCTTTGCTCTGTTGCCCAAAGATTCAAACTGACAAAGTTTATGTGAGATCTGTTAATGTCCCCACATTCTTAAAAAAGCTGATGAATATTACGGAGATGAGCAAGCAGTGGGTTATAGCCCGGATAAAACAAAAGGGAGATTGCAAGTGCATCCCTTACAAAAATTTAAGGGATTTGATCATAGCACATCCTGATGTGAAGAAAAGGGTTGATATTTTTGCCTTGAGCATGTATGGACTAATTATCTTCCCTAAAGTTCTAGGGCATATGGACGAGGCGGTCTCTGACTTATTTGACAGATTGGATAGAAGACTCACACCTGTTCCTGCAATTCTAGCCGAAACTTTCAGGTCCCTAAGCGCATGCAAAAGAGCAGGCGAAGGAAGATTCACCGGTTGCGCACAACTCTTACTAGCATGGTTCCACAGTCACTTTTGGAAAGCGGAAAAGGTATCGTGTCGAATCTTCTCCGAGGACTATTCTTCGCTGAAAAAGTTAGCAGCCACGCCAAGACGAGACGATCTTACAGAAGAAAACTGGATGATGATTCTGCAAAATCTGCAAGAAGAAAATATAGAATGGAGGGCTCCTTTGATGGTTCCTGACGAGATCTTATACCGGTGTGGAGATTTTGATTGGGTTCCTCTGCTAGGAATATGGGGAGCTATCGGGTATGCTTCTCTCCTCGTGTTGAGACAGTACAGATCGAGACAATTTACACCAGCGACACAAGGTTTAGTTCAATTCGTGTTTGAGTACAAGAGGGATAATTGTAAAATGAGAGTTAGTGAAATATCGAGTGCTTGGAGCCGAACTCGCAGAATGAAAAGGTTTGCTACAACCCGATGACAACCCCTGAATATGACCGGTGGAGGAGTCAGAGAATCAATGATAACATCCCCACATCGGACTAAGAAAATGCCCGATCACTGGAAGAGCACTTGCAAGTGATCCCCTCTGAGCTTGAAATTATCAAACAGGACTTTGAGAAAAAGAACCTGGAATTAGGAAAAAGGATAGAACAACTAGAGGAAGAGAAAATGCAGCTGGGATTGGATGTCGACGTTCAGAAGCTAGAAGCTGAGAAAGGAGAAGAATAAGGTCGAAGAAGATTTGGATAGTTTGAAGACGGGCTACAAGAAGCTACAAAGGTCGATGAGAACTGCGGGACTTGGAAAACCGTCAGAGCAATGGCGTCAAGAGATTAAAGAGGAAAAGAACAGAGCAAGTCAATGGGAAAAGAAACTCTGAGAAACTCAAGAGCGAGAGGATACTCTGAAAAGGAATCTGGTAGAATCCCAAAATGAGAAAGAGAAATTAAAAACTCGGGTGTCAGAATTGGAAAGATCATTGTATCAGTATCGTAGCCGTAACTCTGTAGTAGAATTGAAGGCTAGTCTGAGCAAAATTGAAGAGATGAAAGCAAGAATTGAAGAGCTAGAATCTGCTTTACACGGTTGTGAGCTACGAGCAAAACTTTTTGAAGTCAATGGGGAACGTTGGAAGCAAAAACTGCATCACTCTCAGAGCCAGGTCAGAGATCGGGATTATATTATGGGGGAAGCTGTGGCCCAAGTGCGAGAGGTGGCGGATCACTTACAAACCTTAGCAGCTGATGTACTAAGTTTAATGTACGAGTCAGAGTCAGAGAGAGGTCAAGAGTTAGCTTGGCTTCTTGAGAAAGTCAAGACCTTAAGTATTAGGGCAAGGCCTTATATGTAATCCGTTTTATGTGAAGAAACTTGTTTTCTAGAAAAGTTATTCTAATGGAAATTGAACCGGAATCAGTGCCTTTTTGTAGCATACATCTCATGCATCAGCATTACATTGCATCATAAACATTGAATCTCACAAAGGGACCCTAAAGTTATAGAGTTACCCTGGAACATCACTACGGTACAAGAGGCAAAACTAAAGTAATGGATCAAAGAATGGAAAGATTAGAGCAAATGCAAAAAAGAAATGCAGGATCAAATGCAAGAACGATTAACCATGATATAACAGGACATGATAGAGCGGATGCAAGAATCCCAAAATAACATGATAAACTAGCTGGCACAATAGTTGGCTAAAGAACGTGAGAAGGGAAAAGGCGTTGCTGTTAGCTCAGGAAACGATAATGACGACCCTGTTTACCCTCCGGGTTTTACCCAGCCAAATACCCAAGCACCACCGGATGTGTATCCCAAAAGGACACCTGTTACTATCAGGCCACAATATCAGGTTGGTACCGCGATACCGACGCACCTCCCGACTGGTTCGGGTACTAACCCAGGAGAAAGTCCGGCTAACCCTGTGGTCCCCGATTTCGATGAAATGGCAGAAATGGACAAGGCAAAAGTAGACCTGCCGAGGCAACTCGAGGACTGTTGCAAGTGGTTAGAAGAAAAGTTTAAAGAAATAGAGACTGTTGACTACCGTTACGGGGTAGACGCTAAGGACTTAAGTTTGGTCTTGGACTTGGTCTTTCCGCCAAAGTTCAAAATACCAGAATTTGAAAAATACAACGGGACTAGCTGTCCCGAGGTGCACATCACGATGTTCTATCGACGGATGGCGGGACACGTTAATAATGACCAGTTGCTGATTCACTGTTTTCCGGACAGTTTGGCCAGGTCTACGGCCAAATGGTACAACCAGCTTAGTCGTGCCCAGATTAAGACATGGAAGGATCTGGCATAGGCCTTCATGAAACACTATGGCCATGTAGCTGATATAGCTCCCGACAGAATCACGCTTCAAAATATAGAGAAAAAGCCAGGCGAGAGCTTTAGACAGTACGCCCAGCGGTGGAGAGAAATAGCAACACAAGTTAAGCCACCGCTCTTGGAGAAGGAGACAACCATTCTTTTTATTAATACTTTGAAGGCTCCTTTCATCAATCACATGCTGGGAAGCGCCACTAAAAGTTTCTCAGATATCGTGATGTCAGGAGAAATGATAGAAAATGCTATCAGATGTGGCAAGATAGAGGTGGGAGAAGGCGCTAGAAAGACGATTCTGAAGAAAAGAGAGAACAATATAAGCAACATAAGCACCCGTAACAAAAGCCATTCAAAGCCTATTACTGTGAACCAGCCCAGAACTGTAATCGCCGATCAGCAGAGCCCGTCTAGACAGGAGTCCAACGCAAAACAAAATACGGAGAAAATCCAATTCACGTCGATCCCAGTTACATACAAAAAAATGTACCAGGACTTGTTCGATGCACATGTGGTTACCCCGCATTACTTAAAACCCTTGCAGCCCCCGTACCCTAAATGGTATGACCCGAATGTACAATGCGAATATCATGCAGGAATTGTGGGGTATTCAATAGAGCATTGTCTCGCCTTCAAGAAATTAGTGGAAAAACTCATACAGATGGGCGTCGTAGAAGTAGAGGATACCCCTAGCACGGAGCATCCATTACCTAATCATGGGGTTAATGCGATAAGGGAGAGTATGGGGAAAAGAGTTAAAATGGATGTAGAAGAGGTGAAAACCCCGATGAGAGGGGTTTGGAAAGAGATGATGAAGAGGGGATTAGTTGTATCGGACCCGGCCAGAGAGTATGAAGAAATGAGAAACAAATGTGAATTCTACAACATAGAGGGGCACGAGATCCAAAACTGTATCGAGTTTAGAATGCTGGTGCAAAGGTTGATGGACGATAAAGAGATGGAATTCTATGAAAGTGATGGAAGCCAAGAAAGAGAAAACATTTGCGCGTTGGAAGACAAGTCAACAGCAAAGGTCCCGAAAGTTACCTATCCATTGGTCATCATCTCGCGACCAAAGAACAGTGAAGTAGGGGCAAAGGTAACGCCAAAGGTCGTAATTCGGAAACCTGCGGCCTTTTCTTATAAAGATAACAAAAAGGTGCCTTGGAGTTATGGCTGCCACGTGACAATTCCTGGAAAAGGAGACTTGCCCGGCACTTCAGAGGGAGATCGAGAGGTGGGCTCCTATACTAGCAGCAGAAAGCGTTACGACGCGACAAAAGCACGAATAGAACCCATGAAGGAGAAAGCCGTGATGGGCGAACAAAAGAAGGAGAAAGTGACCAAGCAAGGACCACCTATAAACGAGCCAGTAAAGGAAGAAGAGGCTAAGGAGTTCCTAAAATTCTTAAAGCATAGCGAGTACAGTGTTTTGGAGCAGCTGCACAAACAACCCACTCGCATATCTGTGCTAGACTTGCTATTAAGCTCGGAGGCACAGCGCAATGCACTGATGAAGGTACTGAATGAAACTTATATTGCTAATGATATCACCGTTAACAAGTTGGATCGCCTGATTAGCAATATAAGTGCCGATAACTTCATTTTCTTTAATGATGATGAGATCCCGCCGGGAGGTACGGGTTCCATCAAAGCTCTCCACATTACCACACGGTGCAAAGGATACACACTACCAGGGGTACTGGTCGATAATGGATCGGCACTCAATGTCTTGCCACTATCGACGCTGAATCGGTTACCCATTGATAGCTCTCACATGAAGGCTTGCCACAATGTAGTAAGGGCATTCGATGGAACTGAAAGAAAAGTCATGGGGAGGATCGAAGTACCTCTTTTAATCGGCCCAGGTACATATGAAGTGGACTTCATAGTAATAGATATCAGGCCGTCCTATAATTGCTTGTTGGGGAGACCCTGGATACACTCAGCGAGAGCAGTACCCTCGTCGTTGCACCAAAAGTTGAAATTCGTCATAGAAGGCCGTCTGGTGACAATAAGTGTTGAAGAGGACATTATCACAACTGTAACTAACGATGCGTCATATTTAGAAGCAAATGACGAAGCGACTGAGTGTTCCTTCCGCTCTTTGGAAGTTGTCAACGCAACATTCGTCATCGAGGGGAACAAGATCCCAGTGCCTCAATTATCTAAAACCACGAAAATAAGTTTGCAACTGATGGTTGGGAACGGAGCCGTACCTGGGAAAGGACTTGGGAGGTATCTCCAAGGAGAGATCGAGGTCCCGAGATTGAAAGAAAAACGAGACCTCTTCGGCTTAGGATTCAATCCGGACGCAAAGCAAAAAAAGAAAGAGTTAGAAAAGAAACAAGAAAGAAGGAAAGCACGTTTGGGTAGAGATAAGATTAAATGGGAACCGATGATAATTCCCCATATTCGTGAGACCTATGAGGAAACCATGAAAGAAATGTGGGAAATGTGCACGTCAATGCTATATCCGAGGGGAAAATTGAGGAAGAAAACTGGAATGGCATCCGCCCCCATGAGCCAGACAGCGTTCTAAACAACTGGACCGCGAAGGAGATTCCTGTAGCTTTTAGAACTTATTCAGAGTAATACTCGGAACACACTTGTTGCTTTAAGTCTAGAAGCAATAAGAGTCCCTTTTGTGAAGCATGACTTCGTATAAGACATCGTTATTTTCAATGAAATGCATCTCCGCCATCTTTTGAGCAAATCTTCTTCTATTTTCACTTCATTCATCATTATTCTTTTATTCTTTAGATACGCGTCTAAATATTTCCATTCTTCATTCATGATGCCCATAAACATGCTTAGATTCCTTTATTCTATGAGCCTTTATTCATCTCCATAACAGGTCCCCAAATATCAATGATTTTAGTAATGCTACCGATGACTCAGAATGTCCCTTTGAGCAAGATATGGGTACGGAAGATTTTCAGGATTTTGAAGATGACCAAGGTTGTAACCTATCTCCTGAACTGTTAAGGATGGTAGAACAAGAGGAGAAACAAATCCTACCTCACAAAGAGTCAGTGAAAATAGTGAACCTGGGAGACGAACAAGAAAAGAAGGAAGTGAAGATCGGAGCTGGTATTACCGCAGAGACAAAGCGAGACCTCATTGAGTTACTCCAAGAATTCAAAGATGTCTTCGCGTGGTCGTACCAAGACATGCCCGGGCTAAGCACTGGCATCGTGGTACACCGTTTGCCCATAAAGAAAGAGTACAAGCCAGTCCAATAGAAACTTCGGAGGATGAGGCCAGATGTTTTGCTGAAAATAAAAAGAGAGGTCAAGAAGCAATTTGACGCAGATTTCTTGCAAGTGGTTAAGTACTCGGAATGGGTAGCCAATATCGTCCCCGTCCTTAAGAAAGATGGGAAAGTACAAATGTGTGTAGACTACAGGGATATAAACAAGGCTAGCCCGAAAGACAATTTCCCCGTTACCTTATATCGACACCTTAGTGGACAATACGGCGGGTTATTCATTGTTCTCATTCATGGATGGCTTCTCAGGATACAACCAGATAAAGATGCTTCCTGAAGACACGGATAAGACCACGTTCATAACCATGTGGGGAACCTTTTGCTATAAGGTGATGCCATTTGGGCTGAAGAATGCGGGAGCAACATATCAGAGAGCCATGGTAACCCTATTTCATGATATGATGCACAAAGAAATTGAAGTTTATATCAACGATATGATCACCAAGTCCCGGACTGAAAAGGAGCATGTCCAAGTCTTAAGGAAATTATTCTTAAGGTTGAGTAAATTCCAGCTAAAGCTTAACCCAGCAAAATGTACCTTCGGAGCCAGATCAGGGAAACTGCTAAGATTTATAGTCAGTGAAAAGGGGATTGAGGTTGACTTAGACAAAGCCAAAACTATACAAGAACTGCCTCCGCCTCGCACTCAAAAACAAGTTCGAGGTTTCTTAGGAAGATTAAATTACATTGCTCGGTTCATTTCACAGCTGACTGAGAAATGTGACCCCATATTTCGTCTTCTTAAAAAACACAATCCAGGTGTGTGGGACGAGGAATGTTAGAAGACCTTCAACAAAGTGAAGCAATACTTGTCCAATCCTCCAGTATTGACGCCGCCTAGTCCAGATAAGCCTTTAATCCTCTATTTGACGGTACTTGATAATTCAATGGGATGCGTGCTTGGCCAACACGATGAGTCAGGAAAGAAAGAAAAGGCAATATACTACCTTAGTAAAAAGTTCACTGAATGTGAAAGAAGGTACTCACCAATTGAGAAACTATGTTGTGCCTTGATCTGGACAACTCGGAGATTGAGGCAATATATGCTGTATCATACGACCTGGCTCATCTCGAAGCTAGACCCACTGAAATACCTGATGGAGTCGACTACTTTGAATGGACGGATGGCCTGATGGCAAATTTTACTTTCTAAGTTTGACATAGTTTATGTAAACCAAAAGGTAGTGAAAGGGAGTGCAATAGCGGATTTTCTAGCCAGTAGAGCTCTGGTAGATTACGAGCCTTTGGACTTCGATTTCCCTAATGAAGATCTAATGTACGTAGCAACCACTGAAGAAGGTACCTCAAAAAGTCGTCCTTGGAAACTAAACTTCGACGGGGCATCGAACACTGTGGACAATGGAATTGGGGCGGTTTTGGTATCCCCAAACGGAGTTCATTACCCATTCACTTGTAAATTGGATTTTGATTAGACAAACAATATGGCAGAGTACGAAGCTTGTATCATGGGTATCTGTGCTGCTATGGAACGCAAAATTAGGGTATTGGAAGTATACGAAGACTCTGCACTGGTGATTTACCAAATTAAAGGAGAATGAGAGACGAGAGATCCCAAGTTGGTCGAATACAAAAGATTGGTCCAAGAACTGATCAAAGAGTTCGATGACATCACTTTCCGTTACCTGCCAAGAGACGAAAATCAGATGGCTGATGCTCTAGCCACCTTGGCTTTCATGGTCCGAGCAAACAACAAGGAGAATATGAAGCCTATACAAATGAGCATTTATGAGGCCCCGGCCCATTGCTACAACTTGGAAGAAGAGGAGCAAAATGATCACCCGTGGTACCACGATATACTGCAATACGTGAAAAATCATAAATACCTCGATCAAGTGACTGAAACTGACAAAAGGACGCTGAGAAGACTAGCCTATGACTATGTCTTGAACGGAGAGATCCTATACAAAAGAAGAAAGGATCAAGTACTGTTGAGGTGTATGGATGCCGCCGAGGCTAAACAGATCCTGGAAGAAGTCCATGAGGGTGTCTGTGGAACACATGCCAATGGTTTCGCAATGGCCAGACAAATTATAAGATTCGAGTATTATTGGTCTACCATGGAAAGAGATTGCATTGATTATGCTAAGAAATGTCATAAGTGCCAAATTTATGGGGACAAGATTCATGTACCACCTTCACCTCTACATGTTATGACCTCCCCATGGCCTTTTTCTATGTGGGGCATGGACATCATTGGACCAATCTCTCCAAAAGCTTCCAATGGACATCGGTTCATCTTCGTGGTAATCGATTACTTCACTAAATCGGTAGAGGCCACTTCATACGCTAATGTGACAAAATCAGCAGTCGGCAAGTTCTTAAAAAAGGAAATCATATGTCGATATGGAATGCCTGAAAGGATCATATCTGATAATGCGTTAAACTTGAACAACAGCATAATCGCAGAGGTCTGCAGGCAATTCAAGATCAGACATCACAAATCGTCACCATATCGCCCAAAGATGAACGGTGCAATAGAAGCAGATAATAAGAACTTCAAGAGGATAGTGGGGAAAATGACTGAGACCTACAAAGATTGGTACGATAAGTTACCATTTGCCCTTTTCGCCTATCGAACATCGGTCAAAACCTCCACCGGGGCAACTACTTTCTCACTGGTTTAGGAATGGAGGCAGTTTTACCCATCGAAGTTGAAATTTCGTCCCTTCGAGTCTTGTCCGAACTGAAATTAGATGAAGTAGAATGGATCCAGGCTCGACATGATCAGTTGAATTTGATTGAAGAAAAGAGGCTGAAAGCTATCCATCATGGTCAGATGTACCAAAAGCGAATGATGCGAGCATACAACAAAAAAATGTGCCCAAGAGAATTCCAAGAGGGAGACTTAGTTTTGAAAAAGATCCTCCCCATACAAAATAATTTCAGAGGGAAATGGATGCCAAATTGGGAAGGACCTTATGTGGTGAAAAAGGCTTTCTCTGGAGGAGCACTGATCTTGGCCGAGATGGATGGAAAAAACTTATCCAATCCTATAAATTCAGATTCAGTCAAGAAGTATTATGCTTGGAGAGGGAAAAGGCTAAAGTGAAAACCCGCAAAGGACGCTTTAAGACCAAAAAAAAAGGAAAGCGGAGAGGCTAAAGCGAAAACCCGCAAAGGGCACTTTGAGACCAAAGGGGTTTTGAGTCGAAAACCCGACAAGGGCGGCTCAAATTCTGACAAAAAAGAGGGGTATGTGACGATTTTGTTCTCTCAGAATTAGCAAAAAAAAAAGGAGGAATATTACACCTCAGAACATCTACAAAGCACTGCAGATCTCTCAACATCTATTTAGCTTAAAATGATCTTCGGAAGGATTGGGTAGTGAAGCTCAGGCTGCGATATCTGGGGCACCTACTTTTTTTTCCTTTTTCACCCATTTTTTGTATTCCAATAATGTTTGCTTTTGTTGATTAATCCAATTCCATTCTTCATAAATTCCATTGTTATTCATCATTTAAATCTTTTAAGCTGTTTACAATTGAAATAACGGTCGATGGACCCATAATACTTCCATAAAAGGAGTTCTGCTTATTACTCTGGAAGCCTCTAAACAGCGCAGGAACCTGAAACAGGACTGTTGTCTAGAACCACCACACCTAGGGGTTGGAAACGTTCGAGGAAGAGGAGTCTAAAATCATAACTATTTCCACAGATTCTCTGTCAAGGATATCAGACGAGATATTGCGTCTGTGCCATGACCTTGACGAGCGAACGAGCAATTACAGCCCTAAGCTTTTAAAAAAAGATCATTCTCATGACATCCTGCATTCATGCAAATGTCTTCCATAATATCATTTAGTTAGGAACATTCGATTTATTACGATCATTGCATCTTAATCATTATGAAAAATCATCATTCTCATGACATTCTGCATTCATGTAAATGTCATCCATAGCACATGTAGTTAGGAGCATTTGAGTCATTCCGATCATAGCATCCGCATCATTTGCATAAGCATAAGCACATAAAACTAATTCTACAGGACAGGTTCCCCAGAGAACGGTGTAGCAAGGTTGAAGATTTCCTATTGCCACTGACCAGTAGTGGAATAGGTTGAAGATTGTCCTATTGCCACTGACCAGCGGTGGAATAGGTTGAAGATTGTCCTATTGCCACTGACCAGCGGTGGAATAGGTGGAAGATCGTCCTATTGCCCTGACCAGCAACGGAATAGGTTGAAGATTGTAGATCTTGTCGCCCTAACCAGTAGTGGGGCAAGATCAAAGGCAAATCATGTCTCCCTAAACAGTAGGGAACATGATTTAAGCGATCATCCTATGTCCCTGACCAGCATTGGAATAGGTCAAAAGATTGCAAATCCTGTCTCCCTAAACAGTAGGGAACATGATTTAAGCCATCATCCTATTGCCTTGACCAGCAGTGGAATAGGTCAAAAGATTGCAAATCCTGTCTCCCTAAACAGTAGAGGATATGATTTAAGCCATCATCCTATTGCCCTGACCAGCAGTGGAATAGGTCAAAAGATTACAAATCCTGTCTCCCTAAACAGTAGGGAACATGATTTAAGCGATCATCCTATTGCCTTGACTAGCAGTGGAATAGGTCAAAAGATTGCAGATCCCGTTGCCCTAAACTGTAGTGGAACATGATCGTCATGTCTTCCTGACCAGCATTGGAAAAGGTTAAAGATACAAATCTCCTCTCCCTGAGATCACAATGGAGTCGATCGAAGCACCAATTCTCGTACCTCTGAAGTTGCAGCGAAGTAGAGCGAAGCTACAAGTCCTATCTCTCTGAAGTAGCGGGGGAATGTATCGAAGCAACAAGATGCAGTGGACTAGAACGAGGCTACCTGAAGAAAAAGAGCACCAAAGAAGTTAAGACTCGGTGAGACCGGGCAAAATTGGTCTTTCTTGGAAGTCTTTGCTCCATTCCCGTTACACGACAATGAGTAAAGAGGGGCAGCTGTTGTAGCCCAATTTTTCCCGTCAAAACCAAATAGCCCAGCAAGACCAAAATCGGGGCCCATTTTACAAAGACCCAATTCAAACTACCCTAGCCCAAAACCTAACTAGCCCATACCCAAACGAAAAACAAAAAAACAGCAAACTCTAGGTGCGCCGCACCTAGGGCCTTCTGCCATCTGACCCCGTCCCATCCACTGCCTCTGCAGCACCGTCCCTCCCACTTGCACAGCCCACGCACCTACAAAGAGTAAATGAGAAGAGACAGAAAGCAATAAAGTGTAAAAAAAAACTCAGGCTATAAAGGGCCGATTGATTTTCTTTGTAAGGGACCTCTTTTTTCCTCTTGATTTTTCAATCAGAAACAGAGACTATCAATACAAAACTTCAAATTAAAGTCATCCAAACAAACAAACATAGATTAAACACCAAGAAGAGCACCGATTAAACATAAAAAGGGACGAACCCAGAAAACGCAAAGAATCAAATTGGAAATTGCAGAGGCGATCTTATTTGGTTTGTTCTCATTAAACAATAATAATGAAAATGATAATGCCAAAGATATGAAAATACTAATAAACAAACCATAATACATGCAAGAGATAATCACATAATTTATACGATTTAAATATCAATCATTAATAATAAAAGGTCAATGAATCAAACAATTTTAGAAGTACTTGTCGTAACCATTTTTGAAAAAACGGGAATCGACTTGGTTTTGAAAATAAAAAATGGGAGTCGCCACCGATCTTTATTAAGGTGCAATCGGATCACCTTGTTTTAATAAAACATTTTGATTTATTAAAACGATGTCTTTGGTCCACGAAAATTTGAGAAAATAGGTTCGGGAGTCGGTTACATGCGAGGAAGGGTTAGCACCCTCGTCATGCCCAAAATTGGTACCAAACTGATTAATTAATGTCCCAATGTCGAAAGTTTGAGAATTTTGAAAAGAATTTAAAAATCAACCTCTTTCTGAAATATTTTAGTTTTTCTTGAATTAAATATCGAGATTTTCTTGTTCCGAAGGAATAAAATATCACATCCAGTACATAGGACACGATGATTTTAATCCTCGAATTTAAGATCATCACTTAATCCCCGAGCCTCATGCATAAAACTACCAAAAGGATATTCGATCTTTGGCGAAGCGAGAGAAACGAAACCCAACACATAGGGCACGATCTCTCGAAATACCAAAAATCGAATGTTGCCTTATTTTAAAAACTTTCTCCTGGATGAAATTGATGAAAATTTAGGTTATATTTTAAAGAAACGTTATTTAAAACATGAATGGGCTTATGTTCGGCGTATAATGGTAATGTAACACAAATTTGGTGCAATGATAACACGGTACCCGTAATGCATAACATTGGCATCATTAATCTAAAACATTAATAGGCATGGATAATGATAACGATGATGGAATAATAATAATGACGATAATATCAATGACATGAGAATACACGTAAACAAATTATAATACATGCAAGAACGATAATCACACATCTTATGCCATTTAAATATCAACATCGATAATCGAGGACAAATAATGCGAGCGTTATATGCAACTTTTTAGAAACAATTTAAGATAATTAAGATGTGCAAGCATAAAGTTTGAAACACCAATGAATTAATTCGAAATGGACGATGTAAAAAAACAAAATTTAAAATCGAAGGTAATATATAAAAAATGATTTTCAAGAAAGGGTGTATGAAAACTTTAAATAAAATAGTACTTATATATATATATATATATATATATATCTATATATAAAAGTATAAAATTATAACATGAAGAAAACTTAATATAAACAATAAATTAATCAAAAATAAATAATATACGAAAGATTTTGGAATAAATCATGTGTGCATACATGTATATATACATAAAACAGATTGAGGACTGGATTAAAGTCAGAATGAATGAACAAGGGCTAAATTTGCAAATAGATGAAATACGAACAAGGACCACATCACCATGCACGTAGACTTAGGGGGTCTAAATGGGTGAATAACCCGGCCCTTGAATATGTGACGTTTCAAATGGCCCAGGCGCTGGTTAAATTGAAAGTGAACTAGAATAATAGGGCAAGATTTAAAAGGATAAAAGTGTAAAATGAGATCCGATTGAAGGGCGTCGAAAGCGGGAGGGACTTCTCGCACAAATATCCCTTTAAAGGGATATGCAAGGCTTCTCCTATAACCAAACGGCACCGTTTCTTCAATCACCATTAACACCCCTAAAATGAACTAACCCCACCCTCATTTTACAAAAAACCTAGCCCCTTTCTTCTTCTTCCCTCAGCCGAAACCTAACCCCCTCTTTTCTTTTTGAAACCTAATCCCCGCCGCCTTAGAAACAAAACCGGAGCCCCCTCATTCGCGTTTTCTGCCTACTCCGAGGATCGCGCCATTCGACCTCTGATCCGCCATCGAAGTAGGCGTACGGAGGCGCTTAGCGACATTTTCTTGCCCCCTATTTAGGGCCAAAACCCCGACGACCGTGTGACTTCAAAACCCGGTGAGTCCTTTTTTCTTTTCCCTTTTATTATTCGTTCGTTTATCTTTGAGAATAAAAATGAATGAAAATAAATCAACAGTAGGTGAAAACGCAGTAAATCAACCTTGAATCTTCTTGTTTTTTTTATTGCTGATGACTTGTAAAAATTTCGTGAAAAAGGAAGGAGAACCCCCTTCGTTTACAATGGTTTCCTTTTTGATTCTTCTTTTCGTGATTTTCGATCTCTGATGTCTCCACCGAAAGCCCCCCTGGTTTGATTTACTTTTAGTATCCGTCCCGAAAGAAAAATCGAACCCCCCTATTTACACTGAGTTCCTTTCGATCTTTAAAACCCCTCCCACTTCTTTGATTTTCCCATCCTTTTTTTTTTCGATTCCCAGAGGCATGGGTCTCTATTTTTATTCTATTTCTTTTGTCGTTTTTCCCTTTGTTGTTTGTGTTGTTACAGGTGACCGACAGAGATGGGCGACGACATGCGGGGTGTCGGTCGAGGCCTGGAACGGGGCGTCCAAGGCGTGCGACGGGGTCAGTGCGCACTTGGGGTTGCTGGCTTCAACCGTCAGGGGCGTGGGCACCAGATTCGAGATGCGTGGTGGTCAAAATGAGGCGAGGCGCGCGTGTGTGGGGAACTGGAGCGGCGCGCGTGGCGCGTGTGGGTCAACCGAGGGGACGCGGGGCGCGTGTGGCAGACGCGCGGGTGGCAGCCGAAAAGTCCTGGCGGCGCATAGCTTGAGATTAGGGTTTCTGTTTAGTTTGGTTTTGGGGTCATATTGGGCCATGCTGGTTTGGGCTATAGAGGTTGGGTTATTGGGCTTAATTTCGGGCTTGGGTCTTTGTAAATTGGTTTGATTTGTAATTTTGTAAATGGACTGTTTTGTTTCTGGACTATTGGTTTTATTTATTGGGTTTAATGGTCATTATTTTTGAAAGGCTCGGGTTTGGCTTTTAGTTTTGGCTGTACATGGACATTTTTTAAAAGGACCATTTATTTTTTTATCCTATTATTTTTTGGCTAATTTTGTTTGACTTTGTTTGGGCCTATAGTCGGTATCGGGCCCGGGCAAAATTAGTGATTACAGCTGCCCCTCTTTGCTCATTGTCGTAAAACGAGAATAGAGCAAAGACAAAAGAAGAACTAATTTTGCCTGGTCTCGTCCAAGCCTCTTCCTCAAACGTCTTCAAACCCTGTCGCTTCGATCCATTCTGCCGCATCTTTCGCGTGACACGGCTCGTAGCTTCAATTCGCTTTTCCTCAATCTTGCTCTCTTTTGAACTTGCTCC
The DNA here is from genome assembly GCA_005393395.2 of Gossypium australe. NCBI lineage: Eukaryota > Viridiplantae > Streptophyta > Magnoliopsida > Malvales > Malvaceae > Gossypium > Gossypium australe. Next base: position 11,384,515 of record CM016615.1, on the reverse strand, counting down.
AACATGACTTCACGACACAAAGAGATTTGTAGCTTCGATCTATCAACCGCTCCGCTGGGACTTTGAGGAAATAGATCTGAACTTTTCGAATTGCTTCCTTGTTCTCGCAACATGAACCGACTCTCTCCTTTTTTTTTTCTTTTTGAGACAGAAATTAATGACAGAATTCGAGAATATCTCGGCAAGTGACGAGGCTCAACACACCTCTCGCATGATGACTTGATTTAACAGGAATTTAAAGACAGAAATTAAATACCTTGGCGTGTCCTGAGGCCCAACTCATTTCTCGCATCATGAGTTGATTTTTGAACAGAATTTAAAGACAGAAATTAAATACCTCGGCGTGTCCCGAGGCCCAACTCATTTCTCGCATCATGAGTTGATTTTTGAACAGAATTTAAAGACAGAAATTAAATACCTCGGCGTGTCCCGAGGCCCAACTCATTTCTCGCATTATGAGTTGATTTTTGAATAGAATTTAAAGACAGAAATTAAATACCTCGGCGTGTCCCGAGGCCCAACTCATTTCTCGCATTATGAGTTGATTTTTGAACAGAATTTAAAGACAGAAATTAAATACCTCGGCGTGTCCCGAGGCTCAACTCACCTCTCGCATTATGAGTTGATTTTTGAACAGAAGTTTAGAGACAGAAATTAAATACCTCGGCGTGTCCCGAGGCCCAACTCACCTCTCGCATTATGAGTTGATTTTTGAACAAATTTAAAGACAGAAATTAAATACCTCGGCGTGTCCCGAGGCCCAACTCATTTCTCGCATCATGAGTTGATTTTTGAACAGAATTTAAAGACAGAAATTAAATACCTCGGCGTGTCCCGAGGCCCAACTCATTTCTCGCATCATGAGTTGATTTTTGAACAGAATTTAAAGACAGAAATTAAATACCTCGGCGTGTCCCGAGGCCCAACTCATTTCTCGCATTATGAGTTGATTTTTGAACAGAAATTTAAAGGCAGAAATTAAATACCTCGGCGTGCCCCGAGGCCCAACTCATTTCTCGCATTATGAGTTGATTTTTGAACAGAATTTAAAGACAGAAATTAAATACCTCGGCGTGTCCCGAGGCTCAACTCACCTCTCGCATTATGAGTTGATTTTTGAACAGAAGTTTAGAGACAGAAATTAAATACCTCGGCGTGTCCCGAGGCCCAACTCACCTCTCGCATTATGAGTTGATTTTTGAACAGAAATTTAAAGACAGAAATTAAATACCTCGGCGTGTCCCGAGGCTCAACTCACCTCTCGCATTATGGGTTGATTTTTGAACAGAAATTTAAAGGCAGAAATTAAATACCTCGGCGTGCCCCGAGGCTCAACTCACCTCTCGCATTATGAGTCGACTTTTGAACAGGAATTAAAAGACTGAAATTAAATACCTCGGCGTGTCCCGAGGCCCAACTCACTTCTCGCATTATGAGTTGATTTTTTTTGAACATTGAAAATGTGTCGTCTCGGATGTTTTCTTTCTCTCTGGTTCGGTACAACTATCGTCAAAGCTTCCTGCTCCACTGGTGTACCTGTATGCGTCATGAGTGATGCTGTCATGCTATGCACGTGTTTGGTCTTACATGCTCTTATGCCTATATGATTATGCCATGCGCTCTGGACTTGTTCGTCATATATCTCTAGTTATGATGACTTGTATTCATCGTTTCGATTCTTGACTTTTCTTTTGGGTTATGCTCTCATTCTCAAGTTTTACGAGTAGTCTGCACTTCTCCTATATCAACCCTTTTTGCTCCCTTGTTGAACTTTTGTTCTTGCTTTGAAGCTCTTCGAGCGAAGCTCCTTGCATAGAAGACCCTGAGCTTCTGAGTTCGCTTCAAGTATCATAATCTTGCCCCTCGACTCCCTGTTCAAACCGTTCTTGCTTTTTACGTGCGAATCCCCTTCGTTAGGGCGCCTTTTCAGGTTTTCGTCCCACTTTTGTTTATCAAGACGCCCTTTTCGGGTTTTCATCCTGATTTTTTTTTAAGCGTAGTACTTCTTCACAGCATCCGAGTTTACTGGATTCGGTACCTCTTTCCCATCCATCTCTATGAGAATCAAAGCCCCCCTGAGAAGGCCTTCCTTACGACATAGGGTCCTTCCCAATTCGGTGCCCATTTTCCTATAGAATCTTTTTGTATTGGGAGAATCTTTCTCAACACGATATGCGTATAGAGCAAACGGGAGCTTCTCATGCTAGTCCTTATATGTCTCAGTCATCTTTCCAATAATCCTCTTAATATTCTTATTGGCCGCTTCTACGGCTCCATTCATCTTTGGGCGATAGGGCGAGGAATTATGATGCTTTATTCGAAATTGTTCGCACACTTCATCATCTTGTTATCCAGATTCAAGGCATTATCTGAGATGATTTTCTCAGGCAGTCCGTATCGACATATAATCTCCTCTTTCAAGAACTTGCAAACCGCGGTTTTTGTCATGTTCGCAAACGAAGCGGCCTCAACCCATTTTGTGAAGTAATCTATGACCACGAAGATGAATCGATGGCCATTAGAAGCTTTTGGGGAAATTGGCCCTATAACATCCATGCCCCATATGGAAAAAGGCCACGGAGAGGTCATAACGTGGAGGGGCGAAGGTGCTGCATGAATTTTGTCGCCATAAATTTGGCATTTGTGACACCCCCATGCATAGCTGATGCAGTTGCTTTCCATCGTCAACCAGTAATAACCGGGTCTCATAATTTTCCTGGCCATAGTGAAACCGTTGGCATGTGTTCCACAAGTTCCTTCATGAACCTCTTCAAGTATTTTTCTGGCTTCGACATCATCCACGCATCTTAGAAGCACTTGATCCTTTCCTCTTTTATATAAGATGTCCCCATCAAGAACAAATCCTGCTGCCATTCTTCTGATTGTTCTTTTGTCGTTCTCGTTTGCTTGCTCCGGGTACCTTCGATACTTAACATGTTCCAAGATATCATGGAACCATGGTCGTCCATCCGCCTTTTTTTCAATGCTAAAACAATGCGCCGGGGCTTCATATATGCTCATCTGGAGAGTCATTATTTCCGCTTCTCGATTCGCTTTGAACATAGAAGCTAAGGTGGCCAAGGCATCAGCCCATTGGTTTTCCTCTCGTGGGAAGTAATTAAAGGTCACTTCTTCGAATTCTTTGACCAAATCCATAACAAGATCATGATATTTGACCAGCTTTGAGTCTCTCACTTCCCAATCTCCACGGATCTGGTAAATCACCAATGCCGAATCCTTTGATACCTTTAGGATTTTGATGTCTCGTTCAATAGCCGCGCGGAGCCCCATGATGCAAGCCTCGTATTCCGCTATGTTATTGGTACAGAAGAAGTTTAATCGGGCAGTGAATGGATAATGACTCCCTTCCGATGACACCAAGGCTGCTCCGTTCCCATGCCCTAATGCATTTGATGCCCCGTCAAAACTCATTTTCCATGACTCTTCTTTCGACGATTCACATTCTTTTTCTGTGATGCGCATCAAATCTTCATCCGGGAAGTCAAATCTTAATGGCTTGTATTTTTCTGTAGTTCGGGTTACTAGGAAGTCAGCTATTGCGCTCCCTTTTATCGACTTTTGGCTCACATAGATGATGTTGTATTCTGATAGTAAGATTTGCCATCGCGCCATTCTTCCTGAGGGTGCAGGCGATTCCATCATGTACTTGATTGGGTCCAGCTTTGAGATTAATCCCGTCGTATGATACAGCATATATTGTCTGAGCCCACGAGTTGTCCAGACCAGAGCACAACAGACTTTTTCAATTGACGGATAGTTTGCTTCATACTCTGTGAACTTCTTGCTGAGGTAATAGATCGCCTTTTCTCTTCTCCCCGACTCGTCATGTTGCCCCAGTACACAACCCATTGAATTTTCGAACACCGTCAGGTACAGGATTAACGGTCTCCCGGGAGTCGGTGGTACTAGCACAGGGGGTAGAGGATTTGAAAGTCCTCCATTCATCCCACTGTGACTCTAAAGCATATAGTCTGCCCCACTCTCTTGTTACTCAAAGGTACAGGATCTGTATCAGCTTCCCTCTAACGATCACCCATTAGGTGACCCGATCGGGTGTATATGCGTGATGCTCGCTTGAATGCAGAATGTCATTTCCTTGGGTTAACAGTGCCCATCTTTCGTCAGGATTGTGTTACTGACGCGACATCTTATCATTTTGTTCAATCACCTTAATTTGGACTCAGATACTTCCAACCCTTAATCCCCGTGAATCTTAAGCAATAATACTGTTTCAGACTCCTGTATTGTTTAGAGGTTTCCAGAGTAATATGTAAAACTCCTTTCATGACAATATTATTAGTCCAACAATCGTTATTTCAATGCCAAATGCTCGAAAAGGACCATAATGATGGACGAAATGGGAATTTATTGGGAGTATGGCTCGAATCAAACAAGTTAATCAAAGCCAACATGTGCAACGAAGAAGCCGTTTATTTAGAGTGTATTTTGGGAGAAACAAAGACAGCTGACTCAAAAAATGGAAACTAGGTGCCCCAGATATCGCAGCTTGAGCTTCTCTGTTCCAACTTCTCGAGGAACTTTCTAAACTCAATATGTGTGTAGGGGATCCAGAGTACTTTGTCGATGCCCCAAGGCGCAACATTCCTCTTCGTTGTTATTTCAGTCGCAGCAAGGCTACTGTATGCCCCATCAAATTTGAGCTGCCCTTTTCGGGTTTCCAACTCAAATCCACCTTTGGTCTCAAAGCGCCTTGCGGGTTTTCACTTTGGCCTCTCCTTTGTCTTCTTTTTTCTTTCTTCTTCTTCTTCTTTTTTGGATTGGGCGGGCCTTTGTCGTCTATCTCAGACATTATCCTTGTTTCCCTAGAACAGGCCTTCTTTACTGCCTAAGGTCCTTCCTAGCTTGGTATCCTCTCTTCTGAAGTTCTCGTTGCATGGAAATGATCTTCTTCAAAACCTTATCATGAAAAATTTTTTTTTGAGGCGATCCTTTTCGCGTCATCCGATTGTGACAGATAGCTTTTAACATTTTCTCTTCGAATTCACTTGATCACATCAGGATTTGATCGATTTTGCCTCACCCAATTTGGCTCGGCCCGTGCCCCAAAAATGAGGATTTTGACTTCACTAGGCAAAACCTAACGAGGAAGGCGTTGGCCCAACAGAGGTCCTGGCCGAGGTTTAACGACCATAGGAAGGGTAAACGTAACTTCTATATGCCAACATCTACAAGTTTCGGTCATCTTCCTAACAATCTTTGTTTTGTTGCCCCCTGTCTTCTCTTTTTTTTTTTGACCATCGACTTTGTAATATTGGCATATGAAGCGACTTTTATCCTCTTAGTGGGGTAACCAGTGACCCTGAACAAACGTCAATGTTGGTTAAAGCTTTTGAGGAGACTGGCTTGATAACGTCCCTGTCCCATGTGTGGACAAGGAAGAGGTACATAAGTTTTGCCCTCCCCGATTTGGCGTTTGATACCACTTTCCTTTCTGGGCAGACCAGTAGTTCGAACTTCTTGATTGGCTTAGCATGTGATCTTCAAATGTCCTTATGGACTTCTACTGTGGCTCTCTTAGCTCGGACAGCATATTTAATGATTTCTTGCCTCGTCCTACGGCAAGCTAAGCCTTCATCTTCATCTCGTTCGTTAGCTCGTATTGTCTACTGACATTTGTAGGGTAGGATCTGTCATTCTTAACAAGTTCGGAAATAAGTTGCAGTCTCTGTCATCTTCCAAGTCCTTAGATCCCTCTAGACACATATTTCGCTAAAAAGAGAGCCAGTAACAGTGTCGCTCATGTCATGGATATCTGGGGACCCATCGTGGGGGATATTTGGGGACCCATCGTGGGCGTAAAGATAGAAAATCTAGAGAATAAATTATTCTAAAGATGATTATTTATATGATGTGGGCATGATAAAAATGTAAGGCATGAAAATATTTACTTAGAAAGATGCATTTCATTAAAATAACGATTCTGGACACAAGCCTATTTCACAAAAGGACTCTTATTGCCTTTAGGCTTAAAGCAACAAGCGTGTTCTAGACATTACTCTAGATTAGCCAAAATACATGGATTCCTTCGCAGTCTCATTGTTCAAAACGAACCAGGGAGGGCAAGGGCATATTATTGAAGCCTCGTTAATTGCATCATCACTTCTGTCGATAACATGCTTCCCAAACCATCTTTCCCTGGTGAGTCTTCAACAACCCACTCTTTAATCATTTCTGTTTGAGTGAGGTCGTTGTGCTCCATCTTGACCCCACTCTTCTTCTGATCCTGAGCTACCTTCAGTGCTACTGTCGTTTGTAATGACGATAGCTTCTATCCTTCTCTGCAGTTGGCTGTTGCGACTCCTTTCTGCTTCTTCCGGTGTGACAGACCTCCATGACCCATGGATCTGCCTGTTCCTGAAAGTTTGCCTCAATGTGTAGTTTTGGTATGGTCCTCCGTCTTGATTGTTAGAGAAGGTCCACCCCATTTGTTGACCTACATAAATAAGGTCCTCAATGCTTGTTTCAATCCTATTTTGTGCCCATAGCATGAAATCTCTTCGAACGGCATGTTCTTCTGGTAACCACCTCCTGCTGTCAAGGTTATCAAAGTTTTCCAACCAGATTGTACAGCTGGCTGAAAACGAGGTGAGGTATTCCACTGCGTTAACTAGCATATAATGCCTGTAGCTGAGCATTTCTTGTTGCCGACGATTAAATTCGTCATTACTGATCGTTCTTGATCCAGGTAAGGGGATAGGGCCCGTTCTTCTTGCGTGGATAGTATGGTCATGGAACATGGCTTCCGCACTAGAGATTCCAACATTTGCTGGGATGGGCCTTCTTATTGGCGATGGCATTCTTCCCCTTCTATATGGACCTGGCCTGTGATTTGGGCTTCGTTGATTGTTGATGGTTTGATGGACTCTCCTACTGCCTTCTCCAAATTGCCTCCTGTAGTTGTTATCCATTGGTCTGCCGGGCATTTCCTTAACAGATTGGCAAGTCTCCACAGTGAGTCTGCAATTGAATCAGAGGACCATTTTATGTGCTTGAAGACAGCATTTACTCTATGCTTACTACGCAATCTGCGAAATTAATTCCTTATTTATTGGCGGGCAGCCGGTCCTAAGGGTAACTTCATTCCCACCCGAGTAGTGAGTCTCAAGGGTTACTAATGTTTCCAGATTTTTCTTTTCTTCCCCTCTTTTCGTAAATTCGACTTACTAGACTCTTTTGATGGTTTACGTGATGTGATGTGATGCCATGCGCGTGCATGAAATGCAATGCAAAATGCATAAATGCAATGCAAATGCATGAAATGAATGCAAAAAGAAAGACGCTGCTTATGAATTCAATTCCATTAGAAGAACTTTCCTAGAAAATAAAGCTCTTTACATAAAACGGATTATATATATGGTTTTTGTCCTCATAGTCCAAGCAGAACACCAATCCCTTCCTTCGTGGCCGAATTTCATGGCCATATTTTGTGCGCTTTCTTCGTAGAGGCGTCTTCTAGCTCCTTGTAGCTTGGTTCGGGCCATATCTCTTCACTTGTCTATCTTCTGGGATCGTTCATAATCTCCTTTAAAATGTCTGGGGGTGACGACTGTTAATAGTCCTTACTGGCTTGAATTTTCGAGCAGAATCTTGTATTCTTCTGTTGGACTATCAACCTTCTCTCGTTGTTTACTTGGACTATTTTTGGGTAACCGTGTTACAATCCACTTTATCAAGAAATTCATTTCCTTATGAAAACTCCTCTATTTAGCAATCGGATATTAATCAGCACCTTCTTTCTATGATGATGCAATGCAGTGTAATCAAAACAAAAGAAAACGCGTTAGCACAGGAGTAATAATAGAGCATCTATCCGGGTGGTCTCTAGGGTTTGATGTGGCTCTACCTATGGTGGGCTCTTAGGTCTCTCTGTATGTGGTTTGGTTCTAAAGTATGGGTACCTGAACCAGCAAATTCCTCAATCCTCACCCATTATAGGCTCATATAGACCGAGTTCAGTTCAGGGGAATACATTTCCCTATGGCTGCACGGAGATAAAGATCTCACGAAGACATAGGTACGGATGTATCCCGAAAGTGATCCACTATCTTGCACGGAGGTAAAAACCTCACGAAAGAGTAGCTTCTCACTCCCACTTAAGGGTGTGACCGCAGTCATGCAATGCAATGCCAAAATATTTCACAGAACTTGACAGTGTAACACAAACGAATGCATCAAAGAGAAACATGATTTTTCAAAACGTTTTTCCAACTTTTCAATCGAAGGGACAAAAATCAATCAAATTACGGCCTGGCTCTCGTCATCCCCAGTGGAGTCGCCAAGCTGTCGTAACCATTTTTGAAAAAACGGGAATCGACTTGGTTTTGAAAATAAAAAATGGGAGTCGCCACCGATCTTTATTAAGGTGCGATCGGATCACCTTGTTTTAATAAAACATTTTGATTTACTAAACGATGTCTTTGGTCCACGAAAATTTGAGAAAATAGGTTCGGGAGTCGGTTACATGCGAGGAAGGGTTAGCACCCTCGTCATGCCCAAAATTGGTACCAAACTGATTAATTAATGTCCCAATGTCGAAAGTTTGAGAATTTTGAAAAGAATTTAAAAATCAACCTCTTTCTGAAATATTTTAGTTTTTCTTGAATTCAATATCGAGATTTTCTTGTTCCGAAGGAATAAAATATCACATCCAGTACATAGGACACGATGATTTTAATCCTCGAATTTAAGATCATCACTTAATCCCCGAGCCCATGCATAAAACTACCAAAAGGATATTCGATTTTTGGCGAAGCGAGAGAAACGAAACCCAACACATAGGGCACGATCTCTCGAAATACCAAAAATTGAATGTTGCCTTATTTTAAAAACTTTCTCCTGGATGAAATTGATGAAAATTTAGGTTTATTTTAAAGAAACGTTATTTAAAACATGAATGGGCTTATGTTCGGCGTATAATGGTAATGTAACACAAATTTGGTGCAATGATAACACGGTACCCGTAATGCATAACATTGGCATCATTAATCTAAAACATTAATAGGCATGGATAATGATAACGATGATGGAATAATAATAATGACGATAATATCAATGACATGAGAATACACGTAAACAAATTATAATACATGCAAGAACGATAATCACACATCTTATGCCATTTAAATATCAACATCGATAATCGAGGACAAATAATGCGAGCGTTATGCAACTTTTTAGAAACAATTTAAGATAATTAAGATGTGCAAGCATAAAGTTTGAAACACCAATGAATTAATTCGAAATGGACGATGTAAAAAAACAAAATTTAAAATCGAAGGTAATATATAAAAAACGATTTTCAAGAAAGGGTGTATGAAAACTTTAAATAAAATAGTACTTATATATATATATATATATATATATAAAAGTATAAAATTATAACATGAAGAAACTTAATATAAACAATAAATTAATCAAAAAAAAATAATATACGAAAGATTTTGGAATAAATCATGTGTGCATACATGTATATATACATAAAACAGATTGAGGACTGGATTAAAGTCAGAATGAATGAACAAGGGCTAAATTTGCAAATAGATGAAATACGAACAAGGACCACATCACCATGCACGTAGACTTAGGGGGTCTAAATGGGTGAATAACCCGGCCCTTGAATATGTGACGTTTCAAATGGCCCAGGCGCTGGTTAAATTGAAAGTGAACTAGAATAATAGGGCAAGATTTAAAAGGATAAAAGTGTAAAATGAGATCCGATTGAAGGGCGTCGAAAGCGGGAGGGACTTCTCGCACAAAATATCCCTTTAAAGGGATATGCAAGGCTTCTCCTATAACCAAACGGCACCGTTTCTTCAATCACCATTAACACCCCTAAAATGAACTAACCCCACCCTCATTTTACCAAAAAACCTAGCCCCTTTCTTCTTCTTCCCTCAGCCGAAACCTAACCCCCTCTTTTCTTTTTGAAACCTAATCCCCGCCGCCTTAGAAACAAAACCGGAGCCCCCTCATTCGCGTTTTCTGCCTACTCCGAGGATCGCGCCATTCGACCTCTGATCCGCCATCGAAGTAGGCGTACGGAGGCGCTTAGCGACATTTTCTTGCCCCCTGTTTAGGGCCAAAACCCCGCGACCGTGTGACTTCAAAACCCGGTGAGTCCTTTTTTCTTTTCCCTTTTATTATTCGTTCGTTTATCTTTGAGAATAAAAATGAATGAAAATAAATCAACAGTAGGTGAAAACACAGTAAATCAACCTTGAATCTTCTTGGTTTTTTTTATTGCTGATGACTTGTAAAAATTTCGTGAAAAAGGAAGGAGAACCCCCTTCGTTTACAATGGTTTCCTTTTTGATTCTTCTTTTCGTGATTTTCGATCTCTGATGTCTCCACCGAAAGCCCCCCTGGTTTGATTTACTTTTAGTATCCGTCCCGAAAGAAAAATCGAACCTCCCCATTTACACTGAGTTCCTTTCGATCTTTAAAACCCCTCCCACTTCTATGATTTTCCCATCCTTTTTTTTCGATTCCCAGAGGCATGGGTCTCTATTTTTATTCTATTTCTTTTGTCGTTTTTCCCTTTGTTGTTTGTGTTGTTGCAGGTGACCGACAGAGATGGGCGACGACATACGGGGTGTCGGTCGAGGCCTGGAACGGGGCGTCCAAGGCGTGCGACGGGATCAGTGCGCACTTGGGGTTGCTGGCTTCAACCGTCAGGGGCGTGGGCACCAGAGTCGAGACGCGTGGTGGTCAAAATGAGGCGAGGCGCGCGTGTGTGGGGAACTGGAGCGGCGCGCGTGGCGCGTGTGGGTCAACCGAGGGGACGCGGGGCGCGTGTGGCAGACGCGCGGGTGGCAGCCGAAAAGTCCTGGCGGCGCATAGCTTGAGATTAGGGTTTCTGTTTAGTTTGGTTTTGGGGTCATATTGGGCCATGCTGGTTTGGGCTATAGAGGTTGGGTTATTGGGCTTAATTTCGGGCTTGGGTCTTTGTAAATTGGTTTGATTTGTAATTTTGTAAATGGACTGTTTTGTTTCTGGACTATTGGTTTTATTTATTGGGTTTAATGGTCATTATTTTTGAAAGGCTCGGGTTTGGCTTTTAGTTTTGGCTGTACATGGACATTTTTTAAAAGGACCATTTATTTTTTATCCTATTTTTTTTGGCTAATTTTGTTTGACTTTGTTTGGGCCTATAGTCGGTATCGGGCCCGGGCAAAATTAGTGATTATAGCTGCCCCTCTTTGCTCATTGTCGTAAAACGAGAATAAGCAAAGACCAAAAGAAGAACTAATTTTGCCTGGTCTCGTCCAAGCCTCTTCCTCAAACGTCTTCAAACCCTGTTGCTTCGATCCATTCTGCCGCATCTTCCGCGTGACACGGCTCGAGCTTCAATTCGCTTTCCTCAATCTTGCTCTCTTTTGAACTTGCTCCAACATGACTTCACGACACAAAGAGATTTGTAGCTTCGATCTATCAACCGCTCCGCTGGGACTTTGAGGAAATAGATCTGAACTTTTCGAATTGCTTCCTTGTTCTCGCAACATGAACCGACTCTCTCCTTTTTTTTTCTTTTTGAGACAGAAATTAATGACAGAATTCGAGAATATCTCGGCAAGTGACGAGGCTCAACACACCTCTCGCATGATGACTTGATTTAACAGGAATTTAAAGACAGAAATAAATACCTTGGCGTGTCCTGAGGCCCAACTCATTTC